>CM032455.1:23584311-23851420 GCA_019049505.1 Pachyrhynchus sulphureomaculatus | reverse complement strand
TTATTAACTTGGCTGTGTGAGTGGTGATGTAATAGATTTGAGTGTATATAATGGTTGTAAGTGGCTTTTTTGTCCCTATATATTTTTAAATCCGTTTATGTAAACGGATTGTTTGTCCTGTTAGGTTTTAATAATAAAATTTATTATAATTTTCAAAGAATTCAGCATTTTAGGCAGTGGATAGCTTTAATCACGAGCAGGCCAAGGATGAAAAAACTTCTTTTTAATAGATTTAACCTGATTCCTATGTTTTATATGGGGTTCTGGACCCGAAAATAATAATACAAATAGGTTGTAAGTCTACCGAAACCCTCCAAAGTTTTCACTATTTTAATATTCAAAAATGTGAAAAGTTTATTTTTTATTATTCGAAATATTATTAGGGTAATTAACTTTAATAAAGGTTGGCAGTAAAAATCAAATGTTATTAGAGTTGGCAGTTCCGATAAATGTCACAGCTGTTTTTCTTCCAGTTAATATAACCTCACATTTGCAGTGTTTAACCCATGTGTTTTAATTCACACTCAAAGTTATGGCTAATCGTGGTTGTAAAAAACTCTCCCAACACATTTTGTCTATACATGTGATATGAGTTTTGTAGTTAAAAAACATCAAAGAAACATTACTGACTTTGTAAAAAAAAGTATGACTTTGCCATATTTTGTGTGTAAAAAATCGGTAATCCAGAAAAATCCCTTTATTTGGGGGGGGGCTCCTCACAAAGTAATGTTATGTTTGTGTTCCAAGGATCTTAGGAATAATGGTACATAACAAAGAAAATAAAGCTATTAGATTTTCAGTTGTTTGCAGTACCCATGGATATAGAGAGGGAAAGAAAATCATCAAATGATTGTTATTTGTGCAGCGTTGATGTTTCTGGATATAACTCCCAAACTAAGAAAGTAATTGTCTATCCTAACTTTACATCAGCTAATCGGCCTGGATATCCTGTCCCCTGAGGGCTAGGCCTCAGCCCTATTGATGACGTTTTGCAGTCATAGTGCCCGAATTTATTGAAAGTGGACCAGATGACAATGATTCCAATTTTCTCTATCCCCCCCCCCCCCCGGGGGCCCCCCCCCACCCCCAACTTAGAAAATTTAAAAAAACCACAGTTGTTAACACAAGCTGAGTTAAATGATTTAGTGAGAGATTTGGGTTTGACTAAGGGAAAAAGCAGGAACTGCTAGGTGTTCTAGGCTGAAAGAAAAACATTTATTGAAATCTGGAACATCTATTTCCCATTAAGATAACAAGAGATCATCAGTTTATTATTTTTTTATTTTTATTTATTTATCAAAATGAGGTCAGCATCCAACAATCCATAACACTTAGATGTATTGGTTTTAAGAGGAGAAAAGTTTTTTTACAAATAGTGTTTTTTGGGGAATGGTCTGCCTGTGTAATTAAATTGGTATATAAAAGCACAAAAACTAATATTTTCAAGGTCAAGGTTACTCATATTTGAGTGTATTGTAGTGTAGTTTAGTTGATTATTTTATATCTACGTGCCTAGGGAAGAGGGGGGGGGGGGGGGGGGGGGGGGGAGAATACAAACATTTTTATTTTAAAAAGCAATTGAGAACCGAAGCCGAACCACTAATTGCGCGCAAGACCAGACTGCACTAAGGGACTTGATTGGATATTTTGTGATATAAATGTTTATTAATTAAATAAACCAAATGTACATAATCAAAAAAAAAAAATAGATATTTGAGATGGGTACTTTAGAAATTTGTCCTCCTAATTAGATTATGTATGATTTAGAACAGTGTTCTGTAGTGAACTGGAGAATATATAAAATTATAGCATAAATAAATAGCGTAATATAACACTTATTTAATAAAATAATAATAACTGTAAATTGAAATTTTGTAAGATGATCTAGCCTTTACAGTTAATGACAATCCAAAATGATAGAACTCAGGTCAATACTAGGGACTATTGGGCTAATATTATTATCAAAATTAAGTATGGTACGCAAACTGTGGAGATTAGACCTAAATCAAGAATTAATAAACCGCGGCCATAGATGCAAGTCGGGGACTTGCGCAATTAATGTTCTGTACGTTGATTGCTTTTAAAATAAAAATGTTTGCCCTACGGAGCGTATGAAATGATCAATGACTTTATAAAACACACCCCAAATGAGTTTTCAACAAAGTTTGTCTTCCCGAAAATATCTTTGTTGAAAACTGATGACCTTGAAATTTTGTTTTTTTATACTAGAATAAAGGTATTACAGATAATGCACTGGTCAATAGGATAATTTTCGTTCAATCCATCAATTTCTTGTAAATAAGTATGTCTCAAGATGTTCGTAATCTTTGCGACTCCATCACTACTGTTGCCTTTGTTGATTTTTCGGAACGTGAATCCCTATCTTAAGTGTGAAGGGTTGATCGCCCACCATGTAGTATTGCGTCCCGTCCTGCACCAGTCTTAATTTTATTTTGTCTAGTGTCGGCACCACCTAGCTCTTCATACATATAACACCCACAAACCAAACCCCCCCCCCCCCCCCCCCCCCCCCCCCCCCCCCCCCCCCCCCATACCCAACAATATATTTTTCTCCTGATGGACGTCTTTTTCGCAATCGTCTACATGATGCATTTTGAAAATCTTTACCGTTTTTTGAGGCCTGTTCTTGAGTGATGGTTTTCCTACAGTACCCTTAATCGGGGTAAAAATTGAGGTTTTTGTTAGATTTCACTAGGTTCGGGTGCAAAGCACTTTGTTTATTCAAATTTCTTTTTACTGAAAACTGGTCGTCAAACATTTTAAACTACTTTGTTTAGCGTCAAGTGATAAATTTTTTCTCTTGTGATAGCCACTATTGCAATTTTCGCACGGACGCCACATAATTAAAAGGCCCCCACCCAAATAATCCCCCCCCCCCCCCCCACAAAATACAAAACCGTTATGTTGTAAGTTGTAAGTATGGAACAAAAAAATCGAGAAAATAATAAAAGTATCTTTCGAATCTTAATGGGGACTTGTGGTCATTAGGCCTATCTTTATGAAATACTTAATAGGCACCAAACCGGGGCAGGTAGTAAATATATAGGTAAAACAGACCATAACCAAGAGAGGAGGGCGGTTGCCAGGAAAGGGGTGGGTAAATATATAGGTTGCAGCAGAAAAAATAGATGGCCCATGATGAGGGGTTGAGGGGCAGGGGGGGCAGGAGGGGAGTGGGCAGGGGGGGGGGGGGGGGGGGGTGCTGGTGCGGCAAGTGACTTTTCAGGGCGGCATAATAAGCCGCATTCAAAGACAGCAGGTAAAATAAAAATACGTTTATCCTAATACCTGCAACTATGCACAAAACCTTAATGGGAGGGTTCGTTTATTGCCCCATTGAAAAAAGTGCAAAAAGGCAGATATCAATATATCTTGCCCCGCGATTTACTTTGCCCTTTAAATTATAAGAATTTTTTTTTTAAAATTTGGTTACCATAAATGTTAACATTATCTTTTTATCGGCCTGGTTAAATGGGGACCACCGATGAAAACCATGGCGCCGCCTGTTGTCTGCATGAATACCTTCACAAAAAAATTATTTCAATCTGCAAAAATAAAAATTAAGCTTATATAAATAATGTAGAAGTTAAAAATTGTCGAAAGGGTTTTTTTTTCAAAAATAAAAAAATTACGGTTTTTTCAAACTTTAGTATGCAATTTTCGACCAAAAAATTAATAGTTTTAATTATTTGTAAAATTGTCTGTTAAAAAAATTAAAAAAAAAAAAAAATACTCTCTCCACATTTTGTAGAAAAAAAATTATTAAGGTTTAAAAAAAAGAAGTTAAAAAATATTAAAAATTGACTGAGTAATATTGCAGACAGTGTTTCAAAGTAGGTAGCGGTCCCAATCCCGACGCCAGGTCACATTTAATGCTATAACTTTGTAATGGAATTGGAATCTTTCTTAAATTTTTTTTTTTGAATAATTCTTAGAAGAATAGACAATAAAAAATCCGTAAAAAAAATCCGAATTTTTGAAAAATTCCAGATGTATGTAATCTCTTAAATTTGCATGCAAGAAATTTGTATTAAATCGATAATATTTTTTTACTTTCGAATCTTCTGTGTTCAAGTCAGGTTTCATTCCTTTCGGCTTCTTTTTTATTTATAGAACGTTTTTAAGAAAATATTCTGTCAATAAATATTTGTTTTTGTTTTACTTTCTCGCTCTTATTTGCACTTGCAGGGGCAATGTCTGTCCTTGTTCTGTCTTATACTCTGAGCTGATCTTCGGGATTTCCCATAACATACTTACTAAATTCTTAGAATTTTTTTTTTCTTGCTTAACTGCTTGGAAAACAAAAATGATTTCCTATTGACCCACTTTACATTGGTATAAGAGTTTATTGTATTTGCTGTGGTTTTTAGGGAAAAACCAAGATATATTCAAATTATTTAGCTTTTAAATTATCGTTAATTAATATACCAATTTTTGATGGTTTGGCTTATGCAAACTCATAACGAAGTCATATAATCTTTTAGGTTAGGGTAGGAACGGCAATACTTTCTTCTTGTCCATCAAATTACTTTGGCTCTAGTAATATATTTATGCAAAAAAATTACAAAAATAACTATTGATGATTTATACAGAGGTATATACAAAGGAGTCATAATCATCGTTTATAAGAAAGATTCCTTCTATCTAAGCGTACCTAGAGTGAGTAAGGCGGTGCAATGTGGCGAACTACCAATTAGTCACAAGAATAACCATAAGTCCAAACAACATTACTCAGTATATACCACCACTACACCAAGTACTTTATTTTTCACTTCGACGCGCGTTTCGCTAACCATGTTAGCTTCATAAGGAGCAATGATTGACTAAAGCTAAAACTACAAATCTACCCTATTTATACTTAGCCTAACCCTTGAATTACTCAGGCGAAACTAATGGGATAGGCAAGGCCATCAGTTCCGGTCAAGTAACCAGTAGAGGGGACTATAAGGAATAGGCCCACTATCTTTTAATTTAAACTACTTTTACATTTTATAATTTTCATACTTTCGTATGCGTTCAACAATCTCCTATCAGATACTTTTTAAATTAATCTTAGATTATCTAATGTTACAATATGATCAGCTTCAAGGGCATGTTCGGTAATGCTAGACTTCCTGCTTTACTGTATTCTAAGCGTAATTCAAGGGTTAGGCTAAGTATAAATAGGGTAGCTTTGTAGTTTAGCTTTAGTCAATCATCGCTCCTGATGAAGCTAACATGGTTAGCGAAACGCCCGTCGAGTGCAAAAATAAAGTGGGGTAGTGGTGATATATACTGAGTAGTGTCTTTGTGCCAAAGATTCCATATTCCCAACTTAGTCCAAACAACATGCAATTGTCGTCATAACCTGCCTTTGGATGTAAAATTAGCCCTACAGTACAGCCCCTGAATACTACATGGATAACATAACCACTTCGGCATAGCTAAGCTATAACTCAACATGTAGGGATTTGAGATCTCCTGGCAACTAACTGGTAGCGGATACCATTTAAAACTGCTTAAGGAATACCGGCCGATACCACTGACTGTCAAGAGAGTGGCTTTTTGAACTGTGGGGTCCAATACATGGACCCCACGGTTCATAAGCCAAGGCGTTCTTGGCAGTCTGTGGTAACGGCCGGTATTCCTTAAGCAGTTTTAGATAGTATCCGCTACCAGTTAGTTGCCAGGAGATTTCAAGTCCCTACATGTTGAGTGGTCGCCTAGCTATGCCGAAGTAGATATGTTATCCATTTAGGGTTTGTATGGTACGGATAATTTTACACCCAAAGGCAGGTTATTGCAGTTGCATGTTGTTTGGACTTGGTTATTCTCGTGACTAATTGGTAGTTCACCGCACTGCACCACCTTACTCACTCTAGGTACGCTTAGATAGGTGGAATCTTTCTTACATCCATGATGGTGACCCCCTTTTTTTATGGGTCAAGCACACGTGCTACAGGGAAGTCCCTAAAGCGCATGTGTGCGTAAAAAGCGATTCGCGTTGTTCTTGAATCGTTGTAAATTGTACTTGGTGGGAAACACAGCCCTAGGCAAATTATTCCAAAGGGATGATGTTCTCCATATAAAAGACTGCTTGAAAAGCGTTGTACGCGGAGTAACAAGCTGAACCCATACGGATGTGAAGTATTAGAGCGACGTGTATTTCTAACATGCACCGTTCTGGGAGGAATTAAGCGGGTCACATCCTTCGAACACTTTCCATAAAAAATACTCACAAACAGACTCAAATCGCCAACCGTTCTTCGATGTTCCAGCGAATCAAGGCCGCCGTCAGTTCCGGGGTCTCCAATCAGACGAACAGCTCTTCTCTGAACAAAATCCAACAAATGCAGTGTATGTTTTGGGAGCGGAGCCCCAAACATGGGAGCAGTATTCCATAGTTGGTCAAATTTAATTATATATAGTACCTCTGTATACGTCATCAGTAATTGTTTTTTCACTTTTTTAATATTCCATCTTTACCTGTAAGGTAGATTTAAGTTGCCAAGGCATTCTCGATGCCTTCTCATGTTGCATATGTTTATAAGTCTCGATTCGACATACTGCAACAAGAGAATATTTTCTCGTAAATTTAATTTTAGAATTGTTCGAGAATAGAATTATACAACTGCCAGCATTTTTATCTGAATTTTGTTGGTGGATTGTTCCTACTTTCGAATTTATTTCTCGATTTCAAGAACTGCAGCCCTGTTTGTATCAGTATTTAAAAACATCCGATGACAGTTCTCGGTAAATGAAGTTAAATAAAACTGGAAAAAAATTAATTTATGTGTAAAACACATTTTATAATACTTAAATGACGATGGGTTATTGTGAGAATACCCGCGTAATTAGCATTAATTTATTTTAGTTTGAAGAACGATTACGTCGTAGACTTTTTTTACAACTAATGCATTATTTTCCTAATTGCGCAATTTTAAAAAATACGATTTGTTCATTCAGTATTTAAAAAAAAAATAGTTGGTTTAGTTGTAATCAATTTAAAAATAACCATTTGTGGTGTACAGAGGAATTTTTAAAAGTTAAAAAAAACACCGCAACCGGAATTTAAATCAGGAAATTCGGTTTTTTAGGTGGCTGCTCTATCAGTTATGGCATCAAGGTTTGTGAATTTAATTTATCAGATAAGTAATAACTTTTTCAATTTTTTTTTTGTTTATGTGTACCGACTGGCACTTATTGATAATTTCAAGCCGGTTAAGGGTATTAGAAAGGAAAGGAAACTAACAGAAAACAAATTTCAAAGAGGTATTACCACAGTAAACATAAAACACAGTAGCGACGCTCAAGAAATTTTTTAAATCCTGTTTTTTATCACGCATGCGTCCCTTATCATATCAACAACAAGGCTGCCAGCCTGTGTTTATATCCGGATTTCAAGAAGAATCATTTTATAATGTTCTCCAAAATTCGTCTATAATATATATAAAAAGCACCGTCTCTCTGTCTGTCTGTCTGTTAGTGCGTTTTATCACTGTTCTCTGGCCAGGTTATAGGCTATATTTTATTACGTTAGGTAACATAAGGAATAAGCAGTGACGATAATAGTAAATCAAGTCGAAAAAAAGTTTGCCGCTAGCGCGTTCTCTTGCAATACTCTGCCTAAACCATTAAATATGGAACAATATCATGTTGCAAAGAATATCTATATTATATGTAAAATGCAAGGTCTCTGTCTGTCTGTCCGTTAGTACGCTTATCACTCGAGAACCACTTATCCGATTTACGTGTTTTTTTTTTAATTCATATATTTGGTCTCTAGCCAGGTTATTTACAGTCTTCTATAATATATATATAAAATGCAAAGTCTCTCTGTTTGTCTATCCGTCCGTTAGTGTGGTTATCACTGGAGAACCACTTATCCGATTTATGTGCTTTTTTTTTTAAACATACATATGTTCTCTGGCCAGGTTACCTATAATATATATAAAATGCAACGTCTCTGTCTGTCTGCCTGCCGGCCCTGTCCGTTAGTGCACTTATCAATGGAGAACCACTTATCCGATTTACGTGCTTTTTTTTTTAAAAAAAAACATACATATGTTCTCTGACCAGGTTAAGGATATATATATACTATCATGTAGCAAAGAATATAATATATGCAACATCTCTCTGTTTGTCTGTCTGTTCGTTAGTGCGCTAATGACTTGAGAACCACTTATTCGCCTTATATATTTTTTTTATTCATATATTTGTTCTCTGGCCAGGTTATCTATAATCTTCTATAATAATGTATATATATATATATATATATATATATATATATATATATATATATATATATATATATATACATATATATATATATATATATATATATACATATATATATATATATATATATATATATATATATATATATATATATATATATATAATGCAACGTCTGTCTGTCTATCTGTCCGTTAGTGCGCTTATCATTCCAGAACCACTTATCCGATTTACGTGTTTTTTTTTTTAATTCATACATATGTTCTCTGGCCAGGTTATGTAATAATAATAATGATCTATATAATATATATAAAACGCAACGTCTCTCTGTCTGTCTGTCTCTCCGTTACTGTGCTTATTATTCGAGAACCACTTAACTGATTTACGTGTTTTTTTTAATTCTTAATTTAATTTTTAACAAAAAAAATCTATAATATATAAAACGCAACGTCTCTCTATCTGTCTGTCCGTTAGTGCGCTTAGCACTCAAGAACCACTTATCCACGATTAACACGATTTACGTGTTTTTCTGTAAAATACATATGTTCTCTGGCCAGGTTATAGGATATATTTTTTTACGTTAGGTAACATAAGGAATAAGCAGTGACGATAATAGTGAATCAAGTCCACGCGAGCGAAGCCGCGAGTTACTTATAATTTTTCAATAAGTAAATGACTCGTTTGATGTTATATTGAAAATTATTATGAAAAAGATGTCAAGAGGAACTTCCTGGTCAGAGAACATATGTATGGTTTTTTTTTTAAAAAAAAAAGCACGTAAATCGGATAAGTGGTTTCTCCATTGATAAGTGCACTAACGGACAGGCCGGCAGACAGACAGAGACGTTGCATTTTATATAATATTATAGGTAACCTGGCCAGAGAACATATGTATGTTTAAAAAAAAGCACATAAATCGGATAAGTGGTTCTCCAGTGATACCCACACTAACGGACGGATAGACAAACAGAGAGACTTTGCATTTTATATATATTATAGAAGACTGTAAATAACCTGGCTAGAGACCAAATATATGAATTAAAAAAAAAAAACACGTAAATCGGATAAGTGGTTCTCGAGTGATAAGCGTACTAAACGGACAGACAGACAAGAGACCTTGCATTTTACATATAATATAGATATTCTTTGCAACATGATATTGTTCCATATTTAATGGTTTAGGCAGAGTATTGCAAGAGAACGCGCTAGCGGCAAAACTTTTTTTCGACTTGATTTACTATTATCGTCACTGCTTATTCCTTATGACTTACCTAACGTAATAAAATATAGCCTATAACCTGGCCAGAGAACAGTGATAAACGCACTAACAGACAGACAGACAGAGAGACGTTGCTTTTTATATATTTTATAGATGAATTTTGGAGAACATTATAAAATGATTCTTCTTGAAATCCGGATATATAAACACAGGCTGGCAGCCTTGTTGTTGATATGATAAGGGACGCATGCGTGATAAAAAACAGGACTTAAAAATTTTCTTGAGCGTCGCTACTGTGTTTTATGTTTACTGTGGTAATACCTCTTTGAAATTTGTATGTTAGTTTCCTTTCCTTTCTAATACCCTTAACCGGCTTGAAATTATCAATAAGTGCCCAGTCGGTACACATAAACAAAAAAAAAATTGAAAAAGTTTATTACTTACTGATAAATTAAATTCACAAACCTTGATGCCATAACTGATAGAGCAGCCACCTAAAAAACCGAATTTCCTGATTTAAATTCCGGTTGCGGGGTTTTTTTAACTTTTAAAAATTCCTCTGTACACCACAAATGGTTATTTTTAAATTGATTACAAACTAAACCCAACTATTTTTTTTTAAATACTGAATGAACAAATCGTAATTTTTTAAAATTGCGCAATAGGAAAATAATGCATTAGTTGTAAAAAAGTCTACGACGTAATCGTTCTTCAAACTAAATAAATTAATGCTAATTACGCGGGTATTCTCACAATAACCCATCGTCATTTAAGTATTATAAAATGTGTTTTACACATAAATTAATTTTTTTTCCAGTTTTATTTAACTTCATTTACCGAGAACTGTCATCGGATGTTTTTAAAATACTGATACAAACAGGGCTGCAGTTCTTGAAATCGAGAAATAAATTCGAAAGTAGGAACAATCCACCAACAAAATTCAGATAAAAATGCTGGCAGTTGTATAATTCTATTCTCGAACAATTCTAAAATTAAATTTACGAGAAAATATTCTCTTGTTGCAGTATGTCGAATCGAGACGTATAAACATATGCAACATGAGAAGGCATCGAGAATGCCTTGGCAACTTAAATCTACCTTACAGGTAAAGATGGAATATTAAAAAAGTGGAAAAACAATTACTGATGACGTATACAGAGGTACTATATATAATTAAATTTGACCAACTATGGAATACTGCTCCCATGTTTGGGGCTCCGCTCCCAAACATACACTGCATTTGTTGGATTTTGTTCAGAGAAGAGCTGTTCGTCTGATTGGAGACCCGGAACTGACCGGCGGCCTTGATTCGCTGGAACATCGAAGAACGGTTGGCGATTTGAGTCTGTTTGTGAGTATTTTTATGGAAAGTGTTCGAAGGATGTGACCCGCTTAATTCCTCCCAGAACGGTGCATGTTAGAAATACACGTCGCTCTAATACTTCACATCCGTATGGGTTCAGCTTGTTACTCCGCGTACAACGCTTTTCAAGCAGTCTTTTATATGGAGAACATCATCCCTTTGGAATAATTTGCCTAGGGCTGTGTTTCCCACCAAGTACAATTTACAACGAATTCAAGAACAACGCGAATCGCTTTTTACGCACACATGCGCTTTAGGGACTTCCCTGTAGCACGTGTGCTTGACCATAAAAAAAGGGGTCACCATCATGGATGTAAGAAAGATTCCACCTATCTAAGCGTACCTAGAGTGAGTAAGGTGGTGCAGTGCGGTGAACTACCAATTAGTCACGAGAATAACCAAGTCATGCATGATTGTTGACATTATACGCGTAAAGCAGAAGGTGTGCAGAGAAATATTCTCAAAATGAACATTTTTTCCCCTAGAACAACATCTGTCATAGTTGAGAAATATAAATTCAACAATGAGATATTTAAATGAATAGCGTGCAAAAAGCGTTGAAGCCAAGTGTATTTTTTCTTTGTATTTTTTTTCTTTTTCCCTGTTTTTTGTATATCTGTTTTAATAAGAACTTGATAAAAAAATGTTTTTTTCTTGAACGAAGGCATTTGAATATTTCAAAAACTCGTGTATCATACCAGCAATATGGCGACAGGTCATGTTCATCATTATAAAACTCGAATCACTTGGGATCAAAGGTGCCGAGTCGGATTGTCGCTACTGTGTTTTATGTTTACTGTGGTATTACCGATTAGTTGATTAAATTCACAAGCCTTGGCAGCTCAATTCGCAGAGCAGCGGCCTAGAAAGTCGAGGTCATCAAGTTCCAACCTCAGTCCAGCTAAAACCTTTTTTACAATTTTTAAACATTCTTCTGGATGCTATTAAGATTTCTTTGTTAATTTTAAAATAGAAAATCTACCGTGAATATTATTGTCGCTATGGTAGTTCTACTTCATTACTAGTTAACCGTAAGGAACAAATACATGCACGAATATTTATAAAATCTTAATTTACTTACGACAAAGTACATAAGTGGCAATCGTACATAATTAATCAATAATTTTTTTATTTTAATTGTGATGACAGCAATAAAAATGTTAGTAAAATATTTGTGGATCTATAAGATGCGGAATTTCCAGCCTTATCTCATGTTTAATATTTGATATTGCCTTATCACTATTAAAACACATGGGGAATTAACATATGGAGAAAGAATTTAGAAAGTACGAGTTGTCTATAAAAGATAAATTTTAGAACATTTATGCGTGTAGTAAAAGACAAATCGATAAATGAAAAAAAATTGAATGGACCTCATATCAAAGTACAGTCCTTGACATTACCGATACTGTTCAGAGCGAGCAATGAGAGTCTTGATCACTGTTCGGCACTGTTATTTCTTGCCGCGAACAATCGACGACATGTTGTTTGTTGGTGGAGGACCACTTAGAGTAGAAAGGCTGCCAATGTAGAGAGCGGCCTTCTTGTTTCTGAGTGAGATGCATATCTAAATTTGAAAAGGATGGATTGAGGGCTCTTTCCAACAAAAGCATACTTCGCCATCATGCCATGAAAAACTTCATGGTTGGTCGGCTATTCCTTATTCAGTTTTGTCGTTAGGTGGAATATTAATTTCCTCAAATCCAGTGTCATGAATAGCACGTTTCACACAATAGGTTGTCGAAAAAGTTTTGGGTATTTTTATTGCTAGATGGTTTTTAGTCGCCTACCTCTGGAATTACTATTCGGATCAAATTATACTAATGCACATTTAAAAGATAATATTTCAGAAAAAAAATTGTCATATTTAGTGATTTAGTCCAAAGATACAATGGGAATGAATCAAAATTTTATAAATATTTACTTCTTCTTCCCTTCTTTATAAGCCACTGCTTCTCCACTGCAGGAGATAGGCATCTTCAAGTTTCTTCCAATTGTCGCTATCTTGTGCAAGATGGAGCCATCTACTCCCTGCTATCAGCCTAATATCAGCAGGCCATCTTTTCATGGGTCTTCTGACATTTCGTCTGCTCTCCCAAGGTCTCTATTTAAGTAATTTTGTTGTCCATCTACCACCATTTATTCTAGCTGCATGCTCCGCCCAATTGCCACTTTAATTCTGCCACTCTTTCAATGATATCTGTAATTCTTGTTGTTCGTCTGATATTTGTTTTCCTAAACTGACACCTAAAATCTGTTTTTCCATGACCCGTTGACTACATTGGATTCGACAAAGACTATTTTTTGTAAGGGTTTTGGTTTCCAGTCCATACGTACTTACTGGAAGTATGCAACTCTCATACACTTTTCTTTTTAAGGTTATGGGGATATGTCTGTTTTTAAGAATGAATCCCAGTTTTTGAAATGCAGTCCAGCTGAAACCAAATCGCCTTGGTATTTCCGCTGTTTGATTGTCCTTATCCAATCTAATCTTATGTCCCAAGTATCTATATTCTTCCACTATCTCGATCTCTTCAGTGCCGATCTTAATTTTTTGTATATAATAAAAGACTGTTTTTATTCAATTTTCATTGGTTTATTTATAATTGTGATAACTCGTTTCGCTGTCGATGCAGCTTCTTCGAATCTACATTTTACACTGTCAAGTTGGGTTTAATGTTTACAATTTTATATTATTTCTTAATTATAATATTACACCTATTTAAATTATATTGATAGTATTGGAAAACCCACACAGAAATGGTATTAGGAGAATAAATTCAATAATGGTGAATTGTTTAAATCTACCTGTCGTTGAGCAAAGTACCTGTAGTCCTTAATCGATTTATTTGCATTGTCTCTAAAGGTTTAGTTTTAAACCTTTTTGTTGGGTATGTACAATTTTGAAATTCTTGTGTGTGGAAATTGACTAAAAACAGTCTTTTATTATATATTTATAATGAATTTCCATCAAATAATTTATAACGAATTTCCATCAAGTAGAAGCTATAACCATCCGATACTTAATTTTTGTGTTTTGTGGGCTTAGAAGTTTTGTTTTCTTGATCTTTCTAGATTTTCGCTAATCATCTGCGAATCTCAAGTGATGTAAATATATGCCATCGATTTTAATTCCCTTCTCTTCTATTCTTTTTCTTGTTATATTTTGGAATTTTTCTACTATAGAAAGATGCTGCGTAGGCTTGCGAAGAAATTTGTGCTGTTTATTGGCTACTTTATTGGTTATATATTGGTTGGTTGGTTTATAAGCTACTTTATTGAAAACAATAGCTAACATCTTTCATTACTGATGATGAAAAGTGGATCATGTACGACAATAATGCAAGGAAAAAAACTTGGTTAACCAGTGGTGAAGCTGCGCAAACAGTGGCAAAGTCAAGATCAATGCCAAGAAAGATGATGATGTGTGTTTGGTGCGACTGGAATGACATGACAGACCATTTTGAGAACTTACCAACAATTAAGAGAGCTTGGCTGAAAAGTTTTGATGCATTCATCATACGGCCTATACCTTGGACCGTCAGAGTACCATTACCTTTCGTCTATGCAGAACTCTCTTAATGGTTATAAAATCGACAAGGATACTTGTAAAAGAAGTTTTTCTCCCAGAAGTCCCAGAAGCCGTACAGTAACGGGATCATCAGATCAAAACAGCATATAAAGGGTGTCTCAAAAAATGACCTGACATTTTCATGTATTAATAAAACGTATTATTTTATCTGAAAAGTACGAATGTTTTTTATTTTAATATAAGGTACAAACATGGAAGTTATGTGTGGAACACAATAACCGATAAGTGGCCGCCTCGACCCTATTTGCAAACGTTCACTATTTTGATGAAATTTTCAATAACATTTTGGCATAATTGCGGACTAATTTCATTAATGGTAATTGGCATATATTTTTCCGTTCAGAAATCCCCAAAGAAAGAAGGCCAATGGCGTCAAATCGCACGATCTTGGTGGCCAGTTCACATCGCTGCTGCGCGAGATAACACGACCATAAAAGTTCGTCTGCAATAACTGCATTGTTGCGCTCGCAGTGTGGCAGGTTGCGCCATCTTATTGAAAGAATATGCTTTCCAAGTACATGCCGTTCAATTCGTTCCATAAAAAGTTGGTTATCATGTCACGATAACGAACACCATTCTCGAAAAAGTACGGCCCATTCACTCCGCTAACCCAAAATCCGGACCAAACAGTGACTCGTGGTGGATGCATGAGAAGCTGTTGGATCATTTGTGGATTTTTGGTCCCCAAAATTCGACAATTTTGTTTATTTACGTAGCCACTAAGTTAAAATTGTGCCTCATCGTTGAATATGATTTTCTTCGAAAAATTACTATCGATTTGTTGATGCTCCAATATCCAATTGGCGAATGTATGGCACTGCGCATGGTCTGCTGGCTGCAGTTCTTGTGTCAATTGGATCTTGTAAGCATGTAAATGCAAATTTTTCTTCAAAATTCGCTGCACAGAGCATTTTGAAATGTTCAGTTGCTGAGCACGATGGCGAATCGAGGTGGAAGGACTTTCATCAATACTCGCACTCACTGCGGCTATGTTTTCATTCCACCGGCCGGTACGAGGATGACCACTGCTTTTCGCGGTCAGAATTGAACCACTAACCTCAAATTTTTTGATTAACTACACCACGGTGTTGCGAGATGATGCATTATGATGCTCGATCCTGTAATTCCCCATGACTAAACTTCAAATTTTCTGATGTCAGTTGTCAAAGATTAGTATTCTATGTTCGCCACTAAAAAATGGCGCGCAATTTAAAATGTCAGGTCATTTTGAGACACCCTTTATTTGTTTTAATATTAATCAGAAAATGAAAAAAAAAACTGTTTGAATTTTGACTCAAAAAGATCCGATACTTTTTCGACAACCCAATATATTTTTATACAAATGAACCCGGCAGATTTTCGTCGGCTTTCTTCTTATCGATTGATTTATTTCCCATTAATTCTTATTAAAATTAATAGTTTTGTTTACCACTATTCATTCATTTTACTTCGCATAATTTGGCAATTTATACAATGTGGGAATTTTTATTTAAACTTTATGTCTTAATGGTTCACAATAAATGTGCAGGAAACGACATATATTAGTAATTTTATAGATGATGCCCATAATAACAATGTGAAGCCAAAATTACACAGGTCTAGTGTATTCCTTTTTTTGTCTCTACCCCATGTTTTTCACTCTCTCCTTCGTTTATTCCTCACCTAGTCACCCAATCTGCCCTCTTCCCAGCCATGGCATTGAGTATTAGTTTGTACAAACACAATAAAAGAAAAAAAAAATTTAGTACAAATCGTTTTATTTTTTCTCAAAATATTCGCCTTTAAGATTTATACACTTTTTCATGCGTTTGAACTAATTCTCGAAACATTTTTTCCACTCTAAAGTTGGTACTTCAAAAATATGGTTTTGGAAGGCTTCAACTGCTTCTTGCGGTGATGAAACTAGCTGTCCACGTTGTTTTTTTAGACATTTGGGAACAAAAAGAAGTCGTTAGGCTATACATCAGATGAATACGGACAATGAGACATTAATTCGTTGTTTTTCTCCGTAAATAACACAGGCCAACAAAAAAAATATTTGTAAAAACTTTTTAAACCAATACATCTAAGTGTTATGTATTTTAGGGTACTGAAACCGTCTCTGGTATCAGTTTTTTTGTATCACCTACAGTTCTCTCAAAATATGACATCGATTTAAATCAAATTAATTAATTAAATTTAAACCAAATCCTCTTCCTGCTTGAAAAGCTGAGCAAACTGTTGATCCCTTATTCTATAATGGTAAATAGATGTTCTAGATTCCAATAAATGTTTTTCTTTCGGCCTAAAACCAAGCAATTCTGCTTTTTCCTTAGTCAAACCCTAATCTTTCACTAAATCATTTAACTCAGCTGGTGTAAAAGACTGTGGTGTTAAATTGTCTAGAGAACATTGAAACTCATCATCATCCAGTCGACTTTCATTAAATTCGGGACTGGACTGTAAAACGTCATCAATAGACTGAGGTGGCTAGGATCGACAATTACTTTCTTATTTTTGGAATTATGGTATATCCAGAAACATCAACGCTGCAAAAATAACAATCATTTGAATGATTCTCTTGCTCTCTCCATACCATGGGTACTGCAAATCTAAAAGCTTTCTTTTCTTTCTTCTACACAAACATAACACCAAAATATGCAAAGTATATTTTTTTACAAAGTCAGTAATGTTTCTTTGATGTTTTTTAATTACAAACTCACCATATATATAACAAAAACTGTTGGGAGAGTTTTTACAACCACGATTAGCTATACTTTGAGTTTGAATTAAAACACATGGGTTAAACACTGCAATGCGAGGATATATTAACTGGAAGAAAATAAACAGCTGTGACATTTATCGGAACTGCCAACCTAATAACATTTGATTTTATTGCCAACCTAATAACATTCGAATGCTAAAAATAAACTTTTGACATTTTGAATATTAAAATGTGAAAAATTGGTGGGTGATACGACTTTTTTATTATTATTTTCGGACTCAGCATACAAAAAAACATAGGAATCAGGTAAAGTTTTTTTATCGTTGGCCTGTGTAATTATTAGTTAGACTTATTGTGTGAGAGCTGGCATTGTCATGATGAAGAATGATGCGACTTTTTCAGTTGTTTTTCTTGATTTCATCGATGACTTCTGGCAAACAAATTGTTATATACCATTTAACATTAACTGTTCTTCAATCTTCTAAAGCAGTGGTTGCAACATACCCAGTATAACCAAAGAAACAAGCGATCACTTTCTTGGAAGTGCTTCACGAACGAACCACTTCTGTTGGATTTGGTTCATCTTGGAACACTGAAACAGTTGATTGTTGCTTAGTTTCCGGCTTGTACGAATATATCCACGTTTCGTCTCCTGTGTACGAATATATCCAAGTTTTGTCTCCTGTTACGATGTTGTATACGGATTTTGCATGTCCTCGGTTGAATTTTTTGGCATTTCTTTACACCAATTGACACGAGTCTGTTTTTGAATTTCGGTCTAATTATGCGGAATCCATCGGGAACAGATCTTTTTCACAGTTAAATGTTCATGTAAAATCAAATGTACGGCAGTCTTTGTATACCTAAGGATGTCTCTGTCTCACGGTAAGTCACATGCCGATCCTTTTCAATTATGTTTTTTGGAACAACAATCGATTTTGCTTGACCTTCACGAAATTCATCGCTAACGGAACCGTGGCCATGACGAAATTGTTGTTGAGTTAGGCCTTTACTAAAATCGTAAAAACTCATCCAACCAAAGCCGTCACGTGAAATTTCCATTTGTTCACAAAACTGTTTTTTTTTTAAACGTTCACTGTTCGTCAAAAACTTTTTTTAGAAAAAACTGCTGCCTGTTTTTTTTGTACCGTTAAACTATTATTATCACCCCAAGATAGAATTTCTTCCTGATCTTTGTTAAGTTGAACGACTTCCTGCTATCTACGGATAATCGAAATGCTGGAGCGTTCAAGAGAACGAAGAAATAAGGATACTGTCATGTGTAAAGTTGTAGAATGGGTTCCTGGTCCTTTTCCAGCAGATCACACAACAATGGTAATGTCATATTTCAATAGCGCCATCTAGTGGTCGTTTGTAAAAGTTACAAGACTGTCCTCGTATTATTTTAAGTAAAATTTTTCCGGTATATAACCGTAGGGCAAAGCATAATAACCTCTCAATTATTTAGATTTGAATAATGAACACAAACTTACTTTAACAAAATAATTTTACTCGCGTATTAATCTATTATCAATAGCTTTTAACATGTGTTTACTTATTTCTTCATCGGTTAATTGGGAAATTTATTATCCTATATTTCTGAAATGAAAAGTGGGAAATTTAATTAATGCTAGACGTGATGTAAATAAATTAAATAAATAAATAAATAAATAAATAAATATGGTCTTTATTTCCAATTATGAAAGAGAAAACAAAACATCATAAACTAAATAAACAAAATGCTATATTAAATTGGAAAATGCCGAAGGTCAGCTGGGAAGGTGAAGGTACAAACACTCCCCCTGTTCTTTACCTTAAGCATCCTAATACTAAAGTTTATAGAATACAATATTTATCTATTAAACTGTGCTAGTATCTTAATAAAACTGTGTAATGTTGTAAGTATTAGGAAAAAAGAAAAAAAAAGACAAAGAAAATAGAGAATGGCTCATGACACAACTAGAGCAAACAAAAAAAAAAACCTTGATATAAATTAACATGTTAAACAGACAGGCGAGTCACCCCAACATATCCGAGATAAACAATAGAATTCATACAGAGCACAGATACACTCAAGAGCTAGTGATATTCCTTTCTGAAGGAAAATTTACATAAATAAGTACTATATCTTTATATATTTAACAAAATCCTCCTATACGCCGCCGCCTTGAATGACCTAGGATCTAATAGTTTAATATTTTCTGAGTTATAAATCTTAGCTATTTGAAAAGAGAAGGACGAACTAAATTTTTCAGTTTTGTGAGCCAGAGGCGTAAGGCGCCCTCGAAAAACGGACATTCAAATTATGAACATCTGATCTAAAGGTAATTTTTCTATGTAGGTAGGAGGGAACACCCGTTAAGACAATTTTGTGGAATAAACAAGCCGCATGCAAACAACGTCTATCATTCATATTTAACCATCCCAGTTAATACAATTTGTGTGTTATGTGATTCCTTTTACGAATACCAAATATTAGGCGCAAACATGAATTTTGAAGAACTTCGATACGTCGTCTATCGGATGAGTCTATTGAAAATCCATATATAGTATCATAAAAATTTAATCTGGACAATACCAGAGACTCACACAATATAGTTTTCAATTTTTGATTTAAATAGTCCCTAGAATTGTAAATCATCTTCAAATTAAAGTACGCCCGACGTATAACTATGCTCACATGCGATCTGTACCTCAAATTGTAGTCCATAGTAAGGCCTAAATTTCTACATTTGTCATCAATCCGTAACACTTCCCCGTTGATTTTAATATTAATATGTGGTAAGCAACTGCTTCTGAGCCTCTGAGTACCAAAAACCATGACTGTACTTTTTTTTGTATTAATTGATAGGGAGTGGTCACTGGCAGCAGAAACTAGCCCAACCAGATCATCATTGATTTCTCTGACGCATCTGTGAATCTCGTTAGGACGACATATGTGATAAAACTGCGTATCGTCGGCATACAAGTGTACCTTGCAATACCTCACCCGATGTATTAGTTGTGAAGTGTAAATTGAAAATAATAGAGGTCCCAAAATGGAACCTTGTGGGACACCACAGGTGATTGGTAAAGGTCTCGACTCAATACCGGCTACTCGCACTGATTGACTTCGATTACTTAAAAAACTTTGCAATAATTTCAAACTGTTGTTACTGAGACCAATGTATGTTAGTATAGAACAAAGAAGGTTGTGACTTATTGTATCAAAGGCCTTAGAAAAATCAATGAGGGTCAAAACTGCTAAGCACCCTCCATCGATGCCCCTGAGTATGTCATCAATTACTTCCAAAAGGGCTGTCTCACAGCTATGACCTGGTCTAAATCCCGATTTAAATTTGGGCAAAATGGAGAATTTATCAGTGTGGCCACGGAGTTGTGACTCCATGAACCGTTCCAAAATCTTAGAGAGGACGGGAAGAACACTTATGGGCCTTAAGTCTTTGTACTCATTTGGGCATGCAACTTTAGGGAAAGGTGTAACAATCGCATGTTTTCAATGATCAGGAAACTCACCCGAGAGCAGACAACAGTTCACTATATGCGTAATAAAGGGTACTATATATGGAGTGGCAAGAAGCAAAAGCTTTATACTTAACCCCTCAACGCCCACCGCATTAGTCTTTATGGAATACAACAGTTTAATCACATCCTCTTCAGCAACTATATGAAAATCAAAATTTTCTACCCCAGGCTTTTTATTGTTTTGATACCAATTAATCTGTTCAGGGTTTGGACTCAGCTTAGCGATTCCATTAATAAAATAGTCATTTATATTATCAGGATCGGAAAGTGAATATCCGGTTTTCCTTTTCTAAGATTTAACATATATCGAGTTCCCTCCAAATTTTATTAACTCCAGCGGTATTAAGTTTTTGGGAAAAGTAGGCTTTTTTCTCTCTACGATATGCCAAGGTAGTATAATTTCTAAGAGATTTGTAATAATTGTAATGAGCCACATTTTTAGTCCTACGCCACTTAGAGTGTGCATTATTTCTCAAAGATATTAAAAATCGAATATTATCTGTTAACCATGGTGCAAATTTCTTAGTTATACGTATACGCTTTAGAGGGGCATGAACGTTAAAAACATCTATTAAAGTATTATTAAAAAACTGAACCTTGTCCTTTATATTTTCCAACAAAAAAATATTATCGAACGAAGCCCCATGTAAATTGGCCACAAAGGTGTCAAGGTTAACGCTTTTCCTATGCCTCTAATTTTGGCTTTTAAAAAGAAAATGTTTATAACTATTGGAAGAAATCAACGGTTCTTGCTGTATGTGAGACACTGAGACAATCACTTGTCGAAGTTGCTGTATTTGGCCCCATCGCTGTTTAAATTGATGAAATACATTTTCTTCAATACAAATCATTATATTTTTTTATATTTTACATTCGGTAAAATAAGAATGTGTTGCCTATAACTTGTAGTCTGTAAAAGAAATTCCTTTTTTTTTAAGGTTATTGTTGGCACCCCTACAAACAATGCTTTGTGGAAGGAGATTCATTTCTAATCTTATTTATAGTTAAATAGTACATTATCGAATATAAGTGCCGCATACGTTTCGCGCTTCCAGGCTGTGTTCCTATGTAATCATCCAAAAGGTCCGAAAATGACGCCTACAGAGGCTGCTAAGTATATGGGCAAGTTGAGGGCATTCGTTAGCAAGTAGGTGAAACGACACTTTCAGGTAAAAAATGTCGACGATCTACCAGAACGTGGTTCGAGACGGACAAGGACGAAACAATGATTATTAACATGTTTTTCCGAAATCCTCAATTAACTTTGTGCCGAAGGGCACGAAAACTAAAGCAGAGGGGTTTGAATATATCGTCTGAAACGATTCGCATTCATCTCCGGGCTAACGATTTGCAGTGACGGAGTACAATCAAGAAACCACTGTTGAGCGAAAAACATAGAGAGAAACGACTCGCATAGGCAGAGGAAAACATAGATTGAGACTGGAGTAATGTAATTTATTTCGTTGAAGCTTTATTTTGTGGTTATGTTATGACCACACGAGATTAATCAATAATCTCTTAGTTCAGTGCACCGTGAAACACCCTGTAAAGATAAATGTTTGAAGATGTCTTTTGGAAAAAGGTTTTGGGAGACTCTGCATTTTTATCTGAAAAATGCTCCAGATTTACAAGAAGGTATTAGTACCAACTGCCAAACGATGGTTTGTTGATAAAAATGAGGAGTGAACTATTCAGAAAGATAACGACCCCAAACATCGAAGGACAAAGTAAAGACAGTAAAAGGGGAATCCGGTATCCCCGAAATAGATTGGCCCTTCCAGTCGCTCGATGCAAATCCAATCATGTATTAAGCAAAAGCTTCGTAGTAAAAAGGTGAACAGGGTGATCATTTTTAGACGTCCGGCCCCGATTTATGGAAAATTGTTGAATATTTATTTTTTTTTTTAAATGTAGAATGCTACAATGCATGGAAGGAGTATACTGACGTATTTGACATTTGGTAGTGAAAACGACGCTGGACGCAGCGACGCCAAACAACTTTTTTTTTCATCGGCATGCCTTTTGTAAATCGGCATTGGAAAACCTTATTTTCTTTTCTGAATATTTTTTTCTTAAACTGCTTTATTCTAATATAATTTGTCTTGCAAAAAAGTTATGCAGCAAAAACCCTCTAAAATATTATTTTTTGGTCATCGGGGTTGCCATGGATCGTATGCCACGTTGTTCAAACAATTTATCTAGTAGGCGGCTGTCATACTTCACTCTGACAGTAATTATAATAATATTGTTACTATGCTGTTGTGGTTTTTCCTATAATAAAATATTTTTGAAAAATAAATAACAAAAAAGCTATATAACTTTTAACGATACATAAATTATTACATATTTATAAAATTAAATGCTTACAACTTAAAAAAATAAAGAAAAACATCAAAAGAAATTTTCTATATGTCTTCCTTCTTCTATCATACATTTTTCCATACTTTTCATTAACGCTTGATGAGTGGCTTTGTAAATACTTTCTCCAGATATAATATTGCACGCATCTGATATTTTTGCCTTTAAGTGCTCAATATCATTTGTGGTAGTTTTGCACATGCCATCTTTAAAAGTCCCCCACAAGAAAAACCCTAACGGCGTGAGGTGTAATGTCTTAGGTGCCTATTGAATAACTGGGATGCGAACTCCTATCCAACTTCGTTAAAATCGTTTATTCAAATACTCTCTAATAGTAGCAGTTGTATGAGGTGGTGCTCCGTCGTGTTGATACCACACATGCCTTCTTAAAATAAAGGGAATATTTTCTACTAAAACTGGTAGAGTATTAACCAAGAAATTATGGTATCTATTTCGAGTTAGTGTTTCCTCAAAAAAGTATGGTTCAAACCAAATCTCTCCCAATTGATTCTGAATTTGATTAACGTTGTATGGATTCTCGTCAGCCCAGTAATGATAATTTTTCTGTTAGGTTTGCCGTTGCTGACAAAATCACTTCCATCTGTCCATAATATATGATTCAGAGAATAACGTTCATCGTCATATTTAATCATCATTTCTGTTAAAAAAAACCCTGTGATCGTTCCGAATCAAATTGTGTTAATAACTGAAGATTATGCATTTTATAGTCATACTATTTGTTAGCTTTAAGAGATTTCTGAATAGCCCATAAAATACATTTAGTTGCCTGCTTGCTTGTCTGATTGAATTGTAAGGATGGTTTTGAAAATATTGCATAATTTCGGTTACTTTCTCATTCGTTAAAACAGTTTTTCGATTAGAAATACCTTTCTGTCCAAAAAATGCATCCATATTGCTCCTCAAATTTGTAATGTAATCCGGGATATACCTGTCGGGGTAACGTTCTCGATACAATCTAACGGCATCAAGAAAATTTATTCTCGCCTCCCCATAAATAAGAATCATATCTATTTTTTTCAGCGAGGGAAACCATTTCAAAATACACTGTTTATTTAGTTTAACTCTATTGAATTGAAGAGGTATGCAAACAAGAGCTATCAGATTAAAGTATGACAGGCGTGTGCTATATAAATGTGGCTTCGATTCATGGTAACCGTAGTGGCCAAAAAATAATATTTTAGAGGGTTTTTGCTGCATAACTTTTTTGCAAAACAAATTAGAAAAAAGAAAGCAGTTTAGGGAAAAAATGTTAAGAAAAATTAGGAGGTTTTAATGCCGTTTTACAAAAGGTATGTCGATGGAAAAAAAAGTTGTTTGGCGTCACGGCGTCCAGCGTCTTTTTCACTACCCAATTGAAATACGTCAGTATACTTCTTGGCATGCACTATACCATTCTACATTAAAAAAATCAATATCCAATAATTTTCCATAAATAGGGGTCGGGCGTCTAAAAATAATCACTCCGTATACACTGAAGCAGCTGTCATGACAAATTCGGGTAATTTGGAAAGCTTTGCCTCAAGATTACTCGGAGAATCTCGAAGATGCCCGGCCATCATCGATGCTGATGGGGACTGGATGAACTACGGAATCATTAGCATTTTAATGGCAAACTTTACGGAATCACTAGCATTTAATGGCAAATATGACGAAGAACGTTATTCTCTGAATCATATATTATGTACAGATCAAAGTGATTTTGTCAGCAACGGCAAACCTAACAGAAAAAATTATCATTACTGGGCTGACGAGAATCCATACAACGTTAATCAAATTCAGAATCAATTGGGAGAGATTTGGTTGGACCATGCTTTTTTGAGGGAACACTAACTGGAAACAGATACCTTAATTTCTTAGTTAATACTCTAACAGTTTTATTAGAAAATGTTCCCCTTATTTTAAGAAGGCATATGTGGTATCGACACGACGGAGTACCAGCTCATACAACTGCTGCTGTTAGAGAGTATTTGAATGAACGGTTTCAACGAAGATGGATAGGGGTTCGCAACGCAGTTATTCACACCTAAGTCATCAGAGCTCACGCCGTTAGAGTTTTCCTTGTGGGAGACTCTTAAAGATAGTGTATACAAAACTACAAATGATATTGAGCACTTAAAGGCAAAAATATCAGATGCGTGCAATAGTATAGTATATCTGGAGAAACTATTTACAAAGCCACTTATCAAGCATTAATGAAAAGAATGGAAAATGTATGACAGAAGAAGGAAGATATATAGAAAATTTCTTTTGATGTTTCAAACATTTAATTTTATAAATACGTAATAAGTTATGTAATGTTAAAAGTTATTATTTATTTTTCAGAGATATTTTATTAAAGGATAAACCTCAACAGCATAGTAACCAATATTATTATAATTACTGTCAGAGTGAAGTATGACAGCCGCCTACTAGATAAATTGTTTGAAAAACGAAGCATACGATCCATGGCAACCGCGAAGACCAAAAAATAATATTTTAGAGGGTTTTTATGCATAACTTTTTTGCAAGACAAATTATATTAGAAAAAAAAACATTTTAAGGAAAAAATATTGAGAAAAAAAAAAGGTTTCCCAATGCCGTTTTACGAAAGATATGTCGATGAAAAAAAAAGTTGTATGGCGTCGCGGCGCCCAGGGACGTGTTCACTACCATTCTACATTAAAAAAAATCAATATCCAACAATTTTCCATTAACAGGGACCGGACGTCTAAAAATGATCACCCCGTATATAGTGAAGCAGCTTTCACGGCAAATTCGGCTAATTTGGAAATCTTTGCCTCAAGATTACTCGGAGGGTCTCCAAGATGCCCGGCGATCATCGACGCTGATGGAGACTGGACGAACTACGGAATCATTAGCATTTTAAGGGCAAACCTTTACTGCCGAATGATCTAAAAAACTTTTAAATAAATACACTTTTAAATGAACAATGCGCGACACGTTCTTGACCGACTCTATATCATTTTTCGTTTGAGCCAAAGTCGAGAAACCTGAAAATAATTAATTTTAAATGTTTTTAAATAATAAATTTTAAACATTTTTAGGATGGTACAAGTCACGTTTACTTATCTGCTCTTGCTAGTAGTACCTAGTACAATAAATATTTATTTGAATATTAAATTTTAAAAAGGTAAAGTACTGTACAACATTCGTATAACTGTATAAAGGTTACTGGTATAAAAGAACAAGACCTCTATAACCTGCTGGCATTACATAAATTTGCACAAATTGAGACCCTGACTTGTCTGCGACCATTACTTTCGTCATTACCGTAGGTAGATACAAGGTATTCGCCATCACTTAACAGAAATATAAATCGCGAGTTGACTTCCGGTTGTTGATGTTTGTAATCAATGATATAACCTTTGCTAAAATCAATCAGGAATATGTAATACGCACTATCAAGATCTCGAAAATTATTATTATATATATATATATATATATATATATATATATATATATATATATATATATACAGTGTGTCCCAAAAAGTTGTATACAAATTACAAATGGAGAAAAAATTTATCTTACATATTACAAAAAAATTATTCTTAATAAAAAAGTTTTGCATCACATGGAAATCCATAATCAGGCATCAAAAGTTTAAAATATTTGATGATATACAGGGAAAATAAAAAATAATGATTTATAATGAAGAGTAAAGTGTGTTTAAAATTTAAATATAGGCTAAATATTAATTGAAATTATTAATAGGCCCTAAAAAATTATGCTTACGTTTAGATTTGTGGCCTTCCTGATTAAAAATTCAAAAAAGCTCTAGTAAAAACACGCCAGTAATTGTCAGATTTTTCTTAAATCCATGATATAACCTTTCTCTTTCGAAAATTATTATATATATATATATATATATATATATATATATATATATATATATATATATATATATATATATATATACATACATACATACATTGTGTCCCAAAAAGTTGCATACAAATTTTTTTTATGGGTGTCTATCACACGTGCTACAGGGAAGTCCCTAAAGCGCTACAGGAGCGACACGTGTGCGGAGAAAACGATTCACGTTGTTCTTGAATCGCTGTAGATTGTACTCGATGGGAAACACAGTCCTGGGTAAACCATTCCAAAGGTATGATGTTCTCCATATAAAAGACTGCTTGAAAAGCGTTGTACGAGGAGTAACAAGCTGAACTTCATACGGATGTGAAGCATCAGCGCGACGTGTACTTCTAATATGCACCGCTCTGGGAGGAATCAAACGGGCCACATCTTTCGAACACTTTCCATGAAAGTACTTGTAGAATAGGCTCAAGTCGCCAACCGTTCTTCGATGTTCCAGCGAATCAAGGCCGTCGGTCAATTCCGGGTGTCCAATCAGACGAACAGCTCTTCTCTGGATAGAATCCAACAAATGCAGTGTATGTTTGGGAGCGGAGCTCCAAACATGGGAGCAGTATTCCATAGTTGGTCGAATTTGAGCTTTGTAAAGAATTAACAGTTGTTGTGGAGTGTAAAGCTTTCTGGTTCGAAACAATATTCCCAACTTTTGAGAAGCTCTTCTTGCTATGCCTGCAACATGTTCATGCCAGGACATATTTGCTCCCAAATTAACACCTAACAGATTGAGTGACGATGTTAGAGGGATGGAGTGCCCCGACATAACTATGTCGGGTTCTGCAACGTTAACTTTTTTAGAAAAAACTGCCGCCTGGGTTTTTGTAGCGTTAAATTCCACTTGGTTACTGTCACCCCAAGATAGAATTTCTTCCAGGTCTTTGTTGAGTCGAATGACTTCCTGCTGTCTGCGGATATTCATCTGAGTAGTCGATGTCCGACCGTTCAAAGTGAATGAAGAGATAAGTGTACTATCATCTGCAAAGCTGTAGATTGGATTCTCGGTCTTTTCCAGCAGATCGTTAATATAAATGAGGAAGAGAGTAGGAGACAGTATGGAACCTTGGGGCACACCGGCGTTGATAGTGAAGGTGTTAGAAAGAAATCCGTCAACTGCCACTCGTAAAGAACGCTCTCTGAGGAAACATGAGAGCCACAAACAGAACTTTTCAGACATACCATAAGAACGTAGCTTAGCCAACAGGCCATCGTGCCAAACACGGTCAAATGCCTTGGATATGTCAAGAGCAACCGCTCGAGATTCTCCAAAGTGTTCAATTGCGTTGTTCCAAACATGTGTTACATAAGTCAGAAGATCTCCTGTTGATCTATTTTTACGAAAGCCATATTGGTGATCACTAATAATGTTGAATCCTTCAAGATATTTTAGAAGATGCTGATTGATAGCCTTTTCCATGACTTTCGATATTATTGAGAGTAGTGCGATTGGTCGGTAGTTATTTGGCAAGGTCTTCTTGCCTTTTTTAGGTATCGGCTGAACTGTGGCACATTTCCAGCAGGAAGGAAATATTCCCTTTCTGTAGGATAGGTTGAAAAGTCTACAGAAAACTGGTGTTAGTTCCCTCGCACAGTTCTTGAGAACTATGGCAGGTATTCCGTCAGCGCCCGAAGCCTTTTTGGTGTCTAGCTTCATCAAAATACGTTTTATGATACGCTGTCTGAAGACAATATCGGGCATCCTTGACTGCACTATGGGAATAGTAGGTGGTGTTTTTCCTTGGAAATCGACAGTAGAATGTGAAGCAAAGAGTTCAGCCAACAAGTTCGCTTTCTCAACAGGTGTCGTTGCAATAGAATTATCTGGCCGTGTGAGTGGTGGTATGGTGGATTTGGTGAAATTTTGACTAACTGCCTTAGCGACTGACCAAAAAGACCTGGAATTGCCGGGACAAGCGAGAAGTTTGTTTCTAATCCGTTGATTGTGTAACTCCTTGGTTTCGTCGATAATTTCTTTGCATCTGTTCCTGGCACGAACAAAGATGTTACGATTTATGGTGTTAGGATCTTCACGCCACTGTCGGTATGCAAGATGTTTAGAAGCAATAGCTTCTTTGCATTTTAGGTCAAACCAAGGCTTGCCGTTGGAAGGCATTTCTTCGAAAAAGGGATGTAAGCATCCATACCGGCCAAAATAACATCGGAAACCTCCCTGGCGCAGTCAGATGGGTCGTCGGATCGAAAACAAACGTCCAACCAAGGGAAAGTTCGAAAATATTCCATGAGATCTTCCCATTTAGCAGATTTGTAGTGCCAAATCTTGCGCGGTTTGGGCGCCTCTCTGTCACTGATTGGTAGAATACTCGATGTCGAAAGTAGTTTATGGTCGGAAGAACCTAACGGTGGATTTACGCTGACCGTGTAAATCTCCGGATTAGTGGTTAAAATGGAGAAAAAGTTTATCTTACATATTACAAAAAAAAATATTCTTGATAAAAAGTTTTGCATCACATGGAAATCCATAAGCAAACATCAAAAGTTTAAAATATTTGATGGTATACAGGGAAAATAAAAAATAATGATTTATAATGAAAAGTAAAGTGTGTTTAAATTTAAATACAGGCTAAATATTAATTGAAAATGTTAATAGGCCCTAAAAAATTATGCTCACGTTTAGATTTGTGGCCTTTCCTAATTAAAAATTCAAAAAAACTCCAGTAAACACGTCAGTAATTGTCAGATTATTTTTTGAATAAAGGAAAACGAAATTTATTAAAAACTAGTGTACTGATTGTATCATATTTTTGTTAAAAATTTGATAACCTTTTTATCTGCTTTGCAACAATTACATCCATAATAAATTTGTGCTAAAATCATTTTATTTTGAAATTGCAACATTACTTAATTACTACGTACATAACATAACAGCTAAGCATATGGATTAATTCCAACTTTATTGCACAGGTGCTTCAATGTATCCACCGTCCCTTTCTGAACAGGTGATTTTTCTTCGAGAAAAATCTTTTATTATATATATATATATATATATATATATATATATATATATATATATATATATATATATATATATATATATATTTTTTGGGTCTAGCACACGTGCTACAGGGAAGTCCCTAAAGCGCTACAGGAGCGACACGTGTGCGGAGAAAGCGATTCACGTTGTTCTTAAATCGCTGTAAATTGTACTCGGTGGGAAACACAGTCCTGGGCAAATTATTCCAAAGGGATGATGTTCTCCATATAAATGACTACTTGAAAAGCGTTGTACGAGGAGTAACAAGCTGAACCTCATACGGATGTGAAGTATTAGCGTGACGTGTACTTCTAACATGCACCGCTCTGGGAGGAATTAAGCGGGCCACATCCTTTGAACACTTTTCATGAATAGGCTCAAGTCGCCAACCGTTCTTCGATGTTCCAGCGAATCAAGGTCACCTGTCAGTTCAGGGTCTCCAATCAGACGAACAACTCTTCTCTGAATAGAATCCAACAAATGCAGTGTATGTTTGGGAGCGGAGCCCCAAACATGGGAGCAGTATGCCATAGTTGGTCGAATTTGAGCTTTGTAAAGAATTAACAGTTGTTGTGAAGTGTAAAGCTTTCTGGTTCGAAATAATATTCCCAACTTCTGAGAAGCTCTCCTTGCTATGCCTGCAACATGTTCCATGCCAGGACATATTTGCTCCCAAATTTACGCCCAACAATTTGAGTGATGATGTTAGGGGAATGGAATGCCCCGACATAACTTTGTCGGGTTCAGCAACGTTAAATTTTTTAGAAAAAACTGCCGCCTGGGTTTTTGTAGCGTTAAATTCCACTTGGTTACTATCACCCCAAGATAGAATTTCTTCCAGGTCTTTGTTAAGTTGAATGACTTCCTGCTGTCTGTGGATATTCGTCTGAGTAGCCGATGTCCGAGCGTTCAAAGTGAATGAAGAGATAAGTGTACTGTCATCTGCAAAGCTGTAGATTGGATTCTCGGTCTTTTCCAGCAGATCGTTAATATAAATGAGAAAGAGAGTAGGAGACAGTATGGAGCCTTGGGGTACACCGGCGTTGATAGTGAAAGTGTTAGAAAGAAATCCGTCGACTGCCACTCGCAAAGAACGCTCTCTGAGGAAACATGAGAGCCACAAACAGAACTTTTCAGACATACCATAAGAACGTAGCTTAGCCAACAACCCATCGTGCCAAACACGGTCGAATGCCTTGGATATGTCAAGAGCAACCGCTCGAAATTTTCCAAAGTGTTCAATTGCGTTGTTCCAAACATGTGTTACATAAGTCAGGAGATCTCCTGTTGATTTATTTTTACGAAGCCATATTGATGATCGCTAATAATGTTGAATCCTTCAAGATATTTTAGAAGATGCTAGCCTTTTCCATGACTTTCGATATTATTGAAAGCAGTGCGATTGGTCGGTAGTTATTTGGCAAGGTCTTCTTGCCTTTTTTAGGTATTGGCTGAACTGTGGCACATTTCCAGCAGGAAGGAAATATTCCCTTTCTGTAAGATAGGTTGAAAAGTCTACAGAAAACTGGTGTTAGTTCCCTCGCACAGTTTTTGAGAACTATGGCAGGTATTCCGTCAGCGCCAGAAGCCTTTTTGGTGTCTAGCTGCATCAAAATACGTTTTATGATACGCTACCTGAAGACAATATCGGGCATCCTTGACTGCACTATGGGAATATTAGGTGGTGTTTTTCCTTGGAAATGGACAGTAGAATGTGAAGCAAAGAGTTCAGCCAACAAGTTCGCTTTCTCAACAGGTGCCTTTGCAATAGAATTATCTGGCCGTGTGAGTGGTGGTATGGTGGATTTGGTGAAATTTTGACTAACTGCCTTAGCGACTGACCAAAAGGACTTGGAATTGTTGGGACAAGCGAGAAGCTTGTTTCTAATCCGTTGATTGTGTGCTGCCTTGGTTTCGTCGATAATTTCTTTGGATCTGTTCCTGGCACGAACAAAGGTGTTACGATTTATGGTGTTAGGATTTTCACGCCAATGTCGGTATGCAAGATGTTTAGAAACAACAGCTTCTTTGCATTTTCGGTCAAACCAAAGCTTGCCGTTGGAAGGGCATTTCTTCGAAAAAGTAATGTAAGCCCCCATACCGGCCAAAATAACATCGGAAACCTCCTTGGCGCAGTCAGATGGGTCATCGGATCGAAAACAAACGTCTAACCAAGGGAAATTTCGAAAATATTCCATGAGATCTTCCCATTTAGCAGATTTGTAGTGCCAAATCTTGCGCGGTTTAGGCGCGTCTCTGTCACTGATTGGTAGGATACTCGATGTCGATAATAGTTTATGGTCGGAAGAACCTAATGGCGGATTTACGCTGAACGTGTAAATGTCCGAATTGGTGGTTAAAAACAGATCAAGAAGACTGACGAACTCCCCGTCTCGATCAGGGATCCATGTTGGTTCGTCAATAAGCTGAGTTAAGCCACAACTGATTGAAAATGATTCGGCTTCACGACCTTGTTCATCGGTAGTATTGGAATATTTAAGCCAGTTGATGTTGTGGACATTAAAGTCGCCCAGGATGGCAATTTCGGCATTTGGATAGTTAGGTTAGTATCGCTTGGTGGTCGATACAGGATACAGATGAACCTTGTGGTTGGTTGAGTCGCTATTTTTAACCACATAACATCAAAGTTTGGGGGCTCCAGAGCCTCTTCTCGTTGGCAAGAGAGGTCGATTCTGACAAAATGACAGATTCCAAAGTTACGCCTAAATCGGGAATAGAAGTCGTACCCAGGATAAAGATAGTTAACTGTGCTTGTCGATGAACTGACCTTGGTTTCACAGAGAGCTAGTACATGAGGTTTATTTGATTGCAGGTGTTGGTGCACTGAATTTATGTTCGAGTTTAAACCTCGTATGTTGCAAAAATCTATTTTAAAATTCTGATCTCTGCATGTCGACGCACCTGAACCAGCCCCCACCCGAAGATCCGAACGGGGGGCTATTTTACCTCCGGAATTTTTTTGTATCCAGGTGCCTCATTATGCTATATGGTCCCACAGTCCGGTACATCGGCACAGCCACGAAACGTTAAGCAACTTCACGCAGCCTATGCCGATGCGATGGTATCACACCGGACGATGCTGGTGGGATCTGGGCATCTACCATCTAGATTGTTCTTTAAGTCGCCTCCTACGACAGGCAGAACGTACCGGGGGAGATATTCTATCCCGCTCTCCCACGGGGTGTCCCGCTCCCCCACGGGGTACGTCAGGAGTTATAGCTTCACATGTTTCCCTAATGACTCTCCCAAGATGATCAACATTTTGAAATGGCCTTTTAATATAAACCTTTTCTTTTAAGTAGCCCCACAATAAAAGTCTAAAGGGATGTTGTCCGAAGACCTTCGGGGACCAAATAAACTGCACATACCTCCCTATTACTCTATCGTTAAAAATGTTGAGGAGATAATCTCGAACATTTCTCGTACTGTGACATGGTACACCATCATGTTGGTACCGTATATGTTGCCTTTCAGTTACTGGTAGGCAATTAAGAAACTCAGGGAACTCATTATTTAAAAATTCTAGGTAATGTTCAGCATTCATATTATTTCGAAAAAAGAATGGTCCAACTATTCTATCTTTAAAAATTTCACGCCATACATTGGTTTTAAACGAGTATTGATCTCGAGTTTGGGTATTGAAGTTAGGATTAACATCGCTCCACCAGCTATAGTTTTGAGAACCCAATAGACGTAAATGTCACTTCGTCAGAGAAAAATATTTGTCTTGCCATAAATCTGTTATCTTCTAACTCACCTTGAAACCAAGCACAAAATTCAAATCTTCGTTCAAAATTTCCTACTTTTAAAGAATAGGTAAATTAGAGTTTGTATGGTTTAAATTTATTTGATCTTAAAATTCTCGCAACTGTAGTTTTATTCATTTTCAATAAAGCTGATCTTTTCCTAAGCGAATCTTTTGGCTTTTCTACTACCGACAGCATTATTTGATTTTGATTATCTTCATTTGAAACCCATGCGCGATGTTTATTTTTAAATTTATTTTCAACTCTTCTATAAATCTGGAATTTATTTATTAGATATCCTACAGTTTTGACGTGTACAGTTTTATCAGGGTGTCTATTATTAAAGATTTCAGCTGCTTCTCTAAAAGTTTTATAATTATCTCCAACTATGCGAACAATTTCAATTTTATCTTCAACACTCAATTTTACTAGCATTTCTAATTATTGCAAATGCAGACTGACATTACCTTTGAAGTTGATTGCCAGTTATTAGGTATTTCCAAAGGTATGTTCATTTATTTTCAGCTTAAAATTTGTAGTGATTTCGTTTTTTTTTTTATTCAATAAATAATCCAACGATTACTGACATGTTTACTGGAGTTTTTTTTAAATTTTTACCTAGGAAAACCACAAATCTAAACGTGAGCTTAATTTTTTAGTTCCTATTAATATTTTGCTCTCACTTTACTCTTCATTATAAATCATTATTTTTATTTTCCCTGTATACCATCAAATATTTTAAACTTTGATGCTTGATTATGGATGCAGAACTTTTATCAAGAATAATTTTTTTTTGTAATATGTACGATAAACTTTCTCTCCATTTGTATAAAACTTTTGGGACACACTGTATATATATATATATATATATATATATATATATATATATATATATATACATGTATATATATAAATATATATATATATATATATATATATATATATATATATATATATATATATATATATATATATATATTTATATATATATATATATTAGAAATAGGAAGGACAGTAATAGGGCACTGGTAACAAACAATCAAAGGTTAACTACTGGAAACGCCCTCGTAAGGAAAGCATTGCAATTAAGCATGAGCTGGATACTGAAATGCAAACAAACAACTTTCTCTCCATTTGTATAAAACTTTTTGGGACACACTGTAGATATATATATATATATATATATATATATATATATATATATATATATATATATATATATATATATATACGAGGCTGGTTTGAAAAGTCCGTGCAAAAATAAAAACTACTTATGTGTTTGGGGTAAACCTTTTTTATTTTTCGACATAGTCTCCTTTTAGGCTTATACACTTCGTCCAACGATGTTCTAGTTTGTTGATCCCTTCCGAATAATAGGATTTGTCCAAGTCTGCAAAATATCCATTAGTGACTGCAATCACCTCCTCGTTTGAATAAAATCTTTGTCCCACCACCCATTTCTTCAAATTGGGGAACAAATAGTAGTCCGAGGGAGCCAAGTCTGGAGAATAGGGGGGATGTGAAACGAGTTGGAATCCTATTTCCATTAATTTTGCGACCACAACTGCTGAGATGTGTGCTGGTGCGTTGTCGTGATGGAAAAGGACTTTCTTGTGGGCCAATCGCGGGCGTTTTTCTTGCAGCTCGGTTTTCAAACGGTCCAATAACGATGAATAATATTCACCTGTAATAGTTTTACCCTTTTCCAGATAGTCGATGAGGATTATCCCTTGCGAATCCCAAAAGACAGTCGCCATAACCTTTCCGGCCGAAGGAACGGTCTTCGCCTTTTTTGGTGCAGATTCCCCCTTGGTAACCCATTGTTTAGATTGTTGTTTGGTCTCAGGAGTATAGTAATGTATCCATGTTTCATCCAGAGTGACGAAACGATGCTTAAAGTCCTCCGGATTCTTCTGGAACAGCTGCAAACCATCTTTGCAACACTTCACACGATTCCGTTTTTGGTCAAGCGTGAGCAATCGCGGCACCCATCTTGCGGATAGCTTTCTCATGTCCAAATGTTTATGCAAAATATTATGTACCCGTTCAGTCGAGATGCCCACAGCACTAGCAATCTCACGCACCTTAACTCTTCTGTCATCCATCACCATATCATGGATTTGATCAATGATTTCTGGAGTCGTAACCTCCACAGGCCGTCCAGAACGTTTAGCGTCACTTGTGCCCATATGGCCAGTCCGAAAATTTTGAAACCACTTATAAACTATTCTAATCGAAGGTGCAGAGTCACCATAATGTTTATCAATCTTCTCTTTAGTCTCCTGAGGCGTTTTGCCTTTCATAAAGTAATGTTTAATCACCACACGAAATTCTTTTTCGTCCATTTCTTGAAAATCACTCGACTTCCTTGATTCACACGAATGCCAAACACAAAGAAATAGACCAATATGGCTGAAACTTAGTGTGCGTTCATTCAAGAGATGCTACTAACTAAACATGACCTCGATACGCGCCGGTGGTGCCATTTCTCGGACTTTGCACGGACTTTTCAAACCAGCCTCGTATATATATATATATATATATATATATATATATATATATATATATATATATATATATATATATATATATTTATATATATTAGAAATAGGAAGGACAGTAAACTGGTAACAAACAATCAAAGGTTAACTACTAGAAACGCCCTCGTAAGGAAAGCATTGCAATTAAGAATGAGCTGGATACTGAAATGCAAACAAACAACAGAAGGAAAACTAAGATGTTCATTAGGAAGTGTGATAATTAAGTTACTGTAAGTTATATAATAATATACTTACAAAATTGTAACAGTTTTTTTCTCTAATTAAGTATGTAGGTCAAACATTTCACTAACTAAAAGCGACATAATCAAACACAACATGAGAACAACATATTTTGAGAAAGTACAACAGTCTTAAGAGGTAAAATAATAATATTTACTCTTTCGATGGTTCTTTTTAGAACCAAAACTGTGGGAAACACCACGCTGCCCTAATGGTACTCCATTTTTAAATCTGTATCTGACGTAACATTTAGAAACTTATAGTGATTTTTGGTTCGCCACCGGGTATTGTTGGTAATAGAGATTTCGTCAGATGGCCAACAAAATGCATAATTTGATATATATAAATATATATATATATATATATATATATATATATATATATATATATATATATATATACATATATATTTATACATATATACATACAACTTGCAGCGATTTAAGATACGCGTCGCGACTGTAGAGCTTTAGAGATTTTCCTGTAGCTACATTACAGTTACTGAGATATACTTGAGAAATGTGTCATTTCAAATTTTTCCAGTTATAATAAATACCGTGTAGATGCCGAAATGCCAAAATTAAAAATAATAAATATAAAATAATACTATTTTTTTACGGGCATTGCTTATGTGCTGCAGACCCCTAAACATGATTTTTTAAAAAACTGTTACCTGGGTTTTTGTAGCGTTAAACTCTTCTTGATTATTATTACCCCACGACAGAATTTCTTCCAGGTCTTTGTTAAGTTGAACACCTTTCTGGTATCTACGAATATTCGCGATATTCGAGCTTTCAAAATGAACGAAGAAATAAGCGTACTGTCAACTGTAAAGTTATAATAAAACACTGTTCACCAAGCACTATCCACAACATACAAACTGATAGAAAACAAAGATTCCTACTACAAATACATACCAACATCCATGCTTGAAAATAAGGAGTACAAGCTCTACTGGGACATCAGTATCCATACAGATAAAACAGTCTCCGCCAATAGACCCGATATTACTTTTCAGTGCAAAAAAAGGAAAAGTCACCTAGCTGTCCCCAACGACACAAACATCTAAACGAAATACACAGAAAAAATCTCCAAATACACAGACCTTGCTACAGAAATAAAAAGGCTATGGGAATAAGAAAAAGTCATCATTGTTCCCCTCATTATATCAGCCACAGGCCTTACACCAATAACATTCACACCACACTTAGTACAATTAAGACTCAACACAAACATACACAGAAACATTCAGAAGTCAGTGATTTTGGAAACATGTAACATTGTCATTCCTTAATACACAATGGTAATAGCGTTTGTGCTGACTTGGCTTGGGCCCGTCAGCCAAACATGGAACCACATCGACCAAATGTGAGAAAGAAGAACTTTTTCGTGAATATAATAATAATAATAAAACAACAATAATAAAACTTTAACAGGAGATTTAACTTATGTAACACATATTTAGAAGAACGCAATTGAAGATTTTGAAGAATCTCGAATGGTTGTATTTGATATATCTAAGGCATTCGACCGTGGTTGGCATGACGGATTGTTTGACGTTTGTGACACGATTCGTTTTTCGACTTTCAGAGTGACTTTACCTACTGAGCCACGTTTTGGCAAGTCGTCGACATTTTTGGTCTCGTTAAAATGATTGGATGGGAACAAAGAAAGATTGCCTCGAATCGACGCACAAACGAGTGATTCATTTTGGATTTTACGTGATTTCGACGAAAGTTCGGAATCGACTGATACTTTTACTAAAATGCATCGTAGACAAAGGTACCCTCTGTCAATTTTTCGTTGAATCGCTACAATCTCATCTATCAAAAATGAATTATGGCGGACACGTTCTTACTTGACAGACTGTATGTACAAAATTTAAAATCGATATCTTATTTTGTTGGAGAATTAACGTACCAACAGACCGAGAGTCAGACAGATAGACCGACGGAAATGGGAAACTATCTCTTTCATGATCTAGCGATCCTAAAGCGTGACGGAGGTGATTTTTCAATTCTATACAATACTTCCGTTAGCAAGGGAAGTGAAAACTACCGTTACCAGACAAAAGTTTAAAAACACGAATGATGATGTAACTCGCTTATTTTATATTCATTTAATAAGTTATTATCTGACTACAATCAACCATATACCACCCATGAGTTATAACCAAATAAGTGTTGCCATTATTAATATAAAAATTACTGTTACTTTCCAAGAAGTTTCGTTAGTTTATATAATTTGCAAACAATATTAAATGCTAGGCGTGTTAACCCAGTTACATTTGTAACTTTGTGTGTAATAATTTTAAATAGAATTTCTAAACTTAGGAAAGGTAAATTATTTTTAACTTCAAAGTAATTATCGGTAAACTGAATAAAAACATATGGAGAAGAAGTGTTCCGCAATGTGGAAACTTATCCTAACGGTAAAACCAACAAAGAACAGATGCGGACATATGTAACTTATACCCATGGAAAAGGAATTGACGATTATGAAGCCAAATTATAGAAAAAGCCAGGGAGTGCAATTTCGAAACCTTCCCGTGTTTCGCTAAATATACTATACTCTATCTTTGAAAGTCGTGGATTTTCAGTCCCCCAAATTCGACAGTTTTGTTTATTTACATAGCCACTAAGTTAAAAATACGCCTCATCGTTGAAAATGATTTTCTTCGAAAAATTACCATAGATTTGTTGATGCTCCAATATCCACTTGGCGAATGTATGGCGCTACGCATGGTCTGCTGGCTACAGTTCTTGTGTCAATTGAATCTTGTAAGTATGTAAATGCAAATTTTTCTTCAAAATTCGTTGCACAGAGCATCTTGAAATGTTCAGTCGCTGAGCACGATGGCGAATCGAGGTGGAAGGACTTTCATCAGTACTCGCACTCACTGCGGCTATGTTTTCATTCGACCCATCCCAAAATGAGCCGAAACACCCTGTGGAAAATTTTAAAACAACTTCGTTTCCAGTGGAAAAATCTATTTTAATGGAGTCTCGAATGCACAGGTTTGAAAGGATTAACAAAAAACAAAAAATAAATCCCATAGACACAAATAAACTGATATATATATATATATATATATATATATATATATATATATATATATATATATATATATATATATAATATATAACTGAATATCAAACCGAATGGATGAGAAATTTAAGAAGCCAATAAGAACAGAAAACGAAAGTGTCGAATCTCAATGAGTTAAGATGAAGTACAGGAAGAAAAAATGGCTCGAGCCGAGAATTGAAAAAAAAAAGGAATGGATGACAGAAGAAATACTAAATCTGATGGACGAAAGATGGTTACAGAAAACAAATGATGTCTCAAAGTACAACGAATTAAACAGATTAATACGTCGAAAATGTAGAGAAGCTCAGGAAATATGGTTAAGTGAGAAATGCCGAGAAATAGAGAAACTGCAAGAGAAGAATGACACATTTAACTTACATAAGAAGGTAGAGGAATTGGGAAGATAAAACAAGAAACAATTCTGAGAAATGGAAGCGATGAAGTTATAAGGGATATTAAGGATAAAATAAAGACATGGGAGCAATACATAAAACAACTTTTCAATGGACATAGATCAGAAAACTTACAGGTAAACACCGCTGAATTTGCTGATTAAAATTGATATTGGCGAGTCTACCAACTGCAAGGTTTCTAAGATTGGACGTACCTTGGGCTCAAATAGGCCAATGAAAGTTATCTTCCCAGATCCTACTACTACTTCTCATTGCTTGAAGCAGAGAACCAAACTGAAGGCCTTAGGCATTGACATTAGAAATGACCTTATTAAGATTCAGAGGAATCACCTAAAGGGATTATACAAAGAATTGGAAAGAAGGAAGAATGAGGGTGAGCCGAATCTCGGTATAAGATATCGTAACGGGGTTCCATTCATAGCTGGGCTCATTAACCGAGAGAAGAATCGACCTCCAAAAAAAACGGGACACCCAGCGGGCGGAGTGCAATGACTTAACCTTTTATTACCAGAATGTAGGTGGGATGTGCTCAAAGCTGCCTGATCTCAGAGAAGCTTTGTATATGTGTGATTATTCCGTAATAATTCTTATGAAGACCTGGCTTCATATGGGCATTCCCGATGGTGAAGTCTCTTTTGATGGCTACAATGCTTACCGACTGGACAGGGGACCAACAACTAGTGATAAAAGTAAGGGGGGAGGTGTTTTGATTGCAGTGTCAATTAAGCTTCAGTCCAAGAAATTAGCTGTATCCTATGATATGATGTAGTAGATTTTTGTGGAAATCCAAACAAGGTCTAAGTGTATTATCGTTGGGGGGGGGGGTTATATTCCGCCTAATTCCCCGCATGATAAATATGAGCAACATTGTTTGTCTGTTCACGAGCTAGCGGGGTCCATCCCAGTTGCTGAGTTTGCGATATTTCGAGACTTCAACTTACCCAATGCCATCTGGAAAAATGAGACTTATGGCGTTACTGTGGAGTGCGCAGAAAATTCACCTGCGTTAATGCTAGCCGAAACCTTATGTTTCTTAAACTTATATGAAGTGATTAAAGTGCCTAATTTTAGTTTAGAGAAATCTTTTCTTAGAATTATTTTGTTGTTTCTCATCAGATGTTGAGGCTTGTCAGGCTGAAGATATACTATTACCTGAATCTCTCTACATCATAGAGCATACTGCTTGAGGGTCGGGCTGTCTTTTGATACCTCCGAGTTCGATGAGCTATATCTCGATTTTCGTAAATACTAATTACCCTGCCATTAATGATTTTTTGGTCTCTCAGGACTGGGTGGAATATTTGTGCGATTTGGACTTGGATGATGCAGTGGATAATTCTATGAGAGTCTGTATTACTGCGTTGACTGCCTTGTTCCGGTCAGGCGGGTAAAGAACTCAAGCTTTCCTAAATGGTTCACCCCAACATTAAAGGATCTAATTTGTAAAAAGAAGGCTGCTCACAAAAAATACATGTCAACCAGAGCGTATGATGATTATGTAGCTTTCAGGCACTTCCGTTCTCTCTGTAAGGCTGAGTCTAGAGAGTGTCATGAGGCACATCGTTTCCGAGTGGAAAATTTTCTTATCAACAACCCTAAATACTTCTGGAGGTTTGTCAATAGTAAAAGAAATGCGGTTAATCTCCCGAATAGCATGCACCTGGATGGAACTATGGCGCACTCCAGTGTTGACATTGTCAACTTATTTGCGAAGCACTTTTCCAGTGTGTATATTGACAATGACTGTCGGGTGCCTGACTTCGATCAGCACTGTTTTAGTGACATATTGTTAAGGAAGTTCAGTCTATCTGAGATTTTTTCCAAAGTTGAGAGGCTGCCAGATGAAACTAAATGTGGTCCAGATAATATTCCCAATTTGTTTATAAAGCGGTGCGTTGATTCAATCACTTTATCTCTGCAAATTGTTTTCAATAAGTCGCTGGACTCTTGTGCTTTTCCATCTAGATGGAAGCACAGCTTCATATCTCCATCTTCAAATCGGGTGATAGGGAGGTTATCAGCAACTATAGAGGAGTGTGTATACAGTCTGCCATGCCCAAACTATTCGATAGTTTAGTGTGCGACCAGTTAAACTGGTCCTGTAGGGGAATGATCAATCCCTACCAGTTTGGCTTCTGTCCTGGGAAATCAATCACAAAAAATTTGGCACTATATGAAGTTGCTCTGCTGGAGGCGTTGGAGAGGGGTGATCAGGTCGATGTTATCTACAGTGACTTCTCCAAGGCCTTTGACAGAGTTAACTTTAAGATCTTATTGAGTAAGCTTCTTTCCCTGGGATTCTCTGAGCAGATCATAGCTTCGTTAGAGAGTTTTTCTCTTGGGCCGTACCCAGACTGTGAGAATGAATGGTTTGTTATCCAGTATTATTCATGTTACATCGGGCGTACCCCCAGGGTTCGCACTGCACTCCTCTGCTCTTTATTTTGTTTGTAAATGATCTGTTATCGGCATTTGATCGCTCAACGGGGCTTATGTTTGCAGATGATTTGAAGATCTATCGGCGGATTGGTAGTGTTGAGGACGTTGTAGTACTTCAAGATGACCTTGATCTGGTTTGGCAGTGGACCCAGTCCAATCATCTATTTTTTTGAATGTAAGCAAATCTTTTACCATTAGCTTCTATAGAGGGAAACACAGAGTCCCATCCTCATACTCGATTGAAGGTGTTCAACTTCCTTACAGGAGTTCAGGAAAGGACCTTGGAGTTGTTTTCGATGAAAGACTTACTTTTACAAGGCATATATCTACCGTTAGCCAGAAAGGGCTAAGCATGCTGGGTTTTGTTTTGAGAAATTGCGGGCAGTTCTCTATGACTGTTTTGAGAGTGTTGTATTGTGCTCTTGTGAGAGCAAACTTGGAATATGCGACGGTAATTTGGTCTCCATTTTATGAGTTGCATAAGGGGACAATCGAAAGAGTGCAAAATAAATTTTTGAGATTTTCCGCACTCAAGTGTAACGGGACACTTGTGAATTATCATAAGACTGTCATGCGGAGGACCTTAGGGTTACATACTTTGGAAATGAGAAGATCCCTTTATGATGCATGTTTTATCTTCAAACTTATTAATGGAATCAGTGACTGTCCTCAGCTACTCGCTAAAATAAATTTTAATATACCCAGAGGCAATCTTCGCCATCATGATCTCTTCGACATCCCCTTCCATCGCACGAATTATGGGAGGCACTCTCCCATTCATAGAGCTTTGAGGACTTGGAATTCATTGGATGGCTGGCTCGATATGTTTAACAGCTCCATCTCGGGATTCAGGTCCCAGCTGCTGAGGGCTCTGTAGAGGTTCTACTTGATCAGTGTTTACTATTGGTAATACTATTATTGTTTTTATATTTCTGAGGTTAGTTCTTTCATTACCTGTATCTATTTTATATATTTTGCTATTGAGGATGTTTATGTGTTTGTTGAATATTTTTATTTAGACATAGTCTTTGTCATGTGTTTGTCTTTTTTTTTAATTTTAATATTTTTGTATCTGTTTTAAAATTGTACTACAATGGGGTTTCCCATAAAATTTGTATAAATAAATAAATAAACAGAGATAATGAGATAGGGCCAGAAATAACAAGTGTAGTTATTCATGCTATACAACTACAGAAGGATGGAAAAACAGTGGTCCAGATGAGATAAATGAGATATCCTCAAGATATTTTCGGACGAAAGTCAATTCTTTAATCGACTGGTAATCTTATTTAACAAAATCTATGAAACTGGACAAATATCTTTTGACTGGCTAAAGTCGACTTTCATCTCAATTCCTAAAAAGTCAAAATCAATAAAATGTGACTATTATCGCTTGATAAGTTTAATGTCTCACGTTCTCAAGATATTCCTGAGAATCGTCCATACCAGAACATATAGAAAATGTGAAGCAGAAATAGATAACAAAGTTGCATATTAGAAATACAAGTCACGCTAATACTTCACATCCGTTTAAGGTTCAGCTTGTTACTCCTCGTACAACGCTTTTCAAGCAGTCTTTTATATGGAGAACATCATGCGTTTGGAATAATTTGCCCAGGACTGAGTTTCCCACCGAGTACAATTTACAGCGATTCAGGAACCACGTGAATCGCTTTTTTCCGCACACGTGTCACTCCCGTAGCGCTTTAGAGACTTCCCTGCAGCACTTGTGCTAGAGTCCATAAAAAATATATATTTAATAAATAAATATTTGGGCATAAAATTTATTTACTATTGAAACATATAAAATGTTTCGACCCCTTCCCCTTTCACAGCTTTGGCCTGAAGCGATATCGTTCAAAAACTACAAATCCTTCCAAAGAGATGAAGTTTTCCATGTAAACGACTGCGTGACAAGGGTTATACGAGGAATGACAAGGTCAACCTCATACTAATGTAAAGTATTACCGCGACGTGTATTCCTATCATACACCGCTCTGGGAGAAATTAAGCCGGCTACATCCATCGAACACTTTTCATAAAAATACTTATTGAACAGACTCAAGTCGCCAACCATTCTTCGATGTTCCAAGAAATCAAGGTTGCTGGTAAGTTCAGAGTTTCCAGTCAGGCGAACAGGTCACTTCTGAATAAAATCCAACAAATACAGTATGTGTTTGGGATCAAAGCGTTTAACATGGCAGTAGTATTCCATCGAGCTCTGTACAAAATTAACAGTTATTGTGAAGGGCAAAACTTTCTAGTTTGAAATATTATTCCCAGCTTTTAAGAAGCTGAACGAAGGTATAAACTCACTGTCATCTGAAAAGTTTTAGATTGGATTCTTGGACCTTTCCAGTAAATCATTAATGTAAATAAGAAACACTTTATTTTTACGCTCGACGCGCGTTTCGCTAACCATGTTAGCTTTATCAGAAGCAATGAGTGACTAAAGCTAAACTACAAATCTATCTTATTTATACTTAGCCTAACACCTGACTTACTCAGGCGGAACTAATGGCATAGGCGAGGCCATCAGTCCTGGTCAAGTAACCAGTAGAGGGGACTATAAGGAATAGGCGCTCTGTCTTTATTTAAACTATTTTTCATTTTATAATATCCATACTTTCGTATGCGTTCAACAATCTCCTATCAGATGCATTTTTAATTAATCTTACATTATCTAATGTTACAGTATGATTAGCTTTAAGGGCATGTTCGGCAATGCTAGACTTTTCTGTTCTACTGAATTTTAAGTGTGCTAAATGTTCTTTAAATCTTATTTTAATTGACCTCTTGACCTCTTAGTTTGCCCAACATACTTTTTGTCGCAATCATTACAACTAATTTCATAAATTCCACTTTTCTCACAATTAGGAATCTTGTCTTTGGGATTTCCTAAGATATTTCTCAAATTGTCTGATAACTTATAGACTAGGGTGTGTGTAACTTAATAAACAAGTTAATAAATAGATATTAGTTCAGGTTAAATCAGGGATGTCAAAGATACGGCCCGCGGGCCGCATCCGGCCCCCGGGACGTATCAATAAGGCCCGCGATCGCAATGTGTCACAGAAAGAAGAATCATGTTTTTTAGAGCTTTTAGACTTCACTCGATTCCTCTACGGAAGTTTTAAAATGCGCACACTACATTTATAAGTAATTTCAAGGGCAGCGCGTGCCTTGACAAGCGAGAGATATAGACAGTAACGCCATCTCTTAGCAACAAGCAGAAATACCCTATTATTTTTGTTGAGAACAATAGAATCTTCCACGCGCTTCGAGTCTAGACTAGAACCTTCCTTATCGATATTATAAAAGGAGTGCGTCGTCGCGACGTGAGTCAGTTGAGTGTGAGTCGAGTAATCGAAGCGATACGGTCGGAGAAGGATTTTTAGTTGTACTGTGAAGTAGTGATTGTGAAGGTATTGTGCATTTGTTTGTGTCGTGCGCGTGCGATATCCATAATTGTTGTGTCGAGTTCCATAATTGTTACGATTTTGGCATAATGTCACAAAAACGTAAAGTTGATAGTGAGTGCAGAGTTTTTCAGTCTAAATGGGAAATTGCATATTTTTTCATAGAATGGAAAGGTAAACCACTGTGTTTGATTTGCAATCAAACAGTTGCTGTTTGTAAGGAGTTTAACTTGAAGAGACACTATGATACGAATCATAAATCAAAATTCGATTGTTACATTGAAAAAATAAGAATGGACACATTGTCATCTTTAAAATCTAAACTTCAAGGTCAACAATCGATGTTTACTAAAGCTAATATTGAGAGCGAAGATGCCCTGAAATCAAGTTTTATTATTGCATTAGAAATCGCGAAGAGATCAAAACCTTTCACTGATGGTGATTTTATTAAACACTGTATGTTGAAAGTTGCCGATGTTTCATTTCCATTTCAAAAGTCAATAATTCAAATATTTCGCTGTCAAGAAACATTGTTGCTTCAAGAATAAATGATTTATCTCAAAATTTGGTTCTTCAACTGAAGGAAAAAATTAAGGAATTTACAAACTTTTCACTGGCTGTTGACGAGAGTACTGATACTGTTGATACAGCTCAACTTGCTGTTTTTTATACGAGGTATTAACAGTAACTTTGAAATAACTGAAGAACTATTAACGTGCGTTCCATTGACAGGTACTACAACAGCAAATGATATTTATTCTGCAACTGAGCATTTGATAGCAGAATATGAACTCGACTGGAATATACTTAGCAGCACAACTACGGATGGCGCTCCTGCCGTGGCTGGCAAACATTCGGGCGTTGTAACTAAATTAAAACAGAAAACATCAGGGGATTTTGTGGGATTTCACTGCATAATTCATCAGGAATCATTGGCATCCAAACATTTTAAAAATGGACCATGTCATGCAACCTATAATTAAAATAGTAAATTTTATAAGGAGCAGAGGACTAAATCACCGACAGTTCAGGCAGTTTTTACAAGATTTGGACGAAAAGTCTTCTGATGTTCCTTACTTCACCGAAGTTCGTTGGCTCAGTCGAGGAGTAGTTTTAGAAAAATTTTTTGCATTACGTGACCCCATTCAAGCTTTCATGTTAGAAAAAGGCAACCCAATTGATTATGACAATGACTGGTGGGTTGATTGGGCCTTTTTGGTAGATATGAATAAACACTTGACTGATCTGAATGTAAAGTTACAGGGTAAAAATCTGATTGTCACTCAAATGTAATCATGTATTCAAGCCTTTGAAACAAAGTTGAGGCTGTGGGAAAATCAGGTAAAAAATCAAACTTTGGATCATTTCCCTCATTTAAAATCATTTGGCCCAGTGAACCAAAAAAAATTGGATCAATATTCTCAACTTCTGCAAAATTTAATCACGGAATTCAACAATCGTTTTGAAGACTTTCACAAAATGAATAAAATGGAATTCCCAATTTTCAACAATCCATTCAATTTTGAAGCTTCACAGGCACCAGTTCATTTGCAAATGGAGTTGATAGATCTTCAATCGGACAGTATTTTGAAAGAAAAATTTAAAGAGATTAACGCTCTTACATTTTTATACACGATATTTCAAGAGTTTAGATAACTACCCGGAATTAAAAAAGCATGCAGCACGCATTCTCTGCATGTTTGGTAGCACCTATTTATGTGAGAGCAGATGTTTTTCCGTCATGAAAAAATAAATAAGAACAAACATCTCCAATCAATTCTTAAAATAACTGCAACGAATATGATACCTAACATCAATGAGCTTGTCAAAAACAAGAGAAGTCAGGTATCTGGATCCTCGAGCTCAAAATAATTACCCTCTTTTATAACTTTGATATAATTTTTAACAACCGTATATTATATACTATATAATTAAATAAATAAAATGTTATAATAATTCAGTACATTTTTTTTATTTGAATCCGGCCCGCCTACACATTCTAAATTTAATATGTGGCCCTCTGCAAAATTGAGTTTGACACCTCTCGGTTAAATATTCAGAATTCCACCTTTTTTACACTCGAAGCAAATAAGACCAAGTATGTCTCCATACCATATAATCCGAAATATGGCAGGGGACTCAATAAGGTATTTAATAAAGTAGGCCTCACCTTAGTATATAAGTCAACTTGTGGAATATCTTAGGAAATCCCAGACAAGATTTCTAATTGTGAGAAAAGTGGAATTTATGAAATTAGTTGTAATGATTGCGCCAAAAAGTATGTTGGGCAAACTAAAAGGTTAATTAAGACACAATTTAAAGAACATTTAGCACATTTAAAATACAGTAGAACAGAAAAGTCTAGCTTTGCCGAACATACCCTTGAAGCTGATCATACTGTAACATTAGATAATCTAAGATTAATTAAAAACGTATCTGACAGGAGATTGTTGAACGCATACGAACGTATGGAAATTTTAAAATGTAAAAGTAGTTTAAATAAAGACAGAGGGCATATTCCTTATAGTCCCCTCTACTGGTTATTTGACTGGAACTGATGGCCTCGTCTATGCCATTAGTTCCGCCTAAGTAATTCAGGTGTTAAGCTAAGTATAAATAGCTTAAATCTGTAGCTTAGCTTTAGTCAATCATCGCTCCTGATGAAGTTAACATGGTTAGCGAAACGCGCGTCGAGTACAAAAATAAAGTGTTTGGTGTAGTGGTGATATATACTGAGTAGTACCATTAAAATACGTTTTATGATACGTTGTTTGAAGATAATATCTGGCATCCTGCACTATGGGAATAGCTGGTGATGTTTTTCCTTGGAAATCGACAGTAGAATGTGAAGCAAAGAGTTCAGCTAACAAGTTGGCTTTCTGAATTGGAGTTGTTGCAATAGTTTTATGTGATCGTGTTAGCGGTGATATAGTGGATTTAGTGAAACTTTGACTAATGGCTTTAACGACTGACCAAAATGACCTGGAATTGTTGGGGAATGCAAGAAATTTGTTTTTAATTCTTTTATTGTGTGCTTCTTTGGTTTCGTCGATAATTTCTTTGCATCTGTTGTGGGATGGACAAAGATATTAGTATTAATGACGTTTGTCTTGTTCTAATTTCCTCATAACAACAAATAAAAATGACATTCCATTGTTAATAGAAAACGTAATTATGTTGAATGATTATAATCTCGATTATTTTCTCAGAGCTTCCTGCCAATTATGTTAATTGTTTAATTAGCATTCAAACGCAAACAGACCTATGTAATATTTATTGTTAATTTGCGCTAGGCAGTTTGCAAATTGAATAAGGAATTTTGCAAATAATATGTGGATCACGCATGTTAATTTGTTAGTCGTTAGACATACCTATAAATAAAGGAAAATCATTATTTGAAGGTTAATTCTATTTACATGCTAATATGAAAATTAGACTATTAATTTGTTATAAAGCTAACTACAGGTTTTCTACAGTATGGTCAAAGAGGCTTCTTGTGCCCCCTACTTTTCAATTTATTAATGGATGAAATAATTAGACAAGTTGGTAAACTGAGGGGTTATGGAAATAATAGGAGAGAACCAATACGATCTTTAGAGGTTACTTGCGAAATTTAATATAACAGCAAATTAAATTCTATTCCCATAGTGCAATTAAGGATGCCCGATATTGTCTTCAGACAACATATCTTAAAACGTATTTTAATTAAGCTAGATACCAAAAAAGCTTCTGGCGCTGACGGAATACCTCCCATAGTACACAAAAACTGTGCGAGGGAATTAACACCAGTTTTCTGAAGACTTTTCAACCTATCCTACAGAAAGGGAATATTTCCTTCCTGCTGGAAATGTGCCACAGTTCAACCGATACCTTAAAAATGCAAGAAAACCTTGCCAAATAAATATCGACCAGTCGGAGTGTTTTCAATAATATCGAAAGTCATGGAAAAGGCTATCACTCAGCATCTTCTAAAATATCGTGACATTATTAGCGACCGTCAATATGGCTTTCATAAACATAGATCAATAGGAGATCTTCTGACTTATGTAACCCATGTTTGGAACAAACGCAATTGAACATTTTGGAGAATCTTGAGCGGTTGCTCTTGATATATTCACGGCATTTGACCGTGTTTGGTACGATGGATTGTTAGCTAAGCTACGCTTTTCCGGTATGTCTGAAAAGTTCTGTTTGTGGCTCTCATGTTTCCCCAGAGAGCGATCTTCACGGGTGGCAGTCGACGGATTTCTTTCTAACACCTTCACTATCAACGCCGGTGTGTCCTAGGGCTCCATACTTTCTCCTACTCTCTTTGTCATTTACATAAACAATCTGCTGGAAAAGACTAGGATTCCAATCTACATTTTTGCAGATGAGAATACGCTTATCTCTTCATCCAGTTTGAGCGCTCGGACATCGGCTATTCAGACGAATATAGCAGGAAGTTGTTCAACTTAACAAAGACCTGGAAGAAATTCTATCTTGGAGTGACAGTACCCAAGTGGAATTTAACGCTACAAGAACCCAGACGGTAGTTTTTTCTAAAAAAGTTAACGTTGCTGAACCCGACATAGTTATGTCGGGGCACTCCGTTAATTTGGGAAACAAATATGTCTCGGTATGAACATGTTGCAAGCACAGCAAAGAGAGCTTCTCAAAAATTGGGATTATTATTTCGAACCAGAAAGTTTTACACTCCTCAACAACTGTGAATTTTGTACAAAGCTCAAATTCGATGAACTACGGAATACTGCTCCCATGTTTGGGGCTCTGCTCCCAAACATACACTGCACTTGTTGGATTCTATTCAAAGAAGAGTTGTTTGCCTGATTGGAGACCCAGAACTGACCGGCAGCCTTGATTCGTTGGAACGTCGAAGAACGGTTGGCGACTTGCGACTATTCTATAAGTATTTCCAAGTGTTCGCTTAATTCATTCCAGAGCGGTGCATGCTAGAAATACACGTAGCGCTAATACTTCACATCCGTATGAAGTTCAGCTCGTTACTCCTCGTACAACTCTTTTCAATCAATCTTTTAAATGGAAACCCTTATCCCTTTGGAATAATTTGTCCAGGACTGTGTTTCCCACCGAGTACAATTTACAGTGATTCAAGATCAACGTGAATCGCTATTTCCACACACGTGTCGCTCCTCTAGCGCTTTAGGGATTTCCCTGCAGCACGTGTTGTAGACCCATAAAAAAAAATTAGACTAACCAAACAGGCAACAAATATAAAGTGCATGACAATATTATGATATCATCATTTTATATGCTCACTTTTGCGAACGGCTTGCTCTTATGTCAGAGAGAATGGATTTCAGCTATTTAAAATACTGCCCAGTATGTTGCGTAACCTTGTTTATGTCTAATAACACAGCCACACAAAAAAAGTTCATTACCACGAACCAAAATACATGGATGTAGTGAATTTTTTGACGCTGAATTCGAATCCGTAGTTAAAAAAAGATTTATCGTATAATTTTTTTTGGCCAAAAATATCCCCTCAAATGGGGTAAAACTATAATAATAATGTAATGACTCCTAATGAAGTGTGAAAAATGGTAGATATTTTATAGTCTAGAAAAGAGAATTTGCATTCAAACCACAGCAATCTATTTCTATTAATTAAAAATTAAAGAGACACCAGAGATCAGGGTTAAAAATACGAGAATAAGTTAGATGGACAGTTAAATTATAAATCGAAGGAATAGAATCTGTTGATACTAACTTAACTTTAATAAAAAAAAAAATGTCCTTTCCTAGTTTTAATAGCACTCATGTACATTATTTGAGCGTAAAGGTAGTTTTTACAAACCCTCTAGGGGTACTCTGTAGTTCTATCTCAGTGATTGGAACCTTATCCCTTTTTATCTTCCCTCTCTAAAGCTACAAAAGCCTGAAGATTATTCTCAGTTATTAGATCTTATGAGATCCCTCCATCAAAGGGTGTAAGTTTTTCTCTGCCTAGGGGGTAGGTTTTACTCTGCATAGGGGGTAAGTTTTAACGTCATTATGAGGATTGACCGGTTATCACGGCGTATCAGAGGTATACTTGGCACAATGAGCTTCAAACATGTGTTTTTTTCTGAATTCAAATAGCATAATCATTTGAGCGTAGGGGTAGTTTTTACGACCCTCTAGGTCTAGGACTTTAATCTTGTGTCGGCGGTTGGAACGAATTAACTCTGTATTTGTCCATACTGCTTGAGACTACGAAAGCCTGTATTTTTTCCTCAGATGCTAGAACTTCTAAGATCCATCAATCCCAGGAGTTAGTTCCACCCTCCTCCTCCTAGGGATGATTTTCGACCCCATTTGGAAGATGATCTAGTTGTCTTGAATATTTGGCAATATGAGATAAAAGTACTTCATGCTTTCCGAATTTCAATAACATCCATGTGCATCATTAGAGTATAGGGGCAGTTTCTGAAACCCTTTAAGGGTAGTTTATAGTCGTGTATTTTTGTTTAATTAATAGAAATAGCTTGTTGTGGTTTGAATTCCTATTCTCTTCTCTAGACTCTAAAATATTTGTCATCATATTTCATTAAAAGTAATTACATTATTACTATAGTGTTACCATATTTCAAGCGATGTTGAAATAACCCGATAAATCTTTTTCTTAACTACGAATTCGAATTCAGCGTCGAAAAATACACTAAAGTCCGTTTGTTTGGAGTTGATAGCACACAACATGGGTTATAAACATGAAAATGTTATAAACCCTAAGCGTCCGATATTTCTCTATCAATTATTTGCATTTTTAGTTTAAATCACCTTTACTTTCTATCTCTATACAACAGTGCGACCTTTATTTAAAAAAATTATTTTTTACATGCCTTCTAAACTGTACAATAAGCTATATAAATCAACGCATTCCAAAGTTTATTTTAATGAGTAAATGATGAAACTAAAAAATCTTATTTGTATGATAAAGGCTTAAACGAGTACAATTAACAATTCTTAAGAACTAGAAATCTACAGTGTTACAAAGCTTAAAGATAATAGGTACAATAAAATTATTTAGGATTTTAGCAGTTACTGGAATATAATTAACCAAAGTACTTATCGGTAGATAGGTGCCTGAGTACCTAAGTATGCAATAAAAATATTCTGTGTAAGTACAACTTTCAGTTTTACCACGGTCAAATTTCGCAGAGCCTGTAAATTTGCATTTTCCCTGTGAGAAAAAACAATGATACTTAACGTCTACGATGCCCTAGTGCATCAACAGCCGACAAGCCAAGTCCGTGTGTCAACATGATCAGGAACTATTTGTAGATTTTTTAAAAGAAAGAAAACGCGGTCCTTGCAACGAACCTCAGAATCACAAAGGAAAGGAGCTCTCAGAGGATGAAAACTTTAAAAATGCAATAAGAAGAAAAGCACACCATTTTTTATTAGAAGTACCTACACTACATAAAGTTTTTGCCAAAAATCAGAGAAAACCAGATTTTAAAAAATTATGGAAAATCCTTCATAACCTGAATTTTCATTGGGAAAACACACAATAGAAAATCTGTTCTTATGGATAAAACAGAAATAATTTGTTGGAGAAGAGAATATCTACGAACAATCAGAAAATTTTGAGCTGAAGAAAGAAATATTTTTTATTTAGATGAGACTAGAGTTCATGAGGGACACACAGAGAAAAAATTCTGGATTGACAAAAACATTAAGAGTGCCAAACAAGCTAGGGTAATTATAGCACATATCGGTAGTAAAAACGGATTTCTCGGCTTTGGCTTGTTGTATTCGAATCAAAGTCAACTAAAGATTACCATGAGAAGATGACGGCCGATGTTTTTGAGAAGTACTTTCAACAAATAATTGAATGTATACCAGCAGAATCAGTTATAGCATTAGACAATGCCCCATAGACAGCGGATATACTTCAACGGATAAGAGACAAAAAATCTCAAACATAAAAATGGTATGTTAAAAGCGGAACTTCTCAAAATTGCGAAACAAAATAAGGCACAGTTCAAGAAATACGCAGTCGATGAGATGGTAAAGGAACGGAATATCACAGTGTTTAAATTACCTCCATATTGTTGCGGATTGAATCCCATAGAGCTAGTTTGGGCACAAATGAAAGATTTTATCGCAAAGGAAAACACCACGTTCAAACTTCAAGACGTAAGGCAATTATTACTCGCCGGAATAGAGAGGGGCAAAGAGGATAATTGGAAAAATGCCATTCGACATGTTATAAAAGAAGAAATGAAATGTGGAAACTTGACGAATACATCGAAGAAACTGTGGAAATAGAACCCTTAATTATCAATTTAAGAGAAGTCGAGTCTTCAGATTTTGAAGATGATTATTGTTTGTGATTGTAATTAAAGTACGTACTTATATATCGTAAATTGTGAAATTTTTGGTAATAAATCTTATATTTCTATAATTTTATTTTTAAAATAATTTTAATTATTAAACACTAAAAGCAGGTTACGCTCGGACGGCTATGCTACCAATGAACTCTCATTTCCATTTTATGACTCCTCATCCACCGTATTCTCTAGATTTGGCCCCCAGCGACTATTATCTATTTGCAGACTTCACAAAAACGCTCGAGGGAAAGTGATTTGACTCCAATGAAGAAGTTATCGCCGACACTGAGGCCTATTTTGAAGGCAAAGACAAATCCTTCTACAAGAAAGGTATAGAAGTTTTAGAAAAGCGTTGGACTGATTGTTTTGCTCTTGAAGGAGGCTATGTTGATGAATAAAGTCGAATTTTGCAAAAAAAATGTGGTTTAAAAACTAAAAACTTTTCAGCCTACATACTAAATTTTAAAAAAGAAAAAAAGATCCATTTTGGACCAAATGATATAAAATGGCGGGCAATTCATATTTTAAATAACAAATTCAATTGTTCCCACTGAGTTCAATATTTTTGTACCAAAATTTCAGGGTATTTTTGCTCTAATAAAAAGTATATTTTTTGAAAGTTTCAAGCCGATCGGTTCACTTAGTCGACCTGTACAATAAAATTTAAAAAAAAAAAACAGTTTTTTGCCTGTTTCTCTCAATTTTGTAGGTTATATACGCACTTGAGCGACTTAAAACCAACGAGGATTTATTGGAAATTTCATCCGATTTATATAAATGGACTTATTCACATCTTAAGTTCAAAAAACGCGTTTTGAAGACTTGTCTATAAACAAAAGAGCACACATTTTTCGAGGTCCAGAACTCAGGACAATACTCCTGGTGATACCACAGAGAGAATAAAATCATAATATAGCTGATTTAAACTATCCCTATCTCATCATTATTTTGTAATTGAAACATTAACTTTTTTAATTTTCATTATATAATTACAAAAAAAGCAATAAACTTATGCATCAGTAATTTTAAAAGTACTTGTTATAACAATGATGTAATGTATTAAAAAAAACTTAAAAGTATATTCTGGAATTGGCGTAACTAATAATTGGCTGTAATATGTTTTTTTTCATATTGTGTCCGCTAAAATAAAATTAGAAAGAAAAAAACACAAAAAAATAAGGCCGCAAGAAAACCTTGTATTTTTTCATTGTTATTAGATCATTATTTTTTAGGTAGCGGTGCTTTGATTGCATTATTTTTTAAAACACCTTTATCGTTTTCATTATTAAAAGTATGCGCAATATAAACGCGAAGAAATTGCACTTTAAAAAAAATTATGCACTTTCTTATTGTGTGTACTCTGTGATCAAAAAATAGTAAGACTTTTAAATTTAAATCGCCCGGGCATTTCCAAATCGGATTAATTTTTTTTCGTTAGGTTGGTAGGACCTTAACTGCCATCTGTGTTAAATTTTAAGACCATAGCGTCAGTAGTTAATAAGATTCGTTTGCATTCGTTCAACAATAAAACTGCATTTTTTCGATTTTTAACATGAGTGAAAAAATTCAGCAAAGAAGTTGCATTAAATTTTATTTTAAAAATGGTTTTTCGGCTTCCCAAACGTCTCAAGAGGCTGGAATTATGGGCCGATAAGTCTTGGTTTTTTCATCACGATAATGCGCCTTCTCACACAGCATTGGTTCTTCGCGACTTTTTCATCAAAAATTCAACTCTCATTCATCATTCCGGAATCGCCCTATTCGCCTGATTTAGCTCCGTCGGACTTCTGACTATTCCCTAAACTCAAAAAACGGCTTCGAGGACATCGTTTTGAGTCGATTGAGGAGATTAAAACCTAACCGAAGAAGGCTTTAAAGGCCATTTCAGAAATCGAATTCAACAACTGTTTCGAAGACTGGAAAAAATGTTGGTATAAATGCATTGTATCCAAGGGGGATTACTTTGAAGAGGACGAAATAAATTTGGAACAATAAATAATCCGTTTGCGTTTTATTTCAAAAGTCTTACCATTTTTTGATCACAGAGTATGTTAACGAAGTGGAAAAGTGAACATAATTTCTTTTTTTTCTTTAATTTTGGTTTATTTTCTTTTTTTTTTCCTCTGAAAAATTAATCGACAAATCGAAAATGTGTTAAGATGGCCTCTATGGGTTAGAGTCTGTCAGGTAAGAACGTGACCGCTCGTATTCTTGAAAAAATTTGATCCGAGAACATTTTTTGCCATCAATGTATTCTTTGGTGTGCTAACAATGGAGCAATTACCTTAGTAAGTTGTCCAATTGCCTCCTGCATCAATAATCGCCTGGCATTTTCGAAGCATGCTTTCGCCGAGAGTTTTCTGCAATTATCTCCAAATTTTTCGAATCTCGCGAGACAACTGAATCAAAGTCCTCAAAGTCTTTCGTCTGAGCTTTCTCTTTACAAGGGACCAAACGTTTTCAATAGGGTTGGCGTCCAGCGATTGTGAGGGCCACTCTAGTGTCATCATGGGCCCAAGTGAGCCGTTTGCGACGAAATTTTAGCCAAGCAAAGGTTTTTTTCGACGTGCTTTTGAATTTGACATCATGAGCACAAAGATGTTATCGAATAATCTCATGGGACACGTTCAAACCTGATTTTCTTAATTTCACCGCTCCTTGACGCAGCGTTAATTTCGGATCCCGTACAAACAAAAATACAATTCGTTTTTCGACTTTCGGAGTGGCTTTTCCTACCGAGCCACGTTTTAGCATCGACATTTTTCGTATGGTAAAAATAATTTACGCACTTCTTCACGAACGATACCGACTTTTTAATATATTTAGCGGCCGCGGAATGTGTCATTTTAGGCCCCTTTGGGTGGCAACAAAGAAAGACTGTCTCGAACCGACGCGTAAACAAGTGACTCATTTTGGATTTTACGTGATTTTCTCGAAAGTTCGGTATCGACTGATACTTTTATTAAAATGCTTCGTAAACTACCAAAAATAAATTATCGCGGGCACCTTCTTATTTAACAGACTGTAATTTAATACGCAGTATAAGCCTTTCAAAAAAAACATCTTTGTATGCATTTATCAGATTACAGTAAGTTAAAAATTTTCAAAAAAAAAAACTACATTGTGATTTAGGAAGACGAAATTTATTCAGTTGATACAATTAAAAAATTACACTTTTCATCAAAAATATGCAAAATATATTAAATTTAAACTTTCATGGTATGTAACCGTATGATATTAAAGAACATAAAAGAAAATTAGGTTCGGTTAGTCTACAACTTCTATCAGTTTAAGGGATTTTTTTAATTCACCACACGACCCGCTGATATCTGTGAAATGAGACTAGTTAGCACTCCATTTATTAGTATTTGATGGTTCAACACAAAAATTTCTAAATTAAAGTTGTATCTAGCAGGTTTCTATCACTTCCTTAAATATTTCGAAGTTAATAAGACCGTGCGATAATAAAACATAAATTGAAATTAGCATGTTTTGTACGTAACTATGAAACCTCTACTGTATATCTAATTTTACAAAATAGTGTTTCATTACATTCGTATTAAAAATGATTGGATAAAATGATGCCTTACTCTACCTTAGCCACAGAATAATTTTAGTTTACTTCCAAAATTATTTATGCAGACAGAAATAATATTACCCTAATACTACGCAACACTTACCACCACTTTATTTTGCACTCGACACATCACTGCTGACGATGTTAACATGGTTAGAAAGACGTGTGTTGAGTACAAACATAAAGTGATTTCTCAAAGATTACAAAATCTCAACCTAACCCTAACAATAGTTGTGTCGTTAGTGTTATTTGTAATAAAATATTATAATTTAAATTTTCAGCGTATTTTCTCAGTACCTTGTATACATAATTAGAAAAAAAGAAACAGGCTCTACCATAATAGCGATAAGAACGAGCTAAGCTCTCTTATAATTTCGTTGATAAGGAGATTGTTGTCCTGAATAAAAAAATCTTGTTTTGTTCTAATACCGCGCATCGCAAGCTTCAAAGGGTGGGTCCACAAAATTGTTATCTTTTAAATTACAGCAATCACTGTAGTAAATAGAGGAACTTCCTTTTATGTAAGACTGCACATACTTCAAATAACGATAACAGCCTAGCCTTTATATTTAATTTCTTCTCTTTGATTGTATGCGTGCTTAAAATAACGAGAAAGGCGTGCCAAAATAAGCGTTGCAAAAATTTGTCTATTATAGTCTATTTATTTGAAACTGATAGTAATGAAATACTAGTGGACTGACCGGCGGTTCTATAACAGAGGCGTGTTATCTATTCTCAGGTATTTTTCAGATGATCAAATCATTTTATTTATATACCATCCTGTTGCCATATATACATATTTAGAGCAGCATGCTCAAGTGTCAAGCCAGTTAGTGACAAGTCAGTTAGGGTATTAACAAAATGTCTTCGTCACCGAAACGCCAAAAGTTCGGGCAACTAACCCATAATGAAAAGCGTATAATTAAAAAATGTAATTGACTACGTTAAAAACGATGAAAATTGTGATTTAAGTGTGGACAATTGTGTGACAAAATGTTCCTTAATGACCGGAATTGGTAAAGCCATAGTTTACAATGGACAATAGACAGTTTATTCATCTTTTCAGCTACAAAAGTTGTAGATAAGACATGTCAACAAAGGGATGTATGATCCCATCTTAGGTAATATCAAAAATAATAAAAAAAAAAGAAATCTTACCATTAAACACATTAATACACAGTAAATACAAGATATAACAAAAAACATAACATAAATATTTATAACAAACAAATTTATAATAAACAAAGTACATACTGGAGATGCCTCAACTAAGTAAGGATGCTATAAAGAATAACATTCACACTCCGCCCAGTAGATAACTTTCAAATTCAGTTACAGAATAAAAAGTTTTATTTAATAGTATAGTTTTTATTTGTTTTTTAAAACGTGCCATAGATTCAATCCTTTTCACATTTTCCGGCAGTAAGTTAAATAGTCTGCAACCTAAGTAATAACTAGTTTTTTTAACATATCCATGATTGTGTTTTTCAATATAAAAATGTTCTCTGTTTCGAGTCGGATAACGATGAAAAGATCCATGCGAAATGAAGCTATCTTGATTTTGATAGATATACATTAAGAGTTTATATATATATATATATATATATATATATATATATATATATATATAATTATATATATATATATATATATATACAGTAATACCCCGCTTAGCGCGACCCCGTTATGCGCGGTTTCACTATAACGCGAATTTCAAATTTCGCGCTCATGTAGTCATTAACTTCTCTATGGTCGCGGGGGGATCCCCGCTTTCTCTGAATATTCTCTTTGAAGAATTGGGAATTCCCTGTCCTTCGACTTTGTTCTGTGGGGATTTCCTCGTTCGTTTCGTGTGTTCATTTGTTCCGTAATGTTAGTTCGGTCGGCTGGCAGTTTTGTTTTAATATTTATTGAGATACATACATACATAATTTAACCCTACGTTAAAAATGCCGCCTGTAAAGAAAAAAGAGCGTAAAAGCGTCACTTTGGAATTGAAGATGAAAGTGTTAAGAAGAATGGAAAATGGAGGCAAAGCAACAATTGTTGGGAGAGATTTTGGACTCTCAGAATCGACTGTGAGAACGATTTTATAAAAATCGGGAAAAAATTAAAATCTCCAGCGAAGGTTCAACACCTATAAGTGCAACAAAACTTTCTCGTTCGAGATCATCTATCTTAGAAAGAATGGAGAAATTACTGTCAGTCTGGATCGAAGATTTGAATAAGAAGAACACACCACTAAGTCAAGATCTCATATGCACAAAAGCAAAATCTTTGTATGACATGCTGAAAACAAAAGAAGGAGAAGGGAGTGCCACTCCGACTTTTGCTGCCAGCAGAGGCTGGTTCCATCGGTTCAAGCAGCGTTCTAATCTTCACAATATCCACATAACAGGCGAGGCGGCCAGCGCGGACATTCAAGCTGCAGCTGAGTTTCCAGACAAGTTTCAAGACTTCGTTAGACGAGAGAAAATTCCTGCTTGTCTCATCTTCAATGTTGATGAGACCGCACTTTACTGGAAAAAAATGCCATCTCGAACATTCATTTCTAAGGAAGAACGTCAAGCCAGTGGTTTCAAAGCTGCGAAAGATCGACTAACACTTCTGCTGGGTGGTAATGCCACTGGTGATTTCAAACTGAAACCTTTACTAGTGTACCATTCAGAAACACCCCGTGCAATGCGAGGCACAGACAAGACAAGTCTACCAGTTGTGTGGCGATCAAACAGAAAGGCGTGGGTTACACGGGAAATTTTTCAAGAATGGTATTCTAATAGTTTTTGCCCATCAGTCAAATCATACTGTGACAGAAATGGGCTTGAACCTAAAGTTATATTACTCTTAGACAATGCCCCAGGACATCCAACCTCACTTGATACGCCCAGAGACTTAAAAGTGTACGTAAAGTTCCTTCCACCAAACACTACGTCAATATTACAACCTATGGACCAGGGAGCAATAGCAAACTTCAAAGCTTATTACCATCGCCGCACTTTTAGCCAACTAATTCATGAAACTGACGGGGAAGGAAGACAGTCTATGCGAGAGTGGTGGAAGTCATACAACATTATGAAGTCTATTCACAACATAGAAGAGGCTTGGAAGGAAGTTAAAATGAGTTGTATGAATGGGGTGTGGCGTAATCTTTGGCCAGATGTAGTGGAAGCACCTAGAAGAATTGTCCAGATGCAGAGACAAGTGCTTGAAGACATTGCTGCAATGATTGAGGGGTCTGAACTTGAAGATGTCACGGTAGAAGATCTCGTAGAACTTGTAGCAACGCACGACGATCCTATTAGCAATGAAGATCTGATCGAGTTACAGAATAATCCTATCTACGATGAGGAAGAACAAGTAGAAGAGAAAGTTTTATCTTCAGGGGAAATACAAAATGCACTTTCAAAAATTTATTCAGGTTTGGACATATTGCAGAGTATAGACAATAATGATGACCGTGTCTTGACCGTGTGTCAAACAATTAAAAACAGTGTTGGGTGTTATGAACGTATTTTACAAGAACGTAAACAAAACGTTACCCAAAAGACAATAGATGTATTTTTCCGTAAAAAATAAGAGTATGTATTGCATAAAGTGTTCTTAGAATTAAAGTGATTGATTAAAATGATTTGTATTTTTTTGTATTAAATTTTGACTATGTTTAATCATAAACCTCGATATACGCGAATTTCAGTTAACGCGATTTTTTTCGGAACGTATCCCTCGCGTAAAGCGGGGTATTACTGTATATATATATATATATATATATATATATATATATATATATATATATATATATATATATATATATAAATACTTGTAACTGTTAATATTTTTCTATTCTTAAAAACTTCCCTACAGGATGCGTTATATGGCATACTAAAAATTAGTCTCATGATTCGTTTTTGTATTACCAGCACTCTGTCCAGTTTCTGCGCACTTCCCCAAACCGCCAGACCATAGGACATGGCTGGGTACGCATTAGCGTAATAGACAGTTATGAGATTGGGAACACTTAATGAGTTTTTTAAAGATTTTATCATAAAAAAAACATTTATTTAGTCTTGAGCAAACGTCATCTATGTGCAAACTCCATTCGAGGTTAGAATCTATTATGATTCCTAAAAACTTTGAACTATGGCTAACAGGCAAATTCGTATTATTAAATACAATATTTAGGTTTATTGGTTTGCGCATTTTTGTCTTAAATTCCATAGACATGGTCTTTGATAGATTTATTATAAAGTTATTCTTTTTACACCAGTTGAGTCAATATTATTTCAATTTTTTTCTCCAAAAGTTTCTCATCTTTGGCCGAGATGACTATGATCGTATCGTCAGCGAACATAAAAACGATTCCACATGAAATGTATTCAGGTAAGTCGTTTATGAACAACAAGAAAATTAGAGGACCCAGGACACTGCCTTGAGGGGTCCCTAAGTCACAGTTCGTTATTTGCGAAAAAATATTACCAATTTTTATTTTAAAGTTTCTACCTTTCAGAAATGAATTAAACCATTTATTTAGTGGTCCTCCAATACCTAGCCTTTCAAATTTTTTAACAAAGCCTGGGTCTATTGTGTCAAATGCCCTTGTTAGATCAAATAGTAGAGCTACTACTTTCTCATTTATATCAAGTTTATTATATATATTCTTTATAAAGTCGATCGCTGCGGTCTCTGTAGAGTGCTTTTCTCTAAAACCGTGCTGGTGTGAGGTTAGAACTTTGAAGAATTTTAAGAGAAGAAAAAGAGGGGGTATAGATTCTCCAAAAAAGAGACCAGGCAGAAAAGAACTTCAGCTGACAGACAACACTAAATAAGCAGTAAGGCGTATTGTTCATGACTTTTTTATGGAAAAAAGAATTCCAACTTTGGATATGATCCTGCAGGCTGCAACCAGCCACCCAGAAATACCGAAAATGAGTAGAGTAAAACTATGGAGTGTTATAAAAAAAGTTTGAAAGTGGAGAAATTGAAGGAAAAAGGATATATTACTTAGATAAGATAAATGAAGAGTACACAGTCATGAAATTTTGGGAAGATGGAATGATCAAAAATGCTCTCCAAGCATTCAATGAAGGTATATTGGAAGCGAAAGTGGTTTTGTAGACGGAGGTCTTTTAATATTCGTATCTAAGAAAACAGGAGATTATCACGAAGATATAAATTCTGATGTAATTGAAGATTGGTTTTCGCAGATGATAGACGGTTCTGTTATTGTAATGGATAACGCAAGCTATGATTCTAAAAAATTAGAAAGAGTCTCAACCTTGAGTTGGCTGAAAAAGGACATCCAATCTTGGATGATCGAGAAAAACATTTAATTTTCAAAAGGCAACGTTAAGACAGAATTATTAGAACTTATAAAGCTCGAAGTTCTCAGAAATAAAAACAAGTACATAAATGGCAAAAAAACGTAATAATACTGTTTATCGTCTGCCATCATAGATAGAACTTATATGGTGAAATTGCCAGGAAAAATACGACCTATAAATTAGCAGTCGTACTAAATCCTTTTCAGAATGCCATATCTAATGTTTTCACAGAAAATTATCGTAAATACGTCGAGCATGTTTTAAACCTTTTATGATACACTGTTAGGATAAAGTATTGTCAAAAATTGTGTAAGCGTTTTTTAATGGAGAACAAATGAATAAATAATAATTATTATTATAATTAGGCATAGTATTTTTAAATAAGATCCTTTATCAATTTTACTACGCGTTCAGAAATTCAACGTAATGCTTCTTGGCACACATTGCAGCTCTAAAAATACTCCCATTAAACACTACTGGTAACAAATTAAAAGGTGATGATTAAAATGTGACTTAAATAAATTGGATTTACTTTAAATAATTATAATAAATATTTAGCTTTCCAGTTAGCTAGCTTTTCACAGGACCCACTCTTTGTTTAATGTTGCCTTTTGCATTCAATCCGATATTTTATCGACTTATTACGCCACTTTCAGTTTGAGTGGAAGTATATATTTTTGACAAACATATGTTATTCTGTTCAAAACCTGAAGTGGGTGTTGGTAAATTGCCTTCTCGCAGGTAGTAGTAAAAATGGTCATATTTAATGAGGCTCATTTATAGGTAGATTGCCTCACAAAACTTTCTTCTACCTAATGGGTATTTCCCGGTAATTAAGGGTAGGTATACAATATTGCAAATAAGTGTGGTATATATAGCTGATATATAGCTTATAATATTTGTCAATTTGATTTCTAAATTCCATCAGTAAACATTTTCTTAACGTGAATCCCAGTATCATTTTAAGTGAAAAAGGGAAACAGTTATTATTTTTAAACTACTATAAATGCAGCTTCCAAAAGTGTTTAAAAAGTGGTGAAAAGCATACAAATCTTTCCTTGTTACTCTGGGAGAAGTGGACAACAATATTGTCGTTTCAAAACATGTGCAGGTATATTGCCATGACGTAAAGATAGAAAAATTACATCGTCAAATTGTTAACACGTCCTGTAAAAGAAAAGCTCTCGAAGATGTGTCAGAAAAACCCGCCAGAACTATACGGCGCGTACTACAAGAAAATCTACCATCAACAATTACTACGTCCGACGTTGCTTATATTAGAAGAAATATGTATAACGCTCGTCGGGAAAAACACACTGCTTTGCCGAAGAGTATTGAAGATACTTTAAAATTCTGGAAGAGATCAACATCTAAAGGTGAACCGTTTTTACTTATTAACAGTAGAAGTGACCAAATAGTTGTATTTTGTTGTAAATTAAATATCCAGTTTTTGGAAAAGGTCTCACGAATTTATTTAGACGGTACCTTTAATTATTGCCCTCAGTTCTTTTGTCAATTTTTTACTATTCATGGGTGTTACAACGGACATTATATTCCATTAATTTTTTCGTTGTTGCCTGATAAACGGACGGAGACGTACACAAAATTATTTAATTTTATAACGGACATTTTTAAATATAATTTTGTCAAAGTAGAAATTTTGGAAGTTGTAACTGATTTTGAAAAAGGTATTCACCAGGCTGTTCAACAAACTTAACCACTAGCGAAAATAGTTGGATGTCAGTTTCATCTCAATGTTGGTATCGAAAAATCCAAGAATACGGCTTAACATGTTCATATAAAGATGAAACTTCTGACGTTGGAAAATGGTTACGAATGACATTCGCCCTTACTTTTTTAAAACCGGATGAAGTCAGCGATAGTTTCGTATTTGACTTGCTGAGTTGCACCCGACAGAGGATTCTTATAGGTAGTTTTAAGGTTTAGGCTATATCTTAAATTAGGTATTTCCTTTTAACTTGTTTACATTTTTTGTAGTAGGTAGTTTTAAGGTTTAGGCTATATCTTAAATTAGGTATTTCCTTTTAACTTGTTTACATTTTTTGTTTTTCAATAAAATCAAACTTATAAACCATGTTTATTATTTATTAACCGGGACCCAATTTATCAGGTAGCTAACATTTATTGGAGGCAATTTACCTATTATTTAGGCTCCAGTTTTATCTCGGGAGGCAATTTACATGTACTCCCTGAACTATGCATTTTTGGTAGAGGTAAGAAAGCCATATTAATTTAAAATGTAATTTGCCACATCTTGTATATACAAAAATTAGTTTAGCAATCACTATTGGCGCTAGCCTTTTTTTTAATGAATTTAAGGGGATGTCCTATTTATTAACAAATACCTTGTGCAGGGTTATTGATTACATAAGAGTCGTTCCAAAAGTTCTCGGCCTGACATAAATATGGCGCCAATATGACCAAATTGTTATGATTTGTTAAGTGTTAAGTTTCAGACACGTGTGTTTAGTTGTCTTTTTGTAGCGATCGTGTAATCAAATAAGTTTTAACATTTTCTGCAAAATGAATAAAATTGTAGTGCGAGCTGTTATAAAATACTTCGTTTTAAAATGTTTAACTCCGGACATTCAAAAACAGTTCTTCTTCTTCTTTCTTATATTGTGTGTCATATAAGTAGGCATATTGCCTGTTTTAACTCCATTAGGCGTGGACGTCCAGCAATTCTTCCACTTTTTCGGAGTTCTGCCGCTAGTTCTTCTACCGCAAGATTTATCGAGCTTGGCCCTTTTTACCAGTCTGTTGTCGCCCATCCGATATACGTGTTTATTCCACTGTTTTCTTTTAGTTCTGCTCCATTTGGATGTTTCTTGGATCTTACTTAGTTCTTGTAGATCTTTCATGCAGATTTTGTCGTGGATAGTTTTTCCATGTATGCCCCTAATCACCTTCCCTTCTGTGGTCCTCATCATTTGTGCTGTTTTACATGTCTCAGCTCTTCTTTCTACAGCATATGTGAGGATCGGTCTCACTGTTGTCTTGTATATTCTTAAATATATAATAAAAGACCAATTTCCACTGGTTTATTTAAATTGCGATGACGCGTTTTGCTGTCGATGCAGCTTCTTCAGATCTACATTTTACACTGCCAAGTTAGGTTTAATATTCACAGTTTTATATAATTTCTTAATTATACTATTACTCCTAATTAAATTACATTGATAGTATTGGAAAATCCACACAGATTTGGAGTTAGGAGAATAAATTCAATAATGGTGAATTGCTTAAATCTACCTGGTCGTTGAGTAAAGTACCTGTAGTCCTTAATCGACCTATTTGCATTGTCTCTAAAAGGTTTAGGTTTAAACCTTTTTGTTGGGTGTGTAACATTTTGAAATTCTTGTTAAATGTGTGATTTTCTGTTAAAAGATGATTAGCATATGTTGAATTAGATTTTCTATGGATGAAACTTTTTTTCGTGTTCTGTAATTCTTTGTCTAAATGTACGTCCAGTTTGTCCGATGTATGTTTTAGGACATGACCCATATGTTAATTGATAAACCCCTGATTTATTGTCTTTATTGATTTGTGGTTCGTAGTTTTTAAGATATTTCCCTATAGTATTGTTAGTCTTATAAGCTATGTTGATATTTTTTTGATTTAAAAATTTCCCCAGTTTTTCCGTTGGTTTGCCGAAATAGGTTAAGCATTTAAAAGTGGTATTTCTGTCCTTAAAACGTGGGTATATTTCTGAGATTGCCTTGTTTCTAAGTTTTTTCCTAACGATACTATTGATTAAAGTAACCGAATATCCGTTGTTAACGGCTACTTGTTTTATGTAGTTTAATTCTTTAGTAAAATTTTCTTCTGATAAGGGGATATTAGTTAGTCTATGTATAAAACTATGATAAACTGCAAGTTTATGATGGTTAGGGTGGTGCGAACTATTGTGGATTGTAGTATCTGTATGACAAGGTTTGTGATATATTGCAAATTCATGTTTTTTCATGGCTTTACTGATTGTTAAGTCTAGGAAATTGATTTCCCTTCGACTTCTTCGTCCATTGTAAAACTTATATTTCTATGTAAAGAATTAATATACTGTAAAAAGTGAGTTAATTGTCTGTCCGTACCTGTAAAGCATACAATTATATCGTCTACGTATCAATACCAGCATAGACAATTATTACTATTGTTATTATGCTTGTTAAATATCATTATTTCAATATGTACTGTCCATGAAAATTTCGGCAAGTAATGGACTTAATGGACTCCCCAAAATTAACCCTTCCTTACTATTGTAGAATGTATTGTTAAATGAAAAATAATTTTGTCTTAGGCAAGTTCTTAATAAATTAATTATGTCCATTTTTATAACTTCATTTACTTTGTTTTTTGTTAATAGGTTCTCTATTAAAATTATTGTTTCATCTAGGGGGACACTTGGAAATAAGTTTTTGACCTCGAAAGAGACTAATTTAGAATTATCTGTTATTGTTATATTCTTAACTTTATTCACGAGTTCGTATGAGTTTTTTGTTACCATATTTAGGTTCAAATTTGGTATGATATTTGATTAAATCAATTAAAAAGGATGACGTCTTATATGCTGGAGCACAAAAAAAACATGAATTTGCTATATATCACAAACCTTGTCATACAGATACTACAATCCACAAAAGTTCTCACCACCCTAACCATCATAAACTTGCAGCTTATCATAGTTTTATACATAGACTAACTAATATCCCCTTATCAGAAGAAAATTTTACTAAAGAATTAAACTACATAAAACAAGTAGCCGTTAACAACGGATATTCGGTTACTTTAATCAATAGTATCGTTAGAAAAAAACTTAGAAACAAGGTAATCTCAGAAATATACCCACGTTTTAAGGACAGAAATACCACTTTTAAATGCTTAACCTATTTCGGCAAACCAATGGAAAAAACTGGGGAAACTTTTAAATCAAAAAAATATCAACATAGCTTATAAGACTAACAATACTATAGGGAAATATCTTAAAAACTACAAACCACAAATCAATAAAGACAATAAATCAGGGGTTTATCAATTAACATGTGGGTGATGTCCTAAAACATACATCGGACAAACTGGACGTACATTTAGACAAAGAATTACAGAACACGAAAAAAGTTTCATCCATAGAAAATCTAATTCAACATATGCTAATCATCTTTTAACAGAAAATCACACATTTAACAAGAATTTCAAAATTTTACACACCCAACAAAAAGGTTTAAAACTAAACCTTTTAGAGACAATGCAAATAAATCGATTAAGGACCACAGGTACTTTACTCAACGACCAGGTAGATTTAAGCAATTCACCATTATTGAATTTATTCTCCTAACTCTCCTCTGTGTGGATTTTCCAATACTATCAATGTAATTTAATTAGGTGTAATATTTATAATTAAGAAATTATATAAAACTGTGAATATTAAACCTAACTTGACAGTGTAAAATGTAGATCTGAAGAAGCTGCATCGACAGCGAAACGCGTCATCGCAATTTAAATAAACCAGTGGAAATTGACTAAAAACAGTCTTTTATTATATATTTATAATGAATTTCCATCAAGTAGAAGCTACAACCATCCAAAATACTTCCTTGGATGTCCAGCTTGCATCTTAATAACTTTTTTGAAGCTACCATACATTTTGTCTTGGTTGTGTTGATAATCATGTTTAGTTTTCTCGCTTCCATATTGAAAGCATAAAAGATCTTCTGAAGGTTGTCCTCAGAATCGCAGATGAGGATTGCATCATCGACGTAGCAGATTGTGTGGAAGTGTATGTTGCCCATTTTGTATCCTCTAGTGTTTGGAAGATTCTCCACTATTCTGTCCATGACGAGGTTGAAGATAAAAGAACTTAGTGCATCGCCTTCTCTTATTCCGGCGTTTATTTTTCCTACCTGCCCACTTTTATATTTGTTTTACATTCGGTGTTAATGTCATGTATGACTTTTATTAGCTTTTCTTGTAATATTTTTATATCTGTTAATTCCACTCTATTGAAGGCTTGAATCGTGTCAACAAAACACATATATGCAGCTTTGTTAAATTCTTTAGCTGTTTCCATTATCTGCCTCACTAACAATAAGGCGTCTATGGTCGATCGATTTTTGCGGAATTCCTGTTGTTACTGTCTTATTTGAATATACTTGCTCATTTCTTCCAGTGTGATTTTTGTTAATACTTTTAAGGTAATATTTAGGAGGAGGGTAAGGATTACTGCTGAATAGAGATAAGACAAAGGTTATGACAAACGAAGACAGTCCGCGAGGCTTGAAAGTAGAGGACAAAATACTTGAATATGTGGAGGAATACATCTACCTGGGGCAAATAATAAAGTGTGGAAAAGCAAATCAAACGGCAGAAATACAGAGAAGAATCAGACTGACACGGGCAGCAGTTGGCAAACAAAGGAAAATACTAACCAATAATATAATTCCTCTGAAACTAAGAAAGATAGTATTCGATCAATGCATTCTACTGGTTCTCACCTATGCGGCCCAGACATGGGCATTGACTAAGAAGATGATGGATCAACAGAGTAAAATACAGAGAGTAATGGAATGCCAGATGCTGAATATAAAATTACAAAACAGAATCAGAAACGAAAGTATAAGACAAAAGATCAAAGTGATAGACGTAAGATAACAGGTAGCAGATTTGAAATGGACACACAATGGGACAACAAGATGAGAGATGGAATAAACGAATACAAGAATGGAGGCCATAGTTGGGAGAAACATAACAAACAAGATGGAAAGATGACTTGAAAAGAACAGCTGGTTTTGGATGGATCAGAAAGACGCAGAGAGAGAGAGATGAAAAAAGGAAGGAGAGGCCTATGTCCGACATTGGATGGAAAAAGGTTTATTAGATAGATAGATAGTGTTTTTAAAGAATTTTTTTGTGCCGTTAAAGGGGAAACAATCGCGAATTGCATTCGTGACATCACATACTCACTTCATATTTTATAATTAGAACACCCTGTGTATTATTTTCCAGTTTTATAGAAATTTTAACTCTAGAAACTCCAACATATATTCTTATGCAGTTAATATGTAAAATAAGAACGAATGACAGCTTTGTTTAACTTTGCTGAAGTTGACTATGCACGTCTGACAATTAGGCAAAATGATAATGCCATTTGTTTATGATTACACTTTTGATAGTAGTAAGTTAAAAAAACCAAGTGTGCATAAAGAAGAATTCCTAACTTAAATACATTTCTAAAGACATATAACGGCGAAGGGATTGCTTCGTATACATCATTTTAGGAGGTACTTTTTAGAGTTCTTGGAGTTGATGAATCTGAAAATTGCTTTATTTTTCCATTATTTTCAATTATTTATAGTCGAATATTCAAGAGGTTATTAAATGGGAAAGAGGGTTACAGGGTGTTATGAAAATCGTTTAATATATTGGATTGGGGACACACCTAATACTTATTTTTATTAAATTTGTACGTTATTCAAAATTTTATAAATCACTGGACCCGTAATTTTAAAAAATGATGAGCGGCCGCTTAGATGACCATTGGAATTCTTAAGGTATTTCTTACGAGAAGACAGAGAGAGCATTATGTTAGAGCAGAGGTTCCTAAACTTTTTTTTCTCGTAGACCACTTTCAAAATTTTACTGGTTTCGGTAGACCCCCTGCTGCTACATTTTTACCATATTCCCAAAACTCGTCAAAAATGTGAAGATTAGATCTAACGGTGGAAATTTGCGTCGTGGCTGAGTTCCAACTTTAAATTCGGAGTGGTAAAAATAAAAAGAAAAATAATATATTTTCTTGTGTTCTATTTATTAAAATAATATGATTACAGACTTAATAGAATTAAAATTAAACATTAATAACGTACCGTAACAATGCAAATCAACGATTAAAAAAAAAAGTCATAATTTTAATGGTACTTGATGGATTGACAGCAAATTATCAATATTTGGCTTCAGTTTTGTAAGGAATAACCTCAAATCTCCCCGTTCTGTGATGTTCAATCTGCTCCTTTTTTTTGTTAATAGGTTTGTAACGACATTAAAACTTTTTTCGACAAGGTATGACGAGGGAAACGCTATCAAAAGTTTTCTCGCAATTTCCCACAGCCCGGGATATTTTTCGGGTATTTCTGCCTGCAGCCAAAATGTTTGATAGCCTTTTTTTAAATTTCACCTTCAGCTCCTCATTGGTGCTAAGCTCGAGTAGCTCCTTTTGTAATACCACATTCGCCACTTCCGTTTCATCAAATGGATTTATGATCCATGGTGGTATTTCCATAGTCAGAATATCTTCAAATCTATTTTTGAAGTCATCATGCAGCATCCTCATCAAGACATTCTGCCTGTGACAAGTCTGGAAATGGGAGAATTCGCGCCGACTAATATTTTGCTTCATACATTTCAGTTTTCCAAGAAAACCCTTTGTTTTTATTAAATTTAGGCTGTCCCCTTGTAACTGCAAGTTAATGCCATTAAAATTTTTGAACAAATCTGTCAAATACGCGATGTCTGCTTTCAATTTGATCAGGTTTTCTTTTACATCTGGATCTTTACTTTCCAGAAACTCTAAAACTGATTCGACACCTTTCGACAACCAGCGTACTTCAGTATGTAAGAGCAATCGTTGGAAGTCTTCATCATGTTCGTCGCACAATTGTGCAAATAAACGGGTATTCAACGCATTGCTTCTTATATAAGAAAACCCTTTGTTTTTATTAAATTTAGGCTGTCCCCTTGTAACTGCAAGTTAATGCCATTAAAATTTTTGAACAAATCTGTCAAATACGCGATGTCTGCTTTCAATTTGATCAGGTTTTCTTTTACATCTGGATCTTTACTTTCCAGAAACTCTAAAACTGATTCGACACCTTTCGACAACCAGCGTACTTCAGTATGTAAGAGCAATCGTTGGAAGTCTTCATCATGTTCGTCGCACAATTGTGCAAATAAACGGGTATTCAACGCATTGCTTCTTATATTGTTAACTGCTTTAATCACAAATTGAAGCGATTGGTACAATCTATCACTCAAATTTTTCGCTACCAGGTGTTGTTGGTGGATGACACAGTGAATTGCAGTTACTCCTGGTATAATTCTTTTAAGATGGCTTATAAACCCACGATATCGCCCGAAGATGGCAGGAGCTCCATCTGCTGCCACCGAAATAATGTTTGTAAATGGAATCGATTTTTCCTTAAAAAAATCACTCAGGACATTAAATATTGATTCGCCTTTAGTGTCCGTCTCCAAAGTTGTCGCGAATAGCAGCTCTTCATGGATTTCTTCGTCCATAACAAATCGAACATATGCCAATAATAATGCTTCATTACCAGGTAAGGTTGACTCGTCCAGTTGAATAGAAAAATGAGTTGTTTGCAGATAATTACACAAGAAGCTTTCAATATCAGAGCTCATTTCATCAATACGTCTTTGTACAGTGTTGTTACTCAAAGGAATTCTTTTGAGTACGTCAAATGGAGGTTTGTGCAGAACAGTTTTTAAAACCTCTTCAACAGCGGGTAAAATTAACTGTTCTCCGATGGTGTGCGGTTTTCCAGATTTCGCTATAAGCAATGAGATATTGTAAGATGCCCGCAAGCCATCATCGTTACTTTGAGACGTTGAACCGAATATACTGTGCACGGTGGGTCTCTTTTCATATTTTTCCTTCAATGTTTGAAAATATTTTAAATCTTTACCTATTTTATCAGGATGATACCTTCTTAGATGATCTTCGAGCTTCGATGGTTTCATAGAGTCATTGCTCAAAACTTTGTTGCATAAAAGGCATATGGGCAATCGTTTGTCTGCCTTTGATGGAAGAAAACCAAATTACAAATAATCAACACTGTACTGTCAACATTTCTTCTTAGATTCAGCCATATTTCGTATCAGTTACCTACCTGTAAAGAAAAAAATGTTTGTTTTAGTAATCATAAGGCGACTTTAACAAAAAAAAAAAAAAAAAAAAAAAAAAAAAACAGGATATGGCTATTTTAACAGAATAAAATAGGATTAATTAATTATTGCAATATGCAACTGATTTTAATTATTAAAAGCAATAAACTGCTAAGACCCATATAGAGGTTTTCACAAAACGGCTGAACCTATTTTAATGTAATATAAAATATTTTTTGATTAATTATATTTTGATACATTTCTGTAAATTCGAGAGAAAATACTTTTAAAGAATATTTTGACATCAAAACTCCACGATTTTAATGATTTATTTATTACTTTGATGTACGTTACGAGTGGTACATAAAGACACGTACAATTTATGAAAATATTTTTAGTCATTTAGCATTAGCAACTACGAGGGCACTGAAATATGTACAAACATGCAGGTCAATCATATATCTCCCCATAAAAAGTACTAAAAGTTCAATCTTTCTCGGCTTTCTGTTCTTTTATAGAAGTATCGAATAATGGCCCTGTTCAGTATTTAATTTTTATTACGTACCTACTACACGCAAACATAACAAATATAATATTATTATAATATAAAATAAAAGTATGAATAACAAATAGGCAGGTACTTACTTTTTCCGGCACTGGCAAACGCTGACATCGATTCACTCACACTTTTCTTTTCAAAATTCCGGAAACAAATGAGTAACGTTTGTCCTTGGCATTCGTATTTATATTGGTGAAGAATCAAACAAGTTCATGCAAGATTGCAAGCACAGCACAAGTCGTATTTCGTCCCTTTGCACGTCTGAATGGGTTGCGTTGCGGGCGGCGCTTTGCAAGTCTCGACGCGCGTTGTACTGAATATCGAATATGCAAGTTTTTACAGGTAACAGTCGCTGACCTTCTTAAAATACACTACTCAAAAAAATTAAGGGAGGTTTTAAAACAACGAAATTAATGCTAAATAAACAGGCTATCTGATCCATATGCCGGCCTAACTGAAAAAATTTTTTTCAAGCCCGTGGACCAAAAAAAAAGCAAAATATTTGCAATGTTATTTTTTCGCGCTATCTGTTAGGATTGCATGAGAACCGTAGCTCCTAAAAAATTTTAGCCAAAAAATCTGAAAATTAGAATCAGCTTCAAAATGCTTTTTTTTTAAGTCTTAATACGACCATTTTTCACCGAAATACAGCCTGTCAATCACCGAAAAATTTGGAATTTTTTCTTGCTCCCTTAATTTTTTTGAGTAGCGTATTATCTGCCTACATTGACAGGTAAAGCCAAGCCAACATTTTTGTTCTTTACTATCGAAACCAGATAAATTTTCGTGGACCCCCACTTACAATTTTTGAACCCCCATTTTTTTTTCACGCCAACGTAGACCCCCGTCGAGTCTCCCGTGGACCCCTGGGGGTCTACCTGAACCACTTTGGGAATCACTGTGTTAGAGAAAGACGCGAAATAACTTGGTTTTCAGGGTATAATGAATGTTGCAATGTAGCTTCTTGCTTGCTTCCCGCCACATGCAATCACGTGTTATTTATAATAACCTTGATATTTTTACATGATATACGATAAAAATTATGTGTAATTAATTGAAACGATACTTTGGATTATTTATTAAAAATATATTAATTAAGTACTGATAACTGACTAAATGCGTGTGCGAGGCACGCGTTTATTTTAGTATCTTTTAAAAGAAAGTCCGATCAGTGTAATGCATACATGCGATCCAAAATTTGAAAGAACGCCCGCGTCAGCGAGTCCAGTCTTCTTCAAGCTACGTTGCCACAACGAAAATTCACTTCATAAAATACATTAAAAAGTAATATTTATCTAATATTTTTGCAATAACTATGAGGTAAACTGCCTTCATATTTTAACAAACGAAAGCAAAGTAATTTTTTGATGTATATATTTTTTGTGACTTTTTATTTTTTAATGCACATACAACCACAAAAATTGTAAAAAACGCATGTTTTTAATCGAAGAAAACGTATGGATTCCTATCTTTTACACGTTAAATATCTGAAACTTTTACTATTAATTATGGCAATACGGCGTGGTAAACCATTTTTATATTGAAGGAGCAAATGCATGATGTTAAATTCAATAATTTCTTAAAATTTCAGCCATAACTACTTTTAACAGTTACTTGTAAGAAATGCCTTAAATGAGAGAAAGAAGAAGTTTTCAAAGTGAATTGAAAATAGATGAGAAACACCCATTGGTGAAATGATAAAGACATCTTACATATTTACGTCTGGAAACGTTTTGCAAAAATAAATGTTTTTTCGGGAAATATTAAAAATTGTTAATGCGATAAGCGCCCTAAGTGTTTCATTGCTCTTGTTGAACAGTTTATTTAAGTAAACAAAAACAGTTGTGTTTTCATGAAATGAAATTTTTACCTGTGTGTTGTTTAACGAATTGTTTACTAGGAAATTTTTAATTGCTTAGAAGACACAAGTTGTTAGCCACTTATTTAAAAGCATGCAAACAATATAATGATCACCTGATTTCAAGAGTAAAATAGGTATAGAAAGATAACATTATTTTTATAAATAAGAGTTGAATAATTTCTGATTTTGTACTATACTAATTTATATCTAACCACATAGAACCAGCTAGTAAAATTATTAAATATAAGTAGCAACACCGGTACATTTTCGATTACTACAAGACGACAAGCCACCATTTCATTTTCTTAACGTTGTCGCATGGAATAGTAGTAAGGTAACTTTTTGCATAAGACGGGATTGCAATTTATTCAACTGTTTTCTGCTTGTCCTTAACCCATTTTGGCGGAAAGCGATTTCATGAATGACATAGTTTGTCTCCTCTTCGATATAACACCTTTTTGGATTCTATCGAATGTCATTTTGCCTAACACACACACACACACACACACACACACACACGCACACACGCACACACGCACACACGCACACACACCACACACACCACACACACCACACACATACCACACACACACACCACACACACACACACACCACACACACACCACACACACACCACACACACACCACACACACACACCACCCACACACCACACACACACCACACACACACCACACACACACACCACACACACACGCACACACACACGCACACACACGATATATATATATATGTTATATATATATATATATATATATATATATATATATATATATATATATATATAACATATATATATATATATATATATATATATATATATATATATATATATATATATATATATATATATATATATATATATATATATATATATATATATATACAGGGTTACAGGGAAAGTCGTCCCAGATAATTAAGGACGTTATAGTTTAGGTCGTTTCTGACCGATTTGACTCTATGAGATGATGTCCTAAACTTAACTGTTTTCGAGATATTGAAGTTTAAAAATTTTCTAAAAAAAACATGTTTTTTTGCTTTTATATCGATTTTTTGGTTATTTTTAGTTAGTCGGTATGTCAAGTATCAAAAATCATCAAAAAATTTGAACTAGTTACTAACAGTTTCAAATGGCGGCTTGTTAATGTTTCTAAATTACGAATTTTTACCAAGTGTTTCCTACTTTAAATCAATAAAGAGAAAAAAAAATATATGGAAGTTATTCTGCAAATTATTTTAAAAACTTTTAGCTATCTAAAACGGTATAATATCTACTGGATCTATTGAAAATTCTAAGAAAATGAGATTTCAATAGGCCCAAATGTAGAGTAACATAATAATAGAATTTAGATACTACCAATTACCGGTTTACTACCTGCACCTTCAAACAATAAAAAGGGTTGGGTAAGCATTTTTTCCGGTCGGGGTACTCTCTGTGCGAGTGACATTTTCTGTTCACTAAACATTATTGAATGATTTTTAGTCTGCTCATGCGATTCGTCCGTGATAGATGTGCTATACCGTGCTTTTCAAAAATATCTGTGTTTCATCTTCTGACTGTGTGAATTGGCTCGTAACTGGATTTTGATCTCTGCTTGTGAATATGGCAACGTATACCAACGAGGAATATGCTGACATCCTAATGTATTAAGGATTTTGCGAAGGAGTGTCGTCGCGTGCACGTGATGAATACATACTGCGATATCCTACTCGTCGTGTACCTGATGTTAGCGTATTTGATGGAACTTATCGAAGACTACGAGAAACTGGTTCCGTACAAAGACGGCGGACTGACATGGGACGACCACGTATCTTTGACGAAGACGAAGAAAACGAAATACGACGTCTCTTTGAGGTGGACCCAACCACATCTACAAATGTTGTCGCACAACAGCTTGGTATTTCGCAGTGGAAGGTATGGTTTGTAATGCATACTGTTGGGCAACACCCTTACCACTATACGCCCGTGCAAGTCATTGAAGAAGGGGATCCGTTACGACGATTAGAATTCTGCAGATTTATGCTCAATACCGATGTCGAAGATGCATCTTTTTTTAAGAAAATACTATGGACTGACGAGTCGAAATTGGACAAAGACGGTCTTACAAACTACCACAATGCCCACTATTGGGCTTCTAAAGAGGAAGGCAACCCAAACAAAAAGAACGAAAGGCTCACAAACAAGATTCAGCTTAAATGTGTGGATGGGTATAATTTCAAATTATTTGGTTGGGCCATTCTTCCTGCCAGATAATTTGAATGATAAAAATTCGTAATTTAGAAACATTAACAAGCCGCCATTTGAAACTGTTAGTAACTAGTTCAAATTTTTTTGATGATTTTGATACTTGACATACAGACTAACTAAAAATAACTAAAAAATCGCACTCGAGAACCTCTAATAAAAAAAAAAAATCGATATAAAAGCAAAAAAAACATGTTTTTTTTTAGAAAATCTTTAAACTCCAATATCTCGAAAACGGTTAAGTTTAGGACATCATGTCATAGAGTCAAATCGGTTAGAAACGACCTAAACTATAACGTCCTTAATTATCTAGGACGACTTTCCCTGTAACCCTATATATATATATATATATATATATATATATATATATATATATATATATATATATATATATATATATATATATATATATATATATCAGCACGTCATAAACCCCACATGATTGTCGTATATTTTCGTTTTTTACCAGTCTCGTAGTGTCTTTCCTTATATTGCTCTAAGTGTTTTCATTTCCGCCGATCTCAGAATGTAATACGTCTTATAGTTAAATGCATAACCGAGAAATATTATATAAAATCTGTTAATGACAAAGATATAAACTGTGTAATGGAACTGGAAGTTTATATAATAAATAGATATTTCAAGAAACAGACATGCTAGTGACATTAAATTTAGATTTGTATTCCTTAAGCGATAGGCGCTGGGTGTTATTGAATAATTTATTGAAAAAATGATTTGACAGACAACTCGGAGTATACCTGCACCTTTCTAGTCGTTAATAGTAACCAGGAACTAAGTTATTCCTGTTCCTGTGTTATAGTTATGCGTATCTACGTGTGGCTGATACAATGCCAGGTTTTTTTTTATATACACAAACCTTTCATGTATGAAGAAAAGTTGTAAAATGGTGATATTTAGGTCTACAAAAAATTGTTTGTAGTCTGCTCGATATGACTAACAATTCTCATAGCTTTAGTACTATAATCTTAAGCAATAATGGCCTAGGTAATGAGGCTGGAGAAGAGCAAAGTAGGTGTGCTTAACACTAAAAGTTGCACATAATTAGCTAAGCCACGCAATAGGAAAACATTTTATGCCTTCCAGTGCAGCCTTGATTCCAGATTAACTTTCAGAAATTTGAAACTGGGAGCTACATCAATTCTTAGCACATCTCGACTCAAGAAGTTTAGCGATTGGATTTTGGAAACATTTGAAAACAGTCGATTCTTTCCAACAGTTTTACATTGAAGATATTGGTCCAAAGTTTTATCCATCATTTGGAACAAGTTTTTTGATTATCGGATTACTATTGCATACTTCAAAACTTCCGTATACTTCATAATTTTAATCACTAATTTAATTAACCATGAAACTATCGAAGTATGAACTATCGATATTATTTAACGGTGAGATGTCAAAATCCCCGCATTTTCCCCGCATAATGTCAATCCCCAATATATCCCCAATCGACTTGAGATTCCCCTCAATTTGGGGAATTCCCCACAAATTAGCATACCTGCTTCTTGGGATGGGTATGTACGAGTCAAGTCAGGTCGCGCAGGTTCGAGATGCCTGGAGATTGACTGTTGAGGCAGCAACTGCATAGTGTCACCGATACTCCTATTGGGGTGAAAGGATTGAGAGAGAGAGAAGCGCAGTTTATAATGATATTGTATCAGCTGTTTTATGCTAGTTGTTCCATTAAATGCCTAAGTATAGTAATAAGAGTAACAGTGTATAGTGCTTGATTTTTTCAAGAAAAACGCTCTGTTGGATGGAGGCCTAATTAGAGATTCCACTGTTAACTGTACGCAATATTTTTGAAGTAATTTATAGCGAGATTATGTCTCGCGCTGCATAAATGTCGTAAGGCATGCAGCTGGTCACTTTTGCACGATAATGCAACATTTCGTCGTTCGGCCATTGTAAGATAATATTTGAATAAAAAACAAGTTTGTGTTGGATTCCGCACAATATTTTATTAGTTAGTACCCCATGGCTCCTTCCTCAAACTTCATTTACCGACCAAAGGAAAATGATACGCTGCTACAGTTCAAGCTGCTGCGACCCCAGCTTCAAGAGTATCAGCTCATTTAGCAAATTAATTAACCCTAGTAACGCTAGCTGTCCATTAAAATGAGTCATTTCAGTAGGTATAATCAGTAAGTGTCTTGTTTTCTATAAATACTCGGAAACGATTTAAATTATAAGCAAAATGAAATTACGTAAAATCTATTAATTTTAAGCGAATTAAGGACAGTAGGAGTTCTCGGTTACTGTGGCAAACCAGTACGGATTTTTTCAAAGTACTTCTTTTTGATGATTACATATTTATCATGATTTTTTTTTTATGGGTCTAGCACACGTGCTACAGGGAAGTCCCTAAAGCGCTCCAGGAGCGGCACGTGTGCGGAAAAAGCGATTCACGTTGTTCTTAAATCGCTGTAAATTGTACTCGGTGGGAAAATTATTCCAAAGAGATGATGTTCTCGATATAAAAGACTGCTTGAAAAGCGTTGTACGCGGAGTAACAAGCTGAACCTCATACGGATGTGAAGCACCAGCGCGACGTGTATTTCTAACATGCACCCCTTTGGGAGGAATTAAGCAGGCTACATCCTTCGAACACTTTCCATGAAAATACTTGTAGAACAGACTCAAGTCGAAAACCGTTCTTCGATGTTCCAGCGAATCAAGGCCGCCGGTCAGTTTCGGGTCTCCAATCAGACGAACAGCTATTCTCTGAACAGAATCCAACAAATGCCTGAGTTATTGTAGCGTTAAATTCCATCCGGTTACTGTCACCCCAAGATAGAATTTCTTCAAATCTTTGTTATGTTGAACGACCTCCTGCTGTCTGCGGATATTCGCCTGAGCAGCAAATGTCCGAGCGCTCAAAGTGAATGAAGAGACAAGCGTACTGTCATCTGCAAAGCTGTAGATTGGATTCCCAGTCTTTTCCAGCAGATCGTTAATGTAAATAAGAAAGAGAGTAGGAGACAGTATGGCGCCTTGGGGCACACCGGCGTTGATAGTAAAGGTGTTAGAAAGAAATCCGTCGACCGCCACTCGTAAAGAACGCTCTCTGAGGAAACATGAGAGCCACAAACAGAACTTTTCAGACATACCACAAGAGCGTAGCTTAGCCAACAGTCCATCGTGCCAAACACGGTCGAATGCCTTGGATATGTCAAGAGCAACCGCTCGAAATTCTCCAAAGTGTTCAATTGCGTTGCTCCAAACATGTGTTACATAAGTCAGAAGATCTCCTGTTGATTTATGTTTACGAAAGCCATATTGGTGATCGCTAATAATATTGAATCGTTCAAGATATTTTAGAAAATGCTGATTAATAACCTTTTCCATGACTTTTGATATTATTGAAAGCAGTGCGACTGGTCGGTAATTGGCAAGGTGTTCTTGCCTTTTTTAGGTATCGGCTGAACTGTGGCACATTTCCAGCAGGACGGAAAATGTGTATTTCCTATAACCACAGACAGTTTACGTCGTGACTTCGGAGCCTTTATATGTAAGGTCCCTGAATCAGCGTATAATATACATATACGAAAAGTTTCTACCAACATACACCGATAAATAGGCCTTAAAACTGAACCCCAAAATAGGAATAATGGAAGATCACTTCAGCCATACAACAGAATGGATGCAGATATCATAAAATGAGTACGCTTATCTAATACTTTGAAGAACACAAATGATAGGAACTGAAGCCACCGAAACGGCAGTCAAGGGGGCGGACCCAACTACGATCAATCGGAGCCATGCAACCTCCAGTGCAGATATAAAGTACAGTCCGCAGCAACATAAGCTCTCAGAAGCCACTTAACTACGAGATTTCTGTAAAATTCCATACGAAATATTAGAAATGTAGGGCAAGATTATGATTTTTTTTTTCCTTAATTTTTTAGAGATATTTTCAAATACGCTGTATATGATGTAAATTAAATATTTAAAACTAACCAAATAGTTTGTACTTGTTATTAAATTCTATGACAAATATGTATTAAAATATGCGATGCTTGATTAAAAAATATTTGCGACATGATAATAATTTCATTGTTAAATTTACACAGTAATCAAAGAGATTTATTTTTTATCAAAATATTTTTGCAAAATATTAATAATTGAAACATTAAATTTGCGAATTATGAGTTAATCATGAACCAAAAAATTAACGATTTTTGCAACATTATTAGTAACGTAAATTACTGTTAGATATTGGAACAATAATGAATATTTCATAACCAAAATATATTCTGAAGAAATCAGTACAACGTTAAAAAGGTAATTGTGCTTTATCAAGTAGGATCCCTGCGTCATTAAACTTGCCGTGACGCATTCCCTATTGTCCATGGTTTTACGTAATTTATACTCGTAAATACTTTTTAAATTATTGCTAATACTAGCTTTAGAGATTTCGAGCGAAATATTTTCTTTATTCATTTATTATGGATGACCCAGGAAGTATTGGGACTTACGGATAAAAGAAGACGATATAAAAACGATAACAAAACTAAATATAAAGAGATCAGTAAACAGATTTGAAAGCTTGTAAGAAAGGCTAAAGAAAGGTGGATGGAAGAACAATATCAGGAAATGGAAGAATTACAGCTAAAGCATGTCTATTTCAGTATGTATAAAAAAGTTAAAGAAGTTACAGGTCAAAACAGTACACGAACACCAACATATTTAATAAACGGTAATAATCAGATATTAACCGAAGAAAAAGAGCTAGAAGAAGAATGGACTCGATACATTAAAAATACCTTTAATGACGACAGAGAATTACCAGAACTCATTACGGATGGAATTTCTTTAAATATACTCTCAGCAGAAGTTAGGGATGCAATAAAACATGCAAAAACTGGAAAGGCTTCAGGACCTGATAATCTTTATGTGGAGATGTTTCAACTTTTAAATGAAGAATATATTTCTATCTTGTGCAGCTGCATAAATTCCATCTATAGTACAGGAACTATACCAAGGGATTGGCTTAAGTCTATGTTCATACCATTACCTAAAAAGCCAAATGCGAAAAGATGTGAACAGTACCGTCTTATAAGCCTAATGAGCCACGCTTTGAAAGTAATGCTTAAGATCATTCACCATAGAATACGCAATAAATGCGAACAAGATGTTAGCGAAGAGCAATTCAGATTTAGACAAGGATTTGGAACTCAAGAAGCACTTTTCGGGCTGAGTGTATTTTTACAGAATGTAGAGATCAAAGGAAGGACGTTTACTTGTGTTTTATCGACTACGAAAAAGCATTTGACCGAGTCAAGCCTCCACAATTAATACAAATGCTTCAAAATATGGGCCTTGACGAAAATGACATCAGTTTCATTACTCACCTATTTTGGGATCAGGTGGCGACAATAGGAGTAAATGGCAGAGAGACTGAGGAAATAGGAATAAAAGGAGGTGTTCGTCAGGGATGTGTTCTTTCCCCGCTCCTGTTTAATCTTTACTCTGAGCACATAATCCAGAAGGCCTTAGAGAATGCTACAGATGGTACCAAAGTTAATGGCAAAATCATTAACAACCTAAGGTACGCTGATGATACCGTTATTATAGCAGATAAAGCGGGTGGACTTCAGAATCTTATAAACAACATATTTAAGGAAGGCGATGTTTTAGGCATGAAAGTAAACGTTAATAAAACGAAAGTAATGGTCATTTGAAGAACACCCGGGTTGCAAACAGATATTCGTGTTTACGATCAATTCATAGAACAAGTAAACAAATTTAAATATCTAGCGTGTTGGGTAACTAATGATTTGAATCCTGAAGTTGAGGTAAGAGTTCACATTGAAATGGCTAGAGCGGCTTTTCTCAAAATGAGACACCTCCTCACAGACTCAACCCTTTCTTTGGATACTCGTTATCGTTTTGTAAAGGTCTATATATATCCAGTGCTTTTATATGAAGTTGAGGCTTGGACCTTGAGAGTACGTTTGGAGTCTTTTGAATTATGGGTCATGCGCAGAATATTGAAGATCTCTTGGACAGAGCGTGCTACTAATGATGATGGACTTCGTCGAATGGGTAGAGAAAGAGAACTATTGTCATTTATTAAAAGACAAAAAACTCGTTACTTGGGACATATTTATAGGGGTCCACGTTACTCACTGCTTCGGTTATTGATGCAAGGGAAAAGAGGTGTGGGGCGTCGAAAATGTTCCTGGCTGAAAAATATACGACATTGGACAGGTCTGGATACCCATACTTTATTAAGAATTGCCTAGGATAGGGAAGCATTCGCCGTGATTACAGCCCAACTTCAGTAATGGAGATGGCACTATAAGAAGAAGAGATTCATTTATTCACTGGAATGTGTCCACGACTTCGCTCATGTTGTCTACACGATTTGCATTATTAAAATAATACAAAGTCACAGAAGTTCCATTCGTCTCCTTCTTCTTTTTTTTGTGCCGATCCGTTATCTGATATTGGGATCATCCAGGCTATTAGAACTTTGTTTACAGCTGCCCGGAATAGTCCCGTTGTTGTTGAGAACCACGTTCGCAGATTTTTCAGCCACGACACACGTCTCCTGCTTGGTCCTCTTCTTCCGTCCACCTTGCCCTGCAATCGGTTGAAGTAGACCATATCTTTCCTCGTTTATCATGATGTGGCCCAAATATTCGAGTTTTCTTCTTTTAATTGTATTAACAATTTCCATATCTTTGTGCAAGAGTTCTAGCACTCTCTTGTTGGTAATGTGCTCTATCCAAGATATTTTAAGCATGCGCCTATAGAGCCACATCTCGAATGCTTCCAACCTTTTACACGATGCCGTAGTTACAGTCCAAGATTCCGCCCCATACAGAAGCACCAGAAAGACGTAGAAGACTTATTTTGATTTTTAAACTAAGATCATGACTTCTGAACATTTTGACCATTTTTATATAGGCTGTTCTCGCTTTTTCTATTCTGCATTGCATCTCCAGTGAGTGGTTCCATTCTTCATTTACAGTGGTACCCAAGTAGCAAAAGGTATTGACTCTATCAATGTTTTGGTTTCTAATGTAGAGTTGCCCTATAATGCCCAATTTTTTCTTATAATCATGTGTTTAGTCTTCTTTATATTTATATCTATTCCGTATTCTCGACTGACATGTGTTACTCTGTCCATCAGCATTTATAGATCTTGTGAATTGTCTGCGAATATTATAGTGTCATCACCGAATCTAATGTTGTTAATTCTTCTTCTAATAATGTTTATTCCTGCTGAGATATCTTGGAGTGCTATGCTAAGTATTTCTTCTGCGTATACATTAAATAAGAGTGGTGACAATATACATCCTTGGATTTCTGTTTTCTGATATTTCCACTTTGACTCTGATATTGGCTGTTTGTTCGCCTTCTTCAACTTATATCCATTGTCGGGTAAAAGTCTCCCTCAACTACTGCCATTGTTCCTTATCGTCTGTTCTCCTCATCCAGTGATGTCCAGTTAATCCTTTTATGTTATTTGATCTTCCCGTGCTTCTTTTATCCGCTCGTGGTGTCCATTTTATAGTTTTTCGTGTCCACCGATTGTCCTTCATCCTATATCCCCTGTCCAGATTCACTTTAATGTACTTACCCTTTCTATTACATGTGTTACCACGGATCTTCGTCCTATTTCTGTGTTTGGTGTGCGATCATTGAGCTTAATGTTTAGAATTCTTCTCTCCATGGATCGTTGGGTCACTTGTAATCGATGGATTACATTTTTCTTCAGTGCCCCTGTTTCTGTTCCATAGGTAAGGACTAGGAGAACTTATTGGTCGAAAACCTATGCTCTAAGCATGTTAGGTACATCGGATTTAAATATTCCTTTCAGTCTTCCAAACGCTGACCATAACATGGATACTCTTCTTTGCAGTCAAGTTGCTTTTTGACAATTAAAATTTTTGGCCCCAGTATATGTAAATATCCATTTTCTATATTTGTGTATTTTTTGATACTATTATATCTTGGTTTTGTTCTGTGTCGTTAGTTAGGTATTTGGTTTTGTGGATATTTATTTTCAGTCACTTTTTGGATGTTTCATTCAAGTCTTCCAGTGTTCTATGTCTCTGGCTATCAAGATCGCATCATCGACAAATGTGGTGTTACTTGTGATGTTGCATTCGCATATACATATTTTTATATATATATATATATATATATATATATATATATATATATATATATATATATATATATATACATATATATATGTATGTATATATATATATATATATATATATATATATATATATATATATATATATATATATATATATATATATATATATATATATATGTATATATGTATATATATATATATATATATATATATATATATATATATATATATATATATATATATATATATATATATATATATATATATATATATATATATATATATATATATATATATATATATATGTATGTATATATATATACATATATATGTATGTATATATATATATATATATATATATATATATATATATATATATATATATATATATATATATATATATATATATATGTATATATCTGCCAGCTTTTACTGTATGGAAAAAAACCCGTTCCTGGTCTAGTTAGAATTTGCAGGATAGCCGAAAGATATAACATAAGTAGAATATAAATTATTAATTATTTTCTTTTGAAATGTTTAGATTCAATCTGAATTGTTCAGAGTGTTCTTTCACTCTTGTTACTAACTGTTGCAAATTTGTTAAATTTTTGACAACAATGGCAGTATCATTGGTATATCGTATACTATTTATAACCTTTATACCTGCCTATCCTCCGTGGAATTTTTCCTCAAAATAGAGATTAAATAAAGTAGGAAAGAGAATACAGCTCTGACGTATTCCGCGATACCCCAATATATATATATATATATATATATATATATATATATATATATATATATATATATATATATAAATTTACACGACGTCTCGCCAAAATCTCATCTAGCATTTTCAAGTGCTCTTGCTGTTGCTGCTATTCGATATTGAGATCTTCCTGCTGCTGTTGCGCGAAGCTAATTTGAGTTCGGTGTATATATATATATATATATATATATATATATATATATATATATATATATATATATATACAGTGGAGTCAGCGTATAACCAACCCGTTTATAGCGAATTTTCGGTTAAAATGAACTATTTTATAATGCCCGAAAAAACTTCCATAAGACCAATGCAAATTTTTATCGGTTATAACGAACCCAGTTATAACGAACTTCCGGATAAAGCAAACCAAGTTTGGATGTTTTGTGTCCGTTTATAACGAACTTGCCACTTCCTGTGCTCGCTGAAACTCGATGGGGACCCTATTCTAATTATTTTCGCCGCGTCGCTAGTTCGAGTTCAAATCACTAGTTGTGTTATGCAGTTCTAATGTATATTTGATCAAAGTAGCAAAGTGAATGTTTAAGTTTGTTATTTTAAAATGAGTACACGAAAATGTAAAGCGTTTACTTCAAAAAACAAACACGATATTATAATGAAAAGAGAAAATGGAGTTAAATAAAGTGATGTTTGCAAACAGTTGAATTTAACTAAATCTACGGTTTCTACCATATAGAAGAAGAAGCAAGAAATCGTATCAATCTATGATAAAAGAAACTTTACTTGTAAAAAAGTAAGAAAATTTATACATGACCAAGTCGATAAAGAACTCCTTAAATGGTTTAGTTAAAAACGACACGAACATGTTCTTATTACCGGCTATACTTTACAAGAGGAAGCTAGTGAATTAGAAAGGAAAATAGAGAACACCGAGTTTAACTGTTCTAGAAGTTGGATTGAACGATTTAAAAAGCGACATAATATTAGTGGGGGTAAGATAGCAGGAGAAACTGCAGGAGTGAATATGACTGTTGATCAGTGGTTGGCCAGTGTATGGCCGGAAAGGCGAGAACGTTATGAATATGTGGACATTTTTAATGCGGATGAAACGAGTTTTGTTTTACAAAATGATGCCTGATAAGACATTAAAGTTTGTCGGCGAGAATTTTGCTGGTGTTGGTGATAGGAAAGTCCGCCAATCCCAGGTGTTTTAAAAACAAACATTTACCAGTAAAGTACAAATCAAACAGTAAAGCCTGGGTGACATCAGAAATTTTTAAAAACGAACTAATCGAATGAGACAAAGAATTAAAATTTACAAACAGAGAAATATTACTTTTGATTCACAACTGTTCAGCGCACCCTGAAGTTGATCTACAGCAAATAAAATTGGTTTTTATGCCTCCAAACGTAAGTGCAAAGTTCCAGCCTATGGATCAAGGTGTGATACATTCTTTAAAATGTCATTATAGAAGGATTTTACTTATGAAAATGTTAGAGACGATCGATAAAGGTAACATTTTTTCTGTAACTCTCTTGATCTCTATAAAACTTTATCGATATGGTTTACAAAGAGTCAGTAGAGAAACCATTGTAAACTGTTTTAAGCATGGCGGATTTTTAAGGAAGGAATGTAGATATGACTCATATGATGAGCTACCGTTGATACAGTGGATTGAAAAACATCGAGAAGATCCTACCCATTGTCCAGAATTTGTTTTCGATGCTGACATTCAACAAAGTACAGTTGAAATCGAGATTAAAAAGATGTTTAATCACTTTAATTTTGGAGAATATGTATGTGCCGATAATGAATTAATGACGAAAGAAATATTAACTGATGATCAAATTGTGATTTCAGGAAAGATTTTAAGCGATAATGACGATGAAGACGAGCTTGGAGAAGGAGATAATATTTATGTTCCATCTATTTCAGAAATGACTAAGAAAATGACTGAAACTCGCAATTTTTTGGAATCTCGTGACGTTTCTGAATATATATGGAGTAGTTTTTGTGACCTTGATAATTATATAAACACCATTTCTTTTTCAAGTAAAATTGTACAAAGGAAAATTACTAGATATTTTCGTGTATACTCGTATATGTACCAACATACATAATAGTAACTTTAGTGTGACTTGTTTTATTATCCTTTGAACGTTTTCTTTTTATTTAATAATTATTATTCATTTTGTTTACTATTTGTAACGAACTTCGGATATAGCGAACCATTTTTAGTGTTTTTTTTTCCAGTTCGTTATAAACAGACTTCACTATGTATATATATATATATATATATATATATATATATATATATATATATGTACGAGGCTGGTTTGAAAAGTCCGTGCAAAGTCCGAGAGATAGCACCACCGGCGCGTATCGAGGTTATGTTTAGTTAGTAGCATCTCTTGAATGAACGCACACCAAGTTTCAGCCATATTGGTCTATTTCTTTGTGTTTGGCATTCGTGTGAATCAAGGAAGTCGAGTGATTTTCAAGAAATGGACGAAAAAGAATTTCGTGTGGTGATTAAACATTACTTTATGAAAGGTAAAACGCCTCGGGAGACTAAAGAGAAGCTTGATAAACATTATGGTGACTCTGCACCTTCGAGTAGAACAGTTTATAAGTGGTTTCAAAATTTTCGGACTGGCCATATGGGCACAAGTGACGCTGAACGTTCTGGACGGCCTGTGGAGGTTACGATCCAGAAATCATTGATCGAATCCATGATATGGTGATGGATGACAGAAGAGTTAAGGTGCGTGAGATTGCTAGTGCTGTGGGCATCTCGACTGAACGGGTACATAATATTTTGCATAAACATTTGGACATGAGAAAGCTATCCGCAATATCGGTGCCGCGATTGCTCACGCTTGACCAAAAACGGAATCGTGTGAAGTGTTGCAAGGATGGTTTGCAGCTGTTCCAGAAGAATCCGGGGGACTTTAAGCGTCGTTTCGTCATCGTGGATGAAACATGGATACATTACTATACTCCTGAGACCAAACAACAATCTAAACAATGGGTTACCAAGGGGGAATCTGCACCAAAAAAGGCGAAGACCGTTCTTTCGGCCGGAAAGGTTTATGGCGACTGTCTTTTGGGATTCGCAAGGGATAATCCTCATCGACTATCTGGAAAAGAGTAAAAACTATTACAGGTGAATATTATTCATCGTTATTGGACCGTTTGAAAAAACGAGTTGCAAGAAAAACGCCCGCGATTGGCCCACAAGAAAGTCCTTTTCCATCACGACAACGCACTAGCACACACCTCAGCAGTTGTGGTCGCAAAATTAATGGAAATAGGATTCCAACTCGTTTCACATCCCTCCTATTCTCCAGACTTGGCTCCCTCGGACTACTATTTGTTCCCCAATTTGAAGAAATGGCTGGCGGGACAAAGATTTTATTCAAACGAGGAGGTGATTGCAGACACTAATGGATATTTTGCAGACTGGGACAAATCCTATTATTCGGAAGGGATCAACAAACTAGAACATCGTTGGACGAAGTGTATAAGCCTAAAAGGGGACTATGTCGAAAAATAAAAAAGGTTTACCCCAAACACATAAGTAGTTTTTATTTTTGCACGGACTTTTCAAACCAGCCTCGTATATATATATATATATATATATATATATATATATATATATATATATATATATATATATATATATATATATATCAAACTATTTGACTTCGTTTAACGCGAATCCTAGAATTTAGTGTTCATATATTTTTTACGGATTTTAGTATCATTTAAAAGCCCATTCTATTTTCTTTCTAATGATACCAAATTGCATAGCATACCTCATATTTTTTACTCATTAAAACGATTGAAAGGAGAAACAAGGATTGAAAATAGGGGTAAGAGAAAGGAAAAATTAAACAAATTTTAAGTTTAACAATTAAATTTATTGATAAAAACTAAAATCAATACTTTGTATTACCCCACCTAGCCCCTCTTACAGCTTCCAGCCGATATTTTATGGAGCGGGTGAGGTTTTTCACCACTGTCTGTGAGATTCTTCCCCACTTTTCCCAACTTTTAACTCCCTCAGCGTTGCAGGGGCTGGATTTCTGGCTCGAATCCTTCTTTTGAGCTCATCCCACATGTGCTCGATTGAACTGCGATCAGGACTCCGCGCAGGCCAGTCTAATGTGGGTATAATAATAATAATAATAATAATAGCTTTATTACCCAACAGTTTCCCATTAATAGGGTAAATATTTAGACATTTACATATTCAATGACAATCTGTAGTAATTGCTTCTTAGTACAACAGTATATATCACAAACACTACAAATATGATTAAAATTAGTACACATTACATGAATAGGTGAATTCAATAACAAATTAGTATTAGGTCTGTTACATCTAAAAACATATTTGATCGTGAGTGTATCCGTGGCCCATTGATGTTAATACGAGACAGTATATCCCTGCAATGAATCATATTGTGCAATACTTTATATAGGAATAATATTGAGGCACAAACTTTCCTGATTCCCAGGCTAAGAATATTTGTCTGTTCACACAAATAATCGCTGCTGATTCCTCGTTCAGGATACATTCCATTAATCTTAAACAACAGAAATTTCAGAAATCTCCTCTGCACTTTTTCAAGTGAAACTCTATGCACCTCGTACATTGGACTCCAGACAATACTTGCATATTCCAGTTTCGAGCGAACAAAGCAGAAATACAAAACCTTCAGTGATGCAATATTAGTGAAACCCTTACAATTCCTAATGATGAACCCGTAAGACTTCATTGATTCAGAAACTTTCAATGCTATATGCTGAGCAAATGTTAGTTTTGCATCAAAAACAACTCCCAAATCCTTAGCTGTGCTACACCTACTTAAATTATGGTCTTGAATTCTATATTGAAACTCTGTTGACGCTACCCTCCTAGTATATGTTAGAACTTTGCATTTTTGAGCATTTAGATGTAGTTTGTTGTCACAACACCAAGAATGTACGAAATTCAACTGGCTTTGTAGATAGGAACAATCCTCCGTTTTTTCTATTGGCATAAACATTTTTAAATCATCAGCATAAATTAGCCTGTTACATTTTAAATCCTCGCAAAGGTCATTTATGAACATAATGAAGAGCAAGGGTCCCAAATTTGAACCTTGTGAAACGCCGGAGGTAGCCACAAATCTTTCTGATTTGAATCCGTTGTAGGCTACAAACTGAGTTCGATTAAACACGTAAGAACTTATAAGAGCCCTCGCACCATCAGTGAAACCAAAGAAAGACAACTTATTGATAAGAACATGATGGTCGATCCTATCAAAGGCCTTCGAGAAATCTGTATAAATAACTTCAACCTGCTCACCATCATCTAATATTTCCGAAATGAACTGTGTCATAACAGTTAGATTTGTTACCGTAGATCTCTTACTAACAAATCCGTGCTGATAAGGAGAAATTTGATTTTTAATTTGGCTATAGATACGTGCATACAAGACTGACTCAAAGACCCTTGAGAAGTTACAAAGTAGAACGACACCCCTGTAATTTTCAACATTTCCCCTGTCTCCATTCTTAAAAATAGGACTTAATCTACCTTCTTTCCATCGTTTCGGATAAACACCCTGTTTAATTGATAAATTAAAAATATACTTTAAAGGTCTTACAAGGGCAGGCGCACAGTCCCTAATGAGAAACGAGGGAATATTATCAGGGCCAGAGGTCATCTTATTTTTTAATTTTTTCGTGGCCATCAATATTTCATCCCCAGTAATGGGCGAGAATTCCACAATTGTCAACGACGTACTAAGCGAATGACAAGTCCCTGCTGGTTCCGACAGTGCGAAGATACTCTTGAAAAAATCTGCGAACGCGTTAACAATGCCCGACGGAGACTTCAGAATGTCATTTCTATACATCATCATACTGGGAATCCTAGAAGATTTGCTTTTGGAATGGACATAACTCCAGAAGCGTTGGGGATCCAGTGCCAGAGAAGCCTGTGCATCCTCCATGTATTTAACATATGACGCTTTAATTTGCTGCTTAGAAATTGATCTTAACCGTCTAAATTCTAGATAATCATTGTGATTACCATATCTCTTGAATTTTTTTGCATGCTTTGCTTTCCTTTTTATATTTTTAATAATATCAGCAGAAAACCATGGAGGATACTGATGAGCAAAATTTTTGTATGCCGGAACATGTTCATCAAACAAATGAAAAACATTATCATACAATTGCTCCAGTGCAAGATCAACATCACAACAACCCTCAAGAGACGTCCAGTCAACTGCTGATAGGGCTCTGTATAATTCAGGAAAATTTGCTTTTCTAAAGTTATAAATCTTAGCCGGGGAATCAGTAGAGAATTTTTTTTGTCTTATATTTATTTTTTGGAATGGAGAACATAAGCGCCGGATGATGTGTATCCTCCGGGACCATTGGGGTATCATCTCTCCTAACAATACACTCTGATCCAGAGATAATCAAATCAAGTAGTCTATTATTCGAGTTAGTTATGCTGTTCCATTGCTTGCACTGATTAATTTCAAGAAAGTTGTTGATAACTAAAGTTTTGCGATCAGAAACGTTGCCGTCAACAAAATATGGAGCATTAAAATCACCCATTATGAATACACTGTCTCGACTCAAATAATCAATCTGTTCAGTAAATTCGAAAAAATTATCATATACATCAATACTTAATCTGTCAGGTATATATAATACTACTGCATAGAAAATTTTATCATTAATACTACATTTTACCATCAACAAATCAATATCCGAAAATTGTAAATCAAATAAAGTCACATCCATAGACTCTGTGTTTATATAATTCTTGACGGCCAGTAAAACACCACCACCACGTTCTTTACCTGTTATATCAAATTTTCTATCCTTTCTGTAAACCGTATATTCACTTGGAAACAATTCCGAGCTATGAACATCTTCGTGAAGCCAGGTTTCACTTAAAGTCAACAAATCAAACTCACAATCACAAACCGAGGAATAAAAGTCAACAATTTTTGAATTTAGACCCCTTACATTCTGATAATAACATACTAGATTTATTTCATCACCTGCTGAAACACTCATGACATTTAGTTTTTTAATTCACAAACAACAGGCTTTCCTTTAACATATTTAATACCAACATTTTCACCATTAGATCTTCTTTCCTGAATTTCCTGTTTCATTTGTATTCCTACTTCCGCCAGGTATTACCGCTACTATGCAGCAGCATGTGGTCTCGCATTTGCACGAAGCTATCGCCAACAAACCCAGCGTCAGGAATGACGTGTTCCTGCCGGTTCATCTCCATGTACCGGTGAACAGTTAATCCACCGCTACGAGTTTCATCAGTCACGAAAACCAAATTGGTTTTCGCATTAAGTGAGATGCCGCCCCACACCATGACAGAACCTCCTCCGTATGGGACCGTTTTAGTAATGCAGCACTACGCGTAGCGCTCCCTAGGCCTCCTATATTCTACTTCCATCATTGCCACCTAGGCACATTCGGGACTCGTCGGAGAATAAAACAGAGCACCATTGGTCTAAGGTCCAGTCGACATATTCTCGGACAAATCTAAGTCTCGCTTGTCGATGGGCTGCTATCAGTTTGAGTCCGTTAGCTGGTCTCTTCGAAGTAGCTTCTTTAAGTCTTCTGACTGTCCAATGACTGGCAGCCCGACCATGAACTTGTCGGAGCTCCTGCTGCAGCGACTACACGTTGGCTAGGACCTTCTTGCAATAGGACAATGACTTGTGTCGTTTATTTCTGGGTGATATCTATTTTCCTACGACGTAATTAGTGAGCAGGTATAGTAGATATATTGACGGTTCAAGTTCCGATAAATGAATGATAGGAAAATGCAGTTGCATGAGTTTTTATAGGGATGAATAGTGCGCAGGGAGTACGTTGCCGAGCGAGCAAAACGGATTCTATGGAGTAAAACCGTTTTAATCAGTAAAACTTTTTGGGAATCCAAATGTTTTTGGTATTATTGGAAAGAGTAGAAAATTATCATTCTAATGATACCAAAAATAATCCCACTGTTTGAAAATTAAAGGATCGTTGTTAAATGAAACATAGTCGATTGATTTTTCCGCTCACCAGTGTTATATGTATATATATATATATATATATATATATATATATATATATATATATATATACATTATATATATATATATATATATATATATATATATATATATATAATAAAGAAAGAAAGCAAAAGATTGCCGTATCTACCAAAATTTTAAAAATACAATCTTAGTTGGGGAACTCGGCAAAAAGAGGGCGTGATAGGAGATCACACAATTTTCATAAAGCCAATATTTCGGTTCTAGATTGGGACCTTCTTCAGGGCAGAACTGAAAAGAAGAACAAAGAGTATTCATTGATCGTGTTTGGGACAAATTTAAATAAATGATGTTGTCTTTAAGTTGTTACAATAAATAAAATTAGTGTAGAACAAGAATAAAATATTAGTTATAATAAATCAAAAAAACTCACATGAGAAGTGCAAAGATTTCATTAGCCCGAATGGCCGTAGTAAGCTTATACATAAAAAAGGTTGTTACATTAAAAAGTTGGTCAATCCATAAATTATATATAAAATACACACTAAAACAATGTAGACAAAATTATAAAAACCACAATTAAAATATGGATGTCATTGGGAACCTTGGATGTTGAGAACGTTGTTAATTATTTATTTCAACTATGACCACCACACATGGCCACCGCCATATAGGAAAGATGACAAGAACGACAGGAGACAGCTGACCGACAGAGATAAGGGGTTTAGTTAAGAAAACTCAATTAACCAGAATGCGGGGTCGACACCTGGAAGGAACCGATCAAAATTGGGAAGTGCATATGTTGGACCTTTAAGTGAGAAGAAGATAGCCAATTGAGCGACTAAGAAGCCGGTATGAAGCCGAGGAAGGATACGTCATAACCTAATTATAGGCAAAAGGGTGAGCGAGGGAGCGAGAGAGAAAGAGAAAATAATGAGAGCAACGAAGAGGAAGATTGTCTAACAAATTAATTGTTAATTTTAAATTTCTTGTTGGAATATGATTGGAGGAAGAGACCATTTGCAGAAACCAATGAAGATTGAAAGCAAAAAGAGGTGATGAAGGGGTGACATAGGGTACTATCATTGGAAGGAAGACAGTAATCGCTAAGTGCAAAAGATGGTCCAGATAAAGTGGAAGGAATCTGTGGAACCCAGGATCAAAGAGAACCATAAACAAAGAGAGGAAGGAGGAAAGAAGCCCCGGAAATCTCAAAGCCAAAAGAGAGAAGACCACCATTTCAATACAGATGGATCATAAAACACTTGAAGACAGGGAATTATCGTGTGGAGTTGATTTGTCACAGGAGAGGAGGAAACTATATATGCTACTAAGACCATCTAGGTCGGTTCTTTTATTGATATTAAGGTTATTCTCCTGGATGTAACACATTTCAAGGAATTCTCTCTTGGAAAGATTGTTAGAGAAATGAAGAATTTTGGGTTCCCTGAAATTAAAAGAATGACCATTGTCAACAGAATGGGTTGCCAAAGCACATCTGTGTGGATGGCATCTAGTATCGCTTTTATGGAGTGCAATACGACGATTCAAGGATTGAGAAGTTTGGCCAATATAGATTGATGGACAATTGAGGCAGGAAATTGAGTAAACCAAGTCTGACATGGAAAGAACTGGCAGCGGGGCCTTCAGCTTGCTGAAAACACGTCTGTTTTTGAAGAAGTAATATTTAGCAATTTTAATGTTCGGAATGACACGCAAAATGTGTACCAATTTGTTTGAAAGGCCAGGAATGAACGGTAAAGAAAGCAGCGACCAATTTTATTTCGGCTGGGGGGGTTAGAGGGGGAGGGGAGATATGCGGTAGGTGGAGGGGAGGGGGTTCTGGAGGAATTTGGTGGATATGAGTAAGCTTGTTGACTTCGTCTTTGGTTCTTAGTAAGAGTTTTCGATTGTATCCATTATCTATGAAAAGGTTTGTAAGTGTTTCTTGTGACTGGGAGTAAGAAATCAGGATGGACTATTATCTTCAGTCTTCTATATAGGCCTTTGATGACGTTGACCTTCACCTTCCAATCATGGCCAGAGTTTGCATGGATATATCTCCCAGAAGAAGTAGGTTTTCTATACCAATCAAGTTTGATGATGTTATGGGAGTCTCTAACGACTCTTGTGTCCAGAAATGGAACAGCATTGTTGGTTTCTTCTTCCATAGTGAATTGTAAATGTGGGTCTAATGAATTGAAAACATGAAGAATTTCTTCTTTGCCATCAGCTGGTATGGACAGAATCAAATCGTCTACGTATTGATATAGGAATGCAAGTTTTCTTGACTAAACCCCTTATCTCTGTCGGTCAGCTGTCTCCTGTCGTTCTTGTCATCTTTCCTATATGGCGGTGGCCATGTGTGGTGGTCATAGTTGAAATAAATAATTAACAACGTTCTCAACATCCAAGGTTCCCAATGACATCCATATTTTAATTGTGGTTTTTATAATTTTGTCTACATTGTTTTAGTGTGTATTTTATGGATTTTATGGATTGACCAACTTTTTAATGTAACAACCTTTTTTATGTATAAGCTTACTACGGCCATTCGGGCTAACGAAATCTTTGCACTTCTCATGTGAGTTTTTTTGATTTATTATAACTAATATTTTATTCTTGTTCTACACTAATTTTATTTATTGTAACAACTTAAAGACAACATCACTTATTTGAATTTGTCCCAAACATGATCAGTGAATACTCTTTGTTCTTCTTTTCAGTTCTGCCCTGAAGAAGGTCCCAATCTAGGACCGAAATATTGGCTTTATGAAAATTGTGTGATCTCCTATCACGCCCTCTTTTTGCCGAGTTCCCCAACTAAGATTATATTTTTAAAATTTTTAATATATATATATATATATATATAATATATATATATATATATATATATATATATATATGTATAAATATATAAATATTTGATACTTGTAACTAACTATGATAGTCAATTTTATCATTAAATAATCAGTAATAACTAGAAAATTTTGTAAAACCTCTACTTGACCTATTTAAAAACAAATATTTTAATTACTTAAAACACAGATTTTTTTCTGGGTCAATGTCTGCATTTCACATCGGCTTTTAACCGCGCCACAAAGTCTAATGAATACTTATAACTAATTGACATCGTAATTGATAAGAGAAGTGAACTCTAATTAAAATTTATCGGATGATTATTATCAGCTAATTAACACGTGTTTTTATTAAATACTTTTATCTTGTTGAACGATGAGTGACAATCCTCAGATTTGATGAAAATTAGTTTTACAGAAGACAATATTAAACAGTAACAGACACAATTACTCCAGAATGTACGAAGAACGGTCAATAATTAACGATACAAATTGCTCTGAACAAAAGACGGTTTATTAAATGACAATGAAATCTACACGACTTTTTAATGTAGTTTCCATCAACAATTAGGCTTTTTCAAATCATTCTGTGAGTTTCCGATTTCCTGTAGTGTAGAATTGGTCACCTTGCTGTCTGAGCCAGTCTTGCACAGTTTTTTTAACCGCTTCGTTGTCTTCGAACTTGGATCACGTAAAAACTTTTTGAGCTGCCCGACAAATAAAAAATTGGACGGTGCGAGATCGAGACTATAAGGTGGGCGTGGCGATACTACCCAAGCCAACTTCTCTCGTCGTTAGAAATTAGGGTCAGACCAAACGGTAAAATAGTGAATGCAAATATAGTATATACACTGAAGAAATAAATGAGTGACAAAATCTACGACTTGCCGGCGAGGTTGGACCTCGGTGGCACCGTGGTCGAATTGGCATTAGCGAGAGATCGCAGATTCGAGTCCGTTTAATATAGAAAACTTTTTTTATTCCCTGGGCGCTCGCGCGAATACTTTTATATATTTTCTTGCGTGTTCATTAGTTCCGAAGTTGTCTAACTGGATCTTATTTTCTTTTTTTTGTACCAGAATTTTATTGTTCAAACCTTATATTATCAATCATTAGTCAAATATTCCTAACTTGTCAAATATCTTTAATAAGTATATGATTATATTTATAATATTTATTCTTCACTCCGAAAATCATAAGATATAATAGCTATACTAATAAGATTGATGAAAAAAATGAGTACATCAATAATATTTGACAATCTTTGACCAGTCTGGAGTTGATGCAACCAAGAAGTCAACAGTAACCTAAGCGATTTTAACAACGATAGAAATTTAATGTGAAAAGTTATTTTTTATTACATATCTGTTTATAGACCCCAATCATTTGTCGTGTTTTCTAAGATGTATCTATTTTTTTCATTAAAAAAAATCAATAAAATAAATATATACCCGGCGACACGGTGAGATAGTGATCATCGACCAAACTCATCTGCCTAAGGAATCTGAAGGAACTAATAATAACCAATTTCCGTACCTTCACTGTTGGTGAATCAGCGTAGATACCGGTGATATCTTCTTCAAGTTTTCTGGAAATACATTCTGACTTTTTTCTAGAACTTCGATGACCAGGACCACGACTGTCACTGAATGTCCTGGAGATTGAACGCGAAATTTGTATTATAGGTGCCAAAAACTCAGTTACATAATTCTTTTCTGTTATTTTGTTGAGCAGATTTGCTAGCTTGTAAATACAGTATCTTATCACTTACAAGCAGTGACTCGGTCTTTTTCAGAAGATAGAGTAGTCTTGGAATTGGATCGATACCGTACGAATATCTGTGATCGTAACATAGAACAAATTATCATTATTTAAAAGAAAAAACAAGATTTCGACGCAACAAATCCTGTGACTCCGGCCCACACAGGGGTCTTAATTCTTCCTAAAACTCTGATGACTAGGATCACCATTGTTACTGAATGTCGATTAAACAAATTACTAGGTTCATATTTTAAATCTTTGTACTTGTTTTCCCTCCTTTTTGATTGCTATATTTGTTTCTGCAGGTACCGAAAACTCCATTATATAATTTTTTCTTTGCTATTTTATCGAGAAATACTATATCGGGTTTGTTAGCTTGCGAATGTCTTGTGGTCGAAAAGGAAAAATACCAGTAATCTGTCATTTTCTACTACCGACTCGATCTCTCCTGGAAGATACGGAAGTCTGGAAACGTCATCAAAAATGTAGGAATGTCTAAGATGGTAATATAGGATACGCAACGCTGCATTATCACGATGGATGTAAGATGATATAGCGTGAACAGAACACACTGAAAGTAAGTGCATCAGTGATTCTGGTTCTTTGTTGCATGCCCTACACTTATTGTCGGCTAGTTCGGTAAATCGACTACGATACAATAAGGTATTAATCACACAGTCTTGATAAGCTACTAAAAATCTGTCGGTCTTAGACTTAAAACTAGACGACTCTACAGGGTGAGTCAACGATAGAGTAAAGTTCATTATTTCATTTGTTTCAGGAATAACGAAAAAATGCTAAATATAATAGTTTTAGAGAATGTTAAGGTGCACAGTTTAAAATTATTTTTGAGTGTACAGGGTACTTCAAAAAAGTGTGGCCGATATAACATGTTTTTTTAAACGGAACATCCTATTTTCTAATTTATTTATTTTTAAATTTTGCGTAAAATTTTATAACTTTTTTTTATTAATAATGTTATATACCTAAACCTAGTAGTGTTTCTAATATTTCATTTTTTTTTTAAAAAATACTAGTTTTCAGTTTTGTAAAAAATTGTCAGTAGCGCCATTGTTTCTGAAGGTAGAATACTCATAATTGGTACGAGCGTTCTATAGAGATGAAAAAAAAAGATATATCTAAAGAAATTTGAGTTAGATGCTACAAGGTCTTCAAAATAAATTTATGCGTTTCGACTATTTAAATTGAAAAATCTAAATTTTTTTAAATGGCACACCCTGTATATTATTATTTTTCTGATAGATTTTACAAAACCCTCCAACTTTTATTAAGTATGTCATATACCTATTTCTAATTGTGTTCAATTTATTTTGAATTTTTCAATTTTTACCCTTGTTTTTAATACACTTACGCTATTGTGAAAACATAAACAAATAATTAATAATAATTTTAATATAGTTTAACTTATCTAATGATTAATTATTATGACGTAATAAATGTTCAAAAATATGCCCGTCTACTTGAATACACATGTTTTTAGTCGTTTTGCTATATTTTCTTTCACTTTTCCTTAGCATAAAGGGCGTTATTGTCCTGCACGCATCCCGTATCCCATTTTCCAGAACTACTGGTATTGTAGGGCGATTGACATAAAACACGATCTTTAATGTAGCCCCACAAAAAGAAGTCTAAAGGTGTTAAGTCACATGATCAAGGGGGGCCACTGAATGAATCCATCCCTACCGATCCATTTTTGTGAGTAACGATAGTTTAAAAATTCCCGAACTTCCTGGTGGTAATGAGCAGGAGCTCCGTCTTGTTGAATCCACCTTTGTTCCCTTTCAAAGTTATTAACTTCTTCAAGAAGCTGGGGTAATTCCTTTTGCAAAAAATTTAGATATCTAAGTCCGTTAAGCGGTTCACGGAAAAAATATGGACTAATAATTCGAAAATTTAATATTCCACACGATACATTAAGCGATCAATGATTTTGGTTTTGAACTTCCCGGGCCCAAAATGGATTAACTGTTGAATAATAATGCATGTTATGGCTGTTAACTGCTCCATTACTGCGAAAAGGAGCTTCATCAGAAAACATTATTTTGGATAAAAAATTTGGATCGGCCTCTGTTGCTTCATTCCTGGTGGTACAAAAGTTTACTCGTCGTTCAAAATCACGATCTTGAAGTTCTTGGTGTAGTTTCATATGAAAGGGATGATACTTATATTTTTCTCGTGGTGCGATTAGCCGTAGATTGGGATGTGTCAGATAAGTGAGCTAGCTGACGACTGCTGACCTGGGGATTATCTTCAACATGAAGTAAAATCTCCATTTCTTTTTCCTCATTGGTAGCAATCTGGTTTATTACTTTCCGTTTCGTATACTCAACGCTACCACTACCATCAAAACCGTTTCATTAAGCACTGAATGGTATACGTCTATTAGGATATTTCGCTCCGTAAAGACAATTTTTTTCCTTCCTCGCCGAATATAAACCATATTAATTAATTCATTTTTAGGAAAATCCATAACTATTACCTTTATACATCATTTACTATAACCAATTAAACTATTTTTACTTACTTAATAGACATGTCAAAATTTGACAATGCCCACATTTTAGTTTTTGTCTTAGCAACTGTGATGTTATAGCGTAAACAAGGGTAAAAATTGAAAAAATTCAAAATAAATCGAAAACTGTTAGAAATAGGTATATGACATACTTAATAAAAGTTAAAAGGTGTTGTAAAATTTATTAGAAAAAATAATAATATACAAGGTGTGCCACTTAAAAAAATTTGAGTTTTTTCAATTTAAAATAGTAGAAATGCATAAATTTATTTTGAACGCCCTGGAGCATCTAACTCAAATTTCTTTACATATATCTTTTTTTTTATCTCTATAGAACGCTCGTACCAATTATGAGTATTCCACCTTCAGAAACAATGCCGCTACTGGCAATTTTTTACAAAACTGAAAACTAGTATTTAAAAAAAAAATTAAAATATTAGAAAAACTACAAGGTTTAAGTATATAATAATATTAATAAAAAAGTTATAAAATTTTATGCAGATCACACTTTTTTAAAGTACCCTGTACACTCAAGAATAATTTTAAACTGTGCACCTTAACATTCTCTAAAACTATTATATTTAACATTTTTTCGTCATTCCTGAAACCTGTACAGTCATCTAGTTTTAAGTCTAAGACCGACAGATTTTTAGTAACTTGTCAAGACTGTGTGATTAATACCCTATTGTATCGTAGTCGATTTACCGAACTAGCCGGCAATAAGTGTAGGGCATGCAACAAAGAACCAGAATCACTGATGCATTTACTTTCAGTGTGTTCTGTTCACGCCATATCATCTTACATCCATCGTGATAATGCAGCGTTGCGTAAATATAGGATGTTAACCTCATCATTTTGTTGTTCGATGACGTTGCTGAAGTTTACTGCCAGACCAAGTTTTTCCGCTGCATCCTCTTCAATCCTAAACAGAAAGGCTCCAACTCTTTGCGACTTTACACGCTAGTCCCACGACAATTCGATTATGCAGACACTTTAAGCTCAAAAGTCCTCTTCCGCCTTGATGACGTGAATGGAATATTCGAGGAACAGAGGTTCGATAATTCATGTACATGATTTTTTCGTGTACTAACATCCAAATCTAGCGGCTCTTCGATACAGCTAGCATATTGGTAGCATCAACTTTACTACGTCCTGTCAGTCCTGCCGATCATATATTTTTTTTAGTCGTTTCTGTTCCTGTTATTATTATTATTATTATTATTAATTTAAAATATTTGAATGATATTTTGAAAGTGACGCTTTTACTTAAAAAAAACAATAATAATTTGCTAATTCAAGAAACAATGTAATAAAAGCGATTAGAGATTTTAATGAGGTAAACAAATTCCCAATTTAATAACATTTACCTTGCACGTGGGGAAGTGTCATAAAAATTTATATTTCTTTTTAAAAACACATAAATATTATTTAGAAATTACGACGGAGATTATACGTCGCAAAATACTAAATATCAATGTATTAGACCCTAAGAAAAAGTGAACCCATTTCCAGTTCATAGTTGGTATCACTTCCACTTTCATCCTTCATTATTTTTAAATATTCAGTGTCTTAGGCAAGCTCTGGCGAAAATCATTTCATACTTAAGACTCTCCCCTATTCAGTATTCACCATCCAGGAGACATACGTCCTCCATCTATTTCTGTCGTATGTTTTCGTTCATTCTCATCCTACCGTCTTAGTATGGGCCGTCTTGAGTTACGGTTTTATCCCGTGGTTTCCATTTCGTGATTTTTCTTATCCATCTTGTTCTTCAACAGTAATCGATACGGCCTCGAACTTAATATCAGCAAAATAAAGTACATGGTAACCAGCAAGGCTCCGGTGCCTGCTACAACAAAGACAAAGAACTTCACAATATTCATTTTCTCGGTACCATGATAAACGAGCAGTGCATAACGCAGGGAATGCCGTATCGAAAAAGTTAGAGCAGTGTTCCTCAAAATGACATCACTTTTCAAAAGCTCAGCAATAAAATTAAGCACAAAAATAAGACTCCTGAGATGTTATGTCTTCAGTGTCCTTCTTTACAGTGTGGAATTTTGGACGCTGACTATAGCCAGTTCTAAGAAACTTGAAGCATTTGAATTATGGCTGTATCGCAGAATTTTGAAAATTTCTTATACTCACTATATTACCAACGAGGATATCTTACGTTGCATGAACAAGGGACTGGAATATATGGTAACTGTTAAAGTGGGAAAATTAGAGTATTAAGGACACTTAATGAGAAATTTCCACATATATGGATTACTACAGCAAATACTCCAAGGAGAGGTATTTGGAAAACGGGGGCTAGGACGCAGACGCATCTTCTGGCTAAACAATCTGCGAAATTGCTTCTCAACAAATACTACTGGTCTTTTCAGAGCTGCAGTGGATAAAGTAATAACAGCCAGAATGGTGGCTAACATTTGAACCGAATAGGCACTTAATTGTGCTTTGAATTCTTGCAACACGTTCTCCATCTAGACTTTAGACTTGTCTTTAAATATCTTCACTTTGGAACATGTTCCGATCTATTCTATATGTTTTTCTGTTCTTCGGTGTAATATTTAAAAATGCTTCTTCTAGGTGACGTTGAGCCTAGGTTTGCATCTTACTCATTGGTTTCTTTGGGATTGTTCACGTATCCTTAGAATAAGACTAATGTAATAGATTTATTGAATATATTGATGAAAATGGACCAATATCTTAATGGTAGAGTCTCTTTTTAGGTGGGTTTCTTCAGCGTCAAATACTGAATGCCTTCTATAAAATATATAGTAATTCTTAAAACCTCATTAAATTACTTACATTTAGTTAACAATGCAAAATAATGAAACTAATCTAAAACGACGCATTTTTTGATATGAAGTAGAAAAACCCTCACATTATCTTCTTATTATGTAACCTTGTGAACTCGAGCAAAAAAAAAACAAATTGCAGAAGTCTTAGACATCGCTAATGTTCAATTATGAAATAGAAATTTTCTACCATTTTTTTACGATATTTTTTGGAAGTGTTACTTCATATTTACTTAAAATAAAAGATTATTTTTCTATCACAACGGTTAAACATAACGTAGCTTCTAAGAAAACAAAGTAAGCAGACTTCTTCTGGGGAACTACCTGCGAGTTTAAAATAAATGAATATTGGTATCAAGTTTTTAGTTACTAATTTAAATGTTAATTTCATCATTATCGTTGTTTTAGTTGATCAACAAAAATGTAGACAGACATATTTAATTATTAACGAGAATCCTGCACTTTTTTCACGTTGTTAGAGCCAAAATATTAATACGAAAACGACCTATTCCGGAATTAATCGATCTTTGGATCAATTTGAATTTCAAGTGAAAAGTCGTTCGGGTCTTGACTTATGCGGTATGACCGAATCTGCATTACTTAAATTAGACATTTTTATTCATGAAAAAATGTCCAAGTCTAAATACACTGGAGAGCAAAAAAATCGACTCAAACTATTTGGCTTCATTTAATACAGATTCTAGAACTTAGTGTTCGTATATTTTTACGAATTTTAGTATCATTTGAAAACCCATTCTATTCCCTTTCTAATGATACTAAATTCCATAGCATACCCTATGCTTTTTACTGATTCAAATGATTGAAAGCGGAAACAAGGAGAACGAGGATTGAAAATATGGGTAAGAGAAAGGACAATAAAACTGGTCACATGCAAGTTGAACTTGCGCAATTAGTGTTCCGTACTTTAATTGCTTTTAAAATAAAAAATGTTGTAACGGAAGTATAAAATGATCAGTGACTTAACAAAACACACCCCAAATGAGTTTTCAACAAAGTTTATTTCCAGTCTTTACTGAAAATTGATGACCTTGAAATTTCTGTTTTTTTTTTATATACCAGATAAATTATTACAGGTAATGCACTCGTGATAATTTTCGTTCAATCTACACCCCGTGGAGAATATTCCAGAATTTTTTCAAAATTTTTTGATAAGTACTTTTCGAGATAAGGTGGGTGGACAGCGATTTTTTAAAAATAGTACAAAGAAAAGTGCGCGCAAGTATTACATTATACATATATTTTTTACTCGTGTTTTCACAAGCTTTCATTTGACACCACACTCGATTACCTAGTAAAAAAAAATTTTTTTCACTTCCGATTTCACCCCCAAAAACTAACCCCTTAAGTCAAAATTTAACTTTCAAAACTACATGGCTGTGATGAGGCCATCAATTCCTATATTATTACCAAATTTCAAGTTTCTATGACAAATAGTTTCGGAGAAAATCCGGTGTGACAGACGGACATACAGACAGACAGACGGGCAGACAGACGGACAGACAGACACCGAAGTGATCTTATAAGTGTTCCGTACGGAACACTAAAAATTAAAAAAAATTTAAGTTTAACATTAAATTTATTGATAAAGACCAAAATCAGTATTTTGTATTACCCCCTAACCCTTATTGCTGCTTCCAGCTGGTTTTTCATGGAGCGTGTGAACTTTTTTACCATTCTCTGTGGGATTCTTCTCCACTCTTCCGCCATTGCAACCTTTAAGTCCCTCAGCGATGCAGGGGCTGGATTTCTGACTCGAACCCTTCTTTTAAGCTCATCTCACATGTGCCCCGATTGGATTGAGGTCAGGACTCCGCGCAGGCCAGTCTAATTTGGGTATTCCCACTTCCGCCAGGTATTGCCACACCGATACAGCAGTATCTGGCCTCGCAGTGTCGTGCATTAGTACGAAGCTATCGCTAACAAACCTAGCGTAAGGAATAACGTGTTTCTGTAGGATCTCCTCGATGTATCGGTGAGCAGTTAATCCATTCGGGACTCGTCGGAGAATAAAACACAGCGCTATTTCTCTCTCCAGTCGACATGTTCTCGGGCAAATCTTTGTCTCGTTTGTCGATGAGCTGCTATCAATTTGCGTCCATTAGCTGGTCTCTTCGGAGTTAGGTTAGCATCTTTAAGTCTTCTTCTAACTGTCTAATGACAGACAGTCCCACCACGAAGTTGTCGGAGCTCTGCACCGGTCAAGTGACGATTTCTTAGAGTTGTGTTGACAATGAAACGGTCATCTCGCTCCGAAGTACACCTTCTTCCTAATCTTGTTCTCCGTGTAAAGGCGCCAGTCTGTTGGTAACGTCTGTAGACTATGGAGACAGGTGACTGGCTCAGGTGCAGTTGCGCAGCGACTACATGTTGGCTATGCACTTCTTGCAATAGGGCAATGACTTGAGCCGTTTCTTCCGGGATGGTATCCATTTTCAGATGACGTAATTAATGAGCAGGTAAAGCAGAGATGTTGACGGTTCAAGTTCCAATAAAGGAATGATAGGAAAATGTAGTTGCACGTATTTTTATAGGAATGGATAGCGCGCAACGAATACGTTGCTGAGCGAGCAAAAGCGGTTCTATTGCGGAAAACCGTTTTAATCAGTAAAACTTTTTGGAAATCCGAATGTTTTTGGTATTATTGGAAAAATCAGCATTCTAATGATACCAAAAATAATACCACTGTTTGAAAATTAAAGGATCGGTCTTAAATGAAGCAAAATCGTTTGGGTCGATATATTTGCTCACCAGAGTTGTTTAGATGGAGTCGAGGCTTAATTCCGGATGATCCCAGATTAGTTAAACAAAAACTTGGGAAACAATCACGTTTGATGAAGATTGGCTGCTGTCAGATTGACGAATGAAAATCCCACTGTATGAAGACCTAGGGATGAAAAAAGGTTCTGTACGATGGGTTTCCAAACTTCTTACACCAGAGCAGAAGCTGACAGGGAAATAAATTTTTCAACAATTGACCGTTTTAAGAAACTATGAATGTTATTTTTCGCCAATTTTATCACAGGCGGATGAGACTTGACTGTTTTATTAGAATTTTCCCAGGAGGTAGGTGGCGATACAATGGGTTCATGCAAACTTTCCACCTTCAAAAAAAGCGAAAATTTAGTTGTCTTCTGGAAAGTTGATGGCGCCGTTTTTTGGAGACTGCGAAGGAATTTTGCTTATTGAATATACGGTAAAAGGGGCCAGAATAAGTGGGTAAGATTACAGAAGAACCAGCCAAAAACTGAAGAAACCATTAGAGAAAACTCCCGAATTTATACAGTGCGTCTCAAAAAGTTTTATACAAATGGACAAAAAGTTTTTCTTACATACCATATTACAAAAAAAATTATTCTTGATAAAAAGTTCTGCATCACATGGAAATCCAAAATCAAGCATCAAAAGTTTAAAATATTTGATGGTATACAGGGAAAATAAAAAATAATTATTTATAATGAAGAGTAAAGTGTATTATTACCACTATATTGCACAAGTTTTGCGACTGCAGTTTCGACCTATGCGGTCATTATATTATATAATGACCGCATACAGTCCCTGGCCAAATTATTAGACGCACTGCAAGATTTCATGTAAAATATTAATTACCGAGTGATATTGTACCGTTTTATTATTTTAAATAGATTTGTTTTTTATTTTTATATTATCCAATCAATTACCTATTTATTTGACATAAATAAAACAGCATTAATTTAGAAAAGCATAAGTTTATTAAGTTTTAAAGAAAAGTGAAATTAATGTTAGTAAAAGTCAATATTTAGTTGAGCCACCTTTAGCCGCTATCAAAGCTTTAATTCTGCGCGGCATGCTATCAATGCAAGATTGTACTGTCTCCTGCATTTGAGGATGATGATTCCACACATGAATAATCTTTTCTAGGAGCTGGGTTTTGTTGGTAATCACATCTTTAGCCACTTCTCTTTTCATCAGCTCCCACACATTTTCAATGGGGGCTATTACCCGGCCAATCCAACAGAGGGATATTTTTTTCTGCCAAAAAAGCTTTAACAGACCGAGCAGTGTGGCAGGGAGCTCCATCTTACATGAAAGTGAATGGTTCCCCATTTGGAAACCATTCTCTGAGCTGCGGAATCAACCGATTTTGTAATACTTCTTTGTACTGATCTTGCCTCATTATTCCTTTGACGACGTATAGACGTCCAGTGCCCTTGCCGCTGATGACTGACCAAATCATCACTTTGGTGGGATGTTTAACCGTCGGGACGACACAATCAGGATGAAACTTTTCTCCATGACGACGACGCACATACTGAGCTTTATTCTGCAAAATTTCGAATGTGCTTTCGTCACTGAAGCAGACCTGTCAAAAATAGGAAAAAAATATATAAACTTCCATGTTTATTTGCTTTATTTAACTGAAAATGATAATAATGTATCAATTATTGATTAAATTGCTGTATCTTACCGATCTCCAGAAGTCCACATCTTTGTCTTGCCATTGTTTGGCCCACTTCAGGCGCTTTGCTTTCATTGCAGCTGTTAACTTGGGCTTCCTGGCGGGGCGACAGGCCTTAAAATCTAATTCTTTCAATTTTCTTCGAACAGTGCGCTCAGAAGCATTTACGCTAGCATCCTGGAGTTGTGATTTTATTACCTTTGTGGTAGCAAATCTGTTTTCTACACAAATTTTCTTCAAACATCTCTCTGACCGTGGAGTGAAAATTGGTTTTTTTCTACCGCATCTTTTCTTTCTTTTCGGGCTTAATTCCTTCCCTGACTCAATTTTCTTTTTTATGCGTCGTACACTAGCTTCAAAAACCTCCAATCTTCGTGATATTTCTCGGTTTGTAAATGTTTTCGCAATCCCAAGGCCTTCACTTCAGCTTTTTTACGTGGTGAAAGATCGCCTTTTCTACCCATAATGAAAATAGTCCAATTACTTTTTTAAAACACTGCATACAAAATAAACTAATAACTGAGTAGTATAAAACTGTTAAAGAAACAATCACAGTCCATAAAGCCACAGAAACACGTCCGTACCTGACTCGATTCCGATCGCGACTGATACAGTTTTGTACTTGTTTACGTTCATATATCACTTCGTCAACACAGTGTTGTCATATGTTAAAAATAAATACAAATATGTAGTCTACAACAATTCTTTTAAATAAAAATCAATAATATTGTAGTTTTAAATATACCATTATTGCATAAAAAACTCTTAAGAAACATAAAATTACTAATAATTTGGCCAGGGACTGGAGGTCGAAACTGCAGTCGCAAAACTTGTGCAATATAGTGGTAATAATACATAATAAGTGTTTTATTTCTTTCCGTTAAAATGATAAATTACCACATAGTAACGGCCACGACGATCAACTATTTGAAGAGTAAAGTGTGTTTAAATTTAAATAAAGAGCAAAATCTTAATTGAAACTGTTAATAGGAACTAAAAAATTATGCTCACGTTTAGATTTGTGGTCTTCCTAGTCAAAAATAACGAAATTAAATAAAAACTAGTGCACTGATTTTGATTGTATCATATTTTTGTTAAAAATTTGATAACTTTTTATCTGCTTTGCAACAATTACTTCCATAATAAATTTGTGCTAATATCATTTTATTTTGAAATTGAAACATTACTTAATTACTACGTACATAACAACAACTAAACTTATGGATTAATTGTAACTTTATTGCACAAGTGCTTTAATGTATCCACCATCCCTTTCTAAACAGATGATTGTTCTTCGAGAAAAATCTTTTATTATATTATATGTCTAATTACGTCAGGGGTTGTAGCTTCACATGTTTCCCTAATGACCCTCCCAAGATGATCAACATCTTGAAATGGCCTTTTAATATAAACCTTTTCTTTTAAGTAGCCCCATAAAAAAAGTCTTGAGGGGTGATGTCCGGAGACAAGTAAACTGTACATACCTCCCTATTACTCTACCGTTAAAAATGCGGAGGAGATAATCTCGAACATTTCTCGTACTGTGACATGATGCACCTTTATGTTGGTACCATATATGTTGTCTTTCAATTATTGGTAGGCGATCAAGAAGCTGAGGAAACTCATTATTTAAAAAATTCTAGGTAACGTCCAGCATTCATATTATTTTAAAAAAACCGGTCAAGTGCAAGTTGAACTTGCACAATTAGTGTTCCGTACGTTGATTGTTTTTAAAATAAAAATTTTTGTTAGGGTGGTATTAAATGATCAGTGACTTCACAAAACACACCCCAAATGAGTTTTCAACAAAGTTTGTTTCCAATCTTTACTGAAAACTGGTGACCTTGAAATTTTGTTTTTTTTTTATATACCAAATAAATTATTAAAGGTAATGCACTCGTGATAATTTCGTTCAATCTATACCCCGTGGAGAATATTCCAGAATTTTTCAAAATTTTTTGATCAGTACTTTTCGAGATAAGGTAGGGGACAGCGATTTTTTAAAAGTAATACGAAGAAAAGTGTGCGCAAGTATTACATTATATATATATATATATATATATATATATATATATATATATATATATATATATATATATACGAGGCATGTTTTTTAAGTAAGTACCGTTTTGGAATTAAAAAAAAGACGTGCAAAGATATCGCTATAATTTTATTTTTACATGAAAGCCTGTACCTTAATCTACTTTTCTACATAATTTCCGTGAATATTGCGGCACTTGTCATAACGTGGCACCAGTTTTTGAATACCCTCCTCATCAAATTCTGCCGCCTGACTTGTTAACCACTGTATCACAAATGTTTTGACTTCGTTATCGTCTTGAAGACGCTGACCACCCAGGTGCTTCTTCAAGTGCAGGAAAAAATGGTAGTCGCTGGGCGCCAGATCAGGGCTGTATGGAGGATGATCTAGAGTTTCCCATTTAAAAGATTTGATGAGATCTTTGGTCCGATTAGCCACATGTGGACGGGCATTGTCATGCAGCAAAACGATACCCTTACTCAACTTGCCACGTCTTTTGTTCTCGATTGCACGACGCAGATTGTTCAATGTCTCACAATAAGACGCTGCATTGATTGTCTCATTACGAGGCAGAAACTCCACTAGCAATACTCCTTTTCTGTCCCAAAAAACTGTGCACATGATTTTGCGGGCAGAAATTGTTTGCTTAAACTTCACTTTTTTGGGTGATGATGAATGTCGCCATTCCATGGATTGTTGTTTCGATTCTGGTGTGACGTAGGCCACCCATGTTTCGTCACCAGTAACAATTTGGTCTAAAAAATGTTCACCTTCATTGTGGTACCGCTCAAGGAAAGTCAATGCACTGCCTAAACGTTGGGTTTTGTGCAAATCCGTCAACATTTTTGGAACCCAACGTGAACACAATTTCCGGTAATTCAAGTTCTCGGTCACAATGCGATACAAAACACTACGAGAATATTGAGGAAAGCAGTCGCACAATGATGAAATTGTAAAGCGTCTGTTTTCTCTCACCTTTTCGTCCACTTTCTGCAACAAATCTTCATTAACGACCGAAGGACGCCCACTCCGTTCTTCATCATGCACATTTGTGCGGCCATCTTTAAATGCTCTCACCCATTTCCTTACCATTCCATCACTCATAATGTTTTGTCCGTAAACGTCACAGATCTCACGATGAATATCGATCGGTTTTACGCCTTTAGCACTAAGAAATCGTATAACAGCCCGTACTTGACAATCGGCGGGACTCACGATTGTCGGAGGCATCTTAAACACTCAGTAAACAACGTATACAATGAAGAATCAGACTGTAATGGCGTCAGTGCGTAGACATGAGATGTAGGTTACCAGCGCGCATGCGCGGAACGCCGACCGTATCGCTGCGGCGGCGGAATCGCAAAACGGTACTTACTTAAAAAACATGCCTCATATATATATATATATATATATATATATATATATATATATATATATATATATGTATGTATATATATATATATATATATATATATATATATATATATATATATATATATTTTACTCGTGTTTTCACAAACTTTCATTTGACACCACACTCGATGACCAAGTAAAAAAAAAATTTTTTTTCACTTCCGATTTCACCCCTCAAAACGAGCCCCTTAAGTCAAAATTGATGTTACGGTGGTATAAAATGATTAGTGACTTTACAAAACACACCCCAAATGAGTTTTCAACAAAATTTTGTTTCCAATCTTTACTTAAATCTGATGACCTTGAAATTTTTGTTTTTTTTTATATACCATATAAAATTATTAAAGGTAATGCACTCGTGATAATTTTCGTTCAATCTACACCCCGTGGAGAATATTCCAGAATTTTTTCGAAATTTTTTGATAAGTAATTTTCGAGATAAGGCCCGGGACAGCGATTTTTTTCGCGAATTTTTAAAAATAATACAAAGAAAAGTGCACGGAAGTATAATATTATATATATATTTTTTACTCGTGTTTTCACAAGCTTTCATTTGACATCACACTTGATGACCTAGTAAAAAATTTTTTTTTCACTTCAGACTTCACCCCCCAAGACTAACCCCTTAAGTCAAAATTTAATTCTCAAAACTACATGGCTCTGATGAGGCCGTCAATTCCTATATTATTACCAAATTTCACCTTTCTATGTCAAATAGTTTCGGAGAAAATCGGGTGTGACAGACAGATAGACAGACAGACAGACAGACAGACAGACAGATAGACAGACACCGAAGTGATCTTATAAGTGTTCCGTACGGAACACTAAAAAGAATGGTCCAACTGTTCTATCTTGAAAAATTCCACACCATACATTGGTTTTAAACGAGTATTGATCTCGAGTTTGAATATTGAAGTTAGGATTAACATCGCTCCACCAGCGATAGTTTTGAGAACTTACTGCACCATTAGACGTAAATGTCGCTTCGTCAGATAAAAGTATTTGTCTTGTCATAAACCTGTTATCTTCCAACTCTCCTTGAAACCAAGCACAAAATTCAAATCTTCGTTCAAAATCTCATGTTTTTAAAGTATGGGTAAATTGAGGTTTGTATGGTTTAAATTTACTTGATTTTAAAATTCTGGCAAATGTAGTTTTACTCACATTCAATAAAGCTGATCTTTTCCGAAGTGAATCTTTTGGCTTTTCTACTACCGACAGCATTATTTGATTTTCATTATCTTCATTTGAAACCCATGCCCGATGTTTCTTTTTAAATTTATTTTCAACTTTTGAATTTATTTATTAGCTATCCTACAGTTGTGAAGTGTACAGTTTTATCAGCGTGTCTATTATTAAAGATTTCTGCTGCTTCTCTAAGGATTTTATAATTATCTCCAACTATGAGAACAATTTCAATTTTATCTTCAACATTCAATTTTACTGGCATTTCTAATTATTGCAAATACAGACTGACGTTAGCTTTGAAGTTTATTGACAGTTGTTAGGTATTTCCTAAGATATTTATTTTTTTATTTTCAAATATCTTAAACTTTTGATGGTTGATTAGAACTTTTTATCAAGAATAAATTTTTTTGTAATATGTAAGATAAACTTTTTCTCCATTTGTATAAAACGTTTTGGGACACACTGTAGAAAGCACTCAATTAACATACAATACCGAGAGCAACGTGAAACACCTTGGAAAGATTCATATTTGAGGATGCCTTTCTGAAAAAGGTTTTGGGAGACTTTTCATCTTTACCTACAATTTGAACGCTGAAAAAATTTTTCAGATTTATAAAAGGCATTAATAGCGACTGCCAAACGGTGGTTTGTCGATAAAAAGGGTGAGTAGATTCTTCCAGAGGATAACGACCCAAACATCGAAGCAAAACTATTCCGTATATATCACCACTACACCAAACACTTTATTTTTGCACTTGACGCGCGTTTCGCTAACCATGTTAGTTCCATCAGGAGCGATGATTGGCTAAAGCTAAACTACAAATCGACCTTATTTATACTTAGCCTAACATCTGAATTACTCAAGCGAAACTAATTACATGGGCTAGGCCATCAGTTCTGGTCAAATAACCAGTAGAGGGGATTATAAGGAATAGGCACTCTATCTTTATTTAAACTACTTTTACATTTTATAATTGTCATACTTTCGCATGCGTTGAAAAATCTCCCATTAGATACATCTTTAATTAACCTTAGATATATCTAATGTTACAGTATGATCAGCTTCAAGGGCATGTTGGGCAATGTGGACTTTTCTGTTCTACAACTTTTTTTTGTCACAATTATTACAACTAATTTCATAAATGCCACTTTTCTAGCAATTAGGACTCTTATCTATCTTAATAATTAAAATATTTAGAAGTAGTAATTGTCCTTTGTTCCCAATTTCGTAAGTAAATTTAATGGAGTCATATCGGCTATATAATTTGGACACAAAATCATCTATATTTGCTTTCTTTGTATCAAAAATAGCAAACACGTTATCCACATACCTATACCAGACCCTTGGAAAGTACTCAAATTCTTGATAGGCTTCACTTTCAAACTTACTCATGAATAAATTGGCTATGAAAGATGATAAGCAATTACCCATAGGTGTTTCTTCTTTCTAAACATAAAATTGACTGTTATACTGAAAATAATTCTGTTCCATACAAAGTTTAGATAATGTTAAGTATTTATGAATAATTTTGTCCTCAAAGTCATTCACCCTAAGTAATTCTTGGAGATATTGCAGTTTGTGGTATTGGCACACTTGGAAACAAAGAACTGACATCAAAAGAAATTAAGATTTCTCCTACGTTGAGAACTAGATCTTTTGTTTTGTTAATGAATTCTAAAGAATTTTTCACTGTGAAAGTATTTAATGGTAAATTTTCAAATTCTTTTGATAACCATTTGGATATCAAATATGTGAGTGATCCGACCGATATAAGAATGGGTCGCATCGGAGTAAAACGTGTAATAAATGAAAAGAGGAATCCAGTGTGGCCATACATCAAGTAGAAGCTTCGTAGTAAAAAGGTGTACACAGTGAAGCAGCCGACACGGCAAATTCGGGCAATTTAGAAGAATACAGAAAAATTTTCGTCGAAAGTATGCCCCGAGGATGCCAGGCGATCATCGACGCTGCTGGCGACTGGACAAACTACTGAATCATTAGCATTTTAATAGCAATCCTTTACTGTCGAGTGATGTACAATGTAAATAAATACATTTTTTGATGAACAAGGCGCACTATATCCTTACTTAATCGACTGTAGAACCCAGCGGCTTCTTGTTATTCAAACATCTGGAGAAAGACTTCAGCGTCCGAAAATTTTCCTCAGATGATGAGTTGAAAGCAATTCGAGAAACGTTAGAATAAGGGCATTAGTGTAAACGATAGTTGTGTAGAAAAATATTCGTTTTAGGCTCGACCAGTTTTTCTTTATGGATAAGTACATAGAATTTTAAAAAAATCCTCGTATCATTAGGAAATGTGATGTGATTGCATTACCAAGTATAGTAAAATGAATAAAAATCATTGTTGAAACATTTTAGCTTCCGTGGAAAATAGGTGACTATCAACTCACAACTGATATGTCTTATCCTTATTTAAATCAAAATTATGAATATAATTATAAATGTCAATAAATCTGTTTACAAAATCTATAAATATTAATGTAACTAATGCTATGCCATTCTGATATTATCAGCGAAAACTGTTATCAGTTCACACGGGTTCACTTTCTTTCATGATAAAAATGATTAGTTTGAAATCGAATTAAACATTCAGAGTTCGGATTTTGGATTCTGTTGACGTGTTCTGTGATTTCAATATTTTTTTGAAGTGTTTCTATTTTTGACAAGTGCTTTTTTTGGGATAAAATTAGCTATCGCGTCATGGGAATATTGAATAGGTAAATATGTTAATTTTCATTTTATACTATATTAAGTAGTAAGATATTTGAGCTATTGGTAAATGATGATAGGAGATAGATTATTTAAGTTAAAAAGTTGATATAAATATTGTTTATAATATAACCTAGTGACGGCCCTAGCCTCGTGATCTTCGTGCCGGCTTACTACTCTAGTCAGAAAACGATTTTGAGGTGAAATCGTCGGATACTGCTACTTTAAAAAAAATATATATTCGTCTCTACGAGTATATTAAGGAAAAAAATTTACGACCGCTGAAAAATTGGGGCAACACCTTCAAAAATTTTTTTGTGTATTTTTGCAATTTTATCATAAATTTATGGAAGATAAATTAAAAATTCTGACAGATTTTGAATATAGATAAAAAAAAATGAAAAATTTAAGGGGCTATGGATGTCATTTGAACCTTCTGGTCGGGAGAAATTGGCCGTTTTTGTCGTTTTTCTTTATTGGTATTTTTGATGATTAAATAAGTGTACTTGCAAACTATAAGCTAATTTTTTTTAGTTAACTCTGAAATATGTTCCACGGACATTACTTTAATTAAGCTAAACATAATTTTAGCCATTTTTTATATATTACATAAATTTTTCACTTCTCATAATATTGATAAATTTTACCGATCCATGTTTTTTTTCTTCTGACGAATTTTTTACACAATTTTTTTTCCAATATACTACTACCTTACCTAAAATATCAGAAAATATTCCTTAGTCCCTAAACTTTCATTTGAGATACTTAAAAACTCATTTAAACCATTTAGGCCCGAGCAATTGGCCATTTTAGTCACAAATTTATTTTTTTTTTAATGCAAATTTACGATTTCTTTTTAAAAATTTAAGAGTTTTTCTACTTAATAAGAAGAGAGAATGAATTTTTTGTTTACAAAGTCGCACTATTACAAGAGAACTATTTTTTGCTCGATTTTTTACAAAACGTTTATATATCTAAGGCCACCGTTTCTGATTGGAAAAATGTTGCTGAGTAACTAGACGTATAAGTAAAGTAGGAGCAATAGCATTAAAAAATCTAGTTATAAAGTAACATTATACTAGTTACTTTACTTTAAAGATATAAAAACAAAATTAATCAAAATAAAACGAGTTAATAATTATGTTTTTAAGTGTAGTAATTATTAAATAATAGAGATTAAATAAATACGGTAAAAAAACTATTTACAAAATGTACAAGAAATTATTTAATAATGATTAAAAATGAGTCTGTGCTCATAGATTGGTAATAAGTTATGATTTACTTCCTCGTAAAGTTTCAAATTACTTGCTGAAACTTATGCTAACAAGGGGAGGAATGAGGATTTGGATCACCAATTTAACACTTTAACTCAGCCACTCAACAGTAATCTGTGTATGATAATTAAAAATAACTTAGGTTACTGAAAATATTACGAAACTCAAAACAAATTATTTTTTAAAAAGAAATCGTAATTTGCATTAAAAAAAATATAAATTTGAGACTAAAAGACCAATTTCTCGGGTCTAAATTGTTTAAATGAGTTCTTAAGTACCTCAAATGAAAGCTTAGGAACTAAGGAATATTTTCTGATATTTTAGGTAAGGTAGTAGTATACTGAAAAAAAGTTGTTTAAAAAATTCATCAGAAGAAAAAAACGTGAATCGGTAAAGTTTATCAGTATTATAAGGAGTGAAAAAAGCAAGTACATCTAAAATCCGTCAAGTGCAACTTGAACTTGCGCAATTAGTGCTCCGTACGTTAATTGCTTTTAAAATAAAAAAATGTTGTTACACAGGTATTAAATGACCAGTGACTTCACAAAACACATCCCAAATGAGTTTTCAACAAAGTTTGTTTCCAATCTTTACTGAAAACTGATGACCTTGATATTTTTGTTTTTTTATATACCAGATAAATTATGAAAGATAATGCACTCGTGATAATTTTCGTTCAATTTACATCCCGTGGAGAATATTTCAGTACTTTTTGAGATAAGGGGGGGGGGGGACAGCGATTTTTCGCGGTTTTTAAAAATAATACAAAGAAACGTGTGCGCAAGTATTATAATATATATATATATATATATATATATATATATATATATATATATATATATATATATATATATATATTTGTTACTCGTGTTTTCACAAGCTTTCATTTAACACCACACTCGATGACCTAGTAAATTTTTTTTTCACTTCCGATTTTACCCCTCAAAACTAACACCTTAAGTCAAAATTTAACTTTCAAAACTACACGGCTTTGATGAGGCCATCAATTCCTATAGTAGTACCAAATTTCAACTTTCTACGTCAAATAGTTTCGGAGAAAATCGGGTGGACACGGAAGTGATCTTATAAGTGTTCCGTACGGAACACTAAAAATGACAAAAAAATAACAAATCACATCCATAGCCGGTTAAGATTTTCGTTTTTTTATCTAAAATCAAAACCTGTCAGACTTTTTAATTTATCTTCCAGAAATTTATGATAAAATTGCAAGAATACGCTAAAAAACACCCAAAACGGGCTTATTTTTGAGGGTGTAACCCCAATTTTTCAGCGGTCGCAATATTTTTTCCTTAATGTACTCGTCAAGAAGAGTATTTTTTTATTAAAAAAGTAGCAGTATCCGACGATTTCTGTTTTTGGTCTGTTTTGGTCGTAGTCTGACTAGACTATACGGTATCAAGGGTCCCGGGTACCAATCCTAGCAGGTCAGTGTACTTATTTATTATATTATTTAAGTATATTTGGCTTGATGACATACATAGGTAGTAGTTGTAGAAATGCAATAACGTCCGGGGCAGTACTACTTCGTTATCTAAAAAGGTGCCATAAAATACAAATGTATGTTTCGGAACTTGGACAGCGTCGACGGATATTACGACATCCTCGCCAATACATCCAAAAAAGGTAATCCCTATTCAGGCGGGGAGGTGACCGATAAAAAATCTTTGACTTTAACAATTAAAATCCATTCACGCTTTTCAAAAATAACTGATTTTTTTTTCCATTAATGTGAAATGATAAGGCACCGACACTACTAGCTTTCGGAGTTGGAATTTTAGTGAAATTAAATATTTTACTTTTTACTTTGAAACCCGGATATTTTACGAAAACGACTATTTTGTACCTTTTCTTTGCATAAATTTAAATTATCGATGTATAGAAATTCATTTTTAATCATAATGTTAATAAATGAAAACTATCTTGTTGCTCAGAACGTAAGCTTTCTTGAGTTCATTGTTGACTTATACACTAGTTTTTTTAAAACAAATATTGTAAGAGTTTTCAATAATTAATGTTAATATAAAGACGCGGCGCGGCGTAACTTTTAATAGGAAATAATGTACAGGCTAATTTTAACTGGCCGGATTATGTATTTTAAGCTATATATTGAGTGATTGCAAAAGTTCGTGCCCGATTAGAAACCAAATTAAATACAACACATTTTCATGAAAAACAGTATTTATTAATCAATAATGTACTCTCCATCATTTTCTATAACTGTCTCCCATCGTTTTTACAAGTTTTTGAATTTCTTCTTTGTAGAAACTGCGTGGTTTCTCTTCAAAGAAAGTCGTAAGGTAGTTTTTGACTTCTTCCATACAATCAAATTTTTTTTGCCGTTCAAATTATTTTGCAGAGAACGAAACAGTTGAAAATTTAAAGGGGTAAGGTCAGGGGAATACCGCGGGTACTGGAGAATTTCCCATTTTAACTCCCTAAGTTCTTGCAGTGTCTGTTGAGCGGCACGTGGTCTAGCGCTGTCATGGTGAAAGATGATGCCATTCCGATTGACCAAATTTTAACATTTTGCCTGGATTTCAACATTGAGTTTGGTGAGTTGCTCTACTATCCGACCAGACACATAACAGTACTTTCATTGGATGCAATTCAGCCTTTGCCATAGATTCAGATCTTTCACTTCCATGCTTCCAGTTTATTTTTCTTATTATGTTGATATACACAATCCATTTTTCATCTTTAGTTATGACTTGATCCAAGAAAGGTTCGTTTTGTTGACGGGCGAGTGGCTGTGGAAACACGGTTGAGTTCGTTCCGTTCTGTCAAAATGTACGGAACCCATATATCGAGTTTCGAAGTGCATCCAAGTTGTTTTAAATGACGAATTGCAGTCGAATTGTCAACATTTAGTCTCTCAGCAATCTCTTCAGTGATAATCCGTGGATTATTATTCACTAAGTCACGGATAAAGTCATTATTAATGCCGGAAGATCGCCCAAGTTTATCGTTTAGATTGAAATTCAATTTCGAAATCGACTAAACCACTTTTTTAACTGTATTAAGAGCAGGAACACGATCCAAATAATTGTCTTGAATATATTTTGTTGCAGTTCCAAAATTCACTCCCTATTTAAATTCATATAAAATAACATGACGAAAATATTACTTTTTGTTTTCCATTTTGAATATCAACCTTGCACACAAATTAATTTAAATAAACTTTTTTTAAGGTTATGTTGACATACGACGCATTTAGATAATTGTCAGTTAATAATATGATTATAAATAAAAGAAACAGCAGCAGAGTCAAAAGTGCATGCTTCTGCCATCTATGAAAATCGGGCACGAACTTTTGCAATTACCCAATACTTTCTCTCAACTTCCATACAACACTTTTCTCCGTCAATTAATTCACTAAAATGTTATACCGGTTGTTGAAAGACTTGATTGTCGTGATTATCGCAGCTTAAACATATTCACTGTTATCGTATCGCTTTCCATTTATCGCAAATAAAGTCAGGGAAAAAAGGAAGTCATAGGGTGTTAACTGGGATGAATTCGGCGACTAATTCAACTCACAAATTTAGTTTTTGTTGAAAAAAGTTACGAACGAACCATGTTTCATCAGCAGTAAAAATCGATTCAGGGAAGGTTGAGTCCTTATGAGCAGTCAAAATATTGCGTACTGTTGACTTTGGAATCCCCAATTGCTCTTCAATTAATTTCAGGATATTCACGGTTTTCCTTTGATGAAATAACGCACTTTTTGAATATTAACTTCGCTCGGTGCAGTTTTTGAACGGCCAAACTTTTTGTAGCCCTTAAGCGTCTAACGTCCACTTCGAAGTCGGTTAAACCACTCGTTTAATTGAATACAGGATAAGCATTTATCACTGTATATTTTCGAAGTATCTGACGTGTTCTGGTTTAACATAAAAAGCAATCGAAGCTCTTTGTTTGAAATTCATTTCATCGAAATACATTGTTTCCTTTGTTAATAAATAAATACATGTTATAAAAGAGTTTTCGACAACAAAAAACTACAACAGCTGGTAATAATTTTGTGCTACTTTCGAAAAGTTCTAACTAAAAATGATATGAAGCACATTCTATTGTCGAAACGATGAACTGAACGCTCTTGTAGAACTTACTGTACAACGAATAATACCTGTCAGTTTTTTGAGAAAATAGTGATCGTAGGATTCGTTAAGATTTTATTATTTCAGGTTCAGGATCCCATTTAATTTCTTTAAAAAAAAAATCTATTCTTAACAAGCTTATCACTGTAATAATTGGAGTATAATTTATGTTAAAAGAGATAAGGGAATAACAGGATCTAGGAAACGCATGGCGCTAAAAACGTAGTATACTTTTTTTTTTGATAATGTATTCAAACTCGGAAAAAATGTTAAATTCATAAAAATTAAAAGGCTTATAAACGCCAAAGTCTCCGAGTTCAATATTTGCTGAAAATGTACTTTCGTAAAGTTATTAGAAATATACAATAACACTATCCCCATAAACTGGCATTTTTACGACCTACCACATGCTAACGACCACCACAAACCATGAGAATAAACAAAATACGTTTTCAAACCATGTATAGGAAAATGAAAGGAAAAGGCCATATATCGCTGTGATGTATCCGATATTTTTGCCGTATTACTTATGGTGACACTTAATTTCTAAAGGAGAAATTTTCGTTTATCTAAAGAAATGGAACATGACTTTTATGGTGTGCAAAAAGAGATTTGGAGAATGATACATGGACAGCGAAAGGAAATGAATAGAAGTAAGATACATCGAAAAAGATACATGGATAAATTATATAAAGTAATTATATAATACAACAGAAAATGTGGCACCCGAAACACCAGAAATAGTAATCAACGAAACATCAGAAATAGATGATGAACAGGTGGAAGAAGCTCTCAAAAAATTAAAAAAACCGAAGATCAGCTGGTAAGGACGAAATACAAAATGAACTATTAAAGTACGGAGGAGTGAAACTGACTAAAGAATTGACAAAGCACATAAATAAAATAATACAGGAATCGTGAATACCAGAAGAATGGAGAACAAGCATAATGATACCACTTTTTAAAAAAGGAGAAAAAACCGATCCGAATAATTATCGAAGAATTAACCTCTTGCACAACTTTAAAACTGACGACAAAAATTGTTACCAATAAAATAACTCCACTTATACAGCTTTCGGAAGAACAACGAGGATTTAGGAGCGGAAGATCCTGTAACGACGCAGTATTTATAATCGGACAAATTACTGAAAAATCAATCTAGTATAATAGACCAGCGGTCTTATGCTTTATAGATTTGGTAAAAGCATTTGATAGAGTACAGCTGCAAGACGACGTGCACACACTTTATGACAAGTTTATTCCGTTGAATGTAATAAAACTAGTTGATAATATTTACAAAAGAAATCAAATAGAAGCGGGAGTAAATTTGGAGTTAACTGAACCCATAGAGATAACAACTGGTATTAGACAGGGAGACTCACCGAGTCGCCTACTGTTTAACATTATATTAGATGAAATAATTAAACAGGTAAAAACAAAGAAATGGGCAATAAAGAGATACAAATATTATGTTACGCCGACGACACTGTCCTAGTCGCTGAGAATGAAGATGGCTTGCAGAGATTATTACATCAGTTTAATACAACATCAAAGAAATTTAATATGAAAATATCGGCTGAAAAAACCGAATCAGTAGTTATCTCCAAAGAACCAATTAGGTGCAAGCTGGAAATCGATAATCAGATTATAGGGCAGGTGATGACAATTAAATATTTAGGAATTAAATTATCATATAACAACATAGAAGAAGAAATAAAAGAACAAATAGTAAAACCCAATAGAATAGCAGGATGCTTGAATGACATTATTTGGAAAAATAAATACTTGAGAACAAAAGTAAAGTCTCGTATATATAAATCTGTGGTTCGACCGGTTATGACCTACACAGCGGAGACAAGACCAGAAACACGCAAAACTCAAAGACACTTACAAACAAGTGAAATAAAAACAATAAGAAGAATTGCAGGAAGAACACTTTGGGATAGAGAAATGACAATATGAGGCAAATATGTGAAGTAGAGGACATTAACCCGTGGACAAGAAACAGAAACCAAGAATGGAACCAACACATAAATAAAATGTCCGAACGACGATTAGTGAAAATAGCTCGAGATAAATCACCGATAGGCGGAAGGAGTATAGGACGTCCACGAAAGAGATGGAACGACGACCTGTAGCGACGATACATTAAAGAAAACAGGCAGGAATGCCTAATATAAAGAAGAAGAAGAAGAAGAAGAAAAAATTTTCTTAAAAAAGTACGAGCAAATAACCAAACAAAAGGGGTTGCTTTAAGAATGAAACTCGTATCGCCATTGACTGAAGGGTAGTTTTGTGTAGGGTTAGTCACTAGAAAAGGGGAAAATGGTTGGTACTGAAGGAGACTTTAGCCATTTAAAAGTCTTAAGAATTCAATTTCGTTTGAGATCTGTTTCAGTTCAGTCGATCTTGGTTTAGTATTTTTACGGTGTTTTGCTAATTAAAATCATTTTCTTTCTATTTTTAATATTTTTAGACTCAATTTTACTTAAATTTCATTTAGGATCAATAGATTATTCTATGCTAAAGATTTTCTCACTGTTAAAAATTAAAGGAATTTTGAATTCTAATTTTCTTCCTTTTGATTTTAAATTTCGTTCTGATTATTTGTTTCTTTCAAATTACGATATATAATTAGTTTTAATTCTTAAAAGTGTACATCTTAGGTTATTTCTTTCTTTTATTCCTAATTTGTTAAACCTTCTTTTTTTTATTAATTTTTGTAATAAATGGTTTAAGTTGGTTGTCTTATTTCTCTATCCAAAACATTGGCAAAAACGCTTTTTTTGAGGATTTCGTCTTTTTATCGCGCCCCGTGTCAATAGTAGCCACAAAAGGGTTTTGGTTAAATCTCAAATAGGCTGTAAAATAAAATTTACAAACACATTTAAGATTCAATGGTGATCCTCCACGTAGAGTGCTTCTGTCTGCAATAGCATACTATTTAGGTCTTACAGAAAAGCAAAATAAACATCATCAATCTGGTCTTTTATAGCGTTCTTCGCCTTCTGGTTCCCATTTTCCATCCTCTTCGATCTTCCCGATCACCGGGTCTTAGATTTCCCTCTAGCATTGTTCTCTGAACACCTCCAAACCATGTCGCTCTTGGTCTCCCTGTTCTCCACCTTTCGCTTGGTACCCATTGTAGAACTATCTTTGGTATTCGGTATCTTCCATTCTTTCCATGTTTTTTGACATTCCAGCCGATCTTCGCCAGTAATCCCTTTCCAGTGGTATTAGTTTCTGTTCCAATCGTTTTGTTAATTGCCAAGTTTCACAACCGTATAGCACGATGTCTTAAATATTGCATTATGAGGTGCTTTCTCTGTGATGTTATGTTCTTCGACCACAGAACAGAGTTTAGGTATCTTATGAGCGCCTTTCCTTTACTTATTCTACTCTCCACTTCTTTCTCCGTTCTATCGTTTTTACTTATGTTAGTTCCAAGATATATATACTCTTCACAAGCATCAATGACCTCACCGGTATTTAGTGGCAAGACTTCTAGCACATGCTACTACACACTGCCAATGTCAAAGATTAAGATTTTTAAAACATCTCTTGAGTCTCTAGATGTATTCTGGCATAGTGTGAAGGGATTACATTGCTGGAAAAAGCAAACAAAGTAACCCTGTTCTACCATTTATTAAATGTTCAAGGTCACACTGATATAATTATCCATTTAAATCATATTATATGTTATCAGTTACTGCGGTTTCTGACTTTCTTATCAAATAAATTTGATTTTCATGGGAAAAAAATCTATTTTAGGGCAATTATTTATATTTGAGATAATAATGTTTACTCATTTGTAATATCGTAGAAACAAAATGTTTAAATCTTTTTTTCAAAATTCACCGGAAGAATCTTGTTTCGATTATATTCTAAGAAAAATATATCCTATAAAGCTGATTAAACTAGTATCTGTACTGGTGAATTTTGTAAAATGCGCATTTTTAATCAGTATGTGGTTAAAAATAACGACTCGACCAACCACAAGGTTCATCTGTATCCTTTATCGACCACCAAGCGATACTAACTTTAGAGCACTTTTCGCTTCTCTTGCAGACACCATCGATCATTTACAAATTAACTATCCAAATGCCGAAATTGCCATCCTGGGAGCCTTTAATGTCCACAACATCAATTGGCTTAAATATTCAAATACTACCGACGAACAAGGTCGTGAAGCCGAATCATTTTCAATCAGTTGTGGCTTAACTCAGCTTACTGACGAACCAACACGGATCCCTGATCGAGACGGGGAGTTTGCCAGTCTTTTTGATCTGTTTTTAACTACCAATCCGGAGATTTACACGGTCAGCGTAAATTCGCCATTAGGTTCTTCCGACCATAAACTATTATCGACATCGAGTATCCTACCTATCGGTGACAGAGAGGCGCCTAAACCGCGCAAAATTTGGCACTACAAATCTGCTAAATGGGAAGATCTCATGGAATATTTTCGAACTTTCCCTTGGTTAAACGTTTTTTTCAATCCGATGACCCATCTGACTGCGCCAAGGAGCTTTCCGATGTTATTTTGGCCGGTATGGAGGCTTACATCCCTTTTTCGAAGAAATGCCCTTCCAACGGCAAGCCTTGGTTTGACCGAAAATGCAAAGAAGCTGTTGCTTCTAAACATCTTGCATACCGACATTGGCGTGAAAATCCTAACACCATAAATCGAAACACCTTTGTTCGTGCCAGGAACAGATACAAAGAAATTATCGACGAAACCAAGGAGGCACACAATCAACGGATTAGAAACAAACTTCTCGCTTGTCCCAACAATTCCAGGTCCTTTTGGTCAGTCGCTAAGGCAGTTAGTCAAAATTTCACCAAATCCACCATACCACCACTCACACGGCCAGATAATTCTATTGCAACGACACCTGTTGAGAAAGCGAACTTGTTGGCTGAACTCTTTGCTTCACATTCTACTGTCGATTTCCAAGGAAAAACACCACCTAATATTCCCATAGTGCAGTCAAGGATGCCCGATATTGTCTTCAGGTAGCGTATCATAAAACGTATTTTGATGAAGCTAGACACCAAAAAGGCTTCTGGCGCTGACGGAATACCTGCCATAGTTCTCAAAAACTGTGCGAGGGAACTAACACCAGTTTTCTGTAGACTTTTCAACATATCTTACAGAAAGGGAATATTTCCTTCCTGCTGGAAATGTGCCACAGTTCAGCCGATACCTAAAAAAGGCAAGAAGACCTTGCCAAATAACTACCGACCAATCGCACTGCTTTCAATAATATCGAAAGTCATGGAAAAGGCTATCAATCAGCATCTTCTAAAATATCTTGAAGGATTCAACATTATTAGCGATCACCAATATGGCTTTCGTAAAAATAGATCAACAGGAGACCTCCTGACTTATGTAACACATGTTTGGAACAACGCAATTGAACACTTTGGAGAATCTCGAGCGGTTGCTCTTGACATATCTAAGGCATTCGACCGTGTTTGGCACGATGGGCTGTTGGCTAAGCTGCGTTCTTATGGTGTGTCGGAAAAGTTCTGTTTGTGGCTCTCATGTTTCCTCAGAGAGCGTTCTTTGCAAGTGGCAGTCGACGGATTTCTTTCTAACACCTTCACTATCAACGCCGGTGTACCCCAAGGCTCCATACTGTCTCCTACTCTCTTTCTCATTTATATTAACGATCTGCTGGAAAAGACCGAGAATCCAATCTACAGCTTTGCAGATGACAGTACACTTATCTCTTCATTCACTTTGAACGCTCGGACATCGGCTACTCAGACGAATATCGCAGACAGCAGGAAGTCATTCAACTTAACAAAGACCTGGAAGAAATTCTATCTTGGGGTGACAGTAACCAAGTGGAATTTAACAAAAACCCAGGCTGCGTTTTTTCTAAAAAAGTTAACGTTGCTGAACCCGACATAGTTATGTCGGGACACTCCATTCCTCTAACATCGTCACTCAATTTGTTGGGCGTTAATTTGGGAGCAAATATGTCCTGGCATGAACATGTTGCAGGCATAGCAAGAAGAGCTTCTCAGAAGTTGGGAATATTATTTCGAACCAGAAAGCTTTACACTTCACAACAACTGTTAATTCTTTACAAAGCTCAAATTCGACCAACTATGGAATACTGCTCCCATGTTGGATTCTATTCAGAGAAGAGCTGTTCGTCTGATTGGAGACCCGGAACTGACAGGTGGCTTTGATTCGCTGGAACATCGAAGAACGGTTGGCGACTTGAGCCTATTCTACAAGTATTTTCATGGAAAGTGTTCGAAGGATGTGGCCCGTTTAATTCCTCCCAGAGCGGTGCATGTTAGAAGTAAATGTCACGCTAATACTTCACATCCGTATGAGGTTCAGCTTGTTACTCCTCGTACAACCCTTTTCAAACAGTCATTTATATGGAGAACATCATCCCTTTGGAATAATTTGCCCAGGATTGTGTTTCCCACCGAGTACAATTTACAGCGATTTAAGAACAATGTGAATCGCTTTTCTCCGCACACGTGTCGCTCCTGTAGCGCTTTAGGGACTTCCCTGTAGCGCGTGTGCTAGACCCATAAAAAAAAAGTACCATTTTTTTTCAATATAACCTTTTATAGAATTTCCTATGTTAGTTCCAGGCATAAGGATATGTTTTCCCCCGATCGGAGCATCCGAATGCAATGTTATAGACCAAGAGGGCGGCCTGAAATTTTGACCTGTCGACTAACTTTTTGCCTAATCATTCATTCTATCGGGCGAGTCGAATAAAAGCCGTTAACGTTGATTTTGCGGTCTCCGTGCCCTGGAATGCCCAGATAAGGCCAAAAATGCTACATCCAAAAATGGACTGTCGCTTAACCACTTGAATCGCCGCCGAGACCAGACCCAGCTTTAGGTCCCAAAAAACGTCGTTCCAAAAATGGAACCATATAAAATCAATAAATTTAGTTTGTACTTGATAAAATAAGAGAGAACCTGCAAAAGGCAGACGCGGTCAATACCGGAGGACGAAGTTGGATCCGCTTTTTTTTCCAGCCAAAAACGGTTGTTTTTCGAGTCTTTGAATAAATAAAACCGTAAGTCCCAAGTTTTGTCCTACGCGTCTGCCCAAGTTATGTTTGGAAAATTTAGGCCTTAATTTAATATCACGAGGGCAAACGCCTCGCTTGTATCTGAACAAGCCAAGGCGTTTTCAAAGTTCAAAGAAAAATCAAAATTCTGATAGTATAGACGCTATTATAGGTTCTACATAAAATTCGTACCGAATGACTGAAATTGTTATTTTTTTATGTTCTTCGACCCTTAGAATCCGAATTTGTCATTCTCCAGGCCCCAAATATTAGGGCTTTTAGAGGTATTAGAATGAGGATCCACTACTTGAGCGTTAATGGATGTAATCGCGATAGCTGGCTGAGAAGAGTCAATTCCTATATCGTCGATTTAGGGCTACGTAATTTATGGATATATTTGACAACCAAGAGCAGTTTTCTTAGGAGATTCTTCATTAGTGACGTTTTATTGTGAAAATAAAGTCAAAAAACTCTTGAGAAATCTGAGGAGTACGACCACTCAGTTTCTACAAACAAATAAGTTTTACGGCCGGTTAAATTCTAGGTGGGTTCGGAAGGAACAAACAAGTCATTTGGGTAAATGCTCATTAATAGCGAGCCGATAACTTCAACTAGAACATGGGCAAGGGATTCGAGTTAATTTCCAATACATGCTAGACGCCTGAGTAAGTGCCTTAAAGTAAAATTAGGAACGTGACGTTTCAACTACTGTTTACATGTCTAATTTGTCATTTACCAGTAAGACACTTAAATACGCGTGATGGCGACATTATGCTATAAATAGTATTACTGAATGTAACAAAAATGAATTAATTCCATTTTTGTTTTTAATCGCAATTGAGTCAGCAATTTTTATAATAATCGCTTTGGACATACTAAAAAAATATTAATCGCAATAGTATATCAGATAGTTAAATTTACATACATTAAAAATTAAATAAACTTTGTTACCTTGTGTATACCATATAAGCATCCAAACAATAAAATTATTTTTTTCACTAATGTTAAGGGTTAACACAGAAAATATGTAAAATATCAATTTAGCAAACAAAAACGTCTTTCTCGAACATTTGTTTAAAGCAGCTGAAAATATAAATGCTCTCTCTCTCTCTCAAACAAACTTAAGTAATGAAAGAACATCGATCTTACAAGACGTTTCTATTATTATCAATAATGAAAAATACTGCACTGACTTAGCCGTTACTTAATGGAGATCCATAATAACTAGGAATAAAAATTTAAACAAATGTTTATGATCAACACTTATGTTTATTATTGCTGACAATTGTTTCGACACCCTGTGTCTTCTTCTGGAGCACGATGTAAATTAACTTAGTTCAGGTTAGAGTTAAGTTACATCGTGCTCCAGAAGAAGACACAGTGTGTCGAAACAATTGTCAGCAATAATAAACATAAGTGGTGATCATAAACATTTGTTTAAATTTTCATTCCTAGTTAATAATGAAAAAGCCACATTTAAATAGTGAGCCGTCTATTTCAGAATTTAATGCTGAAGCCTTAAAAAAATTGTCAAGTACTATAAAAAATATTGTACAAAAATCTGTTGAAATTACATTAAGTCCTTACAAAAATATGTTGGAAGTATCAATAAATAAAAGACGTATAATATAATAAACACGAACTTCTTCTACAGTAGAAGCCCCCGCCTGTCGGCAATAATAAAACAATTGTTTGTCGATGTCTGACACAAAAATTCTTTCTAGTCTACAATAAATAAAGGAGAACAATCAATCCCAACATTTATTTTATTATCTTTTTACCAGGAAGCAAATAAAATTTTGGTAAATTACCTGTTAAAATTTTTACTTTATAATATTGAAATATAAAACGTGTATACGTAATAAGTAATTATTTTAAAATTTCTATATAATATATTTTTTTATTAAATTGGTTGAGGGTCGATTTTTTCCTTTATTATTGGTTCGCTATTTTTTATTTAACAGCTGTTTGGGGGCAAAATATAAACAGAATTTCAAATAGATTTTTCTCTGAACTCAAGGTAAATACCTAAATAGTAAATGATTTTTTTATGTACCTGAATTAGTACCTTATTGGTTGGTTGGTTATATTTTTGTATAATTCATTTGGGTCATTTTATTTAACTTCAATTGTGCTGTGCGCAATGTACATCCATACGAATTAAATAAATAAATAAATGTACTTTAAATATGCAATGGATCTCCATATAAAATATCCTAAATTGTCGGTGACCAATTTAAACGTAACCAACTTTACCAATGGCACAATCTATCTCACTTGCTGATATATTCTACACTTTCTGCAAATTTCTTAATCACTATGTCAGTCCATCTCTTTTTAAAAAAACCGCAGTCGCGACATAAACGCTTTAATCTCTAGAATGCTAATAACAAAGGAGCCGAAAATCTTTTGATTTTAGAATAGGAAAATATTTTGATATTTCTTTTGTATCAAATTTATTTGAGAAAAGCCGACTGACGGGATCGAAAAAAACGACCTTCTGTCTGATTTGACGTATTTTGATATTGTGGATTTCAGTGTTCATCAGTGGAGTGCGAAAAAAATATTCATAACATTATTTCTTTAGGGTCGATTTTTTTTCCTTTATGATTGAGATCCGCTATTTTAGGTAAATTTTCTACAATCGGTCTTGCTACAAGGATCCACCAGTTTCAATATATGCAGCGAATTCCATAACACCCATTTCAATAGTTCCATAGATCCTCCAGATTTCCTTCCTCAGTTTTTCTCTGTCTAGCCGCTCTCTCCAATTTGTTCCCGGTCTATCCCGCTTTTTCTTGCCTTCTGGTTGCCACTTTAGTATTTGTTTTGGGATTAGATATTCGTCCATTCTTTGGATGTGCCCAAACGATATAAGTTGTTCGGTTAGAATGGCATCTGTAATACTGCGTTTAATTCCCATGATTTCTTTAATACATTCGTTAGTGACTCTTTCCCTTTTGGATCTTCCTGCTGATCTTCTCCGGAAGTCTATTTATGTTGCTCTTAGGTTGTTTAATGGTCTTTCCTTCAGAGGCCATACTTTACAGGTACATATGTAATGCGATATTTTTCATATATATTCTCTTTGTTTATTTTATCAATATACTTATCGCACAGAATACTGTTCAGCAGTTTAAAGACTTGTCTTCCTGCTGTATTTCTTTCTCTTATTACCCTCTCCAGTTTTCATTCTCTGAAATTCTTAAATCCAGATACTTGTAGTAGCAGCAGAGCTTTATCGTGGTTCGGTTGAACAATATAAGATTTTTTTGTTATCCTCCAATACATAGATATTCCGTTTTCTTCATATTGACTTCTAAACCCTAATTTTGTATTCGTCAAATAGTTTTCTAGTTATATAATTTAGCATACACAAAATCTTTAATTTTTTTTTTTAAATTAAAATTCGAATATTTTAATTTTATTCCCATATTATGTAAATGTTGAAATGACTTGTAAAATAAAACCAATAAAGATAATAATTATAGAAAAAAGAATTTGTGTTACAATGAAAACCATATATTGCATCAGCTTGGCTGCAACAGGTTAGTATGGGCAATATTCATAGGACCGTAGCTAAAGGGGCCATATTAATAAAAAGGGCGACTCTCTGTAATTACAAAAGAATTAAAAAAGTAGTGTTGTACAAAAAGAGGTTTTTTTTAAGAGAAGTTAGTAGTAGCATATGATATGATAATTTACTAAAAAAAAGAGCTCTATGAAAAAAGTTAAAAACATACTTTTCGTATCGTTCAGTAATATCGCACTAATTATTCTTTTCACAAAAACAGAAGAGCTGTCATAGTAGTTCCTGCTAGAACTGACGCTCACATCAATTCTGTTAAACAAAGTATTGCTGATTTAAATTTTTTTCGATTCAACAACATTCTCAAGAACTGGCCATGGATTTATTAAAAACTGGAACTGCAAATTGACTTTTGTAATGTCATATCATTGGATGATTTTCTGTGGAAATATGTCAGATTTGGCGTTTACAGAAACAAACCATTAACTGTCAAAGTATTGAAAACAAACCATGTTCGTACTATTGTCGACATACGATTCGATTTATGTACAGAAATTACTTAAAATTGTGTTGAGAAAATACACATCTGCGACCATTGCCTAGCAATTAATCTGCAAACTTTGAATTGTTGTGGCTGTTACTTGATGGACTGATTTTGTCAAATTTCAACAACATCAACAACAGTATATGGACAAAACATTAGAATTTATTAAGAAAGAAAATTTCAAAATATTACTAAAAGATCCGACAGAAAAATTCAAGAAAGATATTAGAACAGCGTTAGGTAAAGCTTCTAGCATCATATCAGACAACCAAATTTCAAAATTAACAGTCATGATTCATCAGCCCCCTCTACTTTATTCATTAGTCAAATTACATAAAGAAAATCATCCTATTAGACCTGTAGCCTCCTACATATCGGTCCCAGCTTACAAACTCTCAAAATTTCTCATAGATATCATTAAAACGAACATTAACTTCACCCCAACTTACACAATAAAATATTCGTTAGAATTAACGGAAAAAATTTCCAACGTCTTTCTACCAGATAATTCAAAACTAGTATCATTTGACGTCCATAACCTTTTCCCTAGCATACCCCCGGATGAAACAGTAAAAATCATAAAAACATTCCTAATCAAAAATAAAGTTAATATCGTTATACAACAAGATATACTAAATTTATTAAACACGAGCCGCAATCAAAATTATTTTTACTTTAATAATACGTTTTATAATAGTTCTGAGGGTCTTATAATGGGTAGTTCACGTAGCCCGCTTTTAGCAGAAATATTCATGGATAACCTAGAAAAACAAATACATCGACAAGAATTTAGCAAATCATTTTTGTATTGGTACCGATATGTAGACGACATCTTTGCTTGTTTTAATGGTACAGAGCGTCAACTTGACAATATTTTTAACTATATAAACTCGATACATAAAAATATTAAATTCACTATGGAACTAGAAGTCGAAAATAAAACTAATTTTCTTGACTTAACGATAACCAGACATTACAACAAACACAAATTCTCTATTTTTCACAAACCCTCACATACAGATACTACAATAAACACAAAATCAGCTCACCCCCTACAACACAAATTGGCAGCTTACCACAGTATGTTGCATAAAATTGTAAGTGTCCCCTTATCTGTAGATGGTTTTAATAAAGAATTAAATCTAATAAAACAAATTGCTGTTAACAACGGATATTCTCCTGACATCATAGACTCAATTCTAAACAAAAATTTAAAAAATAAAGCTATTTCTTTAGTATACCCCAAGAAACAAAACACAGGAAAAAAATATAATGTTTTAACCTATTTTGGTAACACGTCAAAAGAAAATTAAAAACCACTTAAACAAATATAATATCAACATAGCTTTTAGAACAAACAACTCGTTAGGAAAATTCATTAAAAACGCAAAGGGAAAACAAAATAGATCAAAAAAATCTGGAGTGTATCAGTTGAATTGTGGTTCTTGTCATGAAAGTTACATAGGTCAGACAGGTTGCTCATTCGAAACTCGAATTTCAGAACATAAAAGAAGCTATTTAAAAAACAAAACTGACTCAACGTACAGTAATCATTTAACAGAATCAAATCATCTTTTTGACGATAAATTTAAAATTCTACACATACAAAACAAAGGCGTAAAATTAAACCTATTAGAAAATTTAGAAATAAATAGAATTAAAAATTCAGACATCATCTTAAACGAACAAAAAGATACCTGTCTGGCACATGGTAACTCCCCTTTACTCAATTTATATAATTAATATTCAGAATGGATTTCCCAGCAATATTCATTAGCATATAGTATTAATTTTATTACCCATCTACCTTAGGGTATTTGTATAAATGTAACAACACTAATATTCAAATATCATTTTGTGTCAGAAGAAGCTATAGTATAGCGAAACGCGTCATACAGTTTCTGTGAAGCTAAATAAAATAGAAATTTGACAAAATCAGTCTTTCATTACAATTAATCTGCAAATTATTGGCTTGCACAAAATACGATCATTCGTAACTGGAGTTTGAGAATGTTTTGATTTTGATTTATAAGATCACTTCGGTGTCTTTCTGTCCGTCTGTCACCCGATTTTCTCCGAAACTAATATATTTGACATAGAAAGTTGATATTTGGCACTAATTTAGGAATTGATGGCCTCGTCAGAGCCGTATAGTTTTGAAAGTTAAATTTTGACTTAAGGAGTTAGTTGTGGGGGGTGAAATCGGAAGTGAAAATTTTTTTTTACCAGGTCATCGAATGGGGCGTCAAATAAAAGCTTGTAAAAAGACGAGTTAAAACATATATAATTTAACGCATGCGCACACTTTTCTTTGTATAATTTTTAAAATATTGCGAAAAATCGCTGTCCCCCCCTTACCTTGAAAAGTAATGATCAAAAAATTTTGAAAAAATTCTGGAATATTCTCCACAGTGTGTAGATTGAACGAAAATTATCACAATTGCATTATCTTTAATAATTTATCTAGTATATGAAAAAAAACAAAAATTTCAAGGTCATCAGTTTTCAGTACAGATTGGAAAAAAACTTGCAATTGAAATATTATTAACCAATCAACTTCAGATGTTTCAAGAAAGTGTTAACACGAAAATATGCCTTGAATTATGATGATAATTTGAATAAATTAAAAAAACCGTATCTTTAAGTTAAAAATCTACGATGAAATTTTTTTACTTAGTGATACAACAACCTCAGTAAAAGGAACTAACCAGGACGAGACAATTTATTAGTGAACCTTGTTTTTTTTTATGGGTATGGTACTCATGCTACAGGGAAATCCTTAAAGCGCTACAGGAGCGACACGTGTGTAGAAAAAGCGATTCACGTTGGTCTTGAAAGGCTGTAAATTGTACACAATCTTAGGCCAATCATTCCATAGGATAGCGTGAAGAGGGTTGTACGAGGAGTAACAAGCTGAACCTCATACGGATGTGATGTATTAGCGCGACGTGTGTTCCTAGCATGTAGCGTTTGCGAGGAATGAAGTGGGCTACATCCATCTTTCCACACTCTCTTCTGAATCAAATCCAACAAATACAGTGTACGTTTGGGAGCAGAGCTCCAAATAGGGAGCAGTATTCCATCGTGGGTTGAATTTGAGCTTTGTACAGGATTAACAGTTATGTGGAGTATAAAGCTTTCTAGTTCAAAATAATATTCCCAGCTTTTCGAAAGCTCTCTTTCTTATGCTTGCAACATGTTCATGTCAAGACATATTTGCTCCTAAATTAACGCCCCGCAAACTGAGCGACGATGCTAAAGGAATGGAGTGTCCCGACATAACTATATCGGGTTCCGCAACGCTAACTTTTCTAGAAAAAAATTGCCACCTGGGTTTCTGTAGCGTTAAATTCTAGTTGGTTAGTGTCACCCAAAGATAGAATTTCTTTCAGGTCTTTGTTAAGTTGAACGACATCCTGCGGGTATTTGCATAAGTAGCCAATGTTCGAGCATTCAGAGTGAATGAAGAAATGAGCATACTGCCATATACCAAGCGTAGATTGGATTTCTGGTCCTTTCCAGCAGATCATTAATATCAATAAAAAAGAGAGTAGGAGGAAATCCGTCGGTTGCCACCCGTAAAAAACGCACTTACCATTAGATAGTTTCTTTTTATTTTGTAGTTTTACCTTCTGTGTTAATCTAGCTTAAAAATGTTGTTAAAAATGGATCAAATTTTACTTGTTCCCTAGAAAAAAAAACAAGTTTAATTCAAATAAAATGTATTATCACCTTTTATTCTTAGTAAAGATAAACTAACTTTACAAAAAGCTGTTGGTACACAGCAACCATAAAAACTCATTAATAACTATACATAATATATAATTATTTGTTTAATTTAAATATATGTAAATATTGAATTATATAACAAAAAAGATAACAAATATCCGGAGTGTGATATTTGATGGCGTCTTTGTGTCTGCATTTAAATTTTTTCATTTATTTAAATTATTTTAAACGTAATTTTCGCCTTTTCTTGTTGCCTAATTTACAGCATATAATAATTAAATAACGAAAGTATGTTACTAACAATATGTAGAGCACCGTCTAGACGTCTAAGATGATAGGATATTGAATGACCGTGAGATAATAAGAAAGGACAAGTCTCTGACGTGGATATTGATTTTTTAAACATTGGTACAACTTTTAACCCATCAATTAGATGAATGTGCTGACCAAAGGAAAGTTTCATGATATCACGCGATCAGAACCTGCAATTTTATAGATACAACTTTTCGTATTTGGCGATTTAGCGTTAAATCTTTTTACTATTTTAGATTTAGGTTATTGATATTGATCATATCAATGACATCAACTCAAGTTCAAGCAGAAATTGCGGGATTTCGCGATTAGTAAAACCTTTATCGTTTCATTTAATCTTTTCGTTTATGTCTAATCTGGAATATACTACACTGGTGAGCAAAAAAATCGACTCAAACGATTTTGCTTCATTTAACACCGATCCTTGAATTCAATTTTCAAACAGTGGTATTATTTTTGGTATCATTAGAATGCTGATTTTCTATTCTTTCCAATATTACAAAAAGCACTTGGATTGCCAAAAAGTTTTACTGATTAAAACGGTTTTACTCAATAGAACCGTTTTTGCTCGCTCAGCAACGTATTCATTGCGCCCTATTCATCCCTGCATTTCCCATAATTCTTTTATGGAAACTACCCCGGAAAAAATGGTACAAGTCATTGCCCTATTGCAAGAAGGGCATAGCCAAGGTATAGTCGCTGCGCAACTACACCTGAACCAGTCAACTGTCTCCAGAGTCTACCGACGTTACCCAAAGACTAACGCCTTTACACAGAGATCAGAATCAGAAAGAGGAAGGCGTACCTCGGAGCAAGACGATCGCTTCTTTGTCAACATAGTCGTCACTTGACCGGCGTTGAGGTCCGGCAAGATCTCCGACAAGTTCGTGGTCGGGCTGTCAATTATTGGACAGTCAGAAAAAGACTTAAAAAAGCTAATCTAACTCCGACGAGACCAGCTGACGGACCTAAATTGACAGCAACCTATCGACAAGCGCGAGTCACCTTTGCCCGAGAACATGTCGACTGGATTTTAGGGCAATGGCGCTCCGTTTTATTCTCCGACGAGTCCCGAATGTGCCTACATGACAATGATGGAAGAAGACGAGTCTATAGGAGACCTGGGGAACGCTATGCGCAGTGCTGCATTATTGAAACGGTCGCCTACGATTTGGTTTTCGTGACTGTTGAGATTCGTATACGTCGTCCCTTACGCTAGGTTTGTTGGCGATAGCTTCTTGCTAATGTACGAGAATGCGAGGCCACATGTTGCTGCATGGGAGCGGCAATACCTCGTGAATACCCACATTAGACTGGCCTGCGCGGAGTCCTGACCTTAATCCAATCGAGCACATGTGTGATGAGCTCAAAAGAAGGGTTCGAGCCAGAAATCCAACTCCTGCATCGCTGAGGGACTTTAAGGTTGCGATGGCAGAAGAGTGGGGAAGAATCCTACAGACAGTGGTGAAAAAGCTCGCCCGCTCCTTGAAAAACCGGCTGGAAGCAGTAATAGGGGCTAGGGGGGATAAAACAAAATATTTATTTTGGTTTTTATCAATAAATTTAATTGTTAAACTTTTATTGTTAAATTTGTTTAATTTTTCCTTTCCCTTAACCCTCACTTAGGGATGTGTAATCTATAGTGGCAGCCAATGTAGATTCAGTAAAAATTAATGATAAATTTCTAAGCTTTGTTTGGCTAATTGAACTTCTTAAGCAATGTTTTATTAACTTTAATTTGGAAAAACTTTTTTTTTCACTAGCTACAGAGACAGGGAGTGTTAATAAAATTCTCAGATAAGTTGGGAATGTGGAATCTTTAACACAATGATACTACTCAGTATATATCACCACTACACCAAACACTTTATTTTTGCGCTCGACACGCGTTTCGCTAACCATCATCGCTCCTGATGAAGCTAACATGGTTAGCGAAACGAGTGTCGAGTGCAAAAATAAAGTGTTTGGTGTAGTGGTGATATATACTGAGTAGTAAAATTCTAAGAGCTACAACAGTATTCGGATACGAAGTAATTAAGTTATTTTAGTACAAATAATGTGAAACTCTATATAGTGAAAAACTCTTTATAGTGCAATTTTTTCAAGACTTAGAATATCTTACATACATAGCAATATATACGGATTTTCTCTTTATATAGTGAAATTTCGGTCAACATTTTGGTCTTTCACTATATAGAGTGTCGACTGTATATATATATATATATATATATATATATATATATATATATATATATATATATATATATATATATATATATATATATATATATGTATAGGAGAAGGGTAGTCTTAACCGACTAGTTAAACAGCAGTATTATGTTCTCGGGGTAAGCGGTCTTTGGAAAAGGACTAAAAAGTTTTTGACACCTTTTTAGCTACGCCAAGCTTTCGAAAATATTTCATTTTCTTCATCAGGGCTACAATTATAGTAGATTATCAGTATTTTTGAGATTAAAAGTAAAGAACAACCCTATTTTATATGTAACATTAAAGTACTTACTGCTTAGTGGTGTGTTCAAAAATTTTTCTTTGTGGGGGCACTTTATTACCTTATTCATCCGAAAAAACATGAGAAAAACTCGACATAATCATCTCTGGGAAAAATAATAAAAAATAAAAGTTTAAGTTGATTGAGGAGATTAAAACCGAATCGAAAAAATCGAATTCAACAACTGTTTCGAAGACTGGAAAAAACGTTAGCATAGATGCATTGCATCCAAGGGGGATTATTGTAAAGGGAACGAAATAAATTTGGAAAAATAAATAACCCGTTTGCGTTTTATTTCAAAAGTCTTATTATTTTTTGATCACAGTAGTATATATATATATATATATATATATATATATATATATATATATATATATATATATATATATATATATATATATATATAGTCTCCATACACTTAACAATTACCAATAGTAGTTTGACGGAGTTTAACGGAAAATAACAACTTCGTTTAAACTAATATTAAGTGAGACCGCCGTTGGCCTTGATAATCTCCTATAACTTTTTGTCATGCTTGCAACGAGCTTTCTAGTACCTTCTGCTGGCATGTTCTCCCATTCGTTCATTATTCTGTTTTTTAATTCTTCTCTATTTAAAACATTATGTTTGCGAACGCGCCGTTTTAGTTCCTCCCATAAATGCTCGATGGGGTTAACATCGGGTGATTGCGGAGGTGTATGAAGCTGCTGTCGCATATTATGGATCATCCATTCTCGCATCAAGTTTGCGGTATGTTTCGGATCATTGTCCTGTTGGAAAATGTATCTTTTTTGAACACTTTCTCTTAAATTGTCTCTCAAAATGTTCGGGTAAACATGCTGGTCCATGGTACCATTAATAAAATGTAAATTTCCAACCCCTCCAGCGGACATGCATCCCCAAAGCAGAACACTGCCACCCCCTTGTCTCACCGATGCTGTTTTCTTCTTTCTCCAAACTTTAGTTCTACCTTCAGACCCAAAAAGGTTAATTTTAGTTTCATCACTAAAGATTACGGATTCCCAAAATTCAGAAGGTATTCCCTAGCAAAAGCTTTTTGCGATTAGCTTCCGAAATTAGCGGCTTCTTCCTGGCTGCACAACTCTTATAGCCTGCCCTGTGTAAACAATTTCTCACTGTTTGTGAACAAACTTTTTTAGTTCCCGTACTTCTTGTTTTAATTTTGGTGCACTTTTCTTGGGATCTATAATTATTTGTCTAACAATACTGGCCTCTTCACGTGGAGTCAGTTTCTTGTGATGATCGGAGCGTGGTCGAATTTTATAGGAACCAGTTGATTTATACTGGTTTACTGAAGAGTAGCATGCGACTTTTTAACAATTTTTCCTATATTTCTGTACGATTTTTCCATCTTTCCGCAAATCAATTCTGATCTTTCGAAATTGAAATGGAATTTCACAATTTCTCTCGCTCATTTTTAAAACTACTTTGAAAACCCACTGCAAAATTATTAGCAACAAGTGACAGATTATAAACTATGGCTGAAAATTATTCATTTGTTTTCAGTTTAGCGAGCAATAGATAGCTTGATACAATGCGGCTGATTATAACGTGTTTTCCTCAATGGACTTATTGTGTAATGAAGACTTTTTTTGACATTAATTTTCTTTACATTTTTATAACAATGATGTCACTTCTAAATAAAACGTTCCGTTTTTTTTTTAATACTACTCCTTGTTGGTTAAGTTTCAAATATTAATTTAAACATGTTTTCTCATAGTACCAATTAATTAGTTAAACATAACAGAAAAATAGTATAAAAAGCAGGTGGTGTAAGGAGACTTTTTGGACAGACTGTATATATATATGGAAGAAGAAAATTCAGTAAAAAGGCTTACCGATAATAACCAAAGTAGGGTTTAACTCTGTAATCCTAAGGGACCGCCCATAGGATTATAGAGTGAACAAAGAGGTCTTAATGTAATTACTCCTTGTTTCCCCTTTCAGTCATTTGAATAAGTGAAAAGCATATGCTATGGAATTTGGTACCATTAGAAAAAGAATAGAATTGACTTTCAAATGATACTAAAATCTGTAAAAATATATGAACACTAAATTCTAGGATCCGTGTTAAATGAAGCCAGATAGTTTGAGTTGATTTTTTTGCTCACCAGTGTATATTGTTTGGTATCTGGATTGTGAGATCATCATACTGTTCAAAAAATCCCCACAGACACAGATTTGCCAAATGATGTGTTGCTAAACATGTTTTTTATAGATAGCCTCCTTTGATACAAAATTGTTAATAACAGAAAGCACTACCCTGTCATCCTTTTGAACATTAAATTCCGCGTGATGTGTCTGCAGACTCGCCTTAACCACTCCTTATTTTGTTCGCCGGTTCCTAGAACGAATTTACTAATGTATCACCACTTTTATCTTTTGTGCAGGAATTATAACAGGCCCAAGTGTATTAGTGACATCTTTTTCTGTAATTTATTAACTTTGCGAGTTTATTTGCATTTATTTAACTATTTATTGAAATTCTTTGTTTTAGAGACTAGTTTGACAGATTTATTTTAAGTCTATAGTTATTCTTTCTATAATATGTATATATATATATATATATATATATATATATATATATATATATATATATATATATATATATAAATATAATATATATATATATATATATATATATATATATATATATATATATATATATATATATAGGGCGTTGTGAAAATTGTTCAATATTCAAATGGTTGACTCCTGAAGTCAATTCAACTCACACCTAATGCTTATTTTTAATAAATTTGAACATAATTGAAAATTCTCAACATCACTGAACTATGTAAATTAAAAAATTATTGCGCCGCCCTTGTCACCGCTGTCAGCGGCAGTCTAACCTTCAAATATCTTTGGCGACAAAACGTTTTGTTAACATAATAAGACTATGACAAAAAAACATGTTTTTGAAATATTGCAAATTGGTAATGTAAAAAGTGTCTGATGTTGGCAAAGTTTAGTTACAATTAATAACACTAATAATAATAATAATACTACAACAGGAAAAGATGAAAACGTGGTCAGAGAAAACACTCCACGGAAAACACAGATACCACATAGAACAAGACCACGTAAATAAAAAACAATCATACACCTGGTTACGGGATGGGCAGCTATTCCCTGAGACTGAAGGCTTCTTACTTGCCATCCAGGATAAAGTCATATTAACCAGAAACTACCAAAAGTATATCATCAAAGACCCGACCATTGCAGAGGACAGATGTAGGAAATGCCACCAGCAGAAAGAAACGATCGAACACATAACGAGCGGATGTAAAATATTGGCCGGAACGGAGTACACAGCCAGGCATGATTCAGCTGCCAAAGTGGTTCACCAAGCACTAGCCACAACATACAGACTCATAGAAAACACAGATCCCTACTACAAATACACCCCAACTTCCATACTTGAAAATGAAGATTACAAGCTCTACTGGGATATCGGTATCCATACAGATAAAACAGTCTCCGCCAATAGACCCGATATTACTTTTCAGTGCAAAAAAGGAAAAGGCACCTATCTGATTGACATAGCTGTCCCCAACGACACAAACATCCAAGCGAAATACACAGAAAAAATTTCCAAATACACAGACCTTGCAACGGAAATAAAAAGGCTATGGAGACAGGAAAAAGTCATCATTGTCCCCCTCATTATATCAGCCACAGGCCTTACACCAATAACATTCACACCACATTTAGTGCAATTGGGACTCAACACAGACATACACAGAAACATTCAGAAGTCAGTGATTTTGAAAACATGTAACATTGTCAGGTCATTCCTTAATACGGAATAGTAATAGCGTTTGTGCTGACTTGGTTTTGGCCCGTCAGCCAAACATGGAACCACATTGATCAAATGTGAGAAAGAAGAACTTTTTATAATAATAATAATAATACATAAATTACCGTCAAAATACAATAGAGTGAATATTGGTTCGTCTTGACAGATAAATAAAATAAAATAAAATAAAATAAGGTGAAAATAAAGCAAACAGTACAGTGTATACGTGCACGGAAATACATACATAAATACATACAAAGTAATGTACAAAAGTCAAAGTTAAATTAAACAAACAAACGTAAACAATTTAGGCTTGTCAAATACCAATTTAAAAACAGAAAGAATAAATAGATATGTAATTAAAAAATTCACAACCAGGACGCCCCTTCCCCTACATCGGCTCTTGTAAAAATCACTTACTGAGTAGACGGCATTGTCTGGTAAAAGAGACTTGACCCCAACAAATCTCGGGCCACGCATAGCTCGCAGTTCTGCAAGCAATCCATTGTAAAGGCTGGTGCAACTGTAGAGGGGGGAGTTTTCAAAGAAAGTTGATTTATGACTGGATATAACCAGTAAACTATTATCCCTTGTGTTACACGTATTTGTTGATCCCAGCACCTCAAAAAAGTAGCTATTTTTGTTTACAAAAATTAAACAGCGCAATATGTACAGACATGGGAAGGTTAGGAATAGGTTACTTATGAATATATCTCTACAGCTTACACAGATAACTGAAAGCCAAAGCATAAGCACAGCCAAGAATCCCTCACTACTGAGGGCACTTTTTGAGCTCAAAATTGCAAAGTACGCTAAATTTAATTTTGAGCATACATATGATTCCTAAAAGAAAGCTGAACATCTACAACAGGGCCTAAGAATTTAGCTGTCTCCACAAAATTTACCTCAAGGGAATCGTCAAATTTCATCTACTTTGTTTTTTATGACAGTTTGCTTAATTAAATAGAATTATCGTCGTGTGTTTATAACCTCTATCTAATGTATTTACTACATTTTTAACTAGAAAATTTGTTATTTCTGACGAAAAATACCTTGTTTTACTTATTTCGAACGACACTTTTAAAGCGAAATCAGTTAATGGCGATGGTACAATGGGTACATAATTAATACATTATTTGTATACGTAATTTTCTCGGCAGTAGGGGCGTTAATTTTAGATCAGGAGTTTGTGACGTCCTTGAGTTAGTTTTACATCTTATTATCGAGTTAGTATTTGTTTTTGCTAGACAGATATGTCAGTTTCAATATATTAAGTGATTTTCATAACACCCTATATATATATATATATATATATATATATATATATATACATATATATATATATATATATATATATATATATATATATATATATATGTATGTATATATATATATATATATATATATATATATATATATATATATATATATATACATATATATTTATATATATATATATATATATATATATATATATATATATATATATATATATATATATATATATACACTTTGTTATAATTCAGCAGCAGTGTTTAGAGAAGGTAGTTCATCATGCCGTCTAACTACTGGAGAGCCAATTGGATCTAAACACGATTGGCAGATATTTGCGATCCACCTAGATGAGCGGAAGCCATTGCTTGAACCGCTACAAGTGTAGTAAAAAAGCATTGCCTTAATAATACATAAAGTCACAAGATATTATCGGATGTTTCTCAGAGATTAATATTCATTCATATTTCTTATAACCTTTACTTCCTATAAGTAGGTAAGTTCAGGTTAGGCTGTGACCTAATACATAAAGTCACAAGATACTATCGGATGTTTCTCATTCTTTTTCTTAATATTCATTTATATTTCTTATAACCTTTACTTCCTATAAGTAGGTTAAGAGATTCTTTACCTTCTTCTCAATTACCGTTGAAGTAGCTATGTAGATGGTCCGAAAACATGCCTTCTCTCTAGTTGTATCGTTACACCTGTGTCAGGATCTTCTTCCACTTGGTTCACTGCCGTTTCTATGTATAAAGACAATACCTCTCGCTAATCTTTAAGTAAGAAAATGAAACGTTAAAAAAAAAGCATCGTGGTCATTGTCTTACTATTTTGTGAAACATCATCTAAAATTATTCATTATTTGTATTTTTTATCTAGCCTATTTATGCGTTTATTGGTCGCTTATCCCTATTGCTGTTGCCCTCTCCTTATATAGATATCTTTTCACATATATAGACGTGATCCGGGTTAAATCTGCCACACTAAATGTGTCTTTGATCGGCCTTGGAGCAAATATAGCTTTCCTTGTTCCTTTGGTTCTTAAGTCTGATCAGGTCTTCCATAAATATTTCTATTTTATTTTGAATAATCCGACCGCCGCCGCGTTGAGCTCTTTTAACTGAAAATGTCGTCAATAATCCTTTAAAATCTTATCTATATATCTCCTGTATGTAAAAAATTAAATTATCATTACTATTACGCGTGTCTAGTATAATTCTCAGTATTCTAAATCCTGTGTAAAGTTTGACTCAAGCTATTAATCTCTTTTATCCACTTTCTGACCAGAAAAATAAATAGTGAATTATCAAAATTCTAAAAATAATATTTTGCGAAACTGTACTAAGAGAAAAGTCAACGAAAACTTGCCACACTTTAGGTAAGTTTTTTGAATAACCGATAATGAGAAAAGCCACCCATCATATTTTCAATTTAATATCTCCAGAACAGTGGCGTGTCGCTCTCAGTTTAAATATACTTTGCTCTACTTTTATTTTAATATCGGTTAACAAAACCATCATTTATTTTATTATCACTTTATCAGCTGCATAGTGGGAAAACTAGTAAATATATTTTGATGAATTTTTTTAAGGGTCAAGTTGGCAGCTTTGGCGACGGATTCAGTTGTTTGAAAAAACAAGTAGTAAATATAACCCAGTTTGTTCATTTCAAAATGTCAGCTCCTCTCGAAACGTGTACGCCTGAAGGGCAAAATCCAGTAATTTTTGTTATCCGAAGGTGTGAACCCTGTCGAAATTTACTCGAAAATGTTGAAACAGTTTGGTGAAAAGTGTTTAAACCGCGGAAACGTGTATAAGTGGATTGAACACTTTAGTTCAGGCAGAACAAGTGATCAGTTGAAGTTTTGACTGATACGCTACAAAATCGCATAAATGACCGTATCAGGGATGACAGACGTATAAAAATCGCGACAAAGGCTGAAATCTATGTCAGTACTGCAAACGTACACACCAGCATTCATGATAAGCTGATCTATTACAAAACATGTGCGAGATGGGTTCCAAAATAGCTGACTCAAGATCATAAAGACAACCGAATTCACATTTGTTGTGAACGACGGTTTTTAACGGAAGGTGATGACTTTCTCGATCATAAAATAACTTGTGACGAATCGTGGATTCATCATTTTAAGCCTGAATCCAAACGGCAAAGTCTTGAGTGGACACATCCGAATTCTCTAACAAAGAAGAAATTTAAGACCTACGCGTCTAGCGATAAAGTGATGTTAATGGTGTTCTAGGACTCTTAAGGCTTAATTTATTGTGATTATGTAGAAGATCAGCGTACTGTGAACAGTAAACACTATTTAAACATGCTTCAACAAAAAGTAAAACCCACGATAAGAAGAAAACGCCAGCGTTCTCTCTCAAAAGGTGTAATTCTGCTGCGTGATAACGCCCGCTCTTATACTGCTCAGAAAACGCGAGAGACGATCAAAAAGTTGGGTTGGATGGTATTGTCACACCCACCGTATAGTCTCGACCTCGCACCGTCTGATTTTTGTCTGTTGGGTCCGATTTACGTGGCATCAAGTTAGAAAACAACGAAGTGGTCCAAAAAAATGTACACGACTGGCTCAGACCGCAAGGTGAACAATTCTACACCATAGGAATTCAAAAGCTCATAGAACGACGGAAAAAGTGCCGAAATGTTGATGGAGATTACGTTGAAAAGTAATGTAGATTTTATTGACTTTCTTTTATTCACCCCTCGTACCAGTGGAAATGGACAATCCCCAAAGGATACTTAAGGATAAGTTTCTAAAGTTCCTTATACTTGTGGGGTAGGACTGAATAAAAGAATTTATCTGTTTCATAGCTGGATCTAAACCCAAAGAATACGCTGAAGTAAGTACTACCCACAGATGACGTCTAAAGTGTCAACGTTCAGAGCATCTTATTTCCACGTTGCTTTAGTTGGGAGTGGGAAATAGTAGAACCTCCCTGATGTTCTTTAAAACAAGCTATGTTAACATCACAATTGGTAAAAACGATCATGAACCTGTTACCTATTTAGCAGGTTAAAATAACTTGTTTCTCATTTTAGATGGAAAACCGAGACGTGTTTAAGGAGTTGTACTGGCAGAATAAAAGAATATCAATACATGGACAGAGACTCAACCTTTTGAGATATGCAGACGATATTGTTCCAATATCTGAAAATAAGGAATTTGGACAAATGTTAGTGGAATTGGAAGAAAATGCAGTAAAAATCGGGCTTCAAATGAACTAAACTAAAACTAAAGTAATGTGTAGGGAAGACTCACACATAATAATAAGAAACCAAGTCATAGTTATATCAAAATATGTTTACTTAGGATATACAATTTCCTTGGGAAAAGAAAATTAAACACAAGAGATAATCGGAAGGATGAGATTAGCATGATTAACATTGGAAAAACTAAAGAACATAATGACAAATAAAAGTATTCCAGTGCGTCCAGTTCCCATTTGTTCAATCAGTGTATACTCCCTGTAATGACTTATGGCTGTCAAACCTGTACAGTGACGAAGAAGTCGATTGAAATGCTCAAAACAATACAAAGAGGCAGATTCTCGAAGTATTCTTAAGACAAAGAAAAAGAAATGAAATCATAAGGGGTACAACAAAGATAAAGGATGTTGGAAAAGCTATTACCAAGCTGAAATGATGATTCGCTGGACATGTTGCGGGGTGCCATGATGACGAATGAAACAAAACCATACTACAATGGAGACCGTATCTGGGGCAGTGGTCAGTAGGTCGATCACCAATGCGCTGGATGGATAATATCAAGTGAACCGCGGGACTATCATGGTTGCAGGAGGCGCAAAACCGACAAAACTGAAAACGAATGAAGGAGACCTATATCTAAAGATGGACGAATACAGGCTGATGATGAGGATAATGAGATTATCAACTTAGCTTTTCAGTTGAATAGAAAGTGATAAGTAAAGAATAAGAGTGTATTTTCGAGCAACTGGTAAACAGTTGTTCGAAAACGTGGATGTCTTGGATGGGCAGTATTTGGTAAACTGGGACATGTAATGAAGTCACCAGTTATCCCAATAAATCTTAAAAGGAAAATAGTTGTAGAATGCCATACTACCGTACTAACTCGCAAGTCAGCTAACAAGCTCCAAATCACTCAAAGAGCAATGGAAAGAGCCATGCTTGGCATAAGCCTTAGACACCGAATCAGAAACCAAGATATCCAAGAAAGAACAAGAGTACCGGATGTATTGGAAAAAAAAAAAATAGCACGACTAAAGTGGCAATGGGCCGGACACATTGCGAGACAAGATCCAAATAGATGGATTAATAAATTGTTAACATGGAGACCAAGGGAGAGCAGGAGAAGTGTGGGGAGACCAAGGGAGAGCAAGAGAAATGTGGGAAGACCACAAAAGCGAAGGCGAGACGACATCCATCAGGAACGAACTGGATACAAGTTGCAATGGATAGACAGGCCTGAAAGATTTTGGAAGAGGCCTACATTCAGGAGTGGATGAATACAGGATGAGAAAGAAAGAGAAAGAAAAAAGAAGAGCATGTTATTATTTTAATAACTGCTTTTATTGGATATAACACGTAGGTTGAAAAGTTTTTGGTCTTGCTACTTAAAACACATTTTTTTTCCAAAATATAGTCTTCTTCAAGAGCGATACAATCAGTCTAACGCTTTTCTAATATTTCTATACCTTTCTTGTAGAAGGATTTGTCGTTGCCTTCAAAATAGGCCTCGGGTTCGGCAATAACCTCTTCATTGGATCCAATCTCTTTCCTGCGAGCATTTTCTTGAGGTTTGCGAATAGATAATAGTCGCTGAAGGCTAAATCTGGAGAATACGGTGAATGAGGAAGCAATTCGAACTTCCATTCATGCAATTTTGCCATCGTAACCATTGACTTATGACACGGTAGGTTGTCTTGATGAAAGAGCACTTTTTGCTTGTTCATTTGGGGTCGTTTCTTCGCGATTTCTACCTTCAAACGCACCAATAACTATATATAATATTCGCTATTGATGGTTTTTCCCTTCTCAGCATAATCGATGGAAATTATTCCATGCGCATCCCAAAATACAGAGGCCAAAACCTTCCCAGCCGCCTGTTGTGTCTTTGGTCGCTCCGAGCGGCTTTCACCAGCTGTTCTCCACTCAGCTGACTGCTTATTTGATTCCGGTGTGTAGTGGTGGATCCATGTTTCATCCATTGTCACATATCGGATGAAAAAATCCTTTTTATTGTACTTAAGTACGTCCAAACAGCGTTCAGAATCATCAATACGTTGTTGTTTTTGGTCCACTGTGAGCAAATGCGGTACCCATTTCGAAACAGAGCTTTCTCATGCCCAAATGTTCATGCAAATTATGACCAACACGTTCTTTTGATATCATTACGGTGTCAGCTATCTCACGCAATTTCACTTTACGGCCATCCAAAACAATGTTATAGATTTTATTGATGTTTTCCGGTGTAACTACCTCATTTGGGCGTCCAGAGCGTTCGGCATCATTTGTATCTGTATGACCACGTAACCATACCAGTAAATGATGAGTAGGGGTAGCGTCCATTGCTTTGCTTGAACAGTATTTTCTCTCATCAAAAAACAGTCTTTAATCGACACACAAAAATTCGATTTTTTCCATTGTTTTGAAAGTATCAAAAGTAACGTCACTAAAGCCACTGTAACTTGTAATTAATCGTCGAAACGTCATGAAATTTTGTCACGTATCATTGGAAGGTTGATACTTCCTAAAAATCTTATGGAATTTTTGAAAAGGGCGACATCTGTCAGACCAAAAACTTTTCAGCGTACGTGTTAAGTAAATCAATAGGTGACAACAAGCAATCTAGTTGTAAACTTGTAAAAATTCACCTGTTGTTACAAGTCTACAATTATATATTTGTAAAACTCCATTGACCTCGTATTTTTCCAACCTTGTTAAAAAAATTTTGCCCCGCTTTACCCAGTTCAATTGAAAACAGAAAACAACTATATTTCCCGGACCCGCCACTGCCTTCCTATTATTCTCAGAATATCCCCCCGAAACTAATTTAATTTAACCGCTAATTTTAGCGCACGGCCAACTACCCAATATAAAAAAGTAAAAGCGAAAAACTTACTTCAGTGAGATCGAGCGTAAGCCAATCTCATTTCACCGCTAAGCCTGCTGCTATTCAAAGTTCGACACCGCTTTCCGGCGTGATCAAAGCGGCTGCGACTTTGACTGGTCTCGCGATTGTTTTACGGTATTTAAATAACATTTAATTTTCAATTATATTTATTCAATTGTTTTGTGTTCGGTGATATAGTTACGAATTTTACAACTGAGCAGTAACCTAGTGTGCTGTGAGGAACGATGAAGCTGTAAGTTGAAGTGGCACGTGTGGCAATTGTTTGAGTTGAAAAAGTTATAGTGTTTAGTGCTTTTCTATTAGTGCTTGGTTAAATTAATCCGGTATATATTGCCTTTTTATTTTGAAGATTAATAATATTATTATGTCTTGTAGCATTCATACTATTTGGTTAACAAATTAAAACTTTCGTTTTAATTTGTTTTCTTTTTCAAATTTACTTGTAAGTACGGAATTTAATAAGGAATTGTAATTATTTTGACTTAAATTTATTTAAAAATGAAGTACTTTTGAAGTTATCCTGTAATGGAACAGTTTCAGGATAAATGTCGTTTGGGCTTTAGATTATAGGACTTGTATAAAAATGAAAATTTCCCCGCAAGATTTTGAGACATTTTCAAAAAACGCTTTGTTTTTTAAAGTTGATTTGACATTTATTTATTTTTCCTTTTTTCCATTTACTGATACACTTTTGTCTAGTTTTTTGAGTAGACCAAAAAAACTTTTTTATTGTAAAAAATTCTCAAAACTTTTTTTTAGCGACTTTAGATAAATTTTACGCAAAGAGGGACCCCAAAATTAGCCCGTTTTTGCAACCTCCATAACTTTGACCCAAAAAAGCAAACTTAACGTAAAAGCAAAAAAAAAAACTTAAATGAAATCTAATTAGAAATCTAGAAGGACATAGTTTTCCTTTTTTTAATTTAGACGTAACTACCCCCTATTTTGAGGGTTAAAAGGGTGAAAATGTGTAATTCATGAGCCTTAATACATATTCTCTATCCAATACCGTATAGTCAATCAAAAATCACCCTCTAAAAGGAGGTCGCAATTAATAAGAAATCCTGCTATACTCACAAACATAACTCCCAAGGCTAGGAAAAAATATAACCGGTCAAGTGCAAGTTGAACTTGCGCAATTAGTGTTCCGTACGTTAATTGCTTTTAAAATAAAAAATGTTGTAACGGAAGTATAAAATGATCAGTGACTTCACAAAACACACCCCAAATGAGTTTTCAACAAAGTTTATTTCCAATCTTTACTGAAAATTGATGACCTTGAAATTTCTGTTTTCTTTATATACCAAATAAATTATTACAGGTAATGCACTCGTGATAATTTTCGCTCAATCTACACCCCGTGGAGAATATTCCAGAATTTTTTCAAAATTTTTTGATAAGTACTTTTCGAGATAAGGCGGGTGGACAGCGATTTTTCGCGATTTTTTAAAAATAATACAAAGAAAAGTGCGCGCAAGTATTACATTTATATATATATATATATATATATATATATATATATATATATATATATATATATATATATATATATATATATTCGTTTGACACCACACTCGATTACCTAGTAAAAAAAATTTTTTTTTTTACTTCCGATTTCACCCCCCAAAACTAACCCTTTAAGTCAAAATTTAACTTTCAAAACTACATGGCTCTGAAGAGGCCATCAATTCCTATATTATTACCAAATTTCAACTTTCTATGACAAATAGTTTCGGAGAAAATCGGGTGTGACAGACGGACAGACACCGAAGTGATCTTATAAGTGTTCCGTACGGAACACTAACAAGGAAATAATCAAAATAGTGAAAATATAGCGCTGGACTTATACGTTTCCTAAACATATCGCTAAGCGATAGTAAAAGAGGGTTCAAATTCATGTTGGTGCTATTTTAACCTAAAAAATAATTTCTAATTTTGGGGAAAAATCTTATTTACACTTTTAACTTTTAACCCCCAAAATAGGGGGTAGTTATCCCTAAATAAAAAAATTGAAAAGTATGTTCTAGATTTTTATTTAGCTTTTACGTTAAGTTTGGTTTTTTTGTCTCCAAGTTATGAAGGGACTAAAATTCATACTTTTTTGCGGTTACTCTTTATCAGTCAATTTCTGTTAGGTTGCTAATTTTATCGTTAAAAAATGCTTTTCAGGGCTGAAACTGGTTTAATCAGTGGCAACTGTTAACTTAAAACCTTTAACCAAGGAGCAAAAGTTTTGTTCATTTGCCTGAGCTATCATTTTTTTTAATTTACAAAGTTTAACCATTGTGCATTTGTTTCCGCTGTAATTTTTCTTAATTTGCAAAGTTTAACCAATGAGTATGATTTTTGTTCATTTGATTTTTAGCTGTCATTTTTCTCAATTGAAATTTTAATTAATGAGAATGATTTTTTTAATAATGGACAAAATAATAAATAGTGTCAATGAGGTCAATAGCGGATACAAAATGAGACGAAACATTCTAAAAATATTGTGCTTTGCTGATGATGTAATATTAACAGCAAAAAATAAAGAAGGTTTATAGCGACTAATATGTGGTTTCCAAACCACAGCAGAAATTTACAATATGAGAATATCAGTGGAAAAAACAGAATCAATAGTTATAGTTGAAGACCCCATTAGATGTAAATTAGCCGTCTACAACAAAATAGTAGCACAGAACATGTACTGCACATACCTGGAAGTACAGTTATCGAGCTCAAAAAATCTATATCAAGAAATACTCAATTAGGCAAATAAAGTATCGAGAATATTTGTTTGTTTGAGGTACTTAGTATGGAAAAATGGCTACCTGTCTACAGAAAGCAAAGTGCGTATATAGAGAACCGTGGTAAGGCCGGTTCTGACGTATGCGGCAGAAACCAGAGCAGAAACAGAAAAAGCCTCATGAGAGCTACAGAAATGAGAACACGCAATATCAAAGGAGCAACCCTGAGCGATCAGGTACGAAGCACAACTATACGAGAAGAACTCAAGATTCAAGACATCGTCCGTTCCGCCAGATCAGGGCGTCGATATTGGAGGGATTGTGTAAGTAGGATTGCAGCTAATAGCCGGCCCAGATGGGTAAAAGATGAAAAACCAGAAGACCTACCGATCGACCTAGAAAAAGATAACACGAAAGCTGGACATCTACGTCACAAGAGGCTTAAAAATAGACGAACCAAGACCTTGTCTTATAAGAAGAACTATCTTTTTTATAATTTTCTTTGACATTCGCAAAATAGTGAAGAAAGAGTAATTATTGGGTATCAAGGGTAGGATTACAAATTTGTAATAGAATTTTGCCATGAAAACAATTCATAACTGAGACAACGGCTTTTGTTAAAGCATTTAAATATTGACTATACTTAAAATTTCTACTACGGCTCATCAACTCTGAACGTGATTTAAAGTGACGCTTCGATATTTAAAATGTGTTCCCAGCTGATAAAAATGTGTGTTTTACGGACAAAAGGGTGTTGTATACATATTATTATAGCGATATGGCTTTTAACGTGTATACAGTTTCAAGATGTTTAAGTTTCAGAACTATACGTGTTCATTAAGAAGACTATTTTTAGTATTCCGTATGGAACATTCATAAGATCACTTCGGTGTCTGTCCGTCCGTCTGTCTCACAGTACTAGTGACATTATATCACATTTATTGATCCTTACCCTTTTCACCTCCTTCCCCTAAAGTGATGTCGTTCCAAAATTATAGGTTCCATTTCTACTTCCAATATTACATGTGTGACAAATTTGAAATTATGGGGAACTATGTTTTTTGTGATCTTGGGATCCTAAAAAGGGAAGAAAAGCAAACATATCGGACGGCAATTTACTTACAAATACAATATTTCCCTTTAGTAAAAAAGTAAGAAGATCTATATCAACTACTAAAAATGAACATTTCCCTATTTCAACAGTGTCTGCTGTTCTCTTATCTGTTAATCTTTCTCGGGACGAATTTCGCCATATCGCGGCTCATCAGCTGAGCTAGGATCGACACAGCTCCTGATGGGGGCGAGTATAGTTTTAAACTTTAGACTTTCACAAGCCAGAGTTCTAATTGGTTATATCTTAATGCAAAGTAAGAAGATTCCTATTTGTCGCAATTTTTTGTCTACCAGCGATAGTAAAATATTTTAGTCAAAAGCATTTATCCTCAAAAACTTTTTCCAATATCTAAAACTATTTCTAATATAATCTGACATACTAAATACTTGTTATTAACTATTTTACCCCAAATTGCAGCACCTTATTTTCTTAGAAGGTCTTCAAAAACATCTTTTATGGTACCGTTTACCTACATTTATGTATATAATGACTTATTTTTTTAATCTATTTGTTCTAGTATCCTTTGCCAAAACTATTTAACAATTAGGTCTCTAGAACATGTTCTAGAAAACGAAAAATAAAGATTTATGATGTTTTCTTTGGAAAACTAATATTATGATTTTTAACAACAGCTGAAGCAGTATAGTATATCATTTTAGTATGATAAAGCATTATGAAGAACCTCTAAAATACATTAGAATACTGCGAAATAATACCAAAAAACGATGTAAGAAAAACACGTTATAATGTCATAACAAATGTGATCATTGATTTAGTTTCGCGAACCATGACCTAATCCATTGCTAATGTTAATGATAAAAATATCTGTCTTAATTTGTTTTAGCTTGTTAGAAACAAAAAAAATACTCTCGTTTCTAGTATGATGTAATTTTTAATTTTGTTTCATTGTGTATATTATGCACGGGAAAATATTAGGTTCTCCAAAAAGTATTGGTCGCATCGATTCATACTTAGCTTCAGTTGAAAGCTGACATTCGACAGTAGTAGACGTACAAAAACTTGTTTTTGTAGCACCTTGAAGATGAGTGAGATTTCTGCAAATATTCGTTACATTTTATTTCGATAAAGGTACAAATGCTGTAAATAACTCTGAGAGGCCAAAAATGGAGTACAACTACACGAGAGGAACTCAAGATTCAAGACATCATCCATTTTGCGAGACCAAGATTTCGATTTTGGAAGGATCATGTAAGTAGGATGCCAGCCAGTAGCTGGTCAAGATGAACAAGAACCAAAAACAGGGAGATCTCATGGTCGACCACCAAAAATATGGCACGAAAGTTGGACATCTGCGTCACAAGAGGCTTAGAAACAGATGAACCAAGACCTTCTTTTATAAAAACAAGAAGAAGAAGCACAAATGCTGCGCAGGCCTATAAAAAAAATTATGTTGTTTATGGTCAAGATATGGTATCAAAACCAAATAGTTTTAAATCATTTGGAGAAAGCTGGTTATACAAAGAAGCTCGATGTTTGAGTGCCACATGATTTGACACTAAAAAATTTATTCAGTCAAATTTCCGTCTGCTAGTCTCTAGAGAAACCTAACGAAATCGAACCATTTCTGAAGCGGTTGATTACGGGCAATGAAGAGTGGATTATGTACGACAATATATAATGTGCTGAAAAAATCACGATAGAAAAAGGATGAAGCTCCACACTCTATGGCGAAGTCCGGATTGACGCAAGAAAAGATGATATTGTTTGTTTGGTGGAATTGGAAAGGCATAAGCTGCAGCCTGCCAAACGATTGATTCTGTATTCTAATGTGAACAGTTGACAAGATTGAAGCAAGCGATTAACAAAATCTGTCGGAATTAGTCAACAGAAAGTATGTCATTTTCTACCATGACAATGCCAGAATACACCTATCTTTGAGGACTGGGCAAAAATTGATAGAGCTTGGCTGGGAAGTTTTAATGCATCCACTGTAAAGCCCGGACCTGGGACCGTCAGACTACCATCGATTTCGAACTCTGAAGAAATCTCTGGATTGTGTTAAATTAGTTTAAAATATACAGAGTTTATCTGAAATAACTATGTCGGGTTCTGTAACGTTAATTTTTTTGTAAAAAACCGGGCCGCCTGGGTTTTTGCTGATTTAAGTTTTACTCGGTTAGTGTAACCCCAAGGTAGAACTTCTTCTGGATCTTTGTTAAGTTGAATTGCTATCTGCGCACGGGCAGTCGATGTTTAATTGTTCTAGGTAATGAAGAAACAAGCGTACTGTATTCGACAAAGCTGTAGACTGGTTTCCTGGTTCTTTCCAGCGGATCAGATAAGAAAGCAAGTTTTTTACACTGCCCTAGTTTTACTGAGGATGCTTGATATCTAACTCTTGCCTAAATGATTGAATGGAACACGCTAAAATTGCCAATACTGTTTATAACTCTTGAAGTTTCTACAAATGCTCCCCAAGGATACATCTTGAGTCCTTTATTAAAGACTATATATTTAAAAGTCTTATATATGTCTAGAATTTCGTAGTTATGTGGACTATATTCAACACTCAGAGTTAATTATTCTTTACAAAGAATAGCAATGTTCCTTAACAATAACCCAAAAAGTCATAATTTAAAAACAAAATTAAACAATAACGGATTTCGTCCACATTTTTGAACAACTGATAACCGTAGATGCATTTGGTTGATATTACCTTTCGGGAGGTAGGGCGTATTAAAAAAAGACGAAACGTGTGGAAAGCTTTGCATCTGCACTTAGCGTATTATAGATTATACTAATATTGTTGATTTATTTACGATCAGAATACACCTCGAATATTTTGTCCATACAGGTGAATTCCCTCCTTCAAAAAACATGATGGTTTCGAATTGATAAATTCGGTTATGCCTTTTTTAATGTCCACAATGAAGTGAATTGAGAATTAGCATGGTAAAGTTGCAGCAACCGAAATAAATAGTAATCAGACTGGGTCAAGTCCAGAGAGTACGCCGCATGAGGGATGATTTCCCATTCCAATAAAATATAAAATTTTACGTCCTTTTGTCTCGTATGTTCTAGCGCTGACCAAAACGTTACGATCGTGATGCATGCTTGCATGTTTTGTGCACCACAGCATCTTCTCCCAAGTTAGAACAAATCATTTGCGCAACTCCAGTGCCGATGTCAAATGATATTGTGTATCGACTGTATTTTGGGGATATGAAAAGAGCATCATCGTTTGTAATGGTGATTTTGCTTCTTTAGGGTTGGTACTTCCACAAATGAAAGTGGCGGCAAACAGTATTTTTTTACTTTATTTTATAGCCAAAAAAATGCTTACATATATTGTTTTCTTCTTTTCAGATTAAACATAATGCCAACAAAACCAAAAACCAAACCCAAAAATCCCCATAACTCCAAGGAACTAGAAGATATAGAAGTGGGATCGATCCACGAGGAATTAGAAGTTCCGGTAAGTCGTCAATTATTATTTTAATATCTAGCTTTTAAAATATGCCCTAGAATTGTGCTATTAATAACAGTATTTTTTGATATACTATTTTTAGATATAATTAACATATACATAAAAGGTTATAATATTTACTAAAATAACCCAAATATAATAGTCTCTTTTCGGAATAACGGTATATAATAAGAATGCGAAATAGTATCTACTTGCGCCGATAGTATATACTGAACAATATTGCGTAACAAGTTTCAACTTGGTAGCTTATATTTAATTATGAATTAAATTAAAAAGTAAATTAGTGATTAGTGATGCGATCCAAAAGTTCTCGAAGTAATGCTATATACTAAGAATGCGAAACAGTATCAACTCTCGCTGATAAGTGGTAGTAGGTACATCCCTAGCAACGCTGCGTCACAAGTATTAACTTGCTAATTCGTTCAGTTTCTTTTCTATGTACGTTTTACGTAAAGGTCTACTTGTGTTTTTCTGTAAATTTTACAATGGATACGAAAAAAGAGCAGCACGTGTATAAAATTTTGTTGTAAATTCGAGAAAAATGTTCCTGAAACAAATGAAATGATTCAAAAAGCATTTGTAAAACGAAGCTCTAAGTGGTACGAACATTTTCGAGTGGTTTTCGCGATTTAAGGCTGTCCGAACTTCGTTAAAACGCGACGAGCAGTCTGAAAAATCTCCAAATGTAATTACGCCTAAAATCATCACCAAAGTTGAACAAATAATTGGTGAAGACGTCGGATAATTCTGAGCATCTCTGACGAACTTTCTATAGGCAAGCAAACACCCAAAGCTTTGGAGCATGAAGAATTTCCTCCTGTAACGCGCCAGTACACTGGCCCACAGTTAGTTCTGTTTATGGCGAAGAATTTCGTAGTTATCATTCCCCTACCCCGCTTATTTCCCGGAATTGGTACCTTGTGTCTTCGGGCTGTTCCTCCATATAAAGTTGAAGTTGAAGGTTCGCCGCCAGGAGACCTTAGAGGAAATGAAACGCGAATCGTTGGAGGACGTTGGAGGCACTGAATGTTCGAGCAGTGAAAAAAAACGGTGGGAACGGTGCATTCACGTGCAGGGAGACTACTTGGAAGATCACCGGAGTTATAGAGCCTAAGAGCAACTACCACAGATTTTATAGTGTTGGTCCGGGAACTTTTAAATCACACCACGTCCAGTATTCTACAATTTGAAGAACACTTCTTTTTTATAGACAAATTGATGATTTTATATAATAATTTTAAACTAGGTAGAAATAGCGCCCTAACTTAAAATACGTCTTGTAAAAAAAGGAAATCGAAGAGTTTGTTGAAAATTCATGATTTTTTTCGTTGAAGCCAACTAAAGTTCAGAAAAAAATAAAATAAATAATTGCAAATACACTAGATACAAAAATTAAGGGATATAAAAAAAATCCAAAATTTCTAGATAATTTTCAAGAAGCTGTATCTCAGCGAAAAATGGCCGTAGAACAATAAAAAAAAAGTAAATTGAAGCTTCAAGTTTTTAGTTTTCAGATCCTGAGTCCAAATATTTTTTTGATTAACGATTTTTGCGTAATCATAAGAAAACCACCGAAAAAAAAAATTCCAAATTGCATAAAAAAAAAACATTTTCGACCTCAAAAAATTAATCAAAAATGGAAATTTTATTTTTTAACTAATTGTTAGCAAAATTGACAATTTCAATCATTCGGAATACAATGAAAAAAAATCGCAGCGGTTTGAAATTTTGAAGGTTTCTTTGGGATATTTTGAGGTTGAAAAAAAAAACCAAAAATATCCTTCTATCCATTATTTACAATGCTATGCCAAGTTAAGTGAAAATCTCTAAATACGCATTTTTTAAGCATTTTTTTGAATAACTTTGTCGCTTTAAAAAAAATTTTTGTTAACAACGTTTTATAGGGAATGTTTTGAAGTTTTTAAAGCCCTAGTTAAATTTTCTCTACGATTATTAGTTCCCGAATTGTCAAAGTCAAAATGTCATTTTTGCTTTGAATGACAAAAACTCCTCGAAAAATCATCGTACCGCTCAAATTAAAGAGAACAAAAAGAGCTAAAAGATCACTGAAAAAAAAATTTATCGAAGTTCATAGATCTTTTGAAAGACAAGCAAAAATTTGGAATTTTTTTTTCAGTGGTTTTCTTATGATTACACAAAAACCATTAAACAAAAAAATATTTGGGCTCAGGTTCTGAAAACTAGAAAGCTTCAATTTGCTTTTTTTTATTAATCTAAGGCCATTTTTGGCTCAGATACAGCTTCTTGAAAATCACCTAAAAATTTCGGATTTTTTTTTATGTCCCTTAATTTTTGTGTCTAGTGCATGAGAAACTGTGTAAAATAAATTATAGAGAGAAACCATTAACTCCTCCTAAATTATATATAACTAGACTCAATTTATTCACACCCATTTACGAAATTAAAATATTAGATAAAATATAAATATGTTAATTTATCGTTATTTTTAGAGTGATGATAGACATTTTTAATTAACATCAACTTTCACAATTTTAATATCTTTTTTGTTTTTAGCTTCAATTTTTCATACTTGTAGGTGGCGTCCGAGTTGGTGTTTAGAAAAATATGGAAAATAAAGAAGTTTCTTCACACGATAAAGAAAAGGGATCTCCTGGATAGTCCGGAATTCAGGTGTTCAGTGAATGGAGTCTCCACGTTTTGGAATATCTCCGTTAGATTTTGGAAAGGTAAGAGTAATTTTTATTTTGTATATGTTGTTGGTGATGGATTTTTTTTAATATTCCGAGTGATAATGTTTATACAGTTCCTTTTTTTTAATTTTAAGCTATTAACCATAAAAAAGTACTTTCATAAATTTGTACGACTTCGTTGTGTTCTGCAGTTTTTACGATTTTTTTTCTTGTGTAAAACAATAACGGCTCAATTTATTTTCTAGCAAAATTTTTTGTTTAAATAATTTTTATGGAGCCGAGACTTCATCTAGAATATCTCCAGTTCAGGAAGACCGATGCTCTGTCTGTCAATCTGTTGGACGATATTATTATATCCTGTTCATTATATCATTATTTACTAAGTGCTTATTATACTATTACATAATAGTAACGAAATATTAACTTCAAATATGGTACACCCATATTACTTGAAGTAGGAAAGGAACCTATAGTTTTTAAACGATATTACTTTAGATAAAGGAGATGAAAGGGGTGGGGCGGCTAAATTAAATAGTTTTAATAGTATTAAGAGAGGTTTTTTTGCTTACGTCGCTGTAAATTGTACTCGGTGGGAAACACAGCGCTGGGCAAATTCTTCCAAAGGGATGATGTTCTCCATATAAAAGACTGCTTGAAAAGCGTTGGACGCAGAGTAACAACCTGAACCTGATACGGATGTGAATGGAGTGCCCCGACATAACTATGTCGGGTTCAGCAACGATAACCTTTTTAGAAAAAACTGCCGCCTGGGTTTGTGTAGCGTTAAATTCCACTTGGTTACTGTCACCCCAAGATAGAATTTCTTCCAGGTCTTTGTGAAGTTGAACGACCTCCTGCTGCTGTCTGCGGATATTCGCCTAAATAGCCGATGTCCGAGCATTCAAAGTGAATGAAAAGATAAGCGTACTGTCATCTGCAAAACTGTAGATTGGATTCCCGGTCTTTTCCAGCAGATCGTTAATGTAAATGAGAAAGAGAGTAGGAGACAGTATGGAACCTTGGGGCACACCGGCATTGATAGTGAAGGTGTTCATAAAGAAAGCACTCTGAGGAAACATGAGAGCCACGAACTGAACCTTTCAGACATACCATAAGAGCGTAGCTTAGCCAACAGTCCATTGTGCCAAACACGGTCGAATGCCTTGGATATATCAAATTCTCCAAAGATTCAATTGCGTTGTTCTAAACTTGTGTTACATAAGTCAGAAGATCTCCTATCTATAAGATAACAAAAGAGACTTCGATGTAATATGAAACCGTTCAGAGCCTTTTACTTGAAGCTTTGAGTTTAAAACGTATTATTTCTTTCAATAGAGTTGAATTTGTTACAACAAAGTCTATATGTTGAATTTGCTAAAGAGATTATGATCCAATATTCATTCAAAGTATAATTACTTGTGACGAAACTTGGGCTTAAGAGAACGGCACACAAACAAGATATAAGTCAAGTGAATGACATTCGCTAGATGAGCCCAAGAAGAAAACACGTCGACCATGAATTTCTTCCGGTAGGTCAAACAGTCAACAAATCTACGAGCTAATTAAAAAAAAAAATAAGAGAAACAAACAGGAAAATATTGATGTTGTGAGACGTTTACGTGAAGCTGTACGTTTGAACGGACCAAATTTGTGGACACATAATTCGTTGATTTTACATCATGATAAGTCACTATCTCATAGAGTATTTTTTGGTTAAAAACAGCACTATACAATGCGACGTTCATCGAATTTACCTGACATGACTGTGTGTGACTTTTCCTGCTCTGAAAGAGGCCCTCACAGTTCTACCGCAGATTAAGTATCAAAATGATTTTGAGTGCTGAAAAAAATGTTGTCACAACTGACAACGCATCGGCATCAAATGAAGAATAATTTGAAGGTTATAACATTCCAATTGATAATTAACATTATATTTATAGATTGACCGTGGTTGATGATGGTACTATAAAAATTTATAAAATATTCAGCTGATAATTATAAATATAATGTTATTTATATTCTTCCTTATTAGTGAAAAATATTCGCTACATTAGATTAAAGTTCTAATGATATTGTGAAGGCCAAGAAATCAAGGACTATTTTAAATTTTGGAATTCTGACAACACTACACGTTCGACTGATTTTTGAGTATTTGATCCATTCTTAGGACACGTATAATGTGTACGATCGCATTTTAATGGGATAAAGTAGTCAAGAAATTCTATAGCAGTGTTTATGCTTCATACCAGTATTTCAAGCACTGCTTAAATGAAAAGTACATCATTCTTTGTCTATTTTAAGCGTTTAGAAAAAAATTGATAAAAATATCATAAAAGACCAGATTTTGATGCCTTTGTAAGTTGTATATTATTTCTTGTGTGTATTTTTAAGTATACTGACCTGGCAAAACAAAGAAAACAACCTGTTTTATTTTTAGCTATTGCTCGCTCAAAAGGATATTTATTTTTCTTGAAATAAATACAAGAGAGAAAACTTAATCCATCTTGAAATACCCATTTTTATTTTATTGATATAAGGATATTTTTAATATGTTGTTTTTCATTAGACAAAAATATCTGACGGTTGTAATAAACAAATAATTGATCCGAGCATGTGCACAGTTAAATGAACCTCATAATTTGAAGGATAATTTTCTAAGAGAGAGTCTTTTTAAAATTGGAGCAGATTTACTTGTATAAAATAATTTAGTTCACGTGGCATGTATTATATTAGATAATTGGTAATAATACTAGACATGAGAAGTCCCTATCCAAACGTATAACTATGTACAGGGTGAGTCAATGATAAGTAAAGTTCATTTCGGGAATGACGAAAAAATGTTAAATACAATAGTTTTAGGGAATGTTAAGGTGCATAGTTTAAAATTATTTTTGAGAATACCATAAAGGGTACTTGAAAAAAGTGTGGCCGATATAACATGTGTTTTTTTTAAATGGAACATCGTATTTTCTAATTTATTTTTAAATTCTGCGTAAACATATGTTATATCGGCCACACTTTTTTGAAGTACCCTGTATACTCAAAAATAATTTTAAACTGTGCACCTTAGCATTCCCTAAAACTATTGTATTTAACATTTTTTCATCATTCCCAAAACAAATGAGATAATTAACTTTACTCTATCGTTGATTCACCCTGTACAGTCGGTCAAAAAAAAAAAAAATCGAAGGAGGGGTCCCACCTCCCACTACCACCGCCGGTTCCTGAAGGGAACTCGACGGTGTCCCTTCTTTGTACAAAAATTTTAATCAAAATCTATTATTTATTTCCTCTTTCGATTTTGTTTCACTGTAGTTTACATATTCATGTATCTCTCTTGTTAAAATGGTGAGGTGTCCTTCCTCAACGTGGGACTTTGTCCTGGTGTACCTACAACCCCCATTCTACTACTTTTTAAAATCATTATAGTTAGTGAAAAATATGAACTTTAAATTAATTTAATATTATTCAGTTTTTTGCGCGCGCTAATGTATTCTAGTTACTCTGAATATGCAGACTAAAGATATATATATGTATATATATATATATATATATATATATATATATATATATATATATATATATATATATATATATAAATTTATTTTTATTTATAAAATCATTCGTATAGTATAATAAATGTTCCGTTGAATATATATGAAATACTTAAACTAACTTAAACTCTACTTGGCTCAACGAAGATATGTCTATTTACACATTCCCGGCTACAGACGGAGCACCCCAGTTGAAACGAAGTCTTCTAAGGCTTCGATCTTTTCTCTTTTACAAAGTTCTAATAATGTGCTCGGTGTTATGTCGTTTATATCTTCGACATAATCTAGCATCTCTTTTAGTTTATTTCTAGCATCTCTGAAAAAGTCGCAGTAATATAGCCTATGTAGCGGTCCGTCATTGTCGTCTTCCATTTGCGTACAATCTCGGTACAGTCGGTCAAGTAAGAATGTGTCGCGCTTTGTTCATTCAAAAATACTAATAATTTAGTAGTTCGGCCAATCCTCACCAGCGTTGATGATCGCCTGGCAACTTCGGGGTATATTTTCGACGAGATTTTTTGCGTTTTCTTAGGGCAAAGATTTCCATATTGCCCGCATTTGTCGTGGCAGCCGCTTCACCGTGTACACCCTTTTACTACGAAGCTTCTGCTTGATTGACCCACGTTCACGTTTGCATCAAGAGAATGAGATAGCTAATCTAGTGTGACGATATTGGATTCCCCTTTCCACTGACTTCAGATTTTATTCTGATGTTTGGAGTTGTTGTCCTCTTGAAGAATCCACTCCTCATTTTTATCTAAAAACCACCGTTTGGTAGTCGGTACTACTTCATTATTGTTTTTACGCTCCCCGTGGCGTAAAGTTTCAGGCAAACATGTTAATAATTATTTTTTCATCCTTGTCTGACACTTTTCTTTTACCAACTGCAACGACTGTTCGTTTTTATTGGAGAAACAACATAAAAGAAATCATATATGATGCTTTATTCTTAAAAGAGCCGTCATCCTAGCAACCATTACGAGTCTGAAAGGGAACTAGCCTGCCGATTTTCTATCCAAGAAGGAGGCTACGGATCCAAAACTGGTACTTGGTATCTCCTATTAAATGATCAACTGAACGATTTCGGCCTTGACAGATGAATAGCTGAGTTACTGGTCGAGGCTTAGCCCACTCAAAGTCGCTCACCGATTAACGTATAGTGCCGGGGGTACATTCGGGATGATGAATTGGCAGACCACGGTAGTATGAATCAGATTTTTCTTACCAGGCGAAGAGATGTTAATAACGAACAATCTCTAATATACTTCTCCTAGTTCAATAATTAGCTTCAAAGCTAGATTTCTTAGGAGAAATTTAATATAGGTCTGAGCCACGACAGCTCTCATAGAGTCAGCAAGTTATGTCGCGATGCATAGCGCAAAATATTTTTGAAAGTTTGTGAAGATGAAGATAAAATACACTATTACTTTGTCTTGAGTTCAAATTACCCTTTTACATGGGCGTAGGTTGCATTTTTTCTGGAGTGGACCTAGAACAGGATAATTTTATTATAATAATGGATCTTTTTTTCTGGAAAGAGCCGTGTCCACCCCTGCCCCCCCTCCCCGCTAGCTACGCGGATTCTCTTTTATAGATTTACTGAAAAGTATTTGAAATGGTTGACGTTAATTATTACTGTTCCATATAACTTCATGTCAGTATATACCTGTCTAGAAAATTTACATCGTAACTATTTTGAAAGTTTTTAATTATTGAAATACATTATACAAGTTGTATATTTAGCAAAAAACAATAATTATTATTGCCACTTCATACAATTCTAATTTTGTGACGTAATTTTAACCATACCCACAATATTGCACTTGGATACAGGATACTATTTATAGTAGATACGTCAGTTAAATTACTGTATAAAATGTCGGATTTTATATTTTATAATGAAGGTCAATTATTTGCACAGGATATTTTTCAGACATATATTTATTTAGTTGTCATAAAAATTGATAAATTTAACAAAATTGATAAGCTGAATTTTATAAATCTTGCACAAGTTTTAAGCAGAATTTTGTCGACGCCGATGTTTTTTAAATAAATTATAACAATAGTTGAAACAACAATTTTTAAATCGAATATTATACTACACCCTATGTCCTAAAAGAAACTGAGTTTTTAACAGGAAATAAAACGGGGTGCAATTACAATTTCAAATCATTTTCTTTTAATCAATTCACTTCGATTTTTTTATATAGATTTTTGGACAACTGCTGAGAGTCGTGGTTACTGCTACTTGAACATTTTCAATAGTATCGTATGGCCTTCTGTTCATCGACGACTAAAGTCGGTAGACAAGAAAGCATAAGTCACAAGATGGTACTTCACGTGAATACGGCGAGTAATAATAATAATATACAATCTGTCAAGTAAGAACTTGACCGCTTGAATTTTTGAAAAAAAATGTGTGTGTTTTTGCCAACAATGTATTCTTTGGTGTAGTAGCAATGGCGCAATTACCTTAGTAAGTTGTCAAATCGCCTCCTGCTTCAATAATCGCCTGGCATCTTCGAGGCATGCTGTCGACGAGATTTTCTGCATACTCTGCAAATTTTTCGAATCTTGCGAGACAACTGAGTCGAAGTCCTTACAGTCTTTCCTCTAAGGTTTCTCTTTACAAGAAACCAAACGTTTTCAATAGGGTTGGCGTCCGGCGATTGTGAGGGCCAATCTAGTATCTTATCGTGGGCCCAAGCGAGCCTCTTCGCGACGTGATTTTCTCCCAGCAAACGTGCTTCGGAATATGACATCATGAGCACGAAGATGTTGTCGAATGGTCTCATGGGACACATACAAACCCGATTTTCTTAATTTTGCGGCTCCTTGACGCAGCGTCAATTTCATCCATTCCATGAAAATAAATACACGATTCGTTTTTCGACTTTTGGAGTGACTTTGCCTACCGAGCCACGTTTTGGCATGCCATCGACATTTTTGGTCTTGTTAAAATGATTTATCCACTTCTTCACAAACGACATCGACTTTTTAATATATAAAAAGGCCGGAGAATGTGTCATTTTAGGTCTCTTTGGATGAGAACAAAGAAAGAGTGCCTCGAACCGACGCGCAAACAAGTGACTAATTTTGGATTTTACGTGATTTCGACGAAACTTCGGAATCGAGTGATACTTTTACTAAAAGGCGTCTTAGATAGAGATTCCCTCTACCGATTTTTTATTGAATCGCTAGAATCGAATCTACCAAAAATGAATTAACGCTTACACGTTTTTATTTGACAGACTGTAAACATCGTTTTCGAATAAAAACTGTCTCAAAATTACCGAACGTTGAGATAGACTTATGGGAAACAATTGTAAATGCAATTTACTTTTTAATTCTTTTAAGTCTTTAATTAATCTTGAGAAAGATTTAGGGTTTCCTTTGAGGAAATTACATTTTTCTTGATTATTAACCCCGCTCCGTACAGTTTTTGGATGGCCAGACTTTTCGTCATCTTCAAACGTTTTACGACCACTTTGAAATCACTTAAACCACTCGTTCACTTGAGTACCTTATAAACCATCACCTTATACCTTTTAAAGCATTTAATGCGCATCAAGTTTAATATAAAAATCAGTCGCAGTATTTTGTTTGAAAGTCATCACTATCACCCTTGCCACTATAACCACGCCAGTGTATCTCTTCTATTTTCGAAAAGTTCAGTTTTCTTTTTGAATGGTGTAGTAGTACGAATAAGCAATTCAGATTAGATATATTTGCTGACACAAACAGGTTCATTTCATTGCCATATTCGGTACAGTCTTTGGATTGTATTGTATTACAACTCGATATTTTACATAATAGACACTTTAGAGTTAAGTCTAAGTACAGAAGGTTATGGGGGTATTCTGGTCTAGCGGGTTAAAAAAAATCGAGTTTTTTTTGCATATTTTCCCACTATTAATATAGGGAATATTTTTGCCAAATCATTTCGCTCGATTCGCAATATTAATAAAATTATAGCTTGGGTACATGTGCGCTCGTCTCATTCGGTCGGAGCGGTTTTTTTTTTTTTTTTTTTATGGGTGTAGCACACATGCTACAGGGAAGTTCCTAAACCGCTCCAGGAGCGGTATCTGTGCGGAAAAAGCGATTCACATTGTTCTTGAAGTGCTGTAAATTTTACTCGGTGGAAAACACAGCCCTGGGCAAATTATTCCAAAGGGATGATGTTCTCCACACAAAAGACTGCCTGAAAAGCGATGTACGCGGATGAACAAGCTGAACCTCATACGGGTTTGAAGTATCAGCGCGACGTGTATTTCTAACATACAATGCTCTGGGAGGAATTAAGCGGGCTACATCCTTCGAATACTCTCCATGGGAGTACTTGTAGAACAGACTCAAGTCGCCAACCGCTCTTTGATGTTCCAGCGAATCAAGGCTGCCGGTCAGTTCCGAATCTCCAATCAGACGAACAGCTCTTCTCTGAACAGAATCCAACAAATGCAGTGTGTGTTTGGGAGCAGTATTCCATAGTTGGTGGAATTTGAACTTTGTAAAGAATTAACAGTTGTTGAGAAGCGTAAAGATTTCTGGTTCGAAATAATATTCCCAACTTTTGAGAAGCTCTCCTTGCTATGCCTGCAAAATATTCATGCCAGGACATATTTGCTCCCAGATTAACGCCCAACAAATTGAGTGACGATGTTAGGTGAATGGAGTGCCCCGACACGACTATGTCGGGTTTAGCAACGTTAACTTTTTTAGAAAAAACTGCCGCCTGGGTTTTTGTAGCGTTAAATTCCACTTGGTTACTTTCACCCCAAGATAGAATTTCTTCCAGGTCTTTGTTAAGTTGAACGACCTCCTGCTGTCTGCGGATATTCGCCTGAGTAGCCGATGTCCAAGCGTTCAAAGTGAATGAAGAAATAAGCGCACTGTCATGTGCAAAGCTGTAGATCGGATTCCCGATCTTTTCCAGCAGATCGTTAATGTAAATGAGAAAGAGAGTAGGAGACAGTATGGAGCCCTGGGGCACACCCGCGTTGATAATGAAGGTGTCAGAAAGAAATCCGTCGACCGCCACTCGTAAAGAACGCTCTCTGAGGAAATATGAGAGCCACAAACAGAACTTTTCAGACATGCAACAAGAGCGTAGCTTAGCCAATAGTCCATCGTGCCAAACACGGTCGAATGCCTTCGATATGTCGAGAGCAATCGCTCGAGATTCTCCAAAGTGTTCAATTGCGATGTTCCAAACATGTGTTACATTAGTCCGAAGATCTCATGTATACACTATTAGTTCTTTCATCACGCGTATACACTATTAGTTCCTTCATCTCAGTTCTCTGCTATTTCCTCCAAATTTGTTTTTGTTAACCATAGAAGTCTGATTCTAATTTTTTTTTGTATTTCTTTCCCAGTATTCCGTTTTTGTTCTTTTTATTAATTCGTGGGTTTCTGTTCGTATTCTTTTATATATTATACTTCACTTGAGTAAGGAAAGTAAAAACATGTATGTGTATGTTGACAATGTTTTGTATTTTCACGAGCTTTATTAAGTGCTTAATTTTTGGGAGCCAGCAGATAATGGACTGGGTATGATTTATGCAAAAGTAGCAGAATGTTATCAAGACATTTAGCTTCACTAAATGGTTGTTTGATAGGCGTAGGAAATCTACAGCAGCGGTATAATTTACCACAGTTCATTGCGTAAGTTTTTTCTTATTTTAAAAAATGGAAACACGTTCTTGAAAGGTGTATAACTGTGTTAAGCATATTGTTATCTTTTAAGTTCGGAATAATTTGTAATCAGTCTCATACGTAAGCCGGTTTTAAGCAGTTTAATCTCATAAACCACAATTACTTTCTGCACACTAACTAATGTAAACACTTATGTATAGTTCTATCAACAACTAAATACCTATCTTAAGAAATTTTAGACCGAAAAGTTGATGACGAGTGTATTAAAAAGTTAAGACAATAATTCATTGTGTTTTGTGACACTTTTAATGTTATTACATTATGAAATTTATTTTAAACTTTAACTTTTTGACGTAACATTTCACACAAATACGAAGTGTGGCTAAAAAATCAAATTGAGTTTATAACACTTTTTATTTTTTAGTGTTCCGGAACACTTATAACATTGATCTGGCTACTTAAAACATATTTTTTTTGTTGCAAGATTCGACTTTATTCATTAATCTAGTCTCCTTCAAGTGCGATACAATCAGTCCAACGCTTTTCTAACATTTCTATACCTTGCTTGTAGAAGTATTTATCTTTGCCTGCGAACTATGCCTCAGTTTCGGCGATAACTTCTTCATTGGGGCCAAATCTCTTTCCCGCGAGGATTTTTTGAGGTCTGCAAATAGATAATAGTCGCTGGGGGTCAAATCTGAAGAATACGGGGGATGAGGAAACAATTCGAACTTTTAATTCATTCAATTTTGCTATCGTAAACAGGTCCAAACAGCGCTCAGAATCATTAACACGTTGTTGTGAGCACACGCGGTACCCATTTCGAACAGAGCTTTCTCATGCCTAAATGTTGATGCAAAATATGACCAACACGTTCTTTTTGATATCTTTAGGGTGTCAGCTATCTCACGCAATTTCACTTTACGGTCATCCAAAACAATTTTGTGGATTTTTTTGACATTTTCCGGTGTAACCACCTCATTTGGGCGTCCAGAACGTTTATCATCATTTGTGTCTGTACGACCACGTTTAAATTCAGCATACCAGTAAATGATGAGTTATTTTCCAGGGGCAGAGTCCCTGTAACACTTATCAAGCCATTGCTTTGCTTGAACGGTACTTTTTCCCATCAAAAAACAGGGTTTAATCAACACACTAAATTCGATTTCTTACATTGATTTGAAAATAACAAGAGTAGCGTCATTAAAACTACTGTAACTTGTAAACTAATCATTGCAATGTCATGAAATTTTGACACGTATCATTTGAAGATTGGTACTTCCTAAAAATCATATGGATTTTTTTGAAAAGGGCGACATCTATGTGCGAAACCAAAAACTCCTCAGCCTACGTGTTAAGATTACTTCGGTGTCTGTCTGTCCGTCTGTGCGTCACACCCAATTTTCTGCGACACTATTTGACATAGAAAGTTGAAATTTATTACTAATATAGGAATTGATGGCCTCATCAGAGCCGTATAGTTTTGAAAGTTAAATTTTGGCTTAAGGGGTTAGTTTTGGGGGTGAAATCGGAAGTGAAAAAAAATTACCATGTCATCGAGTGGGGTGTGGGGTGAAAGCTTGTAAAAATACGAGTTCAAAAATATAAATAATGTAATACTTGTGCACACTTTTCTTTGTAAAAAAAAAAAAAAAAAAAAAAAAAAAAAAAAAAAAAAAAAAAAAAAAAAAAAAAAAGATTATTTTTAAAAAATCGCGAAAAGTCGCTGTCCCCCCCTTATCTCGAAAAGTACTGATCAAAAAATTTTGAAAAGTGTATTACTTTTAATAATCTATCTGGTATATAAAAAAACAAAAATTTCAAGGTCATCAACTTCGTTGAAAACTCATTTAGGGTGTGTTTTGTAGAGTTATTGATTATTTTAAGAGCAATCAACGTACGGAACACTAATTGCGGAAGTCCAACTTGCACTTGACCAGTTATTTGAACTTTGATATTAAAACCTTAGCAATATACAGTCCTTTTCGATCCCTACACCGTTCTATACGAATTTTCCATTGTTGAAAGCAGTGCTGCAGATCGTCTTCTGACAGGTTCATCAGGACCTTCGTCGCATTTTTCTTTACTGCGACAATGAACTCAAAATGGGTTCCTTTCAACGCACTTTTCACTTTGGAAAGAAACAAAAAAAGTCACATGGAGCAAGATCAGGTATGTAGAGTAGATGTTCCAACACGGGGATTCCATGTTTCGCACAAAAACTGGTGGAGGATCCGATTCTTCCTCATATCAGGTTTTCACTTCTCCCCCATTCACGAAGTGTAGTTAAAACCTGTTTATAATGAATTTGATTTACAGTTTTACCGTCAGACGGCTAATCAATGTGAACAATCTCACGGATGTTAAAAAAACATGAGCATCATTGCTTTGAATTTTGATTTACTCATCCACATTTTCTTATCCCTCGGTAAGTTTGGGCTTTTCCAGTTCAGTGATTGGCGCTTGGTTTCAGCGTCATACGTGAAAAACCGTGATTCATCACATGTTTCTACCCTGTCTGAAAAGTTAGGGTCAGAATCAAGGTTTTTCAGGGTGTCAGAACAAATGGTCATTCGAGTTTGCTTTTCATCGGCAGAAAGGATTTTCGGTACCAACTTGCTCAAGTTAAAATTGTCATGTAAAATTTTCTGAACATCTTCTTTGTTAATATTTTACTGACAGTTCTAATACTCAGACGTCGATTTTTTCTAATGATCTTTCCGATTTGTCAATGTTGTTGTCTGCTTTTGCCGATCGTAGACGCCCAACGCAGTGATCGTCTACGACGTCTTCTCTGCCATCTTTGAATCGTTTTACCCACTCGAAAACATGCGTTCGTGATAAGCAATCATCAGCATACACTTCTTGGAGCAAACTTAATATTTTTGTAGCAGACTTTCCAAGTTTAACGAGAAATTTCACGTTAACTCGTTACTCAACATTGATACTAAGCATTTTTCCGACGCAAAACAAATACATGATCCGATTTAAAGTAGCGCCGCAGCCGAACTGGAAACTGCACGGACATCAAATTGGCGCAATATATAGAGGGTCTGTTCAAGCTCAACGCCCCACCATTGTCAACTGCGTGGTACCAATATTATCGGCGTAACAAAATCAGTCCAGTGATTTTCCAGCCACACCTCGTATACATATTTCTTGTAGGTTTGTACTTTGTTGAGAGTGGATTGCGGGAGTAAAATAATTTTAATTATTTATTTTTATATTAATTTAATGAAAGTGATACTGCATGGTACGAATTTTGATTATCTCAATTTTATTTTAAAGAATTCTGTTCGTCCAATAAATCCGTATTATTTTATAATTGTTTGTGCTCGCGGCTCCCTCTGCGTGGATTTGTTTTATTTAAATAATAAAGGAAATGAAGAAAGTGCCGAACTCAACATTGATATTAAGCATTTTTCCGACGTAGAACAAATACATGATCACATTTAAACTAGCGGTGCAGCCGAACTGGAAACTGCACGGTCATCAAAATGGCGCAATATATAGAGGGTCTATTCAAGCTTAACGCCCCACTATTGCCAACTGCGTGGCATCAATATTAGAGGCGTAACAAAATCAGTCTAGTGATTTTCCAGCCACACCTCGTATACGTATTTCTTATAGGTCGGTACTTTGTCGAGAGTGGATTGCAAGAGTAAAATAGTTTTGATTATTTATTTTTATATTCATTTAATGAAAGTGATACTGCATGGTACGAATTTTGATTATCTCAGTTTTATTTCAAAGAATTCGGTTCTTCAAATAATTCCGTATTATTTTATAATTGCTTGTGCTCGCAGCTCCCTCTGCGTAGATTTGCTTTAGTTAAATAATAAAGGAAATGAAGAAAGTGTCGAACTCCCGTTTACGCACTATTTCATTTTGATACCTTCAATATGTATCGTTAGCGTAGACAAAAATTATTATTTCTTCTAATTTACCGATTCAATTTTCAACAAACATTGACTTGAATTTTTCGGAATAATTTATCTATATTTATAAACAGTATGAATTTCAGTTGAATTGCTAATTCATAACTTATGAGAGGACATACGAGGGTGAATTGAAAAGTCTTGTAAAACAAACAAGCTAAATAACATTTTTTTACAAAGACAAAAATTTATTTCTCAACTTAATCCTCTCCTTTTTTTATTCCCTCAGAAAAGAAAAATGTTTGTACCTGTGCGTAATACTCGTTTACAACACAGAAACCTCTTCATTCGACGAAAATTTCTTCTTCTCAAGCTAGTTTTTGAGTTTAGGAAACAAAAAAGTCACTTAGGACCAAATATGGAGAATAGGGTATTTGGTGAACAATTTCGAAGCCCAGCTTGTGCACTTTGGTCCTTACGCGGGCCGATGTATGAACAGGCGCACGGTGAAGGAGCACTTTTTTGCGTTAATCTTGGTCGCTTCTGCTTCAACTCACTACGCAAACGATCTAACATTGCGTAATAAAACCCAAAATATTTGTATCTGTGCGGAATACTCGTTTACAACACAGATAACCTCTACATTCGACGAAAATTTCTTCTTCTCAAGCCAGTTTTTGAGTTTAGGAAACAAAAAAGTCACTTAGGACCAAATCTGGACAATAGGGTAGGTGGTGAACAATTTCGATGCCCAGCTTGTGCACTTTGGTTGTTGCGCGGGCCGATGTATGAACAGGCGCACGATGAAGGAGCACTTTTTTGCGCTAATCTTGGTCGCTTCTGCTTCAACTCAATACGCAAACGATCTAACATTACGTAATAAAAGCCAAAATATTTGTACCTGTGCGTAATACTCGTTTACAACACAGATAACCTCTTCATTCGACTAAAATTTCTTCTTCTCAAGACAGTTTTTGAGTTTAGGAAACAAAAAAAGTCACTTAGGACCAAATCTGGAGAATAGGGTGGGTGGTGAACAATTTCGAGGCCCAGCTTGTGCACTTTGGTCGTTGCGCGGGCTGATGTATGAACAAGCGCACTGTGAAGGAGCACTTTTTTTTGCGCTAATCTTGGTCGCTTCTGCTTCAACTCACTACGCAAACGATCTAACATTGCGTAATAAAAGCCAGTCACTGTTTGACCCTTTTCCAAATAGTCAATCGTAATGATACACTATGAGTACCAAAAAAACAGTTGCCATCACAGAAAATGTGGCAATAGATTTATTTTCTACGCTACCACGAGATCGTTAAAACGCACCTCATTGAGTTTCTCAGAGATGCTGAGGCCACGTAGTTCAGGTTCAGCACGATTCAGACTTAGAACTTGATTAGAAATTGATAAACTAGACTTGATTAAATTGATTCAACGTTACAAGAATACAAGAAGTAGGGTAAAGATGTCAAAATCAAAAAAAAAGTCGTTGGAGCTCAAAGCCTGGTTTGGTGGGATTCAAGAATGTCATTGACAAACAAGATAAATATTGAAAAAAGCGGTTGTAGAAACGGTACTAACGTATGGAAGTGAGGTATGGGCAATAAAGAGGATGCCCTTGCTAAGGCAATCGAAGGATTTAAGAGTTCTAGTGCACCAAAGTTTTCTTTCAAAAACTTTCGCTCATCGTTTGTCAACTGGCGCTCCCCCCTCTATCAGAAGCTTCCACTTTTTTCCCTAAAGAAACACCCTTTATATCCGCATGCCTCTCAATTCGTCCCTTGAATCTGGCTACGCCATTGGCATATATTAAATTATTTTCTAATGTATTCTACGTATTATTTTTTTTATAAGGACAGGAAGTTATACTGTTTATTCAGGTAAATCATTGGGTTTGTTCTCGGATTTAAATTTAACGCATGTTTCCGCTTTTTTATTTGAATAAAAAACACTTATAATGTTTTAAACTTTATTTTTATCAATAATATCATTAACGTACATACTTGTACAGACAATAGCAGATGAAAACAAATTGTTATATATATTTTTTTTTGATTTCGTAAAAGATAATGAGAAAAAATGTAAATTTAGATTTGAGAGTTTTTTAAACTTAATCATTGTCAAATACCATGCATGTGTCAGTTATCTTATTTTTTTAACGAATACACTTAAGGTATCTTAAACTTTGCCCGTTTAGACTAAAAATAGTATTAACATACATAGATATAAAAACAATAGTAAATTAAAAAATGCGATAGACCAGACATCAACAATTGAAATAAAAGATAAAATTTCAAGACTGAACAACCTGTAGTTGAAAAATAAAGGGTGGACTATCTGTTGGTTTCTTTTTAAAATTGCTATAACAAGAAAACCGTTTAATATTTTTTTAAGTTTTTATCTTTATGGAAAAAACAAAACCTTCCAATTCATTATGAAATATAATTTCATTCAAATGGCTACCACAGCTGGTTTGGCGGTAGTCTAATCCTGTCAACCAAATTTTTCAGCACATTCTTAATGGTTATGGCTCTATTTGGCGAATAACTCGATGTATATTTTCCTTAATTGCATGAATTTTTGAAGTAACAACGTTCCCTAAAAGTTCCCCATAAAAAAATCTAACGGCGCCCAATCGCAACTGCACGGTAACCATGACAAATCTCCAAAACAGCTGATCACACGATTACCGAACTTAATGTGTAAAAGATCGATTGTTTCACGGCTGGTGTGGCATGTTGCGCCGTCCTACTGGAACCAAAGCGCCTCCAACTTCAAATGGTCCTCCGGCCACAAAAAAATTAGTTATCATCTCCCTGTAACGCACTCCATTCACTGAAACGTTATCGCCTTGTTCATCTTCAAAGAAAAACCTATAACCAACCAAACGGGCCCTCTTTAAGAACACATTGGCTTGTCTACGATTACGTGTGGATTTTCAGAAGCCTAAATTCTACAGATAAAAAGATAATTTTGCGAGCAAAATCGACGTCATTTTTCAACTCATTTGTAGCGCTCACAGAGAAGCGATAACAAAGTGGATAGTCATTTTGCTTCAGTTCTTGAGTCCGTTAGATCTTGATTTTCATGTAAAATTCTCCTTAGAGAGGTGCGACTAATGTTCAGTTGTTGAAATCTGCGACGAGTTGAGATTCTTGGGTTGTTCACGTATACGTTGGACAACAGCAGCAATATTTTTGTCTGTGCGCAGTGGACGAGTATGAGGATAGGTAAAGTTATCAACAAGCATGCCAGTTTTATGGACTTTTTTTACGAATTTCCTTACAGCAGCGGCTGAAGGAGCAGAAACACGCAAAGAAAGAAATTTTTCAAGAACTTTAACGAGCGATGAAAATTGTTTTTCCAGAATTGTTGCAGGCAATAAGACGAGGTTGTTCTATCTAGATCCTCCCAGAAGCAGGAGTCGATGCAATGGATTCATAAAGCCTCATCACCTCCAAAGAAGGAGTGAGCTCAGTGATCATCTGGAATGTTGACAGTGAACTTTTTGAGGTAGAGAAGCTTACAGCGCTTATGTCGCACGGCAAACAGTACAGAACACCGACATCACAAACAGAATAAGATCTTTTCCGCTATCTTCGTGAAGACTCCAATAAAGCAGAATGCATTTTTGCTCCTTTATTTGATAACTGCAAAAAAGTACATATTTACATCACCAAAAAGCTTAAAATTCAAAGTCAAGTATATAAAATGGTAATGTTAATATATTGCGAATATTTATTATTATAAAACCCATATAAATTATTTAAATCAACAACTCGTAATATAAACTAAACAGCACCCACTTAAAACAAATAATTACCTGTTACATTTTATGTTTAGATATCATGTGAAAGGTAATCATATTTTGAATGCACCAGTCACTGCACTCATGCATGTAATTTACAAAATAATACAGTAAGATGCTTTTGAAAGATTGCCAATTTATTTATTTATTTATTTTTTTTATTTCTTTATCAGCATACTATACAGGAAAATTTAGTGATGGGCTTTACAAATAAAACAGTCTGTAATATTCTTGCTCTTTGATTTACTTTATAATTTATTTGTGCTCATTAATTTGGTCTTTTGAACTGTATAATTAGCAGGGAACACAGTTATTAAACAAATTAAATTTTAGACGTTATTGTAGTGCATTTTGCGTTAATCGATAATTGGCTTCTGACGTCTTTATTCTGTATTATTAATGATGGATCTTCAACTTGGAAGTGCAATACAAGGTGTATAAATAAAAAACACTATTGTAGATTAAACAATAGTCCTTGAATTTTTTAAATATTGTCTTAATGCAGGGCTATCAAGGTCATGCACAGTTCGAGCCAATTTCGTAGGTAACGCCTCCCGCTGCCCCCACCACTGCTGCTGCCGCCGTTCGCGCAGTCTCAGGAGCGGCTATGAGAGACATAGGAGGAGCGCATTGTGTTTGGTAAGCGGCCGAGCTGCGATCGGCTGCTCGGCCGCTTAACGTCTAGCACTGGTGGGGGCAGCGGGAGGCGTTACCTCCGAAATTGGCTCGAACTGTGCATGACCTTGACAGCCCTGTCCTAATGTGAACGAGTGGCGAAATTATCGATCACTGCTTGGTATGTAGTTTTCGCATTCATAGACACTGTTCTAAGCTAGTCGTGAATTTATGGATCATTGCTTGGTGCGTCGTTTGTTGCCATTTTTAGCAGTTCTTATCTTTTAATTGTTCTAGAGAGTATTGTGAGTTTTATTTATGATTTATCAAAATAATACCTATGAAAGAATTAATAGTTTAAAAACATTCCTTTATACTGTTAGCTTAAGAATATTTTTTCTTCATGTCGGTCTGTCAGTCTATCTATTGCCCCGATAACTTTTTAACGAAATGATATATCGATTTCAAATTGAGTCTTTGAACAAATTTCTATTTGTTGCAGGTGCGAATGGCAAAAAAGTAACCAACCCACTTGTAATCTGCCTCAATTTGACAGGATGTGAGACGGAGGAAACGGGTCAAGCAAGAGTGAGATTTCAATTTGGAGTGTGGGATGCTAATATTAGACATTGGGAATGCTGTCCAATCAACAGCGTAGTTTTGAATTTACAGAATACCAGAGAACTTCTTTCCGTTGGATACAAAAGCTTGGGAATTTTGGAGAGGCATATAGATAGTGGTAAGTTTATAAGTTTGACTTTTAACATTTTTTATGTAACAATAACAATACGATGTCTCCGTGGCGAACATTTGGATGTTACAGAGCATTACTTGTATTTATACCGTATGTTAGTTCTCGATATTTTTGTACCGACAACGAGCAAGTGTGTTTTCAATTAATAACTGTGCAGATATTTTGCGGGGGTATTTCCACAATTTTAATTCGAGGTCGACATTGTAATTATAGTTTTTTTTTTTTTTTTACTTTTTTACAGATAAAGATGTAAGAATAATGGTAAAAATCCAAATAATCCAAAGTGACGAAGAGGTTCACAGTCTATCGCAAGATATGGCAAGACTCATGAAGGATGACGAGGCGAATAAGGATACGATGGTAGAGTGTTATTGTGATGCGGAAAACAAGGACAATAAAAAAGTTTTGAAAGTTCACAGTTGGATAGTGAGGACGAGGAGTGAAAAATTGGCGAAGAGGCTTGAAGAGCATAGTGACGAAAAAAATAAAGTAAGTTGTTAATGAATCATGCTATTAAACCAATAAACAATAAAATATATTCCCTATGCCAGGAATCTTCTTTGTATGTGTTTGATCGGTTAAAATGTAGATTACAAATTCATTTCCACTGCCTTTTTACGAGCTTAGTTCTTAGAGAAGGGAAGACCAAACAACTTGCACTTGTTTTTCTAATTTCAATGTTTACTAGTAGAGTAAAATTAAAAACTGGTTGGACACATTCAAATTGACCTTAAATACTTCAAAAACAAAATATATAGCATATTCCATCACTTCTGCTAAACGACCAAACTTTCATAGCATTCATGTCAGTAATCTTGAGGATGATATTCTGGAAGTGGACTCTATAAAATATTTGGGAGTAATTACAGATAGTTACCTTAAGTGGATTCGACATGTTCTCAGACTTATGAGAAACATAAAGGGGTTGATTCATAAGTTTTATATCCTGAGAGAAATACTGAGTAGGAAGCTTCTAATCAGTGTGTATGGGACTCTTGTGGAGTCTCTGTTGAGGTACGGTACAGTTGTGTGGGGTGGTATTTACCAGAATTCCATATATCCTTGAAGGTGGTCCAAAATTACCTCGTCAAAATAATATTTCGAAAGAATCAACGTTTTCCTACCGACCTATTGTAGTCTGAGGATGTGCGTACTTTATACTGTCTTACAACTTGCTGCTATATTCATAAAACTAACAAATTAAAACAATTTGTGAATCTTTTTTTTATGGGTCTAGCACACGTGCTGCAGGGAGATCCCTAAAGTGCCACAGGAGCGACACGTGTGCGAAAAAAGCGGTTCACGTTGTTCTTGAATCGCTGTAAATTGTACTCGGTGGAAAACACAGTCCTGGGCAAATTATTCCAAAGGGATGATGTTCTCCATATAAAAGACTACTTGAAAATCGTTGTACGTGGAAAAAGGGTTGTACAAGAAGTGACAAGCTGAACCTCATACGGATGTGAAGTATCAGCGCGACGTGTATTTCTAACATGTACCGCTCGGGGAGGAATTAAACGGGCCACATCCTCCGAACACTTTCCATGAAAATATTTGTAGAATAGGCTCAAGTCGCCAACCGCTCTTCGATGTTCCAGCGAATCAAGACTGCCGGTGAGTTCCGGGTCTCCAATCAGACGAACAGGTCTTCTCTGAATAGAATCCAACAAATGCAGTGTTTAGGGGCGGAGCCCGTAACATGGGAGCAGTATTCCATAGTTGGTCGAATTTGAGCTTTGTAAAGAATTAACAGTTGTTGTGGAGTATAAAGCTTTCTGGTTCGAAATAATATTCCCAACTTTTGAGAAGCTCTCCTTGCTATGCCTGCAACATGCTCATGCCAGGACATATTTGCCCCCAAATTAACGCCCAACAAATTGAGTGACGATGTTAGAGGAATGGAGTGCCCCGCCATAACTATAACGGGTTCAGCAACGTTAACTTTTTTAGAAAAAACTGCCGCCTGGGTTTTTGTTGCGTTAAATTCCACTTGGTTACTGTCACCCCAAGATAGAATTTCTTCAAGGACTTTTTTAAATTGAAGAACTTCCCGCTGTCTGCGGACACTCGCCTGAGCAGCCGATGCCCGAGCGTTCAAAGTGAATGAAGAGATAAGCGTACTCGTTAATGTAAATGAGAAAGAGAGTAGGAGACAGTATGAAGCCTTGGGACAAACCGGCGTTGATAGTGAAGGTGTTGGAAAGAAATGTCGACCGCCACTCGTAAAGTGGCTCATGCTCATGGTACCAGATGTATGATTGGTAGACACTTAAAAATGCCTCGTATTACGCTCTTGTATATTCTTGTTTTAGTCTCAACGGAGACGAATTTATTTCTAAATATGGAATCACTGAGGCATCCCGCTATCTTATTAGCCTTGTTGACTTGATGTTTCACTTCTTCCTCAATTTTTCCGATACTAGCTATTTTGATGCCCAGGTAATCGACCTCCATCGCTTGTTCTATTGGTTTATCTTCCACTACCAACTTGCACCTGATCGACTGTTTTACTATTACCATTGTCTTTTTTTTTCAGTTGAAATTGCCATATTGTTTTGCTGCTTTGGAGAATTCGCCTTTGCAGATCGTTCTCGATTTCAGCCATTATTATCGTGTCATCTGCATAACATATAATTTTAAGTTCTCTGTTACCCATTCTATATCCCTTCTTTCTTTTTATATTCTTTATAATTTCATCCATGACAATTTTAAGTAGACGGGGACTTATGGTAAAGAGTCTTCCTGCCTGATTTCAGATTCATAGTTGATTGGTTCATATCTATGTACGAGTATACAAATTGTGCATACTCTTTAATTATCTTTATTTTTATATAATTCTAATGATTTTTAGGTCTTGTTTTTTAGATTATATCTAACACATATAGGTGTTCACTCACCTAGATGCGGTACAAAATTCTGACATTCAATTACTCTAGTATGTTGTAAATTAATCTTGTAAACTATTATGATAGTGTAAAATATTATGAATAAACTATGAATAAATAAAAAAAAAAATTACTAGTCGTGAGGTTACTGATCAACTTTTTTATTTTTAGCATGTATTGTTACTTGTACTAACTGTTCGTTTTTTTTTTCAGAAAATAAAATACTTACTCTCTCTACAAGAATACTCGTACGGTGTCGTTAGTGAACTCATCAGGTATATTTACACGGATAAAGTTGACTGTGTGGATAAATATGCAGTCAAGCTCCTACCGATAAGCACGATATACAACTTACACGGTAAGTTTTTCATACCACATTTATTTTGAAAATAAGTTGTTTATACCTGGAATTAAACGGTTTTATTACCAACTGGTTAATACCAAGAAATATACCTGCGACCTCTAAATGCCCACAAGAATATCTTGCAGCGGTCTCAAATCGGCACACATGAGGGATTTTTTCGTGGAAACTAAAGCATCATAGGCGTCAATATTTCCTTAAAGTGTCGGCTTGGGCCCCAATGCTCGCACGTGAAATAATCGGCTTATACTTATTTGAGGAAATACGGAGGCCGCTCAACTGTGGCTGGGCGTTAATTTAGGAGAAAATATGTCTTGACATGAACATATTGAATGTATAGCAAAGAGCTGAGAATATACGTACTAGAAAGCTTTACACTCCACAACAACTTTTAATTCTGTACAAGCGCAAATTCGACCAATGATGGAATATTGCTCCTATGTTTGGGGAGCTCTGCTCCCAAACATACACTGCATTTGTTGGATTCTATTCAGAAGAGAGTTGTTCGCCTGATTGGAGACCCAGAACTGACAACTAGCCTTAATTCCTTAAAACATTAAAGAACGGTTGGCGACTTGAGTCTGTTCAAAAAGTATTTTCGTGGAAAGTGTGCGATGGATGTAGCCCGCTTATTCCTCCCAAAGTAGTACATGCCAGGAATACACGTCTCCCTAATACATGACAATCACATGAGTTCAGCTTGTCATTCCTTGTGCAACCCTTTTTCGAGCAGTCTTTAATGTGGAGAACCTCAGCCTTTTGGAATGATTTACCCAGGATTATTTTTCACGAAGTACAATTTACAACGATCCAAAACCATCGTGAATCGCTTTTTTCGCACACGCTTTGCTCTTGTAGCGTTTTAGGGATTTACTTGCAGCACGTATGCTATGTCCATAAAAAAAAAAGGAGGCGAGATCACATACTTCACACGCATCTTTGCAGTCATCGCAATTTTCAGGAATAAATTAATTTCCAAAAGCCTTCACATATTCCTGATTTGCGAACGGATTCTTTCATGTGTGAACGTCTCAAAACTAGGGTTTACAGTAACAGCCTCACTCCGGAAACTGTAAAAATGCAAGAAATGGCAATGATCAAGGAAAAGACTTGCCTAACGATGATAAATAAGTTTACCGTTCGTTTGGAAGAATACCAGGAACGTAAAGATTCAAATGTAGATGGCATTATTTTTAAGAAATTATAAAGAACTGCAGTGTGATATATAATAATATACAGTACAACCGGTTTTTTTTTCTTTCAGGGTTAAAAGGGCTCTGCGAGCGTCACCTTATCGAAAGCCTTACGCCAAGCAACGTAGCCAACATTTTACTTTTAGCAGACCAATGCGGATGTGAAAATCTAAGAAAAGCTGCGTTACATTATTGTGAAGCTTCCGAAGAAATCAAGGGCAGCGTGCATATGGGTGAGTAATAATAAGTTTTTATATACTACAATGATTAGATTAACGCTACAACAGTTCATTCAATATTAAATTTACGAACGCCGTAGAGTGTCAATCGACTCTGGCTCTACAAGTCGTGTCCATCACAAAATCTTACTTAGTGGTTTTTCCATTGACGACTATATATAAACACTTTACACACGTACTTAAGTCTGTTAAATGCATTTATCTTTCTCTGTTCATACGATAAGTAGTAATTGTGTCGTTTCTGTCAACCCTCAACCATTTTTCTGAAGAGGTTATAAACTCGGCCTTCTGACATCATAAAGTCCGCCATTTTAATATCGTGGCTTATACTGAACCACGTGTGTGCGTGTCTGATTAACAGCTTAATAAAACAATTTCCATGTATTCAGTTTAAATCTCCGTTCTCTAACTGATATTTTTAAAATATTTGCCGCCACCTTTCAAAATATATTAGAAAAAATACGAAATATGGTAAAAAAATTCTGGACTCTTTAAATACAAAAAGCATCTACGATTTTACACAATTTCACTCTACATTTGTAGAGTATTCGAAAAATTTATCTTTAGAAATCGGGCTTAAAATCACTATCGCGTTCTTTTGGATATTAATCTTTAGATTTAGGCAGAAAAAAATTTCGTCCATTTTTTAGTGTTCATATGGGAATGAAATTCTTAACATTATTGTTTTTTTTTTTCAGGGAAAACGCTTGCCTGGCGTGTGATGGAAATGGTTAATCCAGATTTATTCATGGAAGCATGCGAAAGCATAGGAAGTTCTTCTAGTAATTTAGACAGCCCTGGAACACCAGGCGGATCTTGGAGTGATTGAAAACCTGACCGTATTATTAGCTTTAAAATTTGAAAGTACAAAATAATTTTGTATTTTTTTTTTAATTAAAAGAAAAGTTTAGTTAATATTATATAATGCATTTCTTTATTTATAAAACAAATTTTCTAATTTTGAGATAAATGTTGAAAGTTTGTATTTAATATAGATGTTATAAAACTAATTAACAAAAAAAAAAAACACTCGATGAACTCTGACTGTTGATTTAGGGATACAAATTATAGCACAAAAAAAGGTAAAGAAAAAATTATGGAGTCTCTAACAAGTACTTTAAAAAATGATTTTCTATCTCTTTGTTTGGTCAGAGAGAGTTTATGTAGCTTTCATATTGAATGTTTATTTAGTTACTTGATGTTTTCTCCAATGCTTAGGGTAAAATTACCGATTATTAAATACCAATATCTAAATAAATTAGGAAAAATGAGAGCTTAACCAATGAAAATTTCACTCATTTTTCTCCATTTACATTGATATTGATACAGAAGATCGAATACCAACAAGAAAAACTTTTTTTTATACTAAGCAATATTGATACTAGAAATGTCGATGCTTTAAATTTCTGAACTTCTCGTTGGTATTTAGTAAGAATTAGTTTTTTTAATTAAAATATTATTAAATTATTCGTTTATAAATCTTATTTGCGAATATTACACTTTATTGTTTCTATGTTGTTCTAGGTAGGTAAGTTCAGTTGTTTATAATTTTTATTTTTTGACTAAATACTTCAATGTGTGCATGTGCTATGTTTATCCAAATGCGGAACAACAAAATTTAGGCACAGAAAAACTAACATAAGTTGTTTTTTGTATTTTTTATTCTATGTATATACAAGAGTTTAATATTTATATTTATTGCTAGATTTACTTGCTTATAAATACCATATTTGTTTTAAGGATAAAACTATATATTTATATTAAATATATGTTTTATTAATTTTTATTGTTGCTTTTTATTTTCACCCTAAAAAAAATTGAAACGGCACTATCAAAACCAAAATTTTTGCGTTAGATCATATATCATATCACATCTGTATAAAGAAAAGAGAAGGATCTGAACTACCAAAAGTTAGAGTTTGGTATAGTCTGCCCCAAAATATAAGATCGTGATTTTTGCCGTTTTAAGTGGGCAATATAAAAATTCTGACCTTTTGTTTATGATAGGTTGCAGAGATGGACTTAAGAATCTTATTCATTAATGCAAATAAATAAAATTATAAGTGTTTTGGAGATGTTTATTTAAAGATGCACGTAAAAACAAATGAATAAGAAGTACAAATATACATTTTGAATAATTGGGATTTACAAGAGGAGACATATTGTATAAATAAAAATATATTTTAACTTAAGCCTAAATCGTTTTCACTATCACTGTCATCAGCTGAAGTAATTATCGGTGGTTTTATATTATTTACATAAATATATGAATCTTCAACTTAAACAACGTGTTGAATGGAATTCTTCGAGCTTTCACAAGGTATATCATTTATAACTTTTTTTACTAATTCAACCACTGACACGCTTAAAGTAGAAGAAATATTTTGTGCCCTTATTTTTGATTTAACTTGATGCCAAATATGTTCAATTGGATTATACACAATAATATGGAGAAAGCCGCAAAACAGTGTGTCCCATTTTCTCAGCCGTACTATCACAAACATATTTCTTTTTCAATTTATAGTCTTTCAAAACTTCCACAAGATCACTTTTTTTATAACTAAAGTCAAAATAAATGTCATTTTTTAACATATATTCCTGTATTTCGGATTTGGTGTTGGCTGCATTAGGAACCTTATTTAGTAGGCGACTATGGTAACTTGCTTTATCCATAACTATAACACTCTGTTCGGGAACATTTGGCTAAAGGGAATTTTGAAACCAATTTTCAAAAAGTTCTGCGGTCGTGTCTTCGTGATAGTCCAAACTTTTGTTGATTTTTTGGAACGTGAATCCCATTCTTAAGAGAATTCTGTGAAGGGTTGATCGACCACAATGTATATTGGTCCCATTCGGCACCAGTCTTAATTTAATTTGGTCTAGTGTCGGCACCAACTACTCTTCATACATAGAATATATTTTTTTCTCCTGATGGCATCTTTTTCACAATTGTCTACATGATACATTTGAAAATCTTTCCGTTTTTTCCTGTTCCTGAGTGATGATTTTCCTACAATATCGTTAATCGTATAAATCGGGGTTTTTGTTAGTTCACTGGTTTCTTGCAAAGCACTTTGTTTATTCAAATTTCTTTTTACCAAACTGTCATAAACATTTTTCACTATTTGTTTAGCCTCAAGTGATAAATGTTTTCTCTTGCGATAGCCACTATTGCAATTTTCCCAGGGACCCAATATAATTAAAATAAAACCGTTACGTTGTAACTCGTCAGTAAAACTAAAAATAAAAATAATAAAAAGTATCTTTCGAATCTTAATGGGGACCTGTGGTCATTAGGCCTATATTATCAAATACTTAAAGGGTTCCAAACAGGGTTGCCAGCTAGTAAATATATAAGTAAAAATAGATCCAATATGATTGCATGTGCAAGTGAGGGCGGTATACAAAGCACCGGAGGTGGTTTATAACTTAAAAACTAAAAAAGATGAAGAGAGAATATAGATTCATGTTAAGTTCATGTTTCTCTCTGAATTAATCCCTCAAGGGCCTATATTATTTTCACGCCTAATTTCTGGTAGAATCGGAAACAAATTATAATTTTGAGAACTAACTGACACACACACACACACACATATGTCATATTTGGCTTTAACTGACTCGTTTCTACCGACGCTAAAAACACATATATTTAATTTGATTAATTGAAGGTAGGGAAGCTTAATTACATGTCTATTTTTTCGATTTAGAATACCTCATCACATCAATTTTTGGTCAAAACACTACATATACCCCATATATTAATAGGCGATTTTTATGTAAAAACCCGAAAAATATTATTTTCATGGTAATTCTATATCTGCTAAAGATTTATAGAAGATAAAAATACTGTTAGCTCTAGCAGACCATTAATATATCCACTTTAGACAGATGCGTTGGTGTTACTGGTAACTGGGGGTTAAAATACTCTTCATAGTTTTCATACCTCTGTTCATTCAATGTGGATACCCCCTTACTTACAGATGCTATCTTGGACGACGTTTCGAACACACTCCTAGATTTATAGTTATTAACAGTTGCAAGAGATGGCAATACAAAAAGTAACTTTATAATTTTTGTAAAACCTACGATAACTTACAAGCTAGGAATAAACATAAATAATTAAAGGAATATCATTATTTACCTACATGGAGCAATTAAATACTTATAGTATACATATATTTAAACAACAAACTTTTTTATTTCTTGGGCAAAAAAATATTTTATTTACTTTCTGTCGTCGCTGATATAATATAAAAACAGTTTTTTTGAGCGTACGCATGCGCGATGAGTGGCGGTTTTTGTTACACACAAAAAAATAGAAAAAAAAACATTTCAAAATGGCCGATGCTTGCCTAACCTGCCTTTAAGCACGTTTTGAATTTACCGGCTTATTTTCTCATTTAGAAGTCGTGTTTCGGGAGTGCAATGCTTTATAACATAAGGTAAACTATAATATTTTGAAAGATATTAACTGGTAGAACTGTCAATGAGTAATAAAGATAATATTGTCGAAAAAAACATGGAAGCTAATGTAAATTTACAAGGCCAAAGTGCTAATTTGAATGAAAATATCGGTGAAAAAAATTATAATGTCACTCAACAAAAAATGGAAGGGATCACTTTAGAGATGGACACTCCGAAATTAGGCCTTAATATAAAGAAAAACTTGAACCAGAGCTTAAACCATGATGCCGAAGATATTAGTTCTGAGGGAATTTATGTTCACAATGATACTGTTGAGAATGACAGTAAATTAGCTTCCAGTAGAGTTTCAGAAGTTTTAGATAAAAATATCCGCGATAATGATGGTGCTTCATGTGTAGTCACCCAGGCAGCTACAGAATCAGACCTTTTAGAAAATGTCAAACCCAAACAAATAGTTTGCGAAATGATAGGTGATATGTGTGTTATGAGAGTTGCTGAAGAAAATGAAGTAAACTCTAACAATATAGGTAAGGATCAGTACTTTTAAAATTAAAAATTCGTTAATTAAGCTTTGAGAGCCCACAGCTCTGTCTAACCCACAGTAAGTAACTAAAATTACACTGATTTTTAAAGTTATAGGATTCCAGTTCACAAAGGCAGTAGTGGGCATTGCCTTAAAGGAGCTCTTTATTTTTTATGTGGGTGTTCATAATGAAGGAAAAACATCATTTTACAACACTGTAAACAAAAAAGGGGGGGGAGATGTTTATAGCAACGCTCTTTTGTTTACAGTGTTGTAAAATGACTTTTTTTCTTAATTACAAATGCCCATATAGGTTGTTATGATCCCTAGACTAAATATGTCAAATTTGAATTTTGTTTCCACAACTTCCATGCTATCTTTCAAGAGTCCAAAGTGTATAGTTTCATCTAATTTAATCGGAACATTTTTTTAAAAAAAATCTAGGCATATTCCTTCATAAATTTACACTTTTTTTGAAAATTTTTATTTCATATAACATGCTTATAACAAAACAGGTATTGATATAAATTGCAAACTCATAGCATTTAAAATTACAAAATTATTTTTTTATACTCTTCTATTTTAATCCTTATATTTTAACTGATTATTAAAGATGCTTACTTTGTACTGCATGAGGTGAAAAGTTCCTAGACTTTTGAACAAAAAACAATGTGCTAAGCAGTGGTTTGATGTAAATAGACTGACTTTGAATAGTGACAAAATTAAACAGGTTGTTTTTTCATTGAGAGAGGTGTATAACCTGAATGAGGGACTGGCTGAGGTTAGGTTTTTGGGTGTATATGTGGATCCTAAGCAGCATAGGCAAGATGTGTAAAAAATTGAGCAAACATCTTTTTGTATTTCGGAATCTTGCACACTATGTAACTCGGCAAGTATTACAAAAGGCCTATCACTCAATATTTCACTCTCATCTTGCTTATTCATTTCTCATCTGGGGACACTCTGCACAGACCTATCAAGTTCAGCTTGTAGCCCAAGACACTGAGAATACTGGATAAACTTGGTTTCATGAATGGCTGCCGACAGTCATTTGTTTGCTCAGAATTTTAACGGTTCCTTCACAGTACATTCTTGAAAATCTCTGGTTCTTAAAGCAATATGTTCATTCCTACAAAAGTCATGGAGATGTTCATTGTCGCAACACCAAGCATAAAGAGAATCTAAACATATTGGTGGCTCAAGTTATGTAAAACGGGCCTTGGGTACTGGGCCATTAAATTGTTTAATGTATTACTGCAAAATATTAGAGACCTACCAGACAAAGAATTTGAAAAAAAAATTTAAAAAAATTCTGGTAGAAAATGCTTTTTACTCCATAAACGAGTACCTCTGTTATAAGTTTTAGGTTTTTAGTTTGGTTTTGAGTTTTAGTTTTGAGGAGTTTGTTTTCATACTGTCTTAATGTTTCTTTCCTAAGTGTAAATGACAGTAATAGAAATTATACGTATCAACATTTGTGTAGTAATCTTATTACTTTGATCAGTATAGTACCAACATTTCTTTATTATATCATTATTTGTTGACGTGTGTAAGACAGTTTTTTGTATAATTTAGCATGGATAAACAGTATTAACTACTAAATATTGAATATTTTTTCCAAAGGTCGATTTTATTCCTCACCATAGTGTCCTTCATCAGCAACACACTTATTCCACTGACCTTCCAACATTTGGATACCTTTTGTAGATAATTGGTCTAGCGAGCAATCACACGTCAATATTAAACAGTTGCTACTACTCGAATGAATTGACAGATCGAAAAATAAAATTTTACTTGTATTTCTATAATGGATGGAACTTTCCAATCCAATTATGGCTGCACAGTTTCTAACACCATCTATGTGACCGGCCGAGAACTTTTTAGACAGCCCTCATAAATTCACTAAACCATCGACATATACTTGCTTTCAATGGAGCAGATGTGCCGTAACACTTCTTAACCATTCTTGTGTTTTGGCTGTATGTTTTCTCATCAAAAAACAGTGTCTCGATCGTTTGCAAAAGTCAATAGTAGCGTCACTCAAACAGCTGTAACTCCCAAACTAATAGATAAAATATCATGAAAATGTTGCACTAATCTTCTGAGAGTTGACACTAACTGAAAATCATATGGTTGTGCTCCAGTCTCCCAGAGAGTCTTGGGACTTTCACTCCATATAGTATGCTCAAAGCTACAATGCTTATACTCCATAGCTGAGAGTATCATTTGGATGATCTCATTTCTTCTAAATCTCCATCCATTAATCCAGGGTTTAAATCCAAATGTAAAAGTTCTTAGTACCTCTGCTTATGAATTTCTGTTTAGTAGACCTACTTACTTTAATTTCGTCTCAATATCAATATCAAAAGTATTTTATTGTCATAAAAAATCAATGGTTTTTCTTTAACAAAGTGTTTTAAATCTAAGGAATATAAAAATATAGTTATAATGCAAAAAATAGAACGTAAAATAAATTAAATCTATGCCAAATAATAAGGAAACCTGAAAACGAAATATGTAGAACACCCAACATCAAATATACAGTAGACAAATAGCAAGATACCTAGTTAACACAGAACCAGTTTCAGTCAAAATAAAATTAACACTAGTATATACCAGGTGTACAAGTATGAAATGCGGATTTCAGACAACAGATGGTGCACCAATGCAGTTTGTGTTATAAAGATTTGACACTGCGCCATTTTGTTGTGTCATCAAGTGTCAGACGCGCACGAGTGATAAATTGGAAAAGTGTGTGTATAGTGTCGTGTTGTTGTGTTCAATATGTCGAAATTTATACTGAACAATGAGCATTCGCGGCCAGCATTAATTCTTTGTTTTCGTTTGAAGAAAACTGCTGTTGAATCATACCGATTACTTCGAGAAGCTTATGGTGAACATGCTCCATGGCAAGATACGTGTGAACGATGGTTTCGGCGTTTTAAAAGTGGTGACTTCGATGTTGCAGACAAGGAACGTGGAAAACCGACAAAAAAATACGAAGATGTGGAATTGTAAGAATTGTTGGACGAAGATGATTCGCAAACACAAAAACAACTCGCCGAGCAATTGGGCGTTAGTCTACAAGCTGTTTCCAATCGGCTACGAGAGATGGGAAAAATTCAGAAGACCAGTAGATGGGTACAACATGAGTTGAACGACAGGCAAATGGAAAAGCGCAAAAACACGTGTGACATTTTGCTCGCTAGGTACAAAAGGAAGTCGTTTTTGCATCGTATAGTTACAGGGGATGAAAAGTGAATTTATTTTGAGAATCCCAAGCGCAAAAAATCATCAGGCGCACCATCCGCATCGACCGCAAGACCGAATCGCTTTGGCAGAAAGACGATGCTCTGTGTTTGGTGGGACCAGAGGGGCGTGGTCTATATACTAAACGTTAACAACAACAATTGACTGATTTGAACCGCTGCTTGAAAAAAGGCCAGAATACCGAAAGAGGCAACACAAAGTCATTTTTCTTCATGACAATGCTCCATCACATACGGCGAAACCAGTTCGCGACACGTTGGAAGCACTCAGCTGGGAAGTTCTACCCATTGCGGCTTACTCACCAGACTTGGCTCCTTCCGATTACCACTTGTTTGCATCGATGGGTCACGCACTTGCTGAGTAGCGCTTTGGTTCGTACGAAAATGTGAAAAAATGGCTCGATGAATGGTTCGCAATAAAAGGGGAAGATTTTTACAGGCAAGGTATTCACAAATTGCCCGAAAGATGGGAAAAATGTATAACAAGCGATGGAGCATACTTTGAATAAAGCACATTTTATCATTCTTCCGAATTTAACATGTTTTTTTAGAAAAAAAAGATCCGCATTTCATACTTGTACACCTGGTAAAATGATAATACATCATTGTCATTAGAAAAGGAGCGTACAAACCCACACACCACAGGCGCTTCACGATAAATGGAATGAAACCCAACAATAGACAAATGGGGTTATGCGAGCAAATCAGCATAAAACTCACCCAGATCATAATATGATTTGTTAGTTAATAAGTTTTTAAGACACTTTCTAAACACAAGTGAGTTAGTAGTCTTAATGTGAGTTGGCAATTGGTTAAACAATTTTCTGCCCTCGTATATTAATGAGTGCTTCGTGAGTGCCCTAACTGGAACAGGCAACGGCAGATCCGCAGCCCGCCGGGTGCCCTTCTAAGATGCTACGCGGTGAATACTTAAGCGTTTCTTATACCAGGTGTACACGTGTGAAATGCGGATTTCAGACAACAGATAGTGCACCAGTGCAGTTTGTGCTATAAAGATTTGACACTGCGCCATTTTGTTGTGTCAACAAGTGTCAGACGCGCACGAGTGATAAATTGGAAAAGTGTGTGCATAGTGTTGTGTTCAATATGTCGAAATTTATACCGAACAAAGGGCATTCGCGGACAGCATTAATTATTTGTTTTCATTTGAAGAAAACTGTTATTGAATCATACCGATTACTTCAAGAAGCTTATGGTGAACGTGCTCCATCGCAAGATACGTGTGAAACATGCTTTCGGCGTTTCAAAAGGGGTGACTTTGATGTTGCAGACAAGGAACGTGGCATTGCAAGCATTGTTGGACGAAGATGATTTGCAAACACAAAAATAACTCGCCGAGCAATTGGGCGTTAGTCAACAAGCTGTTTCCAATCAGTTACAAGAGATGGGAAACATTCAGAAGACCGGTAGATGGGTATCACATGAGTTGACCGACAGGCAAATGGAAAAGCGCAAAAACACGTGTGACATTTTGCTCACTCGTTACAAAAGGAAGTCGTTTTTGCATCGTATAGTTACAAGGGATGAAAAGTGGAGTTATTTTGAGAATCCCAAGCGCAAAAAATTATGGGTAGACCAAGGGCATCATCGACATCGACCGCAAGATCGAATCGCTTTGGCAGAAAGACGATGCTCTGTGTTTGGTGGGACCAGAGGGGCGTGGTCTATTATGAGCTGTTAAAACCTGGGGGAAACGGTTAATACTAAACGTTGACCGATTTGAACCGTTCGCTGCTTGAAAAAAGGCGAGAAAACCGAAAGAGGCAACTCAGCTGGGAAGTTCTACCCCATGCGGCTTACTCACCAGACTTGGCTCCTTCGGATTACCACTTGTTTGCATCGATGTGTCACGCACTTGCTGAGCAGCGCTTTGGTTCGTACGAAGATGTGAAAAAATGACTCGATGACTGGTTCGCAGCAAAAGGGGCAGATTTTTACTGGCGTGGTATTCAGAAAAAAAAAATCCGCATTTCATACTTGTACACCTGGTATATCAATGAAGCGGTTTCGAAGATAAACAGGGAAGTAAGGGTTAAAATTCCCTGCGAGAGAAAGATAGTCCTGCAGGATTCCCTCTGATGGGCCCTATTGTTGAAGCGGACAGCCTTCTTCTGCAGCAAAAACAAAATATTCAAAAGATATTGCCTGGCAAAACCCCAAAAGGGAATACCATATCTGAGATGGGACTCAAACAATGTGAAATAAACGGTTCGCGCAATCACTTTCTCTCTATTATATTCGTCTGCTTTACACATCCTTCAAAATTTGTACTAGTATTAAACTTTTATATAAATATTTTAGATAGAAATTTGAATCATGTTATTCTAGGTGAAAAACCATCTGAAAAATCAGATAGTATGCACGTTGATTGCCAACTTTTCCCAAACAATAATGAAAAACCAGGAAGTTCAGCAGACCCCAAAGACCCGATAGAAAATGCATCTGATTCTTCACATAATCTAAGTGATGTTGGTGGGGATACATCACCACACATGCTGACTGAAAAAGTAACTAAAATGAATATTTCACCAGTATCAGAAGTGAAAAAATCTAACGTGACTGATTCTAAGGTTGTGGTAAATTATCAGACTGATTCCTTCAGAAGTCTTATGGCCTATGCTGGGGACAGTGATACTGATAGTGAGGTAAATGCTTTTTATCAAAATTATTTTTGAAGTGAGAATGTATTCCTTTCTTTGTTTTTGAAAATTTGTTTTTTCTGAAATAACATTTAAGGACGTTCCCAAAGAGCAGTCGTGCTCAATTTACAGAAAGATCCCTCCTATGTAAACTACCATGCGTACAATAAAAAATAGTTGAGGCGCAGTGCGCTCTTTCCCCCGTCCCATATCCGCAGAAATACAAAAATAATCCCACTGCGTCGTTTTTAGTGTCCCGTACGGAATACTTATAAGATCACTTCGGTGTCTGTCTGTCTGTCTGTCTGTCACACCCAATTTTCTCCGAAACTATTTGTCATAGAAACTTGAAATTTGGTAATAATATAGGAATTGATGGCCTCATCAGAGCCATCTAGTTTTGAAAGTTAAATTTTGACTTAAGGGGTTAATTTTGGGGGGTGAAATCGGAAGTGAAAAAAAAAAATTTTTTACTAGGTCATCGAGTGTGGTGTCAAATGAAAGGTTGTGAAAACACGAGTAAAAAATATTAATATAATGCAATACTTGCGCGCACTTTTCTTTGTATTATTTTCAAAAAAATCGCGAAAAAAAATCGCTGTCCCGCGCCTTATCTCGAAAAGTACTTATCAAAAAATTTTGAAAAAATCCTGGAATATTCTCCATGGGGAGTAGATTGAACGAAAATTATCACGAGTGCATTACCTTTAATAATTATCTGGTATTTAAAAAAAAAAACAAAAATTTCAAGGTCATCAGATTTCAGTAAAGATTGGAAACAAACTTTGTTGAAAACTCATTTGGGGTGTGTTTTGTGAAGTCACTGATCATTTTATATCACCATAACATAAATTTTGACCTAAGGGATTCGTTTTGAGGGGTGAAATCGGAAGTGAAAAAAAAATTTTTTACTAGGTCATCGAGTATGGTGTCAAATGAAAGCTCGTGAAAACACGAGTAAAAAATATATGTATAATGTAATACTTGCGCTCACTTTTCTTCGTATTACTTTTTAAAAATCGCGAAAAAAAATCGTTGTCCCCTACCTTATCTCGAAAAGTACTGCTCAAAAAATTTTGAAAAAAAAATTCTAGAATATTCTCCACGGGGTATAGATTGAACGAAAATTATCACGAGTGCATTTACCTTTAATAATTTATTTGGTATATAAAAAAAAACAAAGTTTCAAAGTCACCAGTTTTTAGTAAAGATTGGAAACAAACTTTGTTGAAAACTCATTTGGGGGTGTGTTTTGTGAAGTCACTGATCATCACCTTAGTAACAAAAATTTTTATTTTAAAAACAATCAAGGTCAAGTGCAAGTTCAACTTGCACTTGACCGGTTTTTTCGGATATGGCAATGTTATATTCTTACTCTGATCGAGACACAAGATGTTTATGTCGGGTTTTATTGTTTACGTTTATATTGGAGATTTTTAATAGATTTGTTAAAAAAAACTGCTGAAAAAAAATAGCATTAGCAAGTGTGTCTTATAAAAAAAAAGAAAATTATTGTTGAAGTTTAAGACTTTAAGGTACTTCACTCATGACAATCAAAGCCAAAGGTATAGTTCGACAGTAAATAAAAAAATTTTAAAATACTCAAAGGCAGAGTGTTTTATTTTTGTCGGAGACTATTCGATTCGATGCATGCATAAATGTGGCAACGCTGCCGATGCGTATACCGAATGCTCTATAGAAGGAACGTTGATATAGGTTATATATATTATATTTTGTGTATGTTTACTTTTTAGACCATATTACTTCTGTTTTAAAATAAACAAAATATAATTAAATAAAAAATGCCTTTTGATTATAATCAATTGCGACATAAAGGCAAATTTGCGAAGGAAAAGCTCATCAGTAAACACAAAAAAGTATTTCGGCAATGAATGACGCGAAAAAAAATGAAAAACTGAAGAGCCTAACCTGTGTAGTGGTCGACGGATCGTTGAGTTAGATGAGTTAGGAAAAAATTTAAAGTGTTGTCTGTGTAAAAAAGTCCCTTCACTAGAAAAGATTCATGAGAAACGTTTAGGTCGTAATTACGTATCGTCCTGCCTTTCCCGCCCGAAAAGGCTCAGAAATGTTTAAGCTCAAAAAGTTAGCGCGTGATTTATTGCAAATATCACCAAACGAAAAATTCCACGATTCTATATATGACGTTAAAATCCTTGAGAATTTGGCAAATAAGTTTTGAAAGAGAGAAGATTTAATTACAAATTACATATCATATAAAGAGTGCCTACTGAAAAAACTAATATTGCCATCTTTAATTCCTTTGAAAAGTGTTATTTCAGATCTTACGATTAAAAGAATTGCATCTGAATGCATAACTTTGGAAGATCTAAAAAGTTCTTATGATAAATTGGGTTCTGCAAGAATACTGCAATTATTATCTAGTCGAGAAGACAATGGCAGTAATTAATTACTTTACAAATAGTTTATAATACTTCATTTATTTATCATTAGTTTCATTAATTATTTATTTGGTTTTATAGAGAAAATTTATAAAACCGTTTTTAGTGTTCCGTACGGAACAGTTATAAGATCACTTCGGTGTCTGTCTGTCTTACCCGATTTTCTCCGAAACTATTTGACATAGAAAGTTAAAATTCGGTACTAATATAGGAATTGATGGCCTCATCAGAGCCATGTAGTTTTGAAAGTTAAATTTTGACTTAAGGGGTTAGTTTTGAGGGGGTGAAATCGGAAATGAAGAAAAATTTTTTACTAGGTCATCGAGTGTGGTGTCAAATGAAGGCTTGTGAAAACGCGAGTAAATATATATATATATATATATATATATATATATATATATATATATATATAATGTAATACTTGCGCACACTTTTCTTTGTATTATTTTTAAAAAATCGCGAAAAGTCGCTGTCTCCCTACCTTATCTCGAAAAGTACTGATCAAAAAATTTTGAAAAAATTCTGGTATATTCTCCACGGGGTATAGATTGAACGAAAATTGTCACGAGTGCATTACCTTTAATAATTTGAATTGTTGAAAACTCATTTGGGGTGTGTTTTGTGAAGTCATTTTATACCGCCGTAAAAAAATTTTTTATTTTAAAAGCAATTAACGTACAGAACACTCATTGTGCAAATTCAACTTGCACTTGACCGGTTATTTTAAGATGTATTTAATATTGTTATCAATTGATATGTGACAATGTTGATAAACATAATATTAATTTAAAATATTATTGAAAAATTATACCTACAAACATATTTTTGTTTATTTTTTAAATAGTAAAAAAATAAGTATCAAGATAAAAATTCAAGTTTTTAATTAATACATTTAATATTTTTTCGGTGATTAAAGAGAAAGCTGATAAATACATTGTATTTTATTCAGTAAATTATTTAACGTACAAATGAATTTCTATTTAAAAGTTAACTACTTTAAATGCTGTTTGAATGTTGGCGCGTGAAGTATGACGACATACAGCATTGTGAAATTGTGTGTCCCTCACTACGCGGTTATTCTTTTAAAAAAATATTAACTTTAAATATTTATATCTTTTTAACAAATCGATAAAAAAATATATTTTTAATTTAAAATTTTTCTAATTTTTTTTTACTAAATATTAATTTTTTAAAAGTTCTTAAGATATACTTAAAACAATGCCTTTTTTATACTTCATTGGCCTATTGCATGTTAATTATGTGCACTTTAATTATGAATATCTCGCTTCACAATCAGTTTAAAAAAATTTTCTTTTTTTAATTAAATGAAAAACATTTAAATTAACATCATATTTCAATTTCATCAAATTCTTAAGAAAAGTGGATTTACGAGTGAAAAATCTTAAAAATAAAACGTTTGATTAAAATCCTATTACATATTATACGAGGCTGGTTTGAAAAGTCCGTACAAAGTCCGAGAGATGGCACCACCGGCGCGTATCGAGGTCATGTAGTATCTCTTGAATGAACGCACACCAAGTTTCAGCCATATTGGTCTATTTCTTTGTGTTTGGCACTCGTGTGAATCAAGGAAGTCGAGTGATTTTCAGAAATGGACGAAAAAGAATTTCGTGTGGTGATTAAACATTACTTTATGAAAGGCAAAACGCCTCAGGAGACTAAAGAGAAGCTTGATAAACATTATGGTGACTCTGCACCTTCGATTAGAACAGTTTATAAGTGGTTTCAAAATTTTCAGACTGGCCATATGGGCACAAGTGACGCTGAACGTTCTGGACGGCCTGTGGAGGTTACGACTCCAGAAATCATTGATCAAATCCATGATATGGTGATGGATGACAGAAGAGTTAAGGTGCGTGAGATTGCTAGTGCTGTGGGCATCTCGACTGAACGGGTACATAATATTTTGCATAAACATTTGGACATGAGAAAGCTATCCGCAAGATGGGTGCCGCGATTACTCGCGCTTGACCAAAAACGGAATCGTGTGAAGTGTCGCAAGGATGGTTTGCAGCTGTTCCAGAAAAATCCGGAGGACTTTAAGCGTTGTTTCGTCACTGTGGATGAAACATGGATACATTACTATACTCCTGAGACCAAACAACAATCTAAATAATGGGTTACCAGGGGGAATCTGCACCAAAAAAGGCGAAGACCGTTCCTTCGGCCGGAAAGGTTATGGCGACTGTCTTTTGGGATTCGCAAGGGATAATCCTCATCGACTATCTGGAAAAGGGTAAAACTATTACAGGTGAATATTATTCATCGTTTTTGGACCGTTTGAAAACCGAGCTGCAAGAAAAACGCCCGCGATTGGCCCACAAGGGCGTGATTTTCCATCACGACAACGCACCAGCACACACCTCAGCAGTTGTGGTCGCAAAATTAATGGAAAATGGATTCCAACTCGTTTCACATCCCCCGTATTCTTCAGACTTGGCTCCCTCGGACTACTATTTGTTCCCCAATTTGAAGAAATGCCTGGCGGGACAAAGATTTTATTCAAACGAAGAGGTGATTGCAGACACTAATGGATATTTTGTAGACTTGGACAAATCCTATTATTCGGAAGGGATCAACAAACTAGAACATCGTTGGACGAAGTGTATAAGCCTAAAAGGAGACTATGTCGAAAAATAAAAAAGGTTTACCCCAAACACATAGGTAGTTTTTATTTTTGCACGGACTTTTCAAACCAGCCTCGTATATTAAAATAAATCAATATTTTTATATTACTATGCTACTTATTTATGTTGAATACTAACAAATGTTTGATTTGTTATAAATATTGACTTTTTATTTACGATAAGCCATATTTTTTCTATATCTGTGAGCTAAATACATTTTTTAGTGTTTCGTACGGAACACTTATAAGATGACTTCGGTGTCTGTCTATCTGTCACACCCGATTTTTTTTCCGAAACTATTTGTCATAGAAAGTTGAAATTTGGTAATAATATAGGAATTGATGGCCTCATCAGAGCCATGTAGTTTTGAAAGTTAAATTTTGACTTAAGGGATTAGTTTTGGTGGGTGAAATCGGAAGTGACAAATTTTTTTACTAGGTAATCGAGTGTGGTGTCGAATGAAAGCTTGTGAAAACACGAGTAAAAAATATATATAATGTAATACTTGCACGCACTTTTCTTTGTATTATTTTTAAAAAATCGCGAGAAATCGCTGTCCACCCGCCTTATCTCGAAAAGTACTTATCAAAAAATTTGAAAAAATTCTGGAATATTTTCCACGGGGTGTAGATTGAACGAAAATTATCACGAGTGCATTACCTTTAATAATTTGTCTGGTATATAAAAAAAAACAGAAATTTCAAGGTCATCAATTTTTAGTAAAGATTGGAAACAAACTTTGTTGAAAATTCATTTGGGGTGTGTTTTGTGAAGTCACTGATCATTTTATACTTCCGTTACAACATTTTTTATTTTAAAAGCAATCAACGTACGGAACACTAATTGCGCAAGTTCAACTTGCACTTGACCGGTTATTTAAAATCAGTTGTGTGTTGACGATATTTCAAACTTGTTGCGCAGTTCAACGTTGCCAAGTTGCAAACTTTTATTATCAAGTTATGCGAGAAAAACTAAAAACGATTAAAAGTAAAAGCTCACTTTCAACATTTTTTTTTTATAAAAAAAACGATTACTGCGTGCTATAATTTTCTTTACAGAAAAATATTAGTTATATTTTTAATTAATGATTCTAAGTTTTTCAAAACAATCGTAAGAAAATTATCATTGTTATATAATAAAACGTCCGTTTTGACATAGGTCGGAGTAGGGTTCGTATGTTAAAAATGCAAATTTTATCAGCCAGTATTTACAAATTTAGTGCCGTAAGAAGTATTGAAATTTTTCCCTCCTATTAAGGACACTATTTCATGTATATTTAAATTTTCTAGATAATCGTAAGAAAATTTATTTTCTTGGGAACGTCCTTAACATCATTCCTGATATAATAAATGATCTAAAAAATAAAAATAGTCACGACATATTTGGATTAAGCGTTAAATTAATCAAGTACATAAAGAATTTAATAATATCACCTCTTACTAAGGTAATTAATCTGTTTTGAAGAAAATATTTTTCCATCTATCCTTAAAAAAGCCATAGTGTATCCTATCTTCAAAAAGGGAGATTTAAATGTCCCGGAGAATTATGGACTGGTATCCTTGTTGCCTGTTGTTTCAAAAATAGTCGAGAAATGTATGTTGGGGCAGATGGTTGAATGCTTAAACTAAACAGATGCTTCTCTGAAAGTCAGTTTGGGTTTAGGAGAAATAAAAGTATTGTTTTGGGTATTTTAGATCTTGTTTCCCATATTACTGGATCATTTCACAGGCTGCAACATAACATAGTCCCTTTGTATGTTCTAAGCAAAGATTTTGACTGTGTTAGCCACAGAATTTTAATATAGGAACTCAATGGATACAACTTTTCTTACGAGAGCCTGGCGCTTATTGAATCATACCTAAAAGATAGAACCCAAACTATAAGGGTCTCTGGGGTGTTGTCAACAGAGAGCGTAATCAATATTGGAATTCTCCAAGGCTCGGTGCTGGGTCCAATACTTTTTTAGATATATATTAATGGCTTGCCAGTTATCAACAATGCAGCTAAGTACACGCTCTTTGCTGACGATATCACGGTGGCATTTGCCGCTAATACAATTGAGAAATCCCTTAAAGGTTTCTTGGTGGCACGAGAGAGGACTAAACAGTAGAGTTTGATGTAAATAGACTGGTTTGAATAGCGACAAAATCAAACAGGTTGTTTTCTCATTGAGAAAAGTGTATGACTTGAATGAGGGAGTGGATGAGGTGAGATTTTTGGGTTTATATTTTGATCCGAAGCTGCATTGGGGTACATACATCGGCAAGATGTGTAAAAAATTGAACAAACATCTTTTTGTACTCCGGAATCTTGCACACTGTGTAACTCAGCAAATATTATGAAATGCCTATCACTCAATATTTCACTCTCATCTTGCTTATTCCATTCTCATCTGGGGACACTCTGCACAGACCTATCGAGTGTTCAGCTTGCAGCATAAGGCACTGAGAATTCTGGATGGGTTTGGTTTCAGGGATGACTGCCTACAGTCATTTGTATCACTCAGGATTTTAAAGGTTCTTTCACAGTACATTCTTGAGAATCTCCGGTTCTTAAAGAAATATGTTCATTTCTACAGAAGCCATGGAGATGTGCATTTTCATGACACCAGGCATAAGGAGAATCTAATTTCAACATATCGGAGGCTGAAGAGATGTCAAACAGGGCCTGGGTACTGGGCTATTAAATTTTTTAATGTATTACCGCAAGATATTAGAGATCTGTGAAAAAAGGTGAAAAAAATTCTGGTAGAAAAAAGCTTTTTATTCCATAAATGAGTACCTCTGCTATAAATTTTAAGTTTGGTTTTGAGTTTCATTTTTGAGGAGTTTGTTTCCATGCTGTGTTAATGTTTCTTTCTTAAGTGTAAATGGCATAATAATAGAAATTATACCAGGTGTACAAGTATGAAAATGCGGATTTTTTTTGCTAAAAAAAAACATGTTAAATTCGGAAGAATGATAAAAAGTGCTTTATTCAAAGTATGCTCCATCGCTTGTTATACATTTTTCCCATCTTTCGGGCAATTTGTGATTCCCACGCCAGTAAAAATCTTCCCCTTTTGCTGCGAACCATTCATCCAGCCATTTTTTCACATCTTCGTACGAACCAAAGCGCTGGTTAGCAAGTGCGTTACCCAGCAATGCAAACAAGTGGTAATCGGAAGGAGCCAAGTCTGGTGTGTAAGCCGCATGGGGTAGAACTTCCCAGCTGAGTGCTTCCAACGTGTCGCGAACTGGTTTTGCCGTATGTGATGGAGCATTGTCATGAAGAAAAATGACTTTGTGTTGCCTCTTTCGGTATTCTGGCCTTTTTTTCAAGCAGCGAACGGTTCAAATCGATCAATTGTTGTTGGTAATGTTTAGTATTAACCGTTTCCCCACGTTTTTAACGGCTCATAATAGACCACGCCCCTTTGGTCCCACCAAACACAGAGCATCGTCTTTCTACCAAAGCGATTCGGTCTTGCGGTCGATGTGGATGGTGCGCCTGGGTCTACCCATGATTTTTTGCGCTTGGGATTTTCAAAATAAATCCACTTTTCATCCCCTGTAACTATACGATGCAAAAACGAGTTCCTTTTGTACCTAGCGAGCAAAATGTCACACGTGTTTTTGCACTTTTCCATTTGCCTGTCGTTCAACTCGTGGTACTCATCTACCGGTCTTCTGAATCTTTCCCATCTCTCGTAGCCGATTGGAAACAGCTTGTTGACTAACGCCCAATTGCTCGGCGAGTTGTTTTTGTGTTTGCGAATCATCTTCGTCCAATGCTTGCTCTTCGTATTTTCTGGCGGTTTTCCACGTTCCTCGTCTGCAACATCGAAGTCACCACTTTTGAAATGCCAAAATCATCGTTCAGACGTATCTTACGATGGAGCATGTTCACCATAAGCTTCTCGAAGTAATCGGTATGATTCAACAGCAGTTTTCTTCAAATGAAAACAAAACATTAATGCTGTCCGCGAATGCTCTTTGTTCGGTACAAATTTCGACATATTGAATACAACAACACAACACTATGCACACACTTTTCCAATTTATCACTCGTGCGCGTCTGACACTGGTTGATGACACAATAAAATGACGCAGTGTCAAATCTTTATAGCACAAACTGCATTGGTGCACCATCTGTTGTCTGAAATCCGCATTTCATACTTGTACACCTGGTATGTATCAACATTCGTGTAGTAATTTTATTACTTTAATCAGTATAGTAGCTATTTTTTTTATATCATTGTTTATTGACGTGTGTAAGACAGTCTTGTATAATTTAGCATGAATAAACAGTACTGAGTGAGAGAATAGTTCAAAAAAGGTAATCTAGAAAATAGATTTGTTTGCTATTAGACATAATTGTACGATAGTTTATAAACTAAGTTCTTTTTTAGAATAGTGACATTGAAACCCAGGCAGACATTTCTGCATATAATAGCAAGGCTGTAAAAAGTACTACTGACACCAAAAAGATTTGGAGGAAGAATCAGGAAGATGATTCAGAAATGAGTGATGTAGAAAGTGACTCATCTGCGAGTACCTTGTCTTTGGAATCAGATCATGATGATGAAGAAAATTCTGATTCCGGTTCTGTGATAGACGTCAGTGATGATAGTACAAGGTTAGCAATTTGCAACAAATTATTTTTAAGAATACGTTTTTTTAAAAAAAATATTTAGTATTTGAGTTGATAAATCTACGAGGGTGGTTCAATAAATACCCGTGTTTGAAAACAGATGGCGTTGTTAAGGCAAGTTGATGTTACCATTGTGTGATGGCATCTAATAGATGACACCAAAAAAAATTTGATACTGATTCATAGGTTAGTTTGCATTTGGCAGCCATTTCAGTAGTGTAACGTGTTCGTCGCTAAGATGTTCAGTGATTCGCTTTTAGCTTTTGAATGGGAAAACGTGTGAGGAGATAAAGGCGAAATTGCATGCTGTTTATGGAGACCCTTCGCCATCGATGACAACAGTCAGATATTGGTTCAACGAATTTAAACGTGGTCGAACATCTGTTTTTGATGTGGATCGTCCGGGACGCCCATCAGATGTGGTTACGGAGAAAATCATTGAAAAAGTCCACGACATGATTCTCGCTGATCGTCGAACGGATCTACGCGAATTAGCAGAGGCCATAAGTGTGTCAAAATCCGAAGGACTGTTTTCGTCGAGTTGTCATCGTCGATGAGACCTGGATTCATCATTATACAGCTGAAACCCAGCAACAATCAAAACAATGCTCACTGACTTCTTAGAAAAAGGAAGAACGATCACTGGACTATGCTATAGTGAGTTATTGGACCGCTTGGACAAAAAATTGAAGAAAACACGGCCCCATTTAGCGAAGAAGAAAGTACTGTTTCACAACTACAATGCTCCATCATATTCATTCGGAGTTGTCGCCGCCAAACGGCAAGAATTGTGTTATGAATTGCTGCCACAACTCCAGTATTCGCCACCCACCTGGCTCCCTGCGATTTCTTGTTGTTCCCAAACATGAAGAAATGATTCGCAGGAAAAAATCCAGCTCGAATGAAGAGGTCATCGGCGAGACAGAATCTTATTTTGGGGAGTTGGACAATTCCTATTTCTTGGAGGGGCTTAAAAAATGGCAAGAACGTTGGGAAAAGTGTATATACCTAAAAGGGGACTACGTTGAAAAATAAAAAAAAAGTTTTTGAAAAAATGGCGTCTTCAATCCTAACACGGGTACTTATTGAACCACCCTCGTGATTAACTGATATTTTGGAATTTATTCATGTAGTATAAGAATTTAAATTGTTGTAATGAAGGGACGTGACTTCATTTTTTTTTTTTCGTTTTTTATTGGGAAAATTTCAAATATAACTCTAAAATATACAGAATGTTGTGAAAATGGTTTAATATATTGAAATTAATGACTTCTAGGTTTGGGGAAAGATACATTCCATATTTTCCGTTGTTCAATTCAGAACTCTTTGTAAGTTTCCAAAAGTAACCGTTTACTAACCCTAAGCACCGCTCTGATTTAAATTGCCAAGTAGAGCCGCCACATTGTTGCCAAACATCACGTTTTTTTTTAAAAAAAATACTGGATTAAAAGGTTTGATAGCTCAAAAATAGACCAGAAAACAATATTTTAAGCAAAAAACAAGTTATTAGTCTGCAATAATAACAAACACAATTTTAGATAAAGGATAAAAGTTTTACTTTGCTTTTTGTGAAAGTTGAAAAAAACTGCCGTATTTAGTATACATTCAAACAAAATACATAATATTCTTGTTTTAACTTTGGAAAAGTTGCAGTAAAACAAACTACACTTAAAAGTCAATATTTTAAAAGATGATCAGATGATATCTGAAAAGTATTTAACCGAAACTGTCAATATCAAATCATCAGATTTGTAATACCAGGTGTACAAGTATGAAATGCGGATTTCAGACAACAATGCAGTTTGTGCTATAAAGATTTGACACTGCGCCATTTTGTTGTGTCATCAACAAGTGTCAGACGCGCACGAGTGATAAATTGGAAAAGTGTGTGCATAGTGTTGTGTTCAATATGTCGAAATTTATACCGAACAAAGAGCATTCGCGGACAGCATTAATTTTTTGTTTTCATTTGAAGAAAACTGCTGTTGAATCATACCGATTACTTCGAGAAGCTTATGGTGAACATGCTCCATCGCAAGATACGTGTGAACGATGGTTTCGGCGTTTCAAAAGTGGTGACTTCGATGTTGCAGAGAAGGAACGTGGAAAACCGCCAAAATAATACGAAGATGTGGAATTGCAAGCATTGTTGGACGAAGATGATTCGCTAACACAAAAACAACTCGCCGAGCAATTGGGCGTTAGTCAACAAGCTGTTTCCAATCGGCTACCACGTGGGTTGAACGATAGGCAAATGGAAAAGCGCAAAAACACGTGTGACATTTTGCTCGCTCGGTACAAAAGGACGTCGTTTTTTTTACATCATATAGTTATAGAGAATGAAAAGTGGATTTATTTTGAGAATCCCAAGCGCAAAAAATCATCAGGCGCACCATCCACATCGACCACAAGACCGAATCGTTTTGGCAGAAAGACGATGCTCTGTGTTTGGTGGGACCAGAGGGGCGTAGTCTATTATGAGCTGTTAAAACCTGGGGAAACGGTTAATACTAAACGTTACCAACAACAATTGACCGATTTGAACCGTTCGCTGCTTGCAAAAAGGCCAGAATACCGAAAGAGCCAATACAAAGTCATTTTTTCTTCACGACAATGCTCCATCAGATACGGCAAAACCAGTACGCGACACGTTGGAAGCACTCAGCTGGGAAGTTCTACCCCATGCAGCTTACTCACCAGACTTGGCTCCTTCCGATTACCACTTGTTTGCATCGATGAGTCACGCACTTGCTGAGCAGCGCTTTGGTTCGTACGAAGATGTGAAAAAATGGCTCGATGAATGGTTCGCAGCAAAAGGGGAAGATTTTTACTGGCGTGGTATTCACAAATTGCCCGAAAGATGGGAAAAATATATAACAAGCTATGGAGCATACTTTGAATAAAGCACTTTTTATCATTCTTCCAAATTTAACATGTTTTTTTAGAAAAAAGTCCGCATTTCATACTTGTACACCTGGTATCTTTAGAGCCTTTTTTTATAACATAATCGATAAACCTATTTTTATCCGTAGGTGTCGAGGATCGTTCTCTACTTTTTTTTCCACAAATTTACGCCACTCATCTCTATTTAAAGCTACTTGTTTTGCCTCAGCCCAGGATTTTCCTCTTTTCTTCAGTATTTCATTCACACTATTGTTCCATGTTCCCCTCGGTCTCCCCCTTCTATTTTTTCCAGTCACTCTTGCATTCCACACCATTTTGATTTGCCGATCATCATTCATTCTCACTATGTGTCCAGTCCATTTTAACTTCATTTCCTCTATTTTTCCTTTAGCAATATTACATCAAGTTCCTGTCTAATATCTTCATTCCTTCTTTTATCAATTCTTCTTGCCCCTACCACTTTCCTCAGATACTTCATATCTGTGGCTTGTCATCGTTTTTCATACTTATCTGTCAGAATCCAATTCTCAGCCCCGTAGGTTATAACTGGCATATATATTGTTTTGAAAATTGCCATTTTTTGATATTTCCTTTGATATTTATTGATATTTCCTTTTTACTCAGAAAGCTTCTGTACAGCGCGCAGTAAAATCTTGTTCCAGCTTTCATTCTATTTCCAATTTCATCCTCTTGTGTTCCTTTGGAGTTTATTACTATTCCCAGGTATTTATATAGCTCCACCTGTTTAATTTTTTGTCCCTCTATTTTAATGTTCATAGTTTCTTGTCTGTTAGTTATAACCATCACCTTTGTTTTTTCCAGGTTAATAAACAGGTTATACTTTTTTAACTCTACTGTCCATATATTCATGTTTAGCTCCAAGACTCCCTCTGCCCTGGCTACCAGTACAATATCGTCCGCGAATGCACATGCCTCTATTTTTATAGCCTGTAACTGGTTATATCCCACCATGTACTTAATTGTCTTTTCCCCGACTCGCTTTTATTACCTCATCTGTAACGCTTATAAATAATAATGGACTCAACACTCCTTCTTGCCTTACCCCATCACTATTGGCAAATTCCTTTGATGTTCGGTTACACGTTCTCACTTGGTTTATTGTATTATCATACAGGCCCTGTATTGTACTTACTAAATCTTTATCCACATCCTTGTTCCTTAAACTCCTCCATATTCCACGTCTATTCACCATATCAATAGCTTTTTTCATATCCAAAAACCCTAAAAATACTCTCCCATCTTTTCCCAGGGCCTTTTCTGCAATCTGCTGTATTGTAAATATGTGGTCTTGTGTACTATGGGCTGGCCTAAAACCATTTTGCACATCTGCTAACTTTGGTTCAATTATTTGTCTTAATCTCTTTTCAATTATGGATTCATATACTTTTAGAGCTGTACAGAGGAGCGATATGCCTATGTAATTTTCACACGCCTCATATCACCATTTTTATACACTGGAAGAACAATAGCAGTACTCCATTCGTTTGGCATTTTCTTACTTCTCCATGCAACATTAAAATATCTTGTAGTTTTTTTTTCCCTGTTGGTCCAAGGAATTTTAAGAGTTCCGTATCTACTTCATCACATCCTGCTGCTTCACCAGTTTTTAGTTTCTCTAGCGCCTTCTCTACTTCCTGTAGTTCTATTTTTTTCCCTTCTTCTCAACTCTCTCCTTTACATTACCATTTCTCATTGTTTGTACACTCTCGCTTTCCGCTCTGTTTTCATTGTTTTGAAGTTCCATAAAATATTGTCTCCAGCTTTTTACATATGATTTTGTCCTCATCCGTGATAATATCTCCATTTCGATCCTTCACCTGCGCAAGTCTTACATCTATTTTATTTCTCATATTTTTAATACTCTGCAAAATAATTTTTTATTTTATACACTATTATCTTCAGTTGCTCTTCCAAATTCCTCCCACGTACCAGGTTTATTAAAGGTAATGCACTCGTGATAATTTTCGTTCAATCTGCACCCTGTGGAGAATATTCCAAAATTTTTTCAAAATTTTTTGATCAGTACTTTTCGAGATAAGGGCAATTCTTTAAAAATAATGCAGAGAAAAGTGTGCGCAAGTATTATATTTTTTTTTGAACTTGTGTTTTTACAAGCTTTCATTTGACACCCCACTCGATGACCTGGTAATTTTTTTTTCACTTGTCTTAACCCCCCGAAACTAACCCCTTAAGTAAAAATTTTACTTTCTAAACTACATGGCTCTAATGAGGCCATCAATTCTTATGTTAGTGAAAAATCTCAATTTTCTGTGTCAAATAGTTTCAGAGAAAAAAATGTAACAGACGGACAGACTGACACTGAAGTTATCTTATTCCGTTCCGTATAGAACACTAAAAATAACACTTGCCTCCTGTTTTTTTTAAGGGATCTTAAAATCAGCTAATTGACCGCCCAAACAATCGGATTTGACAGCTCGTAGAAAAGAGTCGGTAAGGGTTTAGTTGTTTTACACTGGTCAAGATGACGCTTGAGTGCTTTACCTGTTTATTAAAGTGTTCGTGTAAAAAATGAGTACCATTTAGAATGTGTCTGTGTATTATTTATATACCTAATCAATAAAGTTTTAAGATTAAACATCACTGAATACCTGCAGATCACGTTTATAATTTCTTGATACAGATGTCGACTGTTGTCTTCCTATCACATGCTTATACTATTTAAAAAATTTGAAAATAAAACTGGTAAGAAACTTCGAAATAATTTGGACTTTTGGAGTTGTATGTAGGATTGCACAGTAATTTTTGCACTAAATAATGTCTTACAATCAATAATTTAAAACACAGAATTTTTTAGCATATACCTAAGTGTATTGATCCTTGCTTTCTAAGCTTTACCTTTGAATAAAAGCAGGTCTTTCTTGTAGTGTGTGGTGATACATTTTCCTGACCCATTCTGGACACGTTATTTTAAGGTAATAAACTGCGCTGTAATAACAAATAAACGGATTCAATTCAATCCAAAGTAGTGACTCCAAACTTAAAGAAAAAATAAAAGAGTTTTAATATACTCCGTTGGTAATGATTGTATGTAAACATAAAATTTGAAGTGTATTTGATTATTGCAGTGTCACTCACTGACTCATTTTAATTTTAAAGGTTTTTTGGAAAATTCAGTGTGGCAACATTACTCTAAAATTTGACTGTACCGGTAGCGGAGGCGTTAAAAGAACAAGTTTCATTATAGCTCATTTTTTAAGTTAATATTGAGTTGCGCCATTTGTCATTATTTTTCTGCATACTGTTCATACAGGGATTTGTCGGTTTCACTATAATAAAGGATTTTCATAACACCATATATAGAGGAGGGAGGTAAACTAATTTCAGTGCTTCCTGAGTAAATAATATTACCATTTTTTTTTTCTAGAATTGAAAATAGTTCAGTACCAAATAAGAATAGTGATAAAGGAGCTGTGAAAAAGAGAAATCCAAATATTCTCGATCTGGAAGAGTACTTGCCTCCAGTACCCGATCTGTCCAAGTTGAATATAAATGTTGATGAGTCAGAATTCATGCATATGGGACATATTAGTGCCATCATTTCTGAGCTGGGTAAGAGTAATTGATTTTGGGCGTTTGAAATTAAGGAACATCATTTTACAACACTGTAAACAAAAGAGCGTGATGAAGATGTTTATAGCAACGAGAATTTGGCGGGATTAATAATACCAATCAAAACCGACAATTAATACCCCCAAATTCTACCTTACCTGTTTTGATTGGTATTGTAATTCCCGCCCAATTTTCGTTGCTCGTTTTCTACAGTGTTGTAACATGGCGTTTTTTCCTAATTACAAACGCCCTTATGTAGGCATGGATATAGTTATTCCCAATTTTTTTTTTATGTTTTGTTAAAATGAATGTTTTTTAGATTCCCAGTTAATATTTTTTTCACTTTTACTTTAAAGTTAAAAAATCTGGGTAATGATTATAAATACTAAGCTGTCAATAGTTGATTTAGGATGAAATATAACTTCTTGCTTTAAAAATATTACAGATGTCACGGGTACGCGTTCTATCAGGTCAAAACCGGGTACCTGACTGATTTGGCCGGGTACCCTGTCAAATTTTTTTAGCAAAATAGAACCAAATTAAAAGTAACATTTATTTAAAAATTTGAGTAGGAGAATCATTTTAAATGTAATGACAACAGACAAACTATATTAGTTCCCAACTTTTGCCAGGTGTACAAGTATGAAATGCGGATTTCAGGCAACAGATGGTGCACCAATGCAGTTTGTGTTATAAAGATTTGACATTGCGTCATTTTGTTATATCATCAACAAGTGTCAGACGCGCACGAGTGATAAATTGGAAAAGTGTGTGCATAGTGTTGTGTTCAATATGAACAAAGAGCATTCGCGGACAGCATTAATTTGTTGTTTTCATTTTTGAAGAAAACTGCTGTTGAATCATACCGATTACTTCGAGAAGCTTATGGTGAATATGCTTCATCGCAAGATACGTGTGAATGATGGTTTCGTTGTTTCAAAAGTGGTGACTTAGATGTTTGTACGTGGAAAACCGCCAAAAAAATACGAAGATGTGGAATTGCAAGCATTGTTGGACGAAGTTGATTCGCAAACACAAAAACAACTCGCCGAGCAATTGGGCGTTAGTCAACAAGCTGATTCAGAAGCCGGTGATGGGTACCACATGAGTTGAACGACAGGCAAATGGAAAAGCGCAAAAACACGTGTGACATTTTGCTCGCTCGGTACAAAAGGAAGTCGTTTTTGCATTGTATAGTTACAGGGGATGAAAAGTGGATTTATTTTGAGAATTCCAAGCGCAAAAAATCATGGGTAGACCCAGGCGCACCTTCGACATCGACCGCAAGACCGAATCGTTTTGGCAGAAAAACGATGCTCTGTGTTTGGTGGGACCAGAGGGGCGTGGTCTATTATGAGCTGTTAAAACCTGGGGAAACGGTTAATACTAAACGTTACCAACAACAGTTGACCGATTTGAACCGTTCGCTGCTTGAAAAAAGGCCAGAATACCGAAAGAGGCAACACAAAGTCATTTTTCTTCATGACATTGCTCCATCACATACGGCAAAATCAGTTCGCGACACGTTGGAAGCACTCAGCTGGGAAGTTCTACCCCATGCAGCTTACTCACCAGACTTGGCTCCTTCCGATTACCACTTGTTTGCATCGATGGGTCACGCACTTGCTGAGCAGCGCTTTGGTTCATACGAAGATGTGAAAAAATAGCTCGATGAATGGTTTGCAGCAAAAGGGGAAGATTTTTACTGGCGTGGTATTCACAAATTGTCCGAAAGATGGGAAAAATGTATAACAAGTGATGGAACATATTTTGAATAAAGTGTTTTTTATCATTCTTCCGAATTTATATATTTATATATATATATATATATATATATATATATATATATATATATATATATATATATATATACACGAGGCTGGTTTTGAAAAGTCCGTGCAAAAATAAAAACTACTTATGTGTTTGGGGTAAACCTTTTTTATTTTTCGACATAGTCTCCTTTTAGGCTTATACACTTCGTCCAACGACGTTCTAGTTTGTTGATCCCTTCCGAATAGTAGATTTGTCCAAGTCTGCAAAATATCCATTAGTGTCTGCAATCACCTCCTCGTTTGAATAAAATCTTTGTCCTGCCAGCCATTTCTTCAAATTGGGGAACAAATAGTAGTCCGAGGGAGCCAAGTCTGGAGAATAGGGGGTATGTGAAACGAGTTGGAATCCTATTTCCATTAATTTTGCTACCACAACTGCTGAGGTGTGTGCTGGTGCGTTGTCGTGATGGAAAAGGACTTTCTTGTGGGCCAATCGCGGGCGTTTTTCTTGCAGCTCGGTTTTCAAACGGTCCAATAACGATGAATAATATTCACCTGTAATAGTTTTACCCTTTTCCAGATAGTCGATGAGGATTATCCCTTGCGAATCCCAAAAGACAGTCGCCATAACCTTTCCGGCCGAAGGAACGGTCTTCGCCTTTTTTGGTGCAGATTCCCCCTTGGTAATCCATTGTTTAGATTGTTTGGTCTCAGGAGTATAGTAATGTATCCATGTTTCATCCACAGTGACGAAACGACGCTTAAAGTCCTCCGGATTCTTCTGGAACAGCTGCAAACCATCCTTGATGCACTTCACACGATTCCGTTTTTGGTCAAGCGTGAGCAATCGCGGCACCCATCTTGCGGATAGCTTTCTCATGTCCAAATGTTTATGCAAAATATTATGTACCCGTTCAGTCGAGATGCCCACAGCACTAGCAATCTCACGCACCTTAACTCTTCTGTCATCCATCACCATATCATGGATTTGATCAATGATTTCTGGAGTCGTAACCTCCACAGGCCGTTCAGAACGTTTAGCGTCACTTATGCCTATATGGCCAGTCCGAAAATTTTGAAACCACTTATAAACTGTTCTAATCGAAGGTGCGGAGTCACCATAATGTTTTATCAAGCTTCTCTTTAGTCTCCTGAGGCGGTTTGCCTTTCATAAAGTAATTTTTAATCACCACACGAAATTCTTTTTCGTCCATTTCTTGAAAATCACTCGACTTCCTTGATTCACACGAATGCCAAACACAAAGAAATAGACCAATATGGCTGAAACTTGGTGTGCGTTCATTCAAGAGATGCTACTAACTAAACATGACCTCGATACGCGCCGGTGCCATCTCTCGGACTTTTTCAAACCAGCCTCGTATGTATATATATATATATATATATATATATATATATATATATATATATATATATGTATATGTATATATGTATATATGTATATATGTATGTATATATATATATATATATATATATATATATATATATATATATATATATATATATATATGTATATGTATATGTATATATGTATATGTATATGTATATATGTATATGTATATGTATATGTATATATGTATATATGTATATATGTATATATATATATATATATATATATATATATATATATATATATATATATATATATATATATATATATATATATATATATATATATATATATATGTTTTGACGAATGTTCTCACGGGTGTGAAATGTAGTAATGGTTTTTCGGGTATCCCGTGTTAGCTTGAAGTCCCTTGATGGACGGTTTCGCTGACGTTTCGATGGAATCTCATCCATCTTTTTCAAAGCGTTGATCACTGGTCGGTGTCTTGGCGTTGAATGTCGAGACTGGCCCTGACTGTGCCGGTTTTATGTACTCGGGGGTGTTTCTATTGGTCGGACGGATCTGGCCAATAGAGGCTCGGCTTTGGCTGCGCGTTGTCGGTCCTGTGGTTCTTTGTAATGTTTGTGTTGGTGAAGTAACATATGGTTGAATTATTGTTTCTCTTGGTTGGACTTGGTACTGGGATAGAATATGTTTCCAAGAGTTCGGTAAACGTTGGCTATCATCCCGATTATTTAAGTTGTTGGGCCTCTTTTCTATTTCTATGGCTTCTTTGATTACCCTAGTGGATAGGTTATTACTTTTTTGTAGGGTCCTGGTTTGATCAAAATCGATTTTGTGGCCGGTATTGTGTGCATGTTGTGCTAGAGAAGAGGTGGTGGATTTTTGTTTTACAGCGTTTTTGTGCTCGTCTCTTCTGGCACTAATTTTCCTGTTTGTTTGACCTATGTATGAAAGACCGCAGTCCTGACACGGAATTTTCATATACGCCTTGGTCTTCTAAGGCTATAATGTCTTTTGGTGTAGGTAGAATATCTTTAATTTTTTGGTTGGTTGTGTAAATGGTCTCAATTTGGTGTTTTCCTAGAAGTCTTCCTATTTTGTCTGTGATGCCTTTTACATATGGGAGAAATGCTTTTGTTGTATATGTCTTTCTTTCTTGTTTGTGTTGTTTATTTAGGGCCCGCCGGATCGTGTTTTGACTATATCCATTTGAAAGTAAAACGTTTCGAAGGAGCTTGGTTTCTTGTTGCAAATGTTCCTTGTCTGTTAGAGTTTCTGATCGGTGAGCTAAGGATTTGGCAACGGAGAAGAGTTGGGCTGGTGATGATGTGAGCTGGCATTTAAGTATCTGTTTGTATGTGTCGGTTTTCTATATACTGAGTGAGACAAAGAACCATCTAATTTTCTTTGAAGCAAGACATCTAGGAATGGTAGTTGTTCTCCTGCTTCCCTTTCCATGGTAAATTTAATGTTTGGATGTATGTTGTTGAGGTGTTCCAGGAACTTGTTTAAGTTGTCTTCACCGTGTTGCCATACCACAAAAGTGTCATCTACGTATCTCAGCCATGTTTTCGGTTTATGTGGAGCAGTTTCTAGAGCTAGTGTTTCGAAATGCTCCATGTATAGATTGGCTAGTGCTGGTGACAATGGAGAGCCCATGGGTGCACCTTCTATTTGTTTGTATTTTTGGCCTGAATAGACGAAGTATGTATTAGCGAGGCAGTGTTTTGATAGACTGATGACGTATTCGGGCAGGTTGTATTTTGTCTCTATGATAGACAGTGCTTCGGTAACTGGTACTTGCGTGAAAAGGGATACGACATCAAAACTGACAAGTAAATCATTTTTCTCTAGCTGCACGTTTTTATGATTTGAATAAAATGTTGTGAATTTTTCACGTATGAGGCAGCTTTTTCCACATGAGGTTGCAGAGTCATGGCTAGGTGCTTGGCTAAAGCTTGTGTCGGGGAGCCAAACGAGCTGACTATTGGTCTTAAGGGTGCTCCTTGTTTGTGGACTTTCGGTAATCCATACATTTTTGGCATCTTGATGATTTCTCTCTAGGGATAAGTTTTTCTTTTTTGTTTCTTCACTAAGAGAGGAGGCCTTGATTGCGGATTTAGTGGTTTTCTCTAGGTATGTTGTTGGATCACTTGTGATGGCTTTATACGAAGGATCATTTAAAAGGTTGAGCATCTTTTGGTGGTAATCGTCAGAGTTGAGAACCACGGTGGCATTGCCCTTGTCGGCTGGTAAGACAATAATTGATCGGTCTTTGCGTAGATCGCGCAGGGCTCGGAGTTCTTCACCGGATATGTTTTTCTTGGGTGGCTTGGATTTGCGTAGAATGCTAGTTGTTTCTTGACGAAGAATTTCAGCAGTGTCTGCATTCAGTTTTCGGTGATTGCCTTCTCAACTCCACAGATTATGTTCTCAACACCCATCACCCAGCCCAACTCTTCTCCGTTGCCAAATCCTTAGCTCACCGATCAGAAACTCTAACAGACAAGGAACATTTGCAACAAGAAACCAAGCTCCTTCGAAACGTTTTACTTTCAAATGGATATAGTCAAAACACGATCCGGCGGGCCCTAAATAAACAACACAAACAAGAAAGAAAGACATATACAACAAAAGCATTTCTCCCATATGTAAAAGGCATCACAGACAAAATAGGAAGACTTCTAGGAAAACACCAAATTGAGACCATTTACACAACCAACCAAAAAATTAAAGATATTCTACCTACACCAAAAGACATTATAGCCTTAGAAGACCAAGGCGTATATGAAATTCCGTGTCAGGACTGCGGTCTTTCATACATAGGTCAAACAAACAGGAAAATTAGTGCCAGAAGAGACGAGCACAAAAACGCTGTAAAACAAAAATCCACCACCTCTTCTCTAGCACAACATGCACACAATACCGGCCACAAAATCGATTTTTGATCAAACCAGGACCCTACAAAAAAGTAATAACCTATCCACTAGGGTAATCAAAGAAGCCATAGAAATAGAAAAGAGGCCCAACAACTTAAATAATCGGGATGATAGCCAACGTTTACCGAACTCTTGGAAACATATTCTATCCCAGTACCAAGTCCAACCAAGAGAAACAATAATTCAACCATATGTTACTTCACCAACACAAACATTACAAAGAACCACAGGACCGACAACGCGCAGCCAAAGCCGAGCCTCTATTGGCCAGATCCGTCCGACCAATAGAAACACCCCCGAGTACATAAAACCGGCACAGTCAGGGCCAGTCTCGACATTCAACGCCAAGACACCGACCAGTGATCAACGCTTTGAAAAGATGGATGAGATTCCATCGAACGTCAGCGAAACCGTCCATCAAGGGACTTCAAGCTAACACGGGATACCCGAAAAACCATTACTTACATATATATATATGTATATATATATATATATATATGTATATATATATATATGTATATATATATATATGTAATATATATATATGTATATATATATATATATATATATATATATATATATATATATATGTATATATGTATGTATATATATATATATTTATATATATATATATATATATATATATATATATATATATATATATATATATATATATATATATATTATTTTTTGATCTCGTGTTTTTACAAGCTTTCATTTGACACCCCAATCGATGACCTGGTAACTTTTTTTCACTGTCGATTTCACCCCCAAAAACTAACCCCTTAAGTTAAAATTTAACTTTCAAAACTACACGGCTCTGATGGGGCCATAAAGTTCCTATATTAGTACCAAATTTCAACTTTCTATGTCCAACAGTTTCGGAGAAAATCGGGTGTGACAGACAGACAGACGGACGGACAGACACCAAAGTGATCTTACAAGTGTTCCATACGGAACACTAATAATGAATTGTTATTCTTGGATTTATTATTGTTTTTTAGTGTGTGAAAGTCACATTCTTTATTTAATATTTTGTTGCTTGTTTCAAAGGGAAGTACTGTCTAAATCACTTTCCCTCCGATTTTTTCTTTATTTTTCACGTTCATTTGTTATAAATTTTTAAATGATAACAACCCATCCTTTTATTATTACAAGTATTTTTCTTTTCATTCAGTTACGATCAATTCAATTCCCGGCACGCCAGCTTTCGATCTGGATTCCATGCTTTTTATGGATGATCAAACGTCTAAAAAACCAATCGGCCCAATTTTCGACGTTTTGGGACCAGTAGCGGAGCCGATATATTGCGTTCGATTCAACAACGAAAAGGAAGTGAAAGATTTAGGATTGAAAAGTGGAATGAAAGTGTATGCTGTTCCGAAAAATGAAGAATTTACAAAATATGTCTTCGTTCAGGAGCTTATGAAGTAAGTTGACAAACTTGAAAGTTATATGTTTTTATAAATACGTTGTGGTTTTTTTTGGCGTTACTCTCGCGTGTTATTTATTATCGTCAAAAAGAGTTACTACTAAATCAGTGAGTTACAGTCAAATGATCGATATGATTTAATTAATCTAGGTTAATAATTGTCACTATTTAGGCACTTTTTGTATAAACATGTTCGGACTGTTATTTCTAAATATTGTATTGAACTAGTGGTACACATACCTAAAATTACTTTTACTAAAAGTGCTTTTTATCTTTATAATTTTAAATTAAAATAATAAAAATATCATTGGTCAAGTAAGAACGTATCGCGCATTGTTCATTAAAAATCTATTCTTTAAAAGTTTTTTACATCATTCGACAGTAAAGGATTGCCATTAAAATGTTAATGATTTGGTTCGGTAGTTCGTCCAGACCCCATCATGGTCGATGATCGCCTGGCATCTTCGGGACATATGTCCGACGATATGTTCCGCGTACTCTTAGGGCAAGGATTTCCAAACTCCCCGTGACAGCTGCTTCACTGTGTATACTTTTTTACTACGAAGCTTCTGCTTGACATATTACCACACGTTCTTGATTGGGTTTACATCGGGCTACTGGGATGGTCAATCTAGTATGACGACACCGGGTTCCCCTTTCCACTGGTTACACGTTTTACTCCGATATTTGGGGTCGTTATCCTGTCGAAGAATCCACTCCTCACTTTGATCGACAAATCACCGTTTGGCAGTAAAGGCAGTAAATCGGGCGCATTTTTTCAGCGTTCACATTGTAGGTAAAGGTGAAGAATCTCCCAAAACCTTTTTTCCGAAAGACATCCCCAATCATGAATCTTCACAGGGAGTTTCGGGATGCGTTAAACCAGTCGGTTAGTGAAAATTGTCCAGGCTCGTGGGGTGATAACAAAACCCCAACATTAAGCCCGGAGATGAGTGCGAATCGTTTTATACGATGTATTTGACTGATTTAGTTTTTGCGCCCCTTGGCGCAGAGGTAATTGAGGATTTCGGGAAAGCATGTTAATAATCATTTTTCATCCTTCTCTGACACTTCTCCTGTAGATCGACATTTTTTAACTGAGAGTATCGTTTCATCCACTTACTAACGAATACTCTCGACTTGCCCATATGCTTAACAGTCGGTTTAGGCGTCATTTTTAGACCTTTTGGATGAGTACATAGGAACACAGCCGCGAAGCGTATGCAGCACTCTTGTTTGATAATATACTATTTAACCATAAGTAAGGTTGGAAATGAATCTCTTTCCACAAAGCATTGTTTGAGGTACCGATAATAACCTCAAAAAAGGAATCTGTTTTACCGACTACAAGTTACAGGTGACACGTTCTTGCTTGACCAACTGTATTTCATTTTAGTATTTGACTTATTGCATTTTTGATGCCCTTGCATCAAATTTTTTTTTTATGGGTCTAGCACACGTGCTGCAGGGAAGTCCCTAAAGGGCTACAGGAGCGTCACGTGTGCGGAAAAAGCTATTCACGTTGTTCTTGAATCGGTGTAAATTGTTCTCTCGGTGGGAAACACAGTCCTGGGTAAGCTATTCCAAAGGGATGATGTTCTCCATATAAAAGACTGCTTGAAAAGCGTTGTACGAGGAGTAACAAGCTGAACCTCATACGGATGTGAAGTATCAGCGCGACGTGTACTTCTAACATGCACCGCTTTGGGAGGAATTAAGCGGACTACATCCTTCGAACACTCTCCATGAAAATACTTGTAGAATAGACTTGAGTCGCCAACCGTTCTTCGATGTTCCAGCGAATCAAGGCCGCCGGTCAGTTCTGGGTCTCCAATCAGACGAATAGCCCTTCTCTGAACAGAATCCAACAAATGCAGTGTATGTTTGGGAGCGGAGCCCCAAACATGGGAGCAGTATTCCATAGTTCGTCGAGTTTGAGCTTTGTAAAAAATTAACAGTTGTTGTGGAGTGTAAAGCTTTCTGGTTCGAAATAATATTCCCACTTGCTTAGTGTCACCCCAAGATAGAATTTCTTCCAGGTCTTTGTTAAGTTGAATGACTTTCTGATGTCTGCGGATATTCGCCTGAGCAGCCGATGCCCGAGCATTCAAAGTGAATGAAGAGATAAGCGTACTGTTATCTGCAAAGCTGTAGATTGGATTCCCGGTCTTTTCCAGCAGATCGTTAATGTAAATGAGAAAGATAGTAGGAGACAGAATGGAACTTTGAGGCACTCCGGCGTTAACAGTAAAGGTGTTAGAAAGAAATCCGTCGACCGCGACTCGTAAAGAACGCGCTCTGAGGAAACATGAGAGCCACAAACAGAACTTTTCAGACATACCATAAGAGCGCAGCTTAGCCAACAGGCCATCGTGCCAAACACGATCGAATGCCTTGGATATGTCAAGAACAACCGTTCGAGATTCCTCGAAGTGTTCAATTGCGTTGTTCCAAACATGTGTTACATAAGTCAGAAGATCTCCTGTTGATCTATGTTTACGAAAGCCATACTGGTGATCGCTAATAATGTTGAATCATTCAAGGTATTTTAGAAGATGCTGATTGACAGCCTTTTCCATGACTTTCGGTAGTTGTTTGGCAAGGTCTTCTTGCCTTTTTTAGGTATCGGCTGAACTGTGGCAGATTTCCAGCAGGAAGGAAATATTCCCTTTCTGTAGAATAGGTTGAAAAGTCTACGGAAAACTGGTGTTAGTTCCCTTGCATAGTTTTTGAGAACTATGGCAGGTTTTTTTGGTGTCTAGCTTCATTAAAATACGTTTTATGATACGCTGTCTGAAGACAATGTCGGGCATCCTTGACTTCACTATGAGAATAGTAGATGGTGTTTTTCCTTGGAAATTGGCAGTAGAATGTGAAGCAAACAGTTCAGCCAACAAGTTCGCTTTCTCAACAGGTGTCGTTGCAATAGAACTTATCTGGCCGTGTGAGTGGTGGTATGGTGGATTTGGTGAAATTCTGACTGATCTGTTTAAAATGAAATGTAATGTTGATTGAGAACACTTCTTTCGATTTTTGGCTATAGTGGCAAGTTATTGGTGGTCGATTTACTTGAACTAGTCGGTCTGGACATTGTACTGGATGAATTTGTCGATCAAGTGGTTCAAGTCCCACGATAACTGTAGTTCCTGTTTGGCTGACATCCAGAAACTCAATGAGTTTGACAATAAGTGTCTATATGGTCTATTTGCTTAGCTGTAAGCCTCCTAGACCATACAATAACGAAATAGAATTTAACGCTAGGAGAAACGGTTAATTTTTTAACGAGGATGTGTTACTATAGTTAGACATTATTATGACAGTACTATTTAGAATTGATATGGCTATGTTTCAAATAGCATAGAAAGTTTCTCAAAAGCTTGGACTTATTTGTTATTTTAGAAATGAATTCCTTTTAAAAAAATACCCAAAAGTCTTAAGAGAGTTCGAAACCGTATACCAGATGTACAAGTATGAAATGCGGATTTCAGACAACAGATGGTGCACCAATGCAATTTGTGCTATAAAGATTTGACACTGCGCCATTTTGTTGTGTCATCAACAAGTGTCAGACGCGCACGAGTGATAAATTGGAAAAGTGTGTGCACAGTGTTGTGTTCAATATGTCGAAATTTATACTGAACAAAGAGCATTCGCGGAGAGCATTAATTTTTTGTTTTCATGTGAAGACAACTGCCGTTGAATCATACCGATTACTTCGAGACGCTTATGGTGAACATGCTCCATCGCAAGATACGTGTGAATGATGGTTTCGGCGTTTCAAAAGTGGTGACTTTTATGTTGCAGACAAGGAACGTGGAAAACTGCTAAAAAAATACGAAGATGTGGAATTACAAGCATTGTTGGCCGAAGGTGATTCGCAAACACAAAAACAACTCGCCGAACAATTCAGAAGACCGGTAGATGGGTACCACATGAGTTGAACGACAGGCAAATGGAAAAGCGCAAATGAATGTGAAGAATGTGCAAATGCCCTCAAAGACAGGAAAAAAACCTTAAACGCATTCAAACATCACCCCTCTTCTGCAAATTTTGTCCCCCTATAAAAAAATGAGGGCCAGAGCAAGGAAAATTGTCAAATTAGCCAAAACTGAATCCTGGAACAAATTTGTCTCCAATAATAAATCCCCAATTACATCTGCCGACCTATGGACTGCGGTCAAAAGAATGAAGGGTTCTCCGTGTAATCGCATTCCCACTATTTCCATCAATAATTCTTTTACCACTGACCCTTCTGAGATTTCCAATGGACTAGCCTCCTACTTCCACACCAAATCTACTCAACTTTCTCATTCTACCCCCATCAACATCAATGATTTTAACACCAACCAATCTCTTCCGTACAATTCCCCTTTCTCTTTTCAAGAACTCCAGGAAGCCTTAAACAACATGAAACGTTCTGCCCCAGGACCAGACAATATTCATCCGGCCATGATCAAACATCTCCCTTATGATATGCTTCTTTCTTTACTCACATTTTACAATCACATATGGTTACAGGCTGAATTCCCTTCTTCCTGGTTACTCTCAACAATAATCCCCATCCATAAACCAGGCAAACCCAGAACATCTTTGAGTAGCTACCGCCCTATATCACTAACGAACCATCTTTGTAAACTGTTCGAACGCATGGTATTAGCTCGCCTGACCTGAATAATCGAAACCAAAGAACTTTTGTCCCCACTTCAATATGGCTTTCGGAAACACCGTTCCGCAATGGACCACCTCGCATCATTAGAAACTGACATCAGACGTTCCTTTTCTAACAATAATCACACCCTTTTAATCTCCTTGGATCTCTCTTCAGCATTCGACATAACCAATAAAAACATTATCATTGCTCAGTTGTTTTCAGCGGGTCTCAGAGGGGCCCTACCTAAATTTTTAATCAACTTTCTTCAATCCAGAACATTCAGAGTCAAAGCCAACGGTATTATTTCCATTCCATTCGCTACCTCTCTGGGAGTCCCACAAGGCTCTGTACTCAGCCCCACCCTTTTTAACATCGCCTTAGTACACTCTCAGAACACATTGCCCCCAACATAAAATGCAAAATATTCGCTGATAATATCGTCATGTACACCTCCTCTCCTTCCTCTTCAGATTGCACCAGATTGTTGCAACGCTCCGTTAACTCACTATCCACCTGGGCAACAAAACACGGCTATATTTTCTCCCCTCATAAATCTTCATCATTCACTTCTGCAGGAAGAAATGCTGTCCTAGAATGAATCCGCTAACCATTGCAAACATCTCCATCCCCTCAGCAGACCAACTAAAAATCCTAGGCCTAATATTCGATTATAGACTCACCTGGAAACCTCACATACAATCCCTTAAAACCAAATCTTTCTCTGACATCAATCTCATTCGAATGCTCTCTGGCGCGACCTGGGGCGCAGACTTTCATTCTCTCTCTCATCTATACAAGTCTCTTATCCTTTCCAGAATCAACTACGGCAACTTCATCTATGACTCCGCAAGCCCTAATGTCAAGAAACCTCTTGAAACTATACAAAATTGCTGTCTCCGACTGGCCACAGGCGCATTCCGAACCACCCCAATCACTAGCTTACAGTGCATCGCATCCACTCAGTCACTCCATCTATCTCGCCAACTCTCACTGTTAAAATTTTACTCAGCTTCCCTACATCGACCTCATACCAGATCCGCACTCAACCTGGTCAATGTCCACAGACCAAACATTACATTCCCCACTGATTCTATTCCCCACAGAATCAACAAATTACTCATCCAGCACAATATCCCCCCTCCAAACCACCTTTCCTCCCTGGCTCTCCCTCTCCCCAACATTGACCTAACTTTGCACTCCTATAAAAAATCAGAACATTCAAACATATTCTTTAACAAGCTCTTTCTTGACAGACTATCCAATATCTATCCCAATCATTTACTTTTCTTCACAGATGGATCAAAGACGGAAAAGGGAGTTGGGGCTGCCTTCTTTTTTGATAATATCGTCCAAATGTTCAAATTACCTAAACATATCTCTATTTTCTCCGCAGAATTGTTGGCAATAAAGGAGGCTATCAGATATTCCCTCCAAGCAAACAACCAACTCTCATAATTTCTGATTCCCTAAGCGCTCTCAAAGCCATCAATTCTAGAAATCTCAATTTCAACTATATCAGGCAAATTCTGGGTCTGATGTACACGGCCACCTTGAAAAAACGTACCATATCCTTGCTTTGGTTGCCCAGTCACATAGGCAACCCTCATAACGACAGAGCGGATTATCTTGCTAAACTTGCCATAGAAAGGGGCAGTATGAACATGGGAGAGAATCACTACTTTGATTTTAACATCTTCATAAAACACCTACACAGCTCTCTCTTCCAACTCAAATGGGACTTGGAAGATCCCAACAACAAATTATGGTCCATCAAAACCAATGTATTTCCTCCCCTTAACTCCACAGAATTAAACCGAAGACATAATGTAATAATGAGAAGACTGGCATTGGGACACACCTACTCAAAGCATGTACATCTATTAAAGAGAGATCCCCCTCCACTCTGTCCTAAATGTGACTCCGCTTTATCAGTGTTACATCTAATCGAATCCATTCAACATCAAAACTTGAGAGACACCCACGGCATCCCATCCAACATCACCATCCTCATAAAATCTTTTGTCCCACTTAAAGAAAACATAACCAATTACTTATTCAACTTCATAGTCTATTTATACCAAACTAATTCTAGTGGGCGCTAAATGATCTTAGCTGTCGATGCGCCCTGCCCAACAGAAACAAACAAACAAACAAAACACATGTGACATTTTGCTCGCTCGGTACAAAAGGAAGTCGTTTTTGCATCGTATAGTTACAGGGGATGAAAAGTGGATTTATTTTGAGAGGCCCAAGTGCTAAAAATCATATCATGGATAGACCCAGGCGCATCATCCACATCGACCGCAGAAAGACGATGCTCTGTGTTTGGTGGGACCAGAGGGGCATGGTCTATTATGAGCTGTTAAAACCTGGGGAAACGGTTAATACTAAACGATACCAACAACAATTGACCGATTTGAACCGTTCGCTACTTGAAAAAAAGGCCAGAATACCGAAACAGGCAACACAAAGTCATTTTTCTTCATGACAGTGCTCCATCACATACGGCAAAACCAGTTCGCGACACGTTGGAAGCACTGAGCTCGGAAGTTTTACCCCATGCGGCTTACTCACCAGACTTGGCTCCTACCGATTACCACTTGCTTGCATCGATGGGTCACGCACTTGCTGAGCAGCGCTTTACAAGCGATGAAGCATACTTTGAATAAAGCACTTTTTATCATTCTTCCGAATTTAACATGTTTTTTTAGAAAAAAAATCCGCATTTCATACTTGTACACCTGGTACAAAGTAACAATAAACACTCTCGATATACGAGGGTCATTTGAAAAGTAAGGTAAACGAGAAAGAAAATACTAAAAAAATTGAAAAATTCACCTTTATTTTTCAACATATACTCCTTCGAGTTGGGTATATTTCGTCCAGGGATGTTCCTATACCATTAAGGCATTTTTGTAAAATGATTTCTGTTGGTGTGATAGTCATTCACAGCATACATCACTTAGACCTTTCCATAAGAAATTTTTTGAGGATCGGGAACAAAATGTAGTTCGAAGGGGCTAAAAGGGTGGATGGCTACGGAATTCGAAACTAAGTTCATGAATTTTAGCCATGACATTAAGTGATGTGTGAGAACTTTCATTATGCTTGTTCATCCACGTTTAAACTGGGAAACCCAGTAGTTTACAGTCTTCAATGAAGGAAAAGAGTAACCGAGAATATTGTCGAGGTTCCGTTTTATTTCGGTGGCTATTTTTTTTTTTCAAAAAGTAAGATTTCATCATATCTCGAATCTCTTTCTTTCAACCGAACAAACGGTAACCACACCGAGTTCCGAACTATAACTCTGCCTATGATGTTCTCAAGAATAAAACCAAATGATCCAATATTGATTTTGATCGTAGGATTAGCATATGTGTCTTTACCTTACTTTTCAAACTACCCTTATATTTAAATGCTTTCATCTTTCATCATCTTAATTGTGGTCGATTATGTATTATTAATATACCAGTTGTTTTGTTTTCGATCTGGTGACTTTTTATTTGTCGGTTTTGTAAAATCGGTTGGTGTGACAGATGTTAACCTAAGTTCATTAAATTTTGTCGATAATTCAACTTTGTATTATTTATTATTTATGTGCTCAATACAACATTTCATCCAACACTTTCATAGTAGCACATTAGTAAAAAAATAATTAGGGGAGGGAATAAATACATTTTGGCAGGTGGAAATGAGTCCATTTTTGTGATATATTTGTACGTAACATTAATGGAATTTTACGTATAAATTGTTACTTAAGACTAAAATTAACACATTTTTTTTTAAATATTGATAAATGGCAGAGTTAAGCCACTGTCTTTCGTCAAGGTTGTGCGACGAATGGTAAAATGGGGTAACCTCTAGCTTCTGGGGTATTGATCTGAAACAAACGATTTTTTTTAACATTTATTATTAACATTCATACGATGTCCGTGAACCTTAAAAAAAAAAATCGAAAAAATTAAAATTGTCAAAATTGTACCAGATGTACAAGTATGAAATGCAAATTTTTTTTCTAAAAAAACATGTTAAATGACAAACAGTGCTTTATTCAAAGTATGCTCCATCGCTTGTTATACATTTTTCCCATCTTTCTGCTCAAAATAAATCCACTTTTCATCGCCTGTAACTATACGATACAAAAACGACTTCCTTTTGTATCGAGCAAGTAAAATGTCACACGTGTTTTTGCGCTTTTCTATTTGCCTGTCGTTCAACTCATATGTTACCATCTACCCATCTTCTGAATCTTTCCCATCTCTCGTAGCCGATGGGAAACAGCTTGTTGACTAACGCCCAATTGCTCGGCGAGTTGTTTTTTGTGTTTGCGAATCATCTTCGTCCAACAATGCTTGCAATTCCACATCTTCGTATGTTTTTGGCGGTTTTTTCACGTTCCTTGTCTGCAACATCGAGGTCACCACTTTTGAAACGCTGAAGCCATAGTTCACACGTATCTTGCGATGGAACATGTTCACCATAAGCTTCTCGAAGTAATCGGTATGATTCAACAGCAGTTTTCTTCAAATGAAAACAAAAATTAATGCTCTTTGTTCGGTATAAATTTCGACATATTGAACACAACACAACACTATGCACACACTTTGCCAATTTATCACTCTTGCGCGTCTGACACTTGTTGATGACACAACAAAATGGCGCAGTGTCAAATCTTTATAGCACAAACTGCATTGGGGCACCATCTGTTGTCTGAAATCCGCATTTCATACTTGTAGACCTGGTATACTAACATTTTGTTGGGAAATATTGTCATTTCATTCATTTTAAAGACATTTACATCGTACATGTATGTTTCATTATACGAGGGTAGATTGAAAAGTCATATCTCCATCGAGCTCACTACATTTGGTTCAGCGAGAGTATCAATTTTTTTTACTCTATCAAAAAACAGATGTTTCGAACAATGCATAATACTTGTTTACAGCACACATAACTTCGAATCTGGGGAATAGAGTGGGTGGGGAACGATTTCGAAGCCCAGTTCGTCCACTTTTTAGCCTTGCAATGGCTGATATTTGAGCAGGCACATTGTCACGGTGAAGGAGCCCTTTTTCGCGCGTTAACCTTGGTCTCTTCTGCTCCAATACACTATGCAAACGGTTCAATAACGCTACATAATAAGAGCCAATCACTGCTTTATCCATTTTCAAATAGTCAATCATGACAATGAGTCTCAAAAAATAGTTTCCATCACTTTTTCCGCCGATAAAACTGGTTATGGTGCACTTTCACTTTCGGCAACCCACTATTTTGACTGCTGTTTCGTCTCCGGGGACTAATAGTTGTTTCACGTTTCGTTTACGGTCACAAACGGATTACTCTGTTACTCTGTAACTTTTCCAAACACGATTTTGAGTTGTTCCTCGTGCGTTTTTAGTCTGGAGCCAACAAACGCGGCACCCGTCGCGCACCCAACTTTTTCGTTTTCAGGACTTCATGGAGGATATTACGTACTCGTTCATATGAGATGCTACCATCTTAACAATTTCACGCAGCTTAATGCGACGATCTTGCATCACGATAACATGAATTTTATCGACCATCTTTTCGGAAGAAAGCTGAATCGAGCGTCGTGAACTTGCAGCATCTGTACAACCGTTACAAGAATCACGCTTACCAACAGTTATACCTTTTACCAAAATTTACCTACATTTAGTAGAAATTTTCCAATATAAGGTACAATATAAGCCCCCAGTTTTTGCATTTAAACTCTTTTAAAGCTGTTTGTTGATATGATAAGTTATAATATAACGACACTGATTAATAAAATTAAATTTTAGACAGAGTAGGAATCTGTTCATCATAAAATTTCATTAACAGTGGAGATATTATATGAAAGTGTTGGAATAAATTGTTATTTATGTGCATCTTAATCTCGTTTTTTTTGCTTTCTTGCCAGGAGGTCCGAATAAGCTTCAAGATGTTTCACGTTTATATGTTAGTTTGCACCGTGGACCAGAATTTTATTGTTAAGTTATTTTTTTGAAGACAAGCTTAATTTTTACGAGTACGTAGTTTTGTGTCTTCTTGTGTTCGTCTGTTGTTCTGTATTATTAATGTAATAATGTTACAAAAGTACATCTGAAATTACCTTGATCATTACTAGATTGCTGCACTTGCTCGATTGATTTTTTAAGAATTTAGCTTCTTGTTTTTTAGTGTTCCGTACGGAACACTTATATGATGACTTCGGTGTCTATCTGTCCGTCCGTCTGTCTGTCTGTCACACCCGTTTTTCTCCGAAACTATTTGTCATAGAAAGTTTAAATTTGGTAATAATATAGGAATTGGTAGCCTCATCAGAGCCGTGTAGTTTTTGAAAGTTAAATTTTGACTTAAGGGGTTAGTTTTGGGGGGTGAAATCGGAAGTCATCGAGTGTGGTGAAAAATTAAAGCTTGTGAAAACACGAGTAAAACATGTATATATAATGTAATACTTGAGCACACTTTTCTTTGTATTATTTTTAAAAAATCGCGAAATATCGCTGTCCCCCCTTATCTCGAAAAGTACTGATCAAAAAATTTTGAGAAAATTCGGGAATATTCTCCAGGGGGTGTAGATTGAACGACAATTATCACAAGTGCATTACCTTTAATAATTTATCTGGTATATAAAAAAACAAAATTTCAAGGTCATCACTTTTCGGTAAAACATTGGAAACAACTTTTGTTGAAAACTCATTTGGGGTTGTTTTGTGAAGTCACTGATCATTTTAAACCTCCGTAACAATTTTTTTTTTTAAAGCAATCAACGTACGGAAAACTAATTGCGCAAGTTCAACTTGCACTTGACCGGTTATTTTGTACCAGGCGGGCATCAAGCTTGTATGTTTTTGCAAGTTGTCATTTGCAAGTTAAACCTGAAGGAGAATAACAGGGTAAAACTTTGAGAAAGTTTTTTTTTTCGTAATTAACCTCTAAAATATCATCCTAAAATATTATGTTAAAATTCATAACAAGAACGAAGTAATAGCGCATCTTCTGTTGACGGATCGGTGATATTAAACGCCCGCTAGGAATACTACATGGAGTAAAAAGTTCCGAGTCTTTTAAAGAAAAAAAACAGTATTTTTGCAAAAATCGATTGTATTCTTCAACATAGTTTCCTTCAAGAGCGATACACCTACGCGAGCGATCTCCAACCTTTTGGATACCTTTCATATACGATTTGTCGAGATCTCTAAAATAAGTCTCAGTTTCCCATTCGACTTCTTTATTTGAGTTTGTTCCCTGGAGCTAGCTTTTCAAATTTGGAAAGAGGTAATATTCGATGGGACTCAGGTCTAGTGCATACGGCGCACAGTGTGCGAAAAGTGCCATTTTTTGGACAAAAATCTGTTGACAGTCGGTATTTTATCCGATTTGAATAAATTAGACAGGAAAATACTCCTAAAATATTGTACTTTAAGATAGTACTGCGGCGAAGAAGGTTAAAATGAACATACCCGGTGTACAAGTATGAAATGCGGATTTCAGACAACAGATGGTTCACCAATGCAGGTTGTGCTATAAAGATTTGACACGAGTGATAAATTGGAAAAGTGTGTGCATAGTGTTGTGTTGTGTTCAATATGTCGCGGACAGCATTAATTTTTTGTTTTCATTTTAAGAAAACTGCTGTTGAATCATACCGATTACTTCGAGAAGTTTATGGTTAACGTGCTCCATCGCAAGATACGTGTGAACGATGGTTTCGACGTTTCAAAAGTGGTGACTTCGATGTTGCAGACAAGGAACGTTGATAACCGCCAAAAAAATACGAAGATGTGGAATTGCAAGCATTGTTGGACGAAGATGATTCGCAAACACACAAAGTTGTTTCCAATCGGCTACGAGAGATGGGAAAGATTCAGAAGCCGGTAGTTGGGAACCACATGAGTTGAACGACAGGCAAATGGAAAAGCGCAAAAACACGTGTGACATTTTGCTCGCTCGGTACAAAAGGAAGTCGTTTTTGCATCGTTTAGTTACAGGAGATGAAAAGTGGATTTATTTTGAGAATCCCAAGCACAAAAAATCATGGGTAGACCCAGGCGCACCATCCACATCGACCGCACGACCGGCAGGTGTACAAGAATGAAATGCGGATTTTTTTCTAAAAAAACATCTTAAATTTGGAAGAATGATTAAAAAGTGCTTTATTCAAAGTATGCTCCATCGCTTGTTATACATTTTTTTCCATTTTTCAGGCAATTTGTGAATACCACTCCAGTAAAAATCTTCCCCTTTTGCTGCGAGCATCGAGCCATTTTTTCACATCTTCATACAAACATTCATATACTTAGGACAAAAAATCGAAATATCAAAAAGGCTTGCTCTGCGTTCGGTCGGTTACAATCTATATATATTTAAATTGAACATCCCAAATACAATAAAAGCCAGAGTATTCGTTCAAAACTGCTGGTATTAACATATGGCACTGAAACGTGGGCTTTAAATAAAAATATAATAAATAAACTCCAGGTAACCCAAAGAGCAATAGAGAGGAAAATACTAAATATTAGACTCCAAGATCGTATTCCTAACATCGAAATACGAAGAAGATCAAAAGTAACAGATGTAACACAACGAATATGTATATTAAGTTGGAATTGGGCGGGGCATATCACAAGGATGAATGATAAACAGATGGACACGCCGTATAGTTGAATGGAGGCCTAGAGAACACAAAAGATGCAGAGGTAGACCACAGACAAGATGGACGGACCACATAAAAAGATTAGCAGGACACGATTGGAGGCAAAAAGCAAGCAACGAAACTCATTGGAGACAACTTTGGGAGGCTTACATCTATGAATGGAATAAGCTAATGATGATGATGAAAATGATTAACAGAACTACAAATTAAGAATTTTTACCTAACAAAATCTAACCCATAATTATACATATTTTCAATCCTGTCCTAATCGAATGCGGAAAATGATAACACTGCGAATTAATTTTTGTTGCCTATACTGTATATCTAATGCATGTAAACAAAAGTCTTATGTCTATAATAAAATATTTCAGAAAAAAGTCTTATTTAAAAACTTTTTTCTGAAATATTTTATTGAAATGTATCTGTTAACATAAAGGTATATATTTTTAGTTGTTTTGTTCATAACTCTTTTTTTATAATCACGAATATGTGTATTCTAGGGAATTTTTTATAGGTTATGTTAACTTTAGTCTTCTTCACCGCAGTACGGTGTACAAGTATGAAATGCGGATTTTTTTCTAAAAAAACATGTTAAATTCGGAAGAATGACAAAAAGTGTTTCAAGTATGCTCCATCGCTTGTTATACATTTTTCTCATCTTTCGGGCAATTTGTGAATACCACGCCAGTAAAAAATCTTCCCCTTTTGCTGTGAACCATTCATCGAGCCATTTTTTTCATATCTTCTTACGAACCAAAGCGCTGCTCAGCAAGTGCGTGACCCATCGATACAAACAAGTGGTAATCGGAAGGACCCAAGTCTGGTGAGTAAGCCGCATGGGGTAGAACTTCCCAGCTGAGTGCTTCCAACGTGTCGCGAACTGGTTTTGCCGTATGTGATGGAGCATTGTCATGAAGAAAAATGTCCCACCAAACAAAGAGCATCGTCTTTTTCTGCCAAAGCGATTCGATCTTGCGGTCGATGTGGATGGTGCGCCTGGGTCTACCCATGATTTTTTTGCGCTTGGGATTCTCAAAATAAAATCCATTTTTCATCCCCTGTAACTATATGATACAAAAACGACTTCCTTTTGTATCGAGCGAGCAAAATGGTACCCATCTACCGGCTTCTGAATCGTTCCCATCTCTCGTAGCCGATTGGAAACAGGTTGTTGACTAACGCCCAATTGTTCGGCGAGTTGTTTTTGTGTTTGCGAACCATCTTCGTCCAACAATGCTTGCAATTCCACATCTTCGTATTTTTTTGGCGGTTTTCCACGTTCCTTGTCTGCAACATCGAAGTCACCACTTTTGAAACGCCGAAACGATCGTTCACACGTATCTTGCGATGGAGCATGTTCACCATAAGCTTCTCGAAGTAATCGGTATGATTCAACAGCAGTTTTCTTCAAATGAAAACAAAAAATTAATGCTGTCCGCGAATGCTCTTTGTTCGGTATAAATTTCGACATATTGAACACAACAACACAACACTATGCACACACTTTTCCAATTTATCTCTCGTGTGCGTCTGACACTTGTTGATGACACAAGATGGCTCAGTGTGAAATCTTTATAGCACAAACTGCATTGGTGCACCATCTGTTGTCCTGAAATCTGCATTTCATACTTGTACACCTGGTAACCGGAGTTATTCACATTTTAAGCTCAAATAACGCGTTTTGAAAACTTAAGTTGTGTATAAATAAAAGAGCACTAGTTTTTCAAGGTCAAAAACTCAGGACAATACTCCTGGTGATACCCCAGAAAGGATAAAATCATAATATTGCTGTATCTAAACTATGTCTATCTCATCATTATTTTGACCTTTTTTTTACTGCATTATAACAACTCTGGAATGACGGATTATTCAAATCGGTCACTTATATATTGTTTACTCTGTATCTTTTTTTAGGATGAAGGGGTCCGACGCTTCCTGGCTCAACGACCACGAAACGCCGCTGGACATGGCTGAATTTTCGGATGATGAGAAAGAACGCGAAGCGAGGCGCGCGAAAAAACAGACAACCATAAAAAGGAAATTGGACGACGGTAGTTTGGAGAGACATAAGAGATACGAGAGGACCATGAATCAGTGTAATACGTTGAATACAAGAGTTTGTAAATTGATGGATGCTCACAAAAATTTATCAAAACATATACGGTAATTAAAGATTTACATTTATTGTAATTAATATTTGGTTAGTAGCTACCTGTTTTAACTACAGAGCTTGGTTTTTTTTTATGCGATACCCCGTCAAGTATTAACCGTGGTCGATGTAAATTAATTCCGATTATTACCTCTCGTTAAGCCGAAGCAACCAGACTACCGAAAATTGTTTCAATGTTTTTGAATATTTACTTTAGAGATGTATTGGGTAGTACTTTTTAGGATCCAACAAAACCTGGTGCCCGGCTGTGTAGGATCCAGCAAAATCGGGTAACCGGCTGGGTAGGATCTGGCAATATATGAAGCTCGTTCTTTTCCGTTTTATTAACATTTTCTGCCAACTTTAGGTAATTTTTTACGATATTGTTAAGATGTGATAAATTAGCGCTTAGGCACCTACGCGTTACGCGTTTGGCTGCTTTGTGTGAGATATGTGGACATCTGACATAAATAACAAAGATTTTGAACCGAAACATTTTGTGCTTAATATCAGGGGCCTAGAAGGTAGTCACACCAGCGAAAATATCAAGAATGCCTTAAATCAGATGCTTGAAGAAAACAGTATAAACAACACAAGTGTCCACCTATTTATTAAAGGCAGCGGAGCTTCTTTTCATCTTCTTCCTGTCCCATGTATTCACATACATACGTCGGGGTCTCTCTGCCATTTCTTCAGTTTACATTGAGATTGTTATTCTCTGCTAGTCGAAAAACGGACGCAGCGTCCGGAACTCCACGCCAGTCCCTGATATTCCGGAGCCATGAATGCTGCATTCTACCGGGTCCTCGCCAACCCTCCATTTTTTCCTGAAGAACAAGTTTTGGAATCGAGTAGCGGTCACCTCTTAGTATATGTCCCAAATAAGACATCTTTGTTTATTTTACGATTTTAAGTAGTTGCCTCTACACCCCGGCCCTTTGAAGCGCTTCTTCATTAATTAGATGTTCTGTTCAAGAAATTCGTATCAAGCGACGCAGTATCCATAGGTCAAAAGCTTCGATACGATTCAATGATCTCACTTTTAACGACCATGTCTCTACACCAGGGGTGCTCAAACGGTCGATCGCGATCGACAAGTCGATCGCGAGTGCTTTTTGAGTCGATCTCGAGAAAAAAATTCCGATATAGAACTATTCACAGATTTTGTTTTAGGTAACTAAAACAAAATGTAATGAATAAACTACTAAAATTTATTCGATCCACAATTAGGCCAGAATAACCCCCTCATCACTTTCTTTTATCGTAATAACCCCCTGCTAGCGGCAAAAAAGCGGCTTATCAAAGAAACGCGCGGTACTTGTCAAAGAAAAGCCGCGTTTTTGATTCCCGCCGATTTTTCTAGAAACTTCGGGGGGCGTGTTTGACGGGAACATTCGAGACTTCGTTCGCGCCGATATAAATGTTGCGCCTGCAGGAATAGGAGTCAGTCTGAGTTGTAACTTGAACGCGCGATACATCGAAACAAAGTTTATTAATAAATAGTCCAAAATGAGTGCGGTGAAGAAAAGTAAAACTTATCATTTTAATAACGATTGGGAGGAAGAATTTTTCTTTTGTATGGTAAAGGATAAGTGCATTTGTCTCATTTGCCGTGCGTCAGTTGCAATATCTAAGCGTGGGAACTTGGAGAGGCATCATAAAACGGTTCATAAAAACTATGAAAAGGATTTTCGGTCAAAGAGTGAATTAAGAAAACGAAAAGTACGTGATTTGATAACTTGTTTGAAAAAAGAACAAACCATGTTCACAAGACCAGCCAAACAATCAAAAGCTGCAACGATCGCATCATTTAAAATATCTCATATACTGGCGAAACACAAGAAACCATTTGATGATGGATTGGTTGTGAAGGAAGCATTTACTGAACCGGGTGAGACTTTATTTGGAGATTTTAAAAATAAAACAGAGATTATGTCTGCTATTAGAGAACTTCAGTTATCTCGTCCGACTGTCACAAGGCGTGTTGAAGTCATGAGTCAGGACATGGCAGATAAACTAAAACATGATATCATGGAATGTACATACTTTTCTTTACAGTTCGACGAATCCACTGATATGACAGACACTGCCCAGCTGTGTATTTTTATTCGAATGGTATTCAATGACATGTCGGCTAAGGAAGAGTTTTTGACAATGATTCCTCTGAAAGGAAAGACCCGTGGCGAAGATATATATGACGTTTTCTTCAATTTTGTAACAAACTACAAGCTACCAATATATAAACTAGTGTGCATTACAACCGATGGAGCACCAGCAATGACTGGAAACAAAAACGGTTTTGTGGCATTGTGTCGAGCTAATGATGATTTCCCTTCATTTTTCTCCTTTCATTGCATTATACATCAACAAGTTTTTTGTGTTCAGGTTAGAGATTATCGGCATTGCAATAAAAATTGTGAATTCTATCCGTGCACGTAGCTTGCAACGACGGCTCTTTAAATTGCAGTTGGAAGATAGTGAGTCAGATGAACACACTGATTTAGTTCTTCACACGGACGTCAGGTGGTTGAGTCGCGGAAAATTCCTAGAAAGGTTTCAAGAATTATTGCCCGAAATAACAGCTTTTCTGGACGAAAGAGGTAATGACACTCAGATGCTGAAAAACGGAAAATGGCTGACTGATTTGACATTTTTGACGGACATCACAATGCATTTAAACACCATTAATTTGGAGCTTCAAGGTAAAGGAAAAACTATTATTGAAATGATTAGCGCAATAAACGCATTCAAAAGTAAATTGCAACTTATGAAAGATCAACTGAAAAGAAAGGATCTGAAAAATTTTCCGTCTTTGAAAGCAAGGATTCCTCAGTTGAACTATGATATTTATGAGGCAGAATTATCAAATATTTTGGGCCAATTCGAAATACGTTTTTATGATTTCAGTAAAGTGGCAAATATCGCATCATTTATGAGTTATCCTTTTTCGTGTAAAAACATTGAGGAATTAGCTACTGAAATAGCAAGTCAGTTTAACATGGACTCATGTTCTGTTGAAAATAAGTTAGTGCAGATTATATCAGATATACATCTCAAAGCCACAGCATCTGATACAAAATTCTGGTGTTTTATATCTGAAGATAAATATCCGAATCTAAGGCAAATCGCCCTTCAACTGACGGCAATGTTGCGAGTCTGCATTTTCTGAAATGAAGATAATTAAGTCAAAATATCGCAATCGACTAACTGACGAACATATGGCATAAGGCTTGCGATTAGCACTCGGTAATTACGCACCATCTTATGAAAAGTATGCTGAGGACATGCAGTGCCACGCTTCAACATCCAAAGTCACTCTTTAGTTAAGTTTAGACACTAGAACTCGTTTGTTTTGTAAGAACCAATATAAACTCGCAATTTTGAATAATTATGAATTTTTTCATTGACATTTTAGAGCAGACCTACACTTACCTTGACTAAACAAATGCATATTGTGCGGAAAACTAATATCTATGCCACGATACACCCTACCTAGACGACAATCCTGCATCACACTTACTTGCAGCCTCTCAGAGTCGATCGATCGTAGTCTAACAATATTGAGGTAGATCGCCAGCAGTTCAAGTTTGAGCACCCCTGCTCTACACTATACAAGAGAACCGGCCAGACAGCATTTTATTTTTTTTATGGGTCTATCGCACGTGCTGCCGGGAAGTCCCTAAAGCGCTACAGGAGCGACACGTGTGCGGAAAAAGCGATTCACGTTATTCTTGAATTGCTGTAAATTGCACTCGGTGGGAAACACAGTCCTGGGCAAATTATTCCAAATGGATGATGTCCTTCATATAAAAGACAGAAGCGTCGTACAAGTAGTAACAAGCTGAACCTCATACGGATGTGAAGTATTAGCGCAACGTGTATTTCTAACATGCACCGCACTGGGAGGAATTAGGCGGGCCAAATCCTTCGAACACTTTCCATGAAAATACTTGTAGAATAGGCTCAAGTCGCCAACCGTTCTTCGATGTTCCAACGAATCAAGGCCACCGGTCAGTTTCGGGTCTCCAATCAGACGAACAGCTCTTCTCTGAATAGAATCCAACAAATGCAATGTATGTTTGGGAGCGGAGCCCCAAACATGGGAGCAGTATTCCATAGTTGGTCGAATTTGAGCTTTGTAAGAATTAACAGTTGCTGTGGACTGTAAAGCTTTCTGGTTCGAAATAATATTCCCAACTTTTAAGAAGCTCTCCTTGCTATGCCTGCGACATGCTCATGCCAGGACATATTTGCTCCCAAATTAACGCCCAACAAATTGAGTGATTATGTTATAGGAATGGATCGCCCCGCCATAACTATGTCGGGTTCAGCAACGTTAACTTTTTTAGAAATAACTGCCGCCTGGGTTTTTGTAGCGTTAAATTCCACTTGGTTACTGTCACCCCAAGATAGAATTTCTTCCAGGTTAAGTTGAACGACTTCCCGCTGTCTGCGGATATTCGTCTGAGTAGCCGATGTTCGAGCGTTCAAAGTGAATGAAGAGATAAGCCTACTGTGATCTGCAAAGCTGTAGATTGGATTTCCGGTCTTTTCCAGCAGATCGTTAATGTAAATGAAAAAGATAGTAGGAGATAGTATGAAACCTTGGAGCACACCGGCGTTGATAGTTCTTTTTGACTGCCACTCGTAAAAAACGCTCTCTGAGGAAACATGGGAGCCACAAACAGAACTTTTCAGACATACCATAAGAGCGTAGCTTAGCCAACAATCCATCGTGTCAAACACGGTCGAATGCCTTGGATATGTCAAGAGCAACCGCTCGAGATTCTCCAGTGTTCAATTGCGTTGTTCCAAACATGTGTTACATAAGTCAGATGATCTCCTGTTTATCTATGTTTACGAAAGCCATATTGGTGATCGCTAATAATGTTGAATCCTTCAAGATATTCCAGAAGATGCTGATTGATAACCTTTTCCATGACTTTCGATATTATTGAAAGTAGTGCGACTGGTCGATAGTTGTTTGGCAAGGTCTTTTTGCCTTTTTTTAGGTATCGGCTGAACTGTGGCACATTTCCAGCAGGAAGGAAATATTCCGTTTCTGTAGGATAAGTTGAAAAGTCTACAGAAAACTGGTGTTAGTTCCCTCGCACAGTTTTTCAGAACTGTGGCAGGTATTCTGTTAGCGCCAGAAACTTTTTTGGTGTCTAGATTCATTAAAATACGTTTAATGATACGCTGTCTGAAGACAATATCGGGCATCCTTGACTGCACTATAGGAATAGTAGGTGGTGTTTGTCCTTAGAAATCGACAGTAGAATGTGAAACAAAAAGTTCAGCCAACAAGTTCGCTTTTTCAATAGGTGTCGTTGCAATAGAATTATCTGGCCGTGTGAGTGGTAGTATGGTGGATTTGGTGAAATTTTGACTAACTGCCTTAGCGACTGACCAAAAGGACCTGGAATTGTCGGGACAAGCGAGAAGTTTGTTGCTAATTCGTTGATTGTGTTCCTCCTTGGTTACGTCGTATTGTCTTTGAAGCAGCATATTTTTCAACTTTAGAAAGGTATCCTTTGACATACCAATCCACAATTTAATTTCCCCATCACAATCCCATCCTTCGTTGACGACAGAGCCAAGATATTTGAATTTAGTAACCCTCTCAATCCCCTGATCCTTTATAAAGGGAGGTGCAGCCTCTTGGCGGTGTCTGCTAATCACCATCATTTTGGTATATTTATACCTAGACCATACTCCACGCCAATATCATTCAGCTTATTGATTGAATTTGCAGATCTTCCATGTTATTGGCAACTATTGCTCTATCGTCTACATTCATCATTTAGAACAAGTTGAAATATTTTCTCTACATAAATATTAAATAATGGCTTTAACCCACTGAAAGGTTTTGTTGAAATGTCCTTAATAATTTTGATCTAGGCAGATTGGTTCCAGTCTAGCTGTGTTATTATTTGTACATCCTTATCATCTGTACCAATCTCATGAAGCCGCTATATCAGAAAAATCATGCTTTATGTTGTCAAATGCCCGTTGATAGTCAATAAGAAATACATCCTGTAGTTGATCGTAACATTTTTGTACGAGCAGTTTCATTGAAAATACTGATTCCCGCGGAGCAGTGGAGTTAACATTAAAAAAGCTACACGAGACTGAATAATGAATCATGTTTTATATATACCCAACATCGGGTAGTAATAGACTCTCCAAAAGTGCGAAGATCTGTATTGGACGTCATAAGTGTGGGAAGAAGGATCGTAACTCAGTTAAACCACTCATTTCCCTCCAGAATAAAATCGGAACAAGTCCAGAAAGATTTTAAGGGGGTCACTACCGAGGTTAATCTACACTGAAAAGTAAAACCCATTTTCTCAGCAACTGTTCATCCTATTTCAACGAAACTTTGCACACTTATTATTTTTATTATTATATAATTTAATGGGACTAAGGGTTTAAAGAAATAATTTAAATTACATTTTCTAGAAATTTTGAAAGTTCATGAATTTTATTTGTATGTTTGAATTGACGCGGTAAATTACCAGCTGTTTCGTTTGACATTTCCTTAGTCCGAACTGTAGACAGTGTTGCCATGGATATTTAAAAAAAAAAGCTCAATAACTTTTATAGTTTTGAAGATAATGGGGCAAATGTACAAAAAAGTCAATTTTTCAGGAGAGCCGAAAAACTAAAAAGTTGTAGTTTTGACTGCTTTTTTTGTTATAATCAACTTTTTTTTAATTTATTTCTAGAGTGTTTGTCTTCTTTTTTTTTGCAAAAACAAGTTTGGCAACACTGATTGTTTACACAAAATGTTTTTTCCAAATTTTTTTTTTTTTAGTTTTGTTTTGTTTGGTTATATTTTACGTGAGAGATTGTTTTTGTTTACATAGTTACAAATTTTTTTCCTGTTTTCTGTTACTATTGCTTCTTTGAATGGCGTGGTCTCTGCTGCGAGTACTGACTCAGGCAAAATAGTGGATATTGTGGTACTCTCCAAACACTGTCGTTGTCCACTAAAATTTCAGAATACACATAATGAAAATTGCATAGCCAATCATAGTGGTACCAGTGGGGCTATGGAAGCAGCTGGTGCAGAGTAAATTTTCCTGAGGTCAATGGACAAATACAGTGTGAGATATTCTCACTACTTAGGTGATGGAGACTCAAAGGGTTTCTTGAAGGTTGTAGAACAAAACCCTTACGGAGATAGTCTCTTAGTTCAGAAGTTAGAATGTATAGGACATGTACAAAAAAGGATGGGATCTAGACTCAGAAAGCTAAAAACTTCCTACACGTCCAAAAAACTGCAAGATGGAAAGCCGATAGGAGGAAAGGGCAGACTCACGGATGTGGCAATAAACGACATTCAAAAGTTTTATGGCTTGGCCATACGAAGAAACGTTGGCAGCTTGGCTGAGATGAAAAAAGCAGTATGGGCAGAATTTTTTCATCTCGGCTCAAACTACCAGAATCCGGTACACAATTTATGCAGCTTGGACTGGTGTAAGTTCCTCAAGGCCCAGGCAGAAAAAAAATTATATGAGCACTCAAAGCATTTTCATCTACCAAAAGTAGTAATGGAAATTTTGTAACCTGTCTTCAGGGACCTGGCGAATCCAGCCCTGTTAGAAAAATGTGTTCACGGTAAGACACAAAACACAAACGAAAGCTATAATAATGCATTGTGGGTTAGATGCCCAAAAAATATTTTTGTAGAGAAAAGCACACTAGAATTAGGTGCATATGATGCACTATGCTGCTTCAGTGAAGGTAATATTTCCCGCTGCCGAGTACTTGAAAAACTTTTCAGTGACCCTGGAAAATTTACAATTGCTGGGCTGATGAAGGAAGATGAACTGAGAATAGTGAAAGCCGAGAAAGACTTACAACAAGCATCGAAATGCGAGAGGCAAAAAATTTCAAGAGCAAGAAAAAGTTTAGAAAAAAAATTTAAGAAGTTAGAAAAAAAAGAAGGCCCGTCATATAAAGCGGGTTCATTTTAGTTAAAAAAAAGTATAACAAAATAATAAAATCTTATTATTACTTTTCAAAATATTATTGTAAAAATAAAGTTTTTTATTTGTATATAGTAAATAGTATTTCAAAATATTTTTGTAAAAATAAAGTTTTTTATTTGTATTTAGTAAATAGTGTTATATAATTATTCCTAAGCATTGTTAATAAAAAGTGGGATAATAATAATAATAGTGAAAATAATAATAACTTCATAATGGGTGGAATGGGGTGGTATATTGTATATTGAAAGGTGCGTAGTGCGAAGCTAGGCGAAGGCTGAGCGGGACTCATATCTTGGCGATACTGACTGATGGCTCATACCTTGACTACTTTATATAAAAATTTCAGGCACTTATACTCATCGTATAATTGTGGGGGTTGGATTGTTTTGTTGTGCAGAAATGATTGTAGATTATAAAAATGGAAAAAAAACGCAAAAAGAAAAAAACCTATTTTTTTTTCATTTTTCTCGGTAGTGACCCCCTTAACATTGGAATAAAGAGAATGGTAAAAGATGTACCTGCACGCTGGAATTTCACATATTATCTATTAAAAAGGTTTTTTTGTTTGCTGCTAAATACGATTTACACACCAAATGAGTGGGACTTAATTAAAACGTTACTGGAGCTTTTACAACTGCTGTGTATAATATCAGAACTGATTCCAACAATTATGTCATTAAATAAATATTTAATGAAAATCGAGGTTCTTGGTTTGAGATGCAGCAATTTACTTGAAAGTTTCAGCCAGAGATTTGCAAATATTGACACCAATGACAATTATGTAATTGACACGTTTCTGGATCTAAGATTTAAAGATGCATATTTTACTAACAAAGAGCTGGTTGAAAATAAAACACGTTAAAATGCATCAAACAAGCAATAGCGTTAAAAGTAAATATTTAACCTGATGAAGCTGTGGTATCAGATTCGGAATCAGACTCCTCGGATAATGTTCCACTTACTGTTTTAAAAAAATTTTAACAAGTACTAAAAAAACGTAAGAAACGGAAGCAGTGGCTGACCGTGGCTCGGTGGCGTAGTACTTTACTACTGTGCAGAAGGTCGAGGGTTCAATCCCACAGGTCGGTATACTTATTTATTAATTTATTTAAGTATATTTGGCCTGGCCACGTACATAGGTAGTAGTTGCTTGGAGAAATGCAAGTAACGTCGGTGGCAGCACTACCACGTTGTTTAAAAGGTGCCGTGAAATACAAAAATGTGTGTTTCGGCACTTGGACAACGTTGACGGGTATTACGACATCCTCGCCGATATCCTTGGGATATGGGAAAAGGATAAAATCCCTACTGAGGCGGGAAGGTGAGCGATAAAAAAAAAGATATTTTGAAATGGAAGAGGTAGAAACAGAGTTCAAGTCCTATTTAAGTTTGCCGTTAATAGATCGTAAAGCAAGTCCGTTTTTATGATGGCAATTTGGTTTTATTTTGCTCAACAAATTTGACAGAGCACCTGGCCGGGTAATAAAGTATCCGACCAAACCTGGTACCCGGCCAGATCAGTCGGGTATCCGGTTTTAACCTGACCAACCGGGTACCCGTTACATTTCTTCGAGGGTGATTTATTAGTCTTGAGACTAATTTTAGGAGTTTAGGTAAATGCTGAACAATTGACAGATAGCAATATTGTTTACTCTGAAAGTGTAACTATACCTCTACTCTGATTTCAGAATCTGCGTATTTGATTAGTCAGATTGTAAATGTTAGACAAGCTGGATTTACGACAGTACGTTGCTTCCTTGTTTGGAAAACTTCCTTGTTTGGAAAACTGTCCAAGAAGCAAATTCTCGAAGCGTTTGAAGATAAACGAATATCTCGCGCCACCATATTTCTTGTTTTACGTGATTGTGAAGCAAAGAACCAGAAAATAAAAAAAAAATTCGGTCGGCCACCTGTTCTTAGCAGAACAACGAAAAATCTTCTGTCAAGCGCAAAAGACAAAATTGGGCGGTAGCAAAGAAAATTGTCGAGAAAATACGGTGTTTCCTAATCTACTGTGCATTGAATTTTGAAGACAAATAATGTGCAAGTCCGAAAAACGTAAAAAGGCACATAAATACACCTCAAGACAGCTCGAAAAAAAATGCTAAAATGTTGCCGTTCACTTCGTATTAAGCATTTCAGGCGTGGGAAATTTATCGTTATGGATGATGAAAAAACTTTTCGAAAAAGTTCTTTCAGTGGAAATGATTCCTTCTACTACACTGACGATTATTAAGCAGCACCAGACGACGTCAAATATGCTAACAAAATGAAATTTGAACCTAAAGTGTTGATGCGGATTGCCATTTCATTGAAAGGTATTTCAATATTTTCCAACCAAGCAGTGCTGTTGCAGTCAATTCTGATGTATATATCAATAAATGCTTGAATTGAAGCAGTTTTTCAAGGAAAATCTTGCGCGCGACAAAATAATTTTCTGGCTAGACCTTGAACGTTGTCATTATGAAAAAAAAAACACAAGAATGACTCAAAAGTAAAAAAATCGAATTTGTACCGCAACCTAACAATCCAAGATTGTTAGGTTGCGGCACGACCAATTGAAAGATTTTGGGCAATACTTTCACGTAAAGTTTATGAAAATGGTTGGGAAGCTAAGAACCACCGGCCCTTGATGGGCAGAATAAAGAGAAAGTTGAAAGAAATCGACGTTTCGGTCTTCCAACGTCTGATGGATGGCGTTCCAAGCAAGCGTAAAAATCAGATAATGGTCCATTCGCTGCAATGTAAACGTGCTATTTGATAGATTTTGAATAAATTTATACGATATAAGCAACTGCATCTGAAATATTTTTCCTGGTTTCACTTATACACGCGCCTGAAATTAGTCTCGAGACTAATGAATCACCCCTTATCTATGTGTTTAAATTAGGAAAACTTGACTTTTTAAAAATTTATTTATTTTTATCGTTATTAGCACACATGAAGTTTTAAATAGTATTGTAATTAGAAACTTTCTCTTACTTTCAGACCAAATTCAAGTGACAACATCAAGGCCTTACCGCCGGACGACCCTGTCACCTTACCCGACATATCACCACCATTCACGTTCGATCCAACCGTCCCACCACCTGGTTTCGGAGATCCTTCCGTTTACAGCCCGTCCATGCCGTTTCAGTATTTCAACACCTCGTCTGGTTTTGGTGCGGGGCCAAATTTTACTAATAACCTGTCTCCATATAACAATACCTCTGGTCCCGGTTACGCTTGGGGTTCTGGTTCTCCTCAGGGTGGTTATCGGGCCGATATGCCGTTCAGCGGGCAATTCGGGAACGGACCGTCTCCACCGCGTTGGAATTGTATGTATGGGCGTGAAAGTTTTTATAGGTAAGTTTTGTCATAGTTTTAGATGTAAATTTTTTTTATGGGCTTGGCGTTACAGGAACAACGCGTGTGCGGAAAAAGCGATTCACGTTGGTCTTGAATCGCTGTAAGCCTCAGCCGATGCGATGGTATCACATCAGGCGATGCGTGGTGAGATCTAGGCATCTACCATCTTAGTTGTCCTTTTAGTCGCCTTCTACGACTGGCAGAACATACTGGAGGTGATATTCTGTGTCACACCCGCCCAGAGGGCCAGTTAGATCAACGATAAAGGTGGTTTTTTGGGACTTGCTTTTGTGTACCATTCTGTGATGGTTTTATTGTTTTTTAGTGTTCCATACGGAACAGTTATAAGATGACTTGTGTCTGTCTGTCTGTCCATCTGTCTGTCTATCTGTCACACCGAATGTTCTCCGAAACTATTTGTCATAGAAAGTTGAAATTTGGTAATAATATAGGAATTGATGGTCTCATCAGAGCCATGTAATTTTGAAAGTTAAATTTTGACTTAAAGGGTTAGTTTTGGGGGATGAAATCGGAAGTGAAAAAAATTTTTTTTACTAGGTCATCGAGTGTGGTGTCAAATGAAAGCTTGTGAAAACACGAGTAAAATATATGTATATAATGTAATACTTGCGCACACTTTTCTTTTGGAATATTCTCCATGGGGTGTAGATTGAAGAAAATTATTACGGGTGCATTATCTTTAATAATTTATTTGGTATCTTAAAAAAAACAAAAATTTTAAGCTCATCAGTTTCTAGTAAAGATTGGAAACAAACTTTGTTGAAAACTCATTTGGGGTGTGTTTTGTGAAGTCACTGATCATTTTATACCTCTGTAATAATTTTTTTTATTTTAAAAGCAATCAACGTACGGAGCACTAATTGCGCAAGTTCAACTTGCATTTGACCGGTTATTTCTTATTATTGTCATGTCTAAAAAGTATATCCTATTGCCTTCCAATTTTGATGTGAACTACACTTTGTTATAAAAATTATTGAATTCTTCGAGAATCCCGTCTGTTGATTGGAAACACAGTCCTGGACAAATTATATCAAAGGGATGAGGTTCTCCATATAAAAGCCTGTTGTTACGTTGTAAGCGGAGTGACAAAAATACGGATGTGACGTGTTAGCGTGACGTGTATTCTTAGTATGCATCGCTCTGGGAGGAATTAAGCGGGTTACATTCATCAAATACTTTCCGTGAAAATATTTGTAGAAGAGACTCAGTCGCCACATACGCCCACGAATTAGCCCAAACCCGGAGATCCGAACGGGGGCTATTTTATCTAAGGAATTTTTTGATCTTGGAAGCCTCATTATGCTATTTTTCCCACAGTGAATCTGGGGAGATCGGCACACCCGCGAAATGTTAAGCAACTTCACGCAGCCTAAGCCGATGCGATGGTATGCCTGGTGAGATCTTGGCTTCTACCATCGGTACGGTACCAGGGTAATATTCTGTCCCGCACCCCTTCGAGAATCATGAGATAGTCCAAACAACTATGGGTCAGTCAGATTGCTTTCAGTAATATATATATAATAGGCATGGCACACATGCTGCAGATAAATCCCTAAAGCGCTACAGGAGGGATGCGTGTGTGGAAACAGCGATTCACGTAGGTCGACAGCACTTTTCCATTCTTCTTTTTTTCGTCATTATGATGTCCCTTCTGGAGGGTAATTACGACAATCGAGAAGCTCCAAACAAACGAATTTTTGATTCTGATAACTTTATCATTGATATTAATTAACGAACTATCGTACTGAAATAGTTCAGTACTGAGAGTTGCCACTAAAAATACGCGCATCTTTGCGGAAGTCGCACAAAAGAAAAATGTCCCAAAACGCTGGCCAAAATGTGAAGGTATTGTTCGACTTCGACAAAACTCGGTATATAGGGGTTTTCGGGACCGTTGATCACGAATTTTTTTTAAAAAACAAAATGGCGGCTCAAAATGGCGAATTATTTTTGAAAAAAGTTATTTTTATGAAACTTTTTATGAATTTTTAAACAATTGCTACATTGTGCGACAATTTCCAGAATTTTAAAATATTTTTCCAATTTATTGAAATTTTCAAGTATTTTTCAATTTTAGCAACAATTTCTTGAAGTTGAAAACTTTCGCCACATGTTGTTGCAACAGTTTCCCGAATTGTTTAACTAACTTTATCATTTTGCAACAATTTACGGAGTTTTTAAAATACTTTTCCCATTTTGCAACATTTATTCGAATTTGTTAACTATCTTTCACATTTTGCGACAATTTCTTGAATTTTCAAATAGTCGGTTGAATTTTGTAACATTATTCCGAATTTTTTAACAATTTTTTTAAGTTTGCAACACTTTCCCGAATTTTAAGAAAAACGCGTCATTGCGCCCACGCACATCTTCGCGCAAAAACTAACACAGATACCAAACTTGCGACATCTAGTACTCAATTTTTCGATATTTTGGCAAAAAAATGTCTAATAAACAACCTCTAACTCATTTCACGTTAGAGTTCAATGGAATTTTTAACTTATTACTTGTTCTTTAAGGATTTTCTTAAAGAACTCGATAATTGGAACAGATAAATACTCACTTATTATTAAGTAAATATGTAATTCCAGAAATACAATGAAATTGTACTCACATTCAAGGACAGAATTCATTTTATACAATTAAAATTCGTTCACTTTTGTACTTTCTATAATAACTTAAACTTGATGACGTCTGACGTGCTTCACGAGAGATGTTGCGTGGTATTCGACTCTTCGAAATGAAATGAAAGTTATAAGATAGGTTCAAGCGGCAGCTGCACCTGAGTGGTTGTATATCATACTAGACGAATTGGTAAGAATTCTTAAATAGAACCTTTTGTTTCTTACATTATGGCCAACTTTTCGGGTTTTCAAACTACTATGAGTCGCGCGGCTTCCGCATCGTTATGGTTCCGCAAAGACTCCGTCCATTTTAACACTCACCAAGACGGTAAACACGCAAGGTTGAATGAATTATACATTTTGTGGTTTCATGAAGGGGAGTAACTCGATATTTTATTTGCAGAAGACGCCAGGCCAATAATCCACCATCAAATCAACATAATAATTCTGACAGTTACTTTACGAACAACAGAAGGAATTCCAGCGGCGGCGCAGGTCCCTCCTCATCTCAACCATAATTATTTATTTTTATAATTTAACGTTTAACTTATTAATACTTACTTAGTTTTAGTTTGTTCCGTTTTTGAAAATTTTCCTTTTTCAGTTGTTAAAGGTGTCATGATAACGTTTTTGAATTTGAGAAATGTACGCGTTTATTTTTATTTTTTAGTTTGGGCGAATTAAACAAGATCAAACATCTCAGGAACTTCCCTTGGAGTGTTACTCAATATTTATTGTAAAGGTTGGTAGCGAGATAAGCGGCCAAATCGCTTCGAAGATGTCTTGGAAATAACTTAATAACATTCGCAAGGCATTGACACATATTGTCATTTGTGATAATTAAATATCTCGTATTATTTGGGCAGAGATACACTCACCAAAGGAATATATTATACCCTATTACACTTACTGTTTCTTCTAAAAGTTACATTAAAAACCAAATGGATGAAATTTTAAAAATTATACTCAATATCTGTAAATTCTAAAATTTCCGAATTTTAAAACAACAGCTAAAAATCTAGAATACTAAAGAAGTGTTTTACGTATTTCAAGCCCGTGCAAGAATATATCTCTCCTTTTCTTATGTTTTACTAAAATGACACTTTTCTGGTTTCCGAAACAATTAGTTAATTTAAATGAAAAAAAAAAAATAGAAAACTGCGCCACGTTCTCGTAGCAGCAAGTCGGCCAAACGTGTTAGTTTGTTTCAAGGTCAGCAATGACAGTTACTCCAATTCTCCGTCTTAGTGCGCCGTCGCCTGTCGGAGGTCGGCGGTCTAGGTGACTATCGTGGTGTTGGAAATAGTGGCTCTAAATATGTTTGTAGATGTATAATTGAATCATCTCCTCAAATCTTTCAGATGGGAATTTTGACCTGTTCCGACTGATCTCCTTCATTGAATTTTACCCTCTATGATAAGTCTCAGCAACGCATATCTATCGCCTCTAATTAACATGTCCCAGATACCGTGTTTTCGCCTCGCTCGGCCATTAATTTTTAAATTCAGTTTAAGTTTTCAATGTTCTATTTAATGAAATGGTTCTCTTTTGTGAAACCCTCCTCCCTCCATCCCGGTTAACGATTTTTAAATTAGACCTACCTTTGTAATGTTCTACTTTACGAAAGAGTAAAGAGGTAAATAAATTCCCCCTCCCACTCCTCGATTCCAGTGCAGGAGAGGTTTTTGTTGTTACAAGGGGCTTCGCCCCCTGGTTGCCATTTGATTGATGCTCCGTCACTAAAAACAGCTTCTTCTTTGGTGTGTTCTTTTTGCTTATCCATATGCCCTCTTGCTTCTTGAACCGGGCTACGCCACTATCTAGCTGTAATAATTCTTAAAAAAAAACGAGTCTCCATCTTCGGATATTTTATCGTCTCAAAGATGGTAGGAACGTTTGTCATTTGTGTTTTTTTGATTTGGCAAACTTATAAGTTACTTCAAAAATATCTTCCGAGAGGGTCATGTTGACCGCTTATCCAGATAGATGCTTACTTTAATTGACCGTTAGTCTTCTAAATAATTCCTCACAAGGTTCCTCAAAAATCGATATAGGTAAAAAAATATTGGTGCAGTATGAAACGGCTATTTTTAGTCTCGTTTGCAAAGAAATTTTTATCACAGAAAATATAGCCATCTCTACAGAAAGACAAACAGGTGGAACCAAAGGTCCCCGCTTCGTCGAGTTTCTTAGAGATACTGCGCATATGTTTCCCTATTATTTTTACGTATAACTTCTACTTGTGCGGCATTTCTAAGAAACTCGACGATTCACATTTTAACGATCTTGCGGAGACAGCCATCTTCGTTTGTCTTTCTGTAACGATAGCTATATTTTCTCTGCTTTCGTTTAAATAATTATTGTAACGATAGCTATATTTTCTCTGCTTTCGTTTAAAAATTTATTTAAAAGAATCATGACATTTTTATTCACATTAATATATACATAAATATTTTGTCGGCGTTCTTAGATTGCTGCTTGCTATTTTTACATTTTTTAAAATTAAAGTTAGAAGATAACACACCGTAAACAGTTCTTTTGGAAAATATTACCAGAACCTGTTTTAATATACTGGAAAAAACCAAATAAAGACTACACTGACAGCGGTTACTTGTTGGAGATCCATAATAACTAGGAACGAAATATTTAAACATCTATTTAAGATAACCACATATATTTATTGTATTAGAGTTGACAATTGTTTCGACACACTGTATCTTCTTCTGGAGCATGATGTAAAATAATTACAAAGTATGTTACAAAATATATGTTACCTGGTTATAAGGGTTAAATTAACAATATTCACCCTAACAATTAAAACAAGTTCAATAAAGGAGATCCACTGCTATTCAATTGATCATCCTGTAATAAACCTCAGGATTTTTCCGGTTAATCTCTACCTGCTCTAAACAATTCAGTAATTTCCCTATCTTTTCGGGCACATACAGTTTCGTCCGCCCGCATTAATTAATGGTCAAATGTGACGAAACTCTTTACCTGGCGGTTTCGTCCGCTGCTAATTTTCGGGAATATACATTTTGGTCCGATTTACCTGGTTTAAAATATACCTAAATATTATACGAGTACATACGAAAAGTTTATTAGAACAAATATAATTGCATATAATTAATATTCTTAAAAACTATAATAATGTGAATTTAATATTACATATTCCAGCATAGAAATTTGATTATTATTAAGTGTTACAATATTTTCTTGTATAAAATTTTCTCGTTTCTGCGCCTTACTGTTTAAACGTTTGGAACTATTTACACTCTGTATTTGTACGTATATTTCACATTGGTAATGTTTAATTGTTTCCAAAAATACAAATATATTAGGATGACTAGAATTAAAACATTTATTTAAATGTGAGTGAAACGACTCACATGCATTTATTGTTCTCTGGCTGGAAGTTGATTTCGCGGCCCATATATTAAGTGGAAATAGCGCATCGTCTTCTATATAATTTTCTACGAGGTAGTCTGCAAATTTTTCTAACTGTTGGTTTGCTAGGTCTCATTTCATTTAGCTCAAAAGCAAAGCATTCACCCACAATTTCTGGATCTATTTTATAAAGACAAATTAATTAGATCAAGTATAACGATATACTATAATAACCGAATCTTTGTATTTTGAGATAATATTAACCGGACAAATACTGAAATAATGGTTACCTAGGAAAAGAAGGCCAAAAATATACCCAATCCATTTCTCTTGTTCTGTTCTCTCCTTATAGTCTCTAGCTAATCCTAGCGCTTGAATTTTTCTGCACCAAGCTTGACTGAGATGAAAACGGCAGCCTATAATTTGCACATTATTCCAAATCTCTTTAACGGCCTTGAGGATTGATGTTTCAAAATCTATCACGACTTTTGACGGTTGAAACAGCAAGTTAAAGTCTCTACATTTATTTAAAATATAGGTTAAACAATTTGCATATGAGTTTGTCGATTTGTCCTTTAATAGACAAAATACAAGCGGAATATAATGTCCATTGCAGCATCCGTGAATTGTAAACAGTTGTAGAAAATGCAGGGGCATATTTGAATGCTCCGTCCATGAATGTACGGGTACACGCGCACAAATATTTCAAATTGGTTTCGCGTGAAAATATTACTATATTCGACACAGAATTATTTATTATCAAAAAGTCTTTTCCTCTGTTCGTGACAATCGAAGTCATCTTATCCAGAGCATGATGTAAATTAGCACAAGACTTGGGCAGTTTAGGAAAATTTTTTCTTCTCACATCACCCCTATAACCTTAAATATTTCATAATTATTCTTATTGCATGGGTTTTTTTCAAATTATGGTCAAGATCATCTGTCTGTTTACCTGCGTTGCCCTCGGACGAAAAAGTTGAAATTTAAGACGCCGGACGAAAATGTATGTTTTAATTTATGCAAAAAGAGATTACGGACGAAACTGTAATTTCCGATCTTTTCATCGTGTAAAATTCTGAAATCTTCATTGAAGGTATGATTTTCATTCGTTAAACGTAGTGCGATATGTTATTTTTCATTCTCTAACTTTATGTTTCTTTATTCGTTTATAGAAAGGTCTGTCTGCTTGTCCCATATAGGTTTTATTACAAGTGCCACAGCATAATTCATAAACTCCTGTTTTATTTTCTTTTTTGTTTTCCTTTTATTATTTTTAATATGTCGAACTAACGTTTTATTGGTATTGATTCCGTACCAATAACACATTAGCTCGACATGTTAAAAATAATAAAAGTAAAACAAAAAAAGGAAATAAAATTGGAGTTTATGAATTATGCTGTAGCACTTGTAATCAACCTATATAGGACAAACAGGCAGATCTTTTTATAAACTAATAAAGGAACATAAATAAAGTTATAGAATGAAAATCACTGTCTTTATTGGAAAATAAAATAGGCCAAGCCTCTTACTTTTTTGAAAGTATAATATTTCTAATAGTGAATGAATGCTTATAACTTAAACTAAGCTCTTATACTAGTGCTCCTATACTAACTTAACCTAGGAAATGTGTTATATATACATGAATTTCTTAATGCTCAGACTTAAAACTAAGACTAAAACTACCTTAGCTTAAGACTTACGCTAACTTAAACTAGGACGTAACATTAACTTAAACTAGGGCTAATTATAACTTAACCTAGACTGACAATCTTCTTGTCATGGAGGGCGAGGGAGGTCATCGTCTTCATCCGAGAGCAGCGGGTCGGACGGTCTCGGGAACTGGCGTGAGGTGGGAGTCGGAAGGCATCCCTGATGCGTGGGTTGGGGTGCTGGGACGCCTTCTCCAGGAACTTCAGTTGTGCTTTCCTCATGTGTGCCTTTATGGTAGGCACATCGAGGTCCCTATGGAGTTGTTGGTTCTTCATGAACCATGAGGCTCCCGTGATCATCCTCAGGGCCTTATTCTGCACTGCTTGAAGTTGAGCTCTCCTTGTTTTGGAGAGCTGGCACCAAGTGGGGGAAAATGAAAAATAGCATATCTCACTTCTTACATCTGCAATATCAGGAGGGGCGTACCTAAATATAAAATAAACAGATACACTAAATAAAACAGTCATAAATCTTACAAAGCATTTTTATGTTCTGTTTTAGGATGAAAATTATTCTGTAAAAGTGCATTTTTAATAGTCTTAAACTTAAAATTGCAACTTTCTTGCCTTCTGCGACGCAAATATATTTATAACATTTTCGAAATCTATTTCTTCTCGCTCTACACTGAGTAAAGCTAGGTCGTATAACCTTTTTTGACCATTGTAGCCCTCAAATACGAAAGTATTAGTTTTAGCTTACTGAAAGATCGCTCTTAATTTGCCGAGCGGGTGAAAGTACTAAGCAATCTACCTACGCCGCCTGGCGCGGTGGCGGTTGTCGCACCACTCATTCCCTCTGGCTCGTTCGTGAAAGCTTACCACGCACGGGAATCGCAAGATTATTTGAATATGAATTATGTTGTTGGTTTATTTTGACTTTTAAGCTTAATAATTTGCGAATTTTGCGCCCCCCTTTGAATGGCGCCCAGGGCACGTGCCCTACTTGCCCTACCCTAGGTACGCCACTGAATATCAGGTCCCCCTGAGGTTAGCTATCACTCTGGCATATTCATCCCTGTTCCCTAGGACTCGGAATAAATCTTCGACGCTATGGATTCCCGTCTAATCTCGTATGTTTCTCAGTTAAAAGACCTGCTTCTTACCAACGCCGCGTTTGCCCTTAATCTTTTCCCTCATTATGAGCTGCAATAAGTCATAATGTTTGCCACTAAGAACATGTCCCAAATACTCCAGTTTTCTTATCTGAATAAGCTAAATATTTAACGGATGAAAATCAGATTTCAGAAAGGGAAATTACTGAATTGTTTGGAGCAGGTAGAGATTAACCGGAAAAAATTCTTAGGTTTATTACTCAATGATCAATTGGATGGTGGTGAGTCTCCTTTATTGAACTTGTTTTAGGTATTATGGTGAATATTGTTAATTAATTTATTCCTTGTAACCAGGTAACTTATATATTTTGTAACATACTTCGTAGTTAGTTTACATCTCGCTCCAGAAGAAGACACAGTGTGTCGAAACAATGGTCAGCGTTAATACAATAAACATATGTGGTGATCTTAAACAGTTGTTTAAATTTTCATTCCTACCAAATGAAGAGTTTGGCATTGCCGAAGACTTAGAAGTTGAAGTTGATTTTCTATCTGTTATTAAATTCCTATATGTTAATTCCTAAATGAGTTTAGTAAAGAACATCCAAAAATTCTAAACGTAACATTGTTTACAGATTTCCAAAAAATGCAGGGTGTGTATGAACTGTGACCACAAAAATAGACCTCGCTTGGGCTTCAAAAATCTTTATTTTGAGGTTCAAAAAGCGTCTATTTCTCGACAGAAATTACTTTCAAAATATGATGTTAAAACTACACATGTGTTTTTATACTGCCCTAAGATATTAGGTAGAATAAGCTGGTTAACAATCGAACTCGCTCATTCCAGGTTTCAATTAGTAGTGTAAGTAGGTAACTCCACTTTGACCCCCCGAAATTTAAGACTTCGATAATTTTTATTATGAAAATCTAAGTACACTAATTTATTATATATACATTAAAGTAGAAAATGATTTTTTTTTCAATATATTAAGAAATGTCGGTTTGACAGCTGATGATCGGGAGCGCTTCGAAAATAGATGGTCAAACGGCGGGCATGATAGTTTTTTTAGTCCAAAGGCCATTTCAAAAAATATGCGTTTTTAATGAAATGGCACCGATTCAAAGTAAAACATCAATTTTTAGCAAAAATTTCGTTGCTTAAAGTTCTATAGAAAATCGAGGTATCAATATTTTCAAGAAATCCTACGTATTTTGCTAGAAAAATATGTGACGATTAAATTAAAAAAAAATCAAGTATATTAATTGAAAATTGGCGAAGCTAGAGTGCCCACCGAAAATGCTGTTTCGAGAAGAACGCGTTTAAAGTTTTCGTTACGCTTTAGTCGTGAATAAAAACGATTATAAATGAAAGTTACCTCTAATCTGTGATTCTAGGCTCGTAAAGCGTTCCCTCTGCATCAATAGCATCCATATATGCTGCCTTTCTTGTCGCCTTGGCTTGTTTTCGGGCTTTTTCGGACACGTCGGTTAAGGTGCGCACAGCCAATTTCATGCGCTTCTCGTCCCATGCAAAATTATAGCTTTCGGAGCCAATGAGCATCTCCAAAGCCTTCATCATTTCTAATATACTTATCAAGCCGTCAGATGCATGTGGTGATGTGGGCTGCAATTTCCAGTACTATTTTATAACTGGACGCCGATTTTGGAGCGAGTGCCCATATCGTCGAATTTAAACTTTCGTTTGCGTGAAGCCTGCTAAACAACGATCTAACAGATCTTCACCGCTTAATTCTTCATAAATTGCATTTATTGTAAGTTTATGTTTATAATTGTTTAATTCATCGCGTGCTTTTGCCTTCTAGCAACTGCCCTTATGCCCACCGTACACAGATATTTTATCACTCATAGTTTTTTATAATATAATTTAAAGACAGTAAAAACCAATAAACACAGAACGTTCGAACACGCAGCTGCAGCGTTTATACTCTCTCGTTAAATTATTTCAACAGTAAACCGCATACACGCCATCTGCTGACAGGTAGAAAAGGTCAAGACTCGTAAGGTAAGTTACCTTAAGCAGGTAATAGGCCAGAAACCCTCGAAAATTGCCTTTTTACATTCGATATCGTTTTGTAACCAATAGAATATCATTTTCATATATATAAAGAGTACTTGGAGCAAAAAAAAAAAATAATAATTTTTGAAAAGGTCAAAGTGGTGTTACTCCTTAATTACCCTGTACTAATATATATTTTTATTACGATTGTTTTATATCAACGGATAGGTTATGTGAGGTGAGAAATTGTGGTTTTTGAGCCTGGGTCGTGTCAAATTTTAGTGATTCCGTTTTTTTCTACAATTGCGGGGAGTGTCTTCAGGATTCTTTACTCTTTGAGATAAGAACGGCTAATGTTTACTGGGGTGTGATCCAGGATAAGCAGATTGTAACTCATGTCTTTATTAAAGTTGTTAGCATGTTTATAAATTTCTATCGATTCTACATTGCGTCACTCGCATACTTTGGAAATTGAAGCAAGAACTTTGGTTCATTGATCCATCTTGTAGTGGGGCGCATTTAACGGGATGGGAAATATACTATGCAATCTGATCCTCCGTATTCATATCCGAGTCAGGGTGTGGCAGTGCTACGTCTCTTTAGTCCTATATGTAGCTGAGTCGTCGACTTTCACCGATGCCTCCTGCAGGCGCGTTGATGCTTTTGAGATGGGGTGTTACCGTTGCGTGCTCAGGATTTCATCGTGTGATAAACGAAAGGATATTGCAACGCGTAGACAGACAACTAGAATTCCTAACAACTGTTAAACGCAGGAAAATGTAGTACTTTGGGCACATCAAGCGAAATGAAAAATACCGCCCCCTCCAACTCATCCTACAAGGGAAAATAGAAGGTTGAAGATCCATAGGGCGCCGACGAATGTCGTGGCGGTGAAACTTACGAATATGAACGGAAATGACACCGGCATTTCTTAGATCAGCGGTTGACAAGTAATACGGACCAACATGATGGCCAACATCCACAGAGGATAGCAACTTGAAGAAGAAGGGAAAAGGCTTTTTTTTTCAACGACTGCTACTCGTAAAGTTTCTATATGTTAGTGTAAAACTACTGCTATCTATTGGTGGATCCTAATTACGCTTTTGTCTAAGATTTTTTTAAACTTGAAGTAGATGACTGGACTGGCGATATTAGATATTGTTGTAAACGCTTTAAAAATCCTAATCTAAGACAAAATTGTAATGAGAATACACCAGTAGATAGTGTAGTTTCACCCTGCAAACAGTAGACTACACACAAACAGCCAAATCACTTCGAAAGTCCAAATGTCGCATAATTATTAGCACTTGTAAAAGAAAAAAACGGGAAAGGTCATCAAAGGTAATTTTTTTACAAATTAACGGTGATTATAAGATTCGCTGTCCTTGTGATACGCTGTATGTAGAAGAAACTGGAAGACCAATATTAACTAGAATTAGAGAACATGAAAAATATATAGAAAAAAGAATCGAAAAGTAGGAGCAACCGATTCCTTGAGTTTAAGTGAAACAGCGCACTGTTGATCAGAATCCTTGAAGTTCGTTTAAAAAAGGGAATTTCAGTTTAAGTTTCAATAACTCACTAATACGGCGGTTATCGCCTACATACTACTAATTTCCGACATGAAAATGCAACAACCATAGGCAACCAACATAATAATGTCAGCCTGTGCAGTACTCTTTGTTCGTCGTCATAATTGACGATGATGCGAGTCGCAGGAAAAATTGGAGAACTTTGTCAATAAGCATATTGAAGATGCAATTAATTCTGCTAAGTTTAGCAATCAACGAGGTAATAGTAAAAAGTATGTGTAATAAATATTACTGACGATTTAAACGTCAGTTTTGTGGCGGCACATCGAAGGGTATGATTTTGCTTCGGTGGATTTGGTGTAACGGTGTCTGGAATCAATATAAAGGGTCTTTCAAATCGAGCAGTTTTTTTTTAATTCTTGAATAAAACACAGATTTATGTTGATTTCAAAAAATTTTATTGGTAATTGAAGTATATAATGTATGACACGAAAAACAATATCCACTAAATGTCTCTCTGCTCTTGCAACTTCACAGATGTTCACTCTTTTGTCAAAATTTTCGATGACATTTTGGCATAATTGTAGTTCTAACTCACCAATGACGCTAGTAATTTCGTCCTTCACCTCAGGAATCGATTGTAGCTTATTCTTATAGACTTGGCTTTTCACGTAACCCCAGAAAAAATAGTCCAACGGAGTCAGATCACATGATCTTGGTGGCCAATTAACATCACCATTTCAAGAACTCGATGGATTCACGAGCAGTGTCACAGATTGCGCCGTCCTGCTAGAACCAAATGTCCTCCAGAGTATTATTATTATTCAATTCAGGCCACAATAATTCAATTATGATCTCACTATATCGAAGACCATTCACAGTTAGTGCTTCACCACCATCATTTTCGAAGAAGTATGGACCAATGACATCTACTGACCATAATGTACACCAAACAGTGACTTGTTTAGGACGTAAAGTTTTCTGATCAATCAGTCAATCGTGGATTTTCCTCACCACAAATATGGCAGTTTTGTTTATTAACATGGCCACCAATTTGAAAATTTGTTTCATCGGAACCATATACGCCTTTAGAGCTAAATCCATCGTAAAATATGCCATGTTGTGGAGTCCAATTTGTTGTAAACGTCGACTAATAGATATTTTTTGGTCTTCAGCAACACTTTCACGAACCAAATGAATATGCTCTTGTGAACGACCGTTACGATTATATCTTTCTCTTTTATCTTCCACCGAACCAGTTCCTTGAAATTTTTGAATAATTCAGTTGATAGTACTTTCAGATGTACGATTATGCAAACCGTAAATATTACATAATTTTCTAAAAATATTTTTCACTGAACGCCAACAGTTTGAACGTGTTGTTGTATGTAATGTATGCCATACATTACACTTTTCAAATGTCACAAGACCCAGGCTATTTCGCAACGCCATCTGTGTCTTATTCAAGAACTAAAAAAAACTGATTTTGCATCGATATCCAACTTCTATGCACAAAAGATTAAGGGATCGATTCAAATTTACAAATATTTCAAAAAACATTAATAGAGATACGGGTTACGGTCTGTATCACATTTGGGTTAAACCAATCGTTGCACTGGGACCGTGTCTGGTGAATATCAATCGTGCAAAAATTCGTGGCTTGTATCATTCCGGGATAATACAATGTCAATCTCAAAGGGTTAATGTCTCTGATGAAAATGTTTCATGTAATCGAAGGCCAAAAGTCTGAAAATCCCTTCTATGTGATGTGTGATTTAAATATGATAGTAATAAAAGTAGGGGCCATGTTCGAAATTGATTGGTTTATATTTTTTTCTCTCTTTTCCAAGAAGTTTTGAGTTTGATTTTTTGATTTTTTTGCAGGTGAGTTTTCTTTTTTAGTTTTAAGGTTTTATCCTACGGCTTGGTAGGTGTTAAACAGGGTTTCTTTACTACATTTATAGTTAGATCTAATTATTATGGTAGGATTAGGAAGTCCTTAAAGACTGCATTTAGTTATAAAACAGATACTTGTATATTTTTATGAATAAAAAATTCCAGGATAAAAAAAAATAAATTGGCTATCCTGAGATATTAGTAAATACTTTCTTTTATAAACGAAAATCGTCATTAAATTTAAATGTTCTAAATTTAGAAAAATCGGTGTTTAAGGATTTTTCCGATTAAAAGTTTCATTTTTTAGAATATAGATAAGTACTGTTTCTTGTTTATTTTTTTTTTTGGTTTGCAGATTTAATTTCGTAAATTTAATAAAATGCTTTTTTGAAAAGGTTAGAAAAGAAATATTATTTTTGGCTCCCTTTAACTAATAATGCAGTAAAAAAAACGGTTAAAATAATGATGAGATAAGCCTGGTTTACACGGGGAGAGTAATGAGTAGAGTAGAGCGGCAAGTAGAGTTCACTCTACTTGCCGCTCTACCATTTTTTGATTTTTTTGCGTTCACACGAAGCAAGTACTAAGTAGAGTATATAGCAGTCAAGAGTAAGTTGTCTAGGTGTTTGAATGGTATATCCTCGTAAATATGAATTTTAAAAAGAAATTAAAAAAATGTTTGGCACCAATTTTAAAAGAACTGGTTAGGGAAGTTGCTGAAGTAATTCATGAGGAGGCAAATAGAAAAAAAAAGAGTGGATGAAAGAATGGCTGAAAAGAAGAAATTCACTTGGAGGAACATCGCTTCTACTAAAAGAGTTGGCTATTGAGGATCACTTGGAATACACGCGATGTCTTAGACTTACCCCAGAAAATTTTGAACATCTGTTGGGCATGTTGAAAAACAAAATTCAACGTGAAGATACGATGATGAGGGATGCTATAACAGCTGAAGTGAAACTACAAGTTACATTGAACTTTTTAGCTACAGGAAACTCCTACAGAAGCTTTTCACATTTTTTTAGGGTGTCAAGACCTGCTATTTCTAAATTTATTCCCGAAGTGTGTGATGCTATCTCTGAAGTTTTGGATACTGTCAAGGAGGTAGGTAAAAATCAATCAATTGTGAATAAAGAAAAATTTTAATATTATTGCTTAAATAATACTATGTAGCTTATTGAAACTTAGCACAAAAGTGTTAAAACATTATTATTGTTCCAAATCTTCCGCTATTTTGAAGGCTTGTACAATTATATTTTCTGAATTTGCAATAACAACATCAGTTAAACAAACTTGTGAATCAGTAACATCATATTGTTGTACTTGATTACTATCAACATACGCAGAGCAAGCGGTACTTGAGCAGCTCGAGGAATAATTTGTGTAAGCAGATTGAAGGGAATTATTATCATGTGAATCACGTCGACTGCACTGTGGTATTTGAGTTATTGAATTCTGGTTTTCATAAATAGAAATTTCGAGAGGCCCAACATCTCTCAGCCTGTACTTTAAGAGAATTCCCTGAATTTCATTCTGGGCCATAAGTGCACTAGATTTTTGTAAATTATTCAGAGTTGCAGCAACAAAATTTCCAAACGCATCATGCTCGTTACAATTACTGTCTTGAATGCTTGCAATGACTTCCCGTAGCTGTTGAACTGCATTTGTTAGATTGTCAACTTTACTTCTTTTGGATGCTGGAGCCTTATCTGATACAGGGGTTTTTGGTGCAACTTTTGGAGACTTGCCGCTCTGGCCCTGCGGAGAAAATGGTTCATGGGTAGTTCCCTCTTCTTCTCCGTCTTCAAGTGAATTTATATTTTGAGAAATGGTAGTTTCCTAAAATAAAAAAAAATTGTTTCAGATGCCTGAAGCAGACGAGTGGAACATTCTGGAAGCAGGATTTAATAAACGGTGGAATTTTCCGAATTGCTGTGGAGCGATTGATGGAAAGCATGTTTTAATAAAAGCTCCTCCAAATGCAGGGAGTGAATATTATAATTATAAAGGGCAACATAGTATCGTGCTTATGGTTCTTGTTGATGATAAATACTGCTTCTCGTACATTAATGTTGGCTTTAAAGGATCAAATGCAGATGGAGGCGTTTTTCTAAACTGCGAACTATATGAACAACTAGAAAATAATCTACTCCCTGCTGGGTTTGTTATTGTAGGAGATGACGCATTTCCCCTTTAAAAAATATTTAATGAAGCCATACCACAAACCCAGACATACTTCTCTAAGTATACCTGAACAAGTATTTAACTATCGCCTGAGTAGGGCAAGAAGAATATCGGAAAATGCATTTGGCATATTAGTGAGTCGTTTAGGGTTTTTGAAAGATGTTTGGCTGTAAAGTTATCAACAGTAAACAAAATCGTACATGCCTGTTCACTGCACAATTGGTTGACAAAAACAAGTCAACGCTCATATTTGCCCTATGGTAGTGTTGATAACGAAGATATAGAAACTGGGGAGATAATCCCGGGTCAGTGGCGCCATGAAATCTCCGATCTACGGAATATTGAACGTTATGGGGGCAGAAGGTCAACCGACATGGCCAAAAAAATGAGGGAAAAGTTTAAATATTACCTCAACAATGAAGGAGCTGTTCCATGGCAGTACAAAAATGTTTTTTAATTATCCTATGTTATAGGTATATATAAATATAAACACTTACCACAGAATCTTCAGTTTTTTTCCTGATTTTGCAATCTTCATGATTCGGTCAAAGGCATCAAACCATTTTATATTTGGAACATATATATCTTCTGTCCCTGCACCTGATTTAATTGATTTTTTTAATTTTAACACATTCTTGCCTGTAGGTACACTGCAAGTTTTTAATTTTTTGTTTGTTCACCCAACCCAAATCCACTTCTTCCAAGTTTCAGAATAATATTTTTTTTTCCGCGGCGATCCTCATGTTTTTATTTCTGTAATTTGGACTACTTAAATTCCACAGAACCTCTTCATCTACATATAAACCAACCAGCATTTCCGTTTCTTCTTCAGTGAATTTAGACATTTTTAAAAATTAAACAAAACAAACTGATTGCAAAATTCACTGCAACTGGACACTACTGGCTACTTGCTTGAAAAACGAGTAGAGTGGGGTGTTTATACAGGTAGAGTAGGTAGTATAGTAGAGTGGGGCAGTGGTGGGGGTAAGTAGAGTAGAGTCCACTATACTGCGCGCAGTATAGTACTCTACTCTACCAGCTACTCGCTACTCTACTCTACTCGGACAGAGAGAGGGAGTTTCTACGGGTAGAGTTACTCTACTTGCCGCTCTACTCTACTCATTACTCTACCCGTGTAAACCAGGCAATAGGCATAGTTTAGATACAGCAATATTATGATGTTATTTCATATTTATTTAAGTTTTCAAAACGCTTAAAATGTGAATAAATCTGGTTATATAAATCGGATCGACACAAAAAAAAAACCAAACTCTTCGTAATGTCATTTGATTTTAAGTCGCTCAAGTGCGTACATAACCTACAAAATTGAAAAAAAAAACAGGCTAAATACTTTTTTTTTCATTTTATTGTACAGGGTGAGTCAACGATAGAGTAAAGTTCATTATCTCATTTATTTCAGGAATGACAAAAAAATGTTACAATAGTTTTAGGGAATGTTAAGGTGCACAGTTTAAAATTATTTTTGTGTATACAGGATACTTAAAAAAAGTGTGGCCGATATAACATGTACTTTTTAAATGGAACATCCTATTTTTTAATTTACTTTTAAATTCTGCGTAAAATTTTATAACTTTTTTATTGATAATGTTATATACCTAAACCTAGTAATTTTTCTAATATTTCAATTTTTTCAAAAAAATACTAGTTTTCAGTTTTGTAAAAAATTGCTAGTAGCGCCATTGTTTCTGAAGGTGGAATACTTATAAATGGTATTAGAGTTCTATGGAGATGAAAAAAAAGATATATGTAAAGAAATTTGAGTTAGAAGCTACAGGGTGTTCAAAATAAATTTATGCATTTCGACTATTTTAAATTGAAAAATCTCAAATTTTTTAAATAGCACACCCTGTATATTATTATTTTTTCTGGTATATTTTACAAAACCCTCCAACTTTTATTAAGTATGTCATATACCTATTTCTAAGAGTTTTTCGATTTATTTTGAATTTTTCAATTTTTACCCTTGTTTTTAATACACTTACGCTATAACATCATAGTTGCCAAGACAAAACAAAAATGTAGGCATTGTCAAATTTTGACATGTCTATTAGGCAAGTAAAAATAGTTTAATTTGTTGTAGTAAGTGACGTATAAAGGTAATGGATTTTCCTAAAAATGAATTAATTGTTATGGGTTATATACTGGGCGAGGCGGGAAAAAATTGTCTTTTGGCAGTAAGGCTTTACGGAGCGAAGTACCCTAATAGACGTATACCATCTAGAAAATCTTTTCACTGCTTAATGGAATGGTTTGATGGTAGTGGTAGCGTTGAGTATACGAAACGGAAAGTAGTAAACCAGAATGCTACCAATGAAGAAAAAGAAATGGAGATATTACTTCATGTTGAAGGTAATCCTCAGGTCAGCAGTATCATCCCTTTCATATGGAATTACACCAAGATCTTGAAGACCGTGATTTTGAACGACGAGTAAACTTTTGTATCACCACGAATGGAACAATAGAGGCCGGTACAAATTTTTTATCCAAAGTAATGTTTTCTGATGAAGCTACTTTTCGTAGTGATGGAGCCATAACATGCATTATTATTCAACAGTTAATCCATTTTGGGTCCCGGAAGTTCAAAACCAAAACCATTGGTCGCTTAATGTACGGTATGGAATATTAAATTTTCGAATTATTGGTCCATATATTTTCCGCCAACCTCTTAACAGGCCTAGATATCTAAATTTTTTGCAGGACGAATTACTCCAGCTTCTTGAAGAAGTTGATAACTTTAAAAGGGAACAAATATGGATTCAACAAGACGGAGCTCCCGCTCATTACCACCGGGAAGTTCGGGAGTTTTTAAACGATCGTTACCCACAAAAATGGATCGGTAGGGATGGATTCATTCAGTGCCCCCCTCGATCATGTAACTTAACACCTTTAGACTTCTTTTTGTGGGGCTAAATTGAAGATCGTGTTAATGTGAATACCTCTACATCAGTAGATATGGAAAATAGGATACGGGATGCGTGCAGGACAATAACGCCCTTTATGCTAACGAGAGTGAAGGAAAATATAGTAAAACAACTAAACATGTGTATTCGAGTAGACGGAAATATTTTTGAACATTTATTACGTCATAATAATTAATCATTAGCTAAGTTAAACTATATTAAAATTATTATTAACTATTTGTTTATGTTTTCACAATAGCGCAAATGTATCAAAAATAAGGGTAAAAATTAAAAAATTCAAAATAAATGGAAAACTATTAGAAATAATATAATAAAAGTTGGAGGATTTTGTAAAATCTAAGAGAAAAAATAATAATATACAGGATGTGCCATTTAAGAAATTTGAGGATTTTCAATTTAAAATAGTCGAAATGCATAAATTTATTTTGAACACCCTGTAGCATCTAACTCAAATTTCTTTACATATATCTTAACATTATAATTGTACGCACAATTTAAAAATAAGTTAGAAAATAGGATGTTCCATTTAAAAAAATATATGAAATATTGGCCACAGTTTTGAAGTACCCCGTATACTTAAAAATAATGTGCACCGTAACATTCCCTAAAACTATTGTATTTAACATTTTTTCGTCATTCCCGAAACAAATGAGATAATGAACTTTACTCTATCGTTGACTCACCCTGTAGAGGTCGATTAAGTGAACCGACCGGCTTGAAACTTTCAGAAAATATGCCTTTTGTTGTAGCAAAAATACCCTGACATTTTGGTATAAAAATATTGAACCCAGTGGGCACAATGGGATTTCTTATTTCAATTTTGAATTGCACGCCTTTTTCTGCCATTTGGTCCAAAACGAAGTTTTTTTTTCTTTTTTTTTTCAAAATTTAGATCTCGACGCCAGCTTTCCGATGCCATTAAAAAATTTTTTTGGGGTCACTTTAACCGTTTTATTTTACATTTGTTTATTAACCAAATACCAAAAAATGCGTTTTATTCGGTCATTTTCATGTTAACCAAATGAGATGTGTTAAAAATTTATCAATTTAAAAAAAAAATAGTTTTTTGCCTGCTTTGTCAATTTTGTAGGTTATGTACGCACTTGAGCTTGACTTAAAACCAACGAGGATTTGTTGGAAATTTCATTACAAAGAGTTTTGTTTTTTTTTGTCTCGATCAGAATAATATAACCGGAGCTATTCACATTTTAGCTCAAAAAACGCGTTTTGAAAACTTAAATTGTTTATAAATAAAAGAGTACAAGTTTTACGAGGTCCAAAACTCAGGACAATACCCCAGACAGAATAAAATCATAATATTTCTGTATCTAGATTGCAACTTCAAATGCTTTTTTCACTGCAATATGAAACTAAATTTATAGCAAATTTTACCTTAATATTAATAGGTGTGTTCAAATTTGGAAGCCTCCAAATATTTCTTTCGGCACCGGCCATGGTTGATGAAAAGATGTGGTTAAGCTTAAATTACGCAGTGACTGTGAATGCGTGGCATAGATGGCAGCATCTTACAGTGTGGAGAATTCGTATTGTTGCCCCTAGAGTGAGGAGCATTGTCAACATTTAAAATGACGACGTTCAGTGTATAAAAATAGCATGTAATCATTCGTTTTCTCCAGTTGCGTGGTGTGACTCCCATTGACGTTCATCGTCAATTGAGTTGAGATAGGCGGTGATGGTGTTAGGAATGTAAAAAATGTGTGACAGATTAAAGGAGGCCGAACGCCGTCGCTGTGTGATATGATGATGCATAAAAGGTGTTTTTTTCATTAACTGTCACTGTGGATGAGACATGGGTACCGTTTTTAGTGTTCCATACGGAATACTTATAAGATCACTTTGGTGTCTGTTCGTTTGTCTGTCTGTCGGTCTATCTGTCACACTCGATTTTCTCCGAAACTATTTGATGTAGAAAGTTGAAATTTGGCACTAATATAGGAATTGATGGCCTCATCAGAACCGTGTAGTTTTGAAAGTTAAACTTTGATTTAAGGGGTTAGTTTTGGGCGGTGAAATCGGAAGTGAAAAAACAAATTAAATATATACATATATATATATATATATATATATATATATATATATATATATATATATATATATATATATATATATATATATATCACCACTACACCAAACACTTTATTTTTTGCACTCGACGCGCGTTTCGCTAACCATGTTAGCTTCATCAGGAGCGATGATTGACTAAAGGTAAACTACATATCTACCCTATTTTATACTTAGCCTAACCCTAGAATTACTCAAGCGGAACTAATGACATAGGCAAGGCCATCAGTTTCCGGTCTAGTAACCAGTAGAGGGGACTATAAGGAATAGGCCCTCTGTCTTTATTTAAACTACTTTTACATTTTATGATTTCCATACTTTCGTATGCGTTCAACAATCTCCTATCAGATACATTTTTTATTAATCTTAGATTATCTAATGTTACAGTATGATCAGCTTCAAGGGCATGTTCGGCAATGCTAGACTTTTCTGTTCTATTGTATCTTAAGTGTGCTAAATGTTCTTTAAATCGTGTTTTAATTGACCTTTTAGTTTGCCCAACATACTTTTTGTCACAATCATTACAACTAATTTCATAAATTCCACTTTTCTCACAATTGGGAATCTTATCTTTGGGATTTCCTAAGATATTCCTCAGATTGTCTGATGACTTATAGACTAAGGTGAGGCCTACCTTATTAAATACCTTATTGAGTCCCTTGCTATATTTCGGATTATATGGTATGGAGACATACTTGGTGTTATTTTC
>CM032455.1:23546811-23579311 GCA_019049505.1 Pachyrhynchus sulphureomaculatus | reverse complement strand
AAACTACAGGAGTGAATATGACTGTTTGTGGACATTTTTAATGCGGATGAAACGGGTTTGTTTTACAAGATGACGCCTGAAAAGACATTAAAGTTTGTCGGAGAGAGTTGTGCTGGTGGAAAATTATCAAAAGTAAGGATTACTGTGTTGGTAACTGCAAATATGTCTGAAACAGAGAAAAGAAAATTGTTGGTGATAGGAAAGTCCGCCAATCCCAGGTGTTTTAAAAACAAATATTTACCAGTAAAGTACAAATCAAACAGTAAAGCCTGGATGACATCAAATTTTTAAAAACGAACTGATCGAATGGGACAGAGAATTAAAATTCACAAACAGAAAAATATTACTTTTGATTGACAACTTTCCAGTGCACCCTGAAGTTGATCTACAGCAAATAAAATTTGTTTTTATGCCCCCAAACACAAGTGCAAAGCTCCAACATAGGAACAAAGTGTGATACATTCTGTAAAATGTCATTATAGAAAGATTTTACTTACGAAAATGTTAGAGACGATCGATAAAGGTAACATTTTTTCTGTAACTCTCTTGGACGCTATAAACTTTATCCATATGACTTGGCAGAGTCACTAGAGAAACCACTGCAAACTGTTTTAAGCATGGCGAATTTTTAAGGAAGGAATGTAGATATGACTCAGATGATGAGCTACCGTTGACTCAGTGCATTGAAAAACATCGAGAAGATCTACTGATTGTCTAGAATTTGTTTACGATGCTGACATTCAACAAAGTACAGTGGAAATCGACATTAAAAAGATGTTTAATCACTTTAATTTTGGAGAATAGGTATGTGCTGATAATGAATTAATAACGAGAGAAATATTGGGACATCAGTGACTTCTGGAAAGATTTTAAGCGATATAGACGACGAAGACGAGCTTGAAGAAGGAGATAATATTTATGTTCCATCCATTTCAGAAATGTCTGAAATTCGCAATTTTTTGGAATCTCCTGAGATTCCTGAAGATATATTGGCAAACACTTTTGTAACCTTGACAATTATATAGACACCATTTTTTTTCAAGTAAAATTGTGCAAGCGAAAATTACTGATTTTATTGTATAAATTACGTATTTTAATGTTTTCGTTTATACTCATATATGTATGTACCAGCATACATAATAATAACTTTAGTTTGACTTATTTTTATTTTCCTTTGAACGTTTTCTTTTAATTTAATAAATATTATTATTCATTTTTCTAAGCATTAGCGCCTAATCTAAATAAAAAACTAGTGAAAAATGATATTAGATTTTGTTTATTATTTGTAACGAACTACGGATATAGCAAACCATTTTTAGTCATTTTTTGGAGTTCGTTATAAACGGATTTCACTGTGCGTATATATATATATATATATATATATATATATATATATATATATATATATATATATATATATATATATATATATATTTATATATATATGTATATATATATATATATATATGTATATACGAGGCTGGTTTGAAAAGTCCGTGCAAAAATAAAAACTACTTATGTGTTTTGGGGTAAACCTTTTTTATTTTTCGACATAGTCTCCTTTTAGGCTTATACACTTCGTCCAACGATGTTCTAGTTTGTTGATCCCTTCCGAATAATAGGATTTGTCCAAGTCTGCAAAATATCCATTAGTGTCTGCAATCACCTCTTCGTTTGAATAAAATCTTTGTCCCGCCAGCCATTTCTTCAAATTGGGGAACAAATAGTAGTCCGAGAGAGCCAAGTCTGGAGAATAGGGGGGATGTGAAACGAGTTGGAACCCTATTTCCATTAATTTTGCGACCACAACTGCTGAGGTGTGTGCTGGTGCGTTGTCGTGATGGAAAAGGACTTTCTTGTGGGCCAATCGCGGGCGTATTTCTTGCAGCTCGGTTTTCAAACGGTCCAATAACGATGAATAATATTCACCTGTAATAGTTTTTACCCTTTTCCAGATAGTCGATGAGGATTATCCCTTGCGAATCCCAAAAGACAGTCGTCATAAACCTTTCCGGCCGAAGGAACGGTCTTCGCCTTTTTTGGTGCAGATTCCCCCTTGGTAACCCATTGTTTAGATTGTTGTTTAGTCTCAGGAGTATAGTAATGTATCCATGTTTCATCCACAGTGACGAAACGACGCTTAAAGTCCTACGGATTCTTCTGGAACAGCTGCAAACCATCCTTGCAACACTTCACACGATTCCGTTTTTGGTCAAGCGTGAGCAATCGCGGCACCCATCTTGCGGATAGCTTTCTCATGTCCAAATGTTTATGCAAAATATTATGTACCCGTTCAGTCGAGATGCCCACAGCACTAGCAATCTCACGCACCTTAACTCTTCTGTCATCCATCACCATATCATGGATTGGATCAATGATTTCTGGAGTCGTAACCTCCACAGGCCGTCCAGAACGTTCAGCGTCACTTGTGCCCATATGGCCAGTCCGAAAATTTTGAAACCACTTATAAACTGTTCTAATCGAAGGTGCAGAGTCACCATAATGTTTATCAAGCTTCTCTTTAGTCTCTTGAGGCGTTTTGCCTTTCATAAAGTAATGTTTAATCACCACACGAAATTCTTTTTCGTCCATTTCTTGAAAATCACTCGACTTCCTTGATTCACACGAATGCCAAATACAAAGAAATAGCCCAATATGGCTAAAACTTGGTGTGCGTTCATTCAAGAGATGCTACTAACTAAACATGACCTCGATACGCGCCGGTGGTGCCACCTCTCGGACTTTGCACGGACTTTTCAAACCAGCCTCGTATATATATATATATATATATATATATATATATATATATATATATATATATATATATATATTTATATATATATATATATATATATATATATATATATATATATATATATTTATATTTATATATTTATATATTTATATATTTATATATTTATATATTTATATATATATATATATATATATATATATATATATATATATATAAATAAAAAACTAGTGAAAAATGATATTAGAGTTTGTTTATTATTTGTAACGAACTACGGATATAGCAAACCATTTTTAGTCATTTTTTGGAGTTCGATATAAACGGATTTCACTGTGCGTATATATATATATTTATATATATATATATATATATATATATATATATATATATATATATATATATATATATACATATATATATATATATATATATATATATAAATATATATATATATATTTTATATATATATATATATATATATATATATATATATACATATATATATATATATATATATATATATATATATATACATATATATATATATATATATATATATATATATATATATATATATATATATATATATATATGTATATATATACGAGGCTGGTTTGAAAAGTCCGTGCAAAGTCCGAGAGATGGCACCACCGGCGCGTATCGAGGTCATGTTTAGTTAGTAGCATCTCTTGAATGAACGCACACCAAGTTTCAGCCATATTGGTCCATTTCTTTGCGTTTGGCATTCGTATGAATCAAGGAAGTCGAGTGATTTTCAAGAAATGGACGAAAAAGAATTTCGTGTGGTGATTAAACATTACTTTATGAAAGGCAAAACGCCTCAGGAGACTAAAGAGAACCTTGATAAACATTATGGTGACTCTGCACCTTCGATTAGAACAGTTTATAAGTGGTTTCCAAATTTTCGGACTGGCCATATGGGCACAAGTGACGCTGAACGTTCTGGACGGCCTGTGGAGGTTACGACTCCAGAAATCTTGATTAAATCCATGATATGGTGATGGATGACAGAAGAGTTAAGGTGCGTGAGATTGCTAGTGCTGTGGGCATCTCGACTGAACGGGTACATAATATTTTGCATAAACATTTGGACATGAGAAAGCTATCCGCAAGATGGGTGCCGCGATTGGTCACGCTTGACCAAAAACGGAATCGTGTGAAGTGTTGCAAGGATGGTTTGCAGCTGTTCCAGAAGAATCCGGAGGACTTTAAGCGTCGTTTCGTCACTGTGGATGAAACATGGATACATTACTATACTCCTGAGACCAAACAATCTAAACAATGGGTTACCAAGGGGGAATCTGCACCAAAAAAGGCGAAGACTGTTCCTTCGGCCGGAAAGGTTATGGCGACTGTCTTTTGGGATTCGCAAGGGATAATCCTCATCGCTATCTGGAAAAGGGTAAAACTATTACAGGTGAATATTATTCATCGTTATTGGACCGTTTGAAAACCGAGCTGCAAGAAAAACGGCCGCGATTGTCTCACAAGAAAGTTCTTTTCCATCACGACAACGCACCAGCACACACCTCAGCAATTGTGGTCGCAAAATTAATGGAAATAGGATTCCAACTCGTTTCACATCCTCCCTATTCTCCAGACTTAGCTCCCTCGGACTACTATTTGTTCCCCAATTTGAAGAAATGGCTGGCGGGACAAAGATTTTATTCAAACGAGGAGGTGATTGCAGACACTAATGGATATTTTGCAGACTTGGACAAATCCTATTATTCGGAAGGGATCAACAAACTAGAACATCGTTGGACGAAGTGTATAAGCCTAAAAGGAGACTATGTCGAAAAATAAAAAAAAGATTTACCCCAAACCCATAAGTAGTTTTTATTTTTGCACGGACTTTTCAAACCAGCCTCGTATATATATATATATATATATATATATATATATATATATATATATATATATATATATATATATATATATATATATATATATATATATATATATATATATATATATATATATATATATATATATATATATATATATATATATATATATATATATATACAGTAAAATCCGTTTATAACGAGCTCCAAAAAATGACTAAAAATGGTTCGCTATATCCGCAGTTCGTTACAAATAGTAAACAAAATCTAATATCATTTTTCACTAGTTTTTTATTTAGATTAGGCGCTAATGCTTAGAAAAATGAATAATAATAATTATTAAATTAAAAGAAAACGTTCAAAGGAAAATAAAAATAAGTCACACTAAAGTTATTATTATGTATGCTGGTACATACATATATGAGTATAAATGAAAACATTAAAATACGTAATTTATACAATAAAATCAGTAATTTTCGCTTGCATAATTTTACTTGAAAATAAATGGTGTCTATATAATTGTCAAGGTCACAAAAGTATTTGCTCATATATCTTCAGGAATCTCAGGAGATTCCAAAAAATTGCGAATTTCAGTCATTTCTGAAATGGATGGAACATAAATATTATCTCCTTCTTCAAGCTCGTCTTCGTCGTCATTATCGCTTAAAATCTTTCCAGAAGTCACTGATGTCCCAATATTTCTCTCGTTATTAATTCGTTATCAGCACATACCTATTCTCCAAAATTAAAGTGATTAAACATCTTTTTAATGTCGATTTCCACTGTACTTTGTTGAATGTCAGCATCGTAAACAAATTCTAGACAATCAGTAGGATCTTCTCGATGTTTTTCAATGCACTGAGTGAACGGTAGCTCATCATCTGAGTCATATCTACATTCCTTCCTTAAAAATTCGTTTGAAACAGTTTGCAGTGGTTTCTCTACTGACTCTGCCAAGTCATATGGATAAAGTTTATAGCGTCCAAGAGAGTTACAGAAAAAATGTTACCTTTATCGATCGTCTCTAACATTTTCGTAAGTAAAATCTTTCTATAATGACATTTTAAAGAATGTTTGTTCCTATGTTGGAGTTTTGCACTTGTGTTTGGGGGCATAAAAACAAACTTTATTTGCTGTAGATCAACTTCAGGGTGCACTGGAAAGTTGTCAATCAAAAGTAATATTTTTCTGTTTGTGAATTTTAATTCTCTGTCCCATTCGATCAGTTCATTTTTAAAAATATGATGTCATCCAGGCTTTACTGTTTGATTTGTACTTTACTGGTAAATACATATTTGTTTTTAAAAACACCTGGGATTGGCGGACTTTCCTATCACCAACAATTTTCTTTTCTCTGTTTCAGACATATTTGCAGTTACCAACACAGTAATCATTACTTTTGATAATTTTTTATATATGTTTTATATATATATATTTTTATATATATATATATATATATATATATATATATATATATATATATATATATATATATATATAATATAAATATATAAATATATATATAAATAATGTAATACTTAAGTACACTTTTCTTTGTATTATTTTTAAAAATTGCGAAAAATTACTGTCCCCCCTTATCTCGAAAAGTATTGATCAAAGAATTTTAAAAAAATTCTGAAATATTCTCTACAGGGTGTAGATTATTACGAGCGCATTACCTTTAATAATTTATCTGGTATATAAAAAAACAAGAATTTCAAGATCATCAGTTTTTCATAATGATCGGAAAAAAAACTTTGTTGAAAAGTCATTTGGGGTGTGTTTTATGAAGTCACTGATTATTTTATACCTCCGTAACAAAATTTTTTTATTTTAAAAGCAATCGCCGGAACGGAACACTAATTGCGCAAGTCCGACTTGCACTTGGCCGGTTTTTTTAATCCTGAGTTGAAACAGTAACTCACGCAGTGAAAGTACACTGACTTACCGCCACCGAAGAAATTTCCGCTAGTGCTGAGAAAATGATGGCGGTGATGTTTCGGAACAGTGAAGCCGTAATTATTGCTCAGTGTATTCTGAACGGTATTACGGTGTCTCATGCATCCTACAAACACTATTGATATTAGTGACTTAAATGGGTCTAAATCGTTCCGATAATCCGTGTAATATGGGAAACGTCGTGTAATGATGGATTAACACTGCATGGTTTTAATTCGGAAAACCTGTTACGAGAAACAATTAGGAAGATGTTTGCTGACGACTCGTTGCAGGGCTGACGCGCTTAGATGACGACGCTGGTAATGAGCAAAGAGGGTTCGGGTGAACTGATAGCCAGATATGATTTGTGTAACTACTACCAAGAGTAGTAGAAATAGCGAAGGGACGCGACGTAGTCGTAAACAAATTTATTCGTCTGTGGCAGTAGTTACGAAATTTTATAATTAATATGTAAATCCTATTTCACCCGACCAGAAATTACAAAACGTGCTACCAAAGAAAAGATAATTTACATATTTGAGGGTTTCTTCAATTTATTATTGAAGTAACTAATTTCCTGTATAGATTACTATTGTGTGTATTAAATACCGCATATAAGATAGCATAACCGATTTACAGGGTCAAATAAGTTTAAATATTACTCGAGTCTCTCATCTCCTTTTCAATTAAATTTTTATTATTATTGTTCTAATAGTAGAACATGGTGTAGAAGCGTCAGCCAATGTTTCCAGATTTCCTTTTTTACGAGCATAGCACACGTGTTTGCAGGAACATCTCTAAAACGCTACAAGAGCGATACGTGTGCAGAAAAAGTGACTTACGTTGGTCTCGATTTCCTACAAATTGTACCACTTGGACACTCAGCCCTGGGCCATTCATTCCCAAGGGATGAAATACTTCATATAAAAGAATTCTTTGAAAACGACGGTACAAAAAGTTACAGATTCAACCTCATATGGACGTGTTTTATTATCGCGACATGTAGGGGAGAGTGGGGGAATTGCGAATACCTACGCAACAACTTAAGTACGATGATAAGTTTAAGAAATGTAATATTCTTTTATTTCTTATAGTAAAAATATAATCCTACCTTAAATTTTACAATTTTACATCAACTTTGGTAATATTTTCAACATAAAATATAATTTTAATCTAATTTGTAAACCTTTAGTGCAATTTCCCCACAGATGAGGGGTAATAGTGCAATTTCCCCACAGATGAGGGGTAATTGCCGAACACTACGAAGGGCAAATACGAAGGTGTGAGTTGCCGCAAAAGTCACAGAGGTAGCCGCTAGATGTGCTGTCTCCGTCGCTGCAATTTTCGTGCGCCTACAGCCTGCAATTGTAGCACATAATCCAATCTTTAACTGAGGGGCTCTGGTACTTTTCATTGCAATAAATGCAGTAATATTCAGTATCTTTAGTTTTATCTTTGGTTGTGACATTTTGCTCGTTTCCTTTTTTCTGTTTTTTATCGGCTTCCTTCTGATTTTCAAAACCTTTGAATCTTACTCCCTTTTTATTTACCAGTTTCTTTTTTTCAGGTTTCATGTTTCTAAGCACTTCTGTTTTTTTTTTTATGTTTCGTTGACCAATTTTTTGAGGCAGTTTCGGTAGATTAACGATATCTGAAAGCGGTATTGACTTGTTAACCGAAACAAATTCATTCAGTAGTATTAGTAATTTGGCTGTGGTTGCTTGTACCTGTTTGTGAACTGCAGCCTCTTGGTTTATTATGCTCCCCTCTCTTGTTACATGAGTGTGGTGGTCCCTTTAAGACGGTTTATTAAGGGAACATTACACTTTCTTGGGTCTCTGAAAATTTCAGAGGAAAATCTCAAATACTTTCGAAGTTGTAGATGATTATAGCGCCAAGTGTATGGCAGGCCAAATCTACCGCGAGGCGTGTCTACTTACCTTTCGGCCGTTTACAAAGGTTTTGCTGTATCTGCGTCGAACATCTGCTGCTACTTTTATAATTCTAAGAAATATACAAGCTGGTAAAAGGAGAGCTTACTATAATGGGTATAATATCTTTTTAGTTTGAGGCAAAACTGTATCTCCAAAGCAAACGGTACGCTGGCCTGCTCAGTTCGAAAATATTATTCGCAGGGCTAACATTACTCGGTAAACGTCTCGGCTAATATTGTGCAAAATGGATAAAAAATACGGGAAATTTAGTTTGGAGCGAGTGTGCAGACCACGTAAAAAAGAGTTTTATGGTAATCGATTTTCAGATGAAAATAATTCTAATTTTGCCAGTACATCTGCAGAAAAATTGTAAAAACTTCTGATTTGAGTCCAAGCCACTAATCCGACTTTTAGTCATTGTATAGTACAATTTTTAGTTTTTACAACTTTTTAACAAAAGTTGAAGTACAAAGTTTGTGATGGAGACGTAAAATTTTTCAAACGATACGAAAGAGGAGTAGGTTTTAAGCTTTGTGTTTATGTGTGAATGCGGCGATTCACTCATTGGCTCTACCCCTGAAATTGGGAAATCATATGAAATTAATAGACGTTTCAAATTTGTAATGAGATTACTCGGCTATGGAATCACTGGAGTGAACAATTTTTGTGGCCTGATGGATTTAGGAATGGGCTTTTAAAAAACAACTTATAAAATCATCGAAAATATTAAAATCGCACTTAGGTTGTATTCAGAGTTATTATAAATAAAGCCGCCAATGAAGAGAAAGATAAAAACAAAGCAGCTGGCACTTGAGAACGAGGCGCGTGAGGAGTCGGAAGGCAGATCTGATTGAACGTAAGTAGATTTTATATGTGAAATTCGTTTGTCAAAACTTTAAACGCGTTTTTCTCAAGACAACGTTTTTTGTAATCGGCGTGCATGATAATTTAAAAACCATTTAACCGATCGGTCCGGCCCCAGTATAAACTAGAATAAAAAAGATTGGTTAATTTTTCCTCAATTTTTTTTTTACCAAGAAAAAAATGCTATTTTTGAGACCAGCAACTTTGTAGGTCCACCATTTTGAGAATTTTTGCTCAAACAAAATAATCGTAGTCTACCAGGTGTACAAGTATGAAATGCGGATTTCAGACAACTGATGGTGCACCAATGCAGTTTGTGCTATAAAGATTTGACACTGCGCCATTTTGTTGTGTCATCAACAAGTGTCAGACGCGCACGAGTGATAAATTGGAAAAGTGTGTGCATAGTGTTGTGTAGTTGGGTTCAATATGTCGAAATTTATACCGAACAAAGAGCATTCGCGGACAGCATTAATTTTTTGTTTTCATTTGAAGAAAACTGCTGTTGAATTATACCGATTACTTCGAGAAGCTTATGGTGAACATGCTCCATCGCAAGATTTGTGTGAACGATGGTTTCGGCGTTTCAAAAGTGGTGACTTCGATGTTGCAGACAAGGAACGAGCCGAGTCCAATCGGTTACGAGAGATGGAAAAGATTCAGAAGACCGGTAGATGGGTACCATATGAGTTGAACGACAGGCAAATGGAAAAGCGCAAAAACACGTGTGACATTTTGCTCGCTCGGTACAAAAGGAAGTCGTTTTTTGCATCGTATAGTTACAGGGGATGAAAAGTGGATTTATTTTGTGAATCTCAAGCGCAAAAAATCATGGATAGACCCAGGCGCACCATCCACATCGACCGCAAGACCGAATCGCTTTGGCAGAAAGACGATGCTCTGTGTTTGGTGGAACCAGAGGGGCGTGGTCTATTATGAGCTGCTAAAACCTGAGGAAATGGTTAATACTAACCGTTGCCAACAACAATTGACCGATTTGAATCGTTCGCTGCTTGAAAAAAAGACCAGAATACTGAAAGAGGCAACACAAAGTCATTTTTAATGTTCCGTAGGGAACACTTATAAGATGTCTTCGGTATCTGTCTGTCTGTCACACCCGATTTCCTCCGAAACTATTTGTCATAGAAAGTAGAAATTTGGTAATAATGTAGGAATTGATGGCCTCATCAAAGCCGTGTAGTTTTGAAAGTCAAATTTTGACTTAAGGGCTTAGTTTTGGGGGGTGAAATCGGTAGTGAAAAAAAAATTTTGTTGGTAGGTCATCGAGTGTGGTGTCAAATGAAAGCTTGTGAAAGCACGAGTAACAAAAATATATATATAATGTAATACTTGCGCACACTTTTCTTTGTATTATTTAAAAAAAATCGCGAAATATCGTTGTCCCATCACCTTATCTCGAAAAGTACTGATCAAAAAATTTTGAAAAAATTCTGGAATATTCTCCAGGGGGTGTAGATTGAACGAAAATTATCACGAGTGCATTACCTTTAATAATTCATCTGGTATAAAAAAAATCCGCATTTTTGTACACCTGGTATACTGGGGCCATAGTCATACTTTTTCTAAGGATATTTTTTTTTTTCAGATGTTCCAGTGAGCTGGAGTCGTGCACGCCAGCAGATCAAAATTTCAAGATGGCTTTCAAGAGGCTGCAAAAAACCTCTATAAAAAAGTCATTTAAAAAATTATGTAAACATTTTTTTCTTGTATTGAAGACTTAAAATATATGTCAGAAAAATTACGGACTCAAAAAATGTTTTTGTATTAATTTGTTAATGTTCCCTTAATTTCCTTTCAAGCTCTTTATGTGGTAATTTATCGCCACTTTGTATCAGTTTATGTCTGTTCCGACTTAAAACCACACATTCATATAGGATGTACATAGAGGTTTCTTCCACCACTGTAGATACCTATTTTCTGTAAATGTTTCTTCAAGTAATATTGGCATGATAGTGCAGTGAATGTTTGGCAGCAATCTCTAAACATCTATTCCATCGTTGGTTAAATTGGAACTTTGTAAAGGATTAAAAGTTGTAGAGCATAAAACTACGAAATAATATTCCTAACTTTTGAGAAGCTCTCGTTGCTAAGCGTGCAATATGTTCATTCCAGGACATATTTGCTTCCAAATTGATCCCCGGCCAGTTGACTGACGATGCTGGCGAATTGAAGTGTCCCGATGTAACTGTGTCAAATTCTGCAACGATAAATTTTTTAGGTAAAGAACTGCCGTGTAGGTTTTCGCAGCGTTATGTTCTATTTAGGCACTATCACTCTAGGATAGAATTTCTTCCAGGTTTTTATTAAGTCGAACAACTTTCTGCTGTTTTGGAATATTTGCACGGGGTGGTGATGTTCGAGTGGTCAAGGTAAATGAAGAAAGAAACGTAACGTCATCGGCAAAGCTATCAATTGGATTCCTGGTCCTTTCCAGAACGTCGTTAACGTAAAGGAGAAAGAGGATAGTAAAGAATATGGACCCTTGGAGCACACCGGCCTTGTAGAGTAAGGTTGTCCCAAAATTCACGCAAGAAGTAATTTTGATAGAGAACACAGGTTTTTTAATTAAAAATTGTAATTTTTTTTATTGATTCTTAAGTATACAGTATAGGGTTATGTATGGAATAACATATCGAGTAAATTAAATAGCCTCCACGGCTTTGCTGGGACATACGCACTCCTTTGTCGAAATTTTCCATGACTGTTTGGCATAAATGTGGCTGAATTTCGTTGATACAGCGCTTAATTTCCTTCTTCAAGTCGTGGGTGGTCGTGGGCTTGTTGGCATAAACCTTAGACTTTAAAAAATCCCAAAGAAAAAAGTCCAACGGCGTTAAATCGCATGATCTGAGCGGACAATTCTGATCACCAAACCGGGATATTACACGATGAGGAAATGATTCATGCAGTAATTGAATTGTTTCTCGGGCTGTATGGCATGTGGCACCGTCTTGTTGAAACCACATGTCGTCCACATCCATATCTTGCAATTTAGGCACAAAAATCTGGATTGTCATATCGCGATAACGATCACCATTAACTGTTATTGCCTGGCCAACTGCATTTTCGAAAAAGAATGGTCCGATGATGCCTCCAGCCCAAAATCCTCACCAAACAGTGACACGTTGTGGATGCATTTGTTTCGCAACAGTCACGTGTGGATTGCCTGAGTCTCAAATGCGACAATTTTTTCGATTAACGAAGCTATCAAGACGGAAATTAGCCTCATCGCTGAAGATGATTTTCTTCGAAAAATCAGTATCCACTTGTTGTTCCATAATCCCTTCGACGAATTCTCTTCGTTGTGCGTGGTCAGTAGGCGTCAGTTCTTGAGTCAATTAAACTTTGTAAGCATGAAGATGCAAATCTTTCGTGAGAATACGCTGTAGAAAGATTCTTGAAATGTCCAATTCTTGACCACGGTACCGAATTGATGTTCCTGGAGTCTCAGCAACACTCTCACGATCTACTTCAATGTTTTGTGTCGAACGACTTGTTGAAGGACGGCCAGAGCGTTTAAGATCACTAATTGATCCAGTCTCCCTGAATTTTTCAGTTAATCTCTCCACAGTTGATGAGGTTAAATCATTATTCCGACCATATTTTGTACGAAAATTCCGATCTGTAGCTGCCAGGCTTTCATTATTTTTAAAATATTGCTCAACAATGAAAACACGTTGTTCTTTCGTGTATCGCTCCATTTTTAATAACCCTGTTGGCACTTTACCATACGAATGGCGTGAAATTCAAATCTTGCGTGAATTTGGGGCACCCTTTATTAAATATGTATTCCTTGTGAAAAGATCTGGTAATTTTTATTTGTATTTAGACCCAGTCTCTCATTTTGACATCACCTGATAATGTTTCACATCTTTAATAATAGGTCCCTTCAGAGATCGATGTTTGTACTGCTACTTATTAAAATGAGTTACTGACTCTGTATCATCCTGTAGCAAAAAATATCGCAGCGTAAACGATAAACGTAAAATTGTGGTATTCACCGATTTGATTAAGGTATTAATATTCCTAATATTATTTGTTGTTTGTTAACGTGAGTAGTAACGACCTTTTGTTTTTCTTTTATAGTTAAGGTAATTTATTTTTTATTCCTATTACTTTTAGTCTACACTAGTCAACAATTTTTTTTTTGTAACAGAAATTTATATCATATTGGAATAGTGTTAGGTGTTCTTAACAATATTCTAATCGCCAGGGCTTTTGAGCTCTAATTAAATGTCAACAGGCTGCATTTTCGTACATATGTAGTTTTTTAGACGTAGAATACGATAAAAAAAAGTTTGCTAAAGTTTGATGTACGCTAAGCCCACAAAATCCAAAATAAAATCAAAAATTCGGTTTTTCGGTAATATCTCGAAAAATACAAAAGGTATCGAAAAACAATAGCACCACGTAAGAGAGCGGGAAATTTAACAAAAAAACAAACAGTATATAGATTTTTTCCAGATTTTTTTTTATTAGCGTGAGAATTTATAAAAAATTTTCATAGATGGTTTAAAAAGTGTAGCGCACCCCTCGAAGATTAAACTATATTACTTGTTTTTCTTTCAGAAAGTAAAAAAAAAAATAAAAGATAGCTTTTTGAAGAGGACACTTTCAGCTTTCCGATGATACTAATCGTTTTTATTTTTATTGCTTTATAATTTGTAAAATTTAATACGAAATTTTGGTTTGCATGCTTCTAACGGGCATACAGTAATTTACAAATATTTAATAAAATATAGTATTGAAAAAAAAATCCTCGTGCATATCTCATTATTAGGTGGTTCAAAAAGTGTAGCGCACCGCTCGAAGATTAATCGATATTACTTGTTTTCTTTCAGAAAGTAAAAAAAATAAAAGATAGCTTTTTGAAGAGGACACTTTCAGCTTTTCGATGATACTAATCGTTTTCATTTTTATTGCTTTATAATTTATAAAATTTATTACGAAATTTTGGTTTGCATGCTTTTAACGGGCATACAGTAATTTACAAATATTTAATAAAATATAGTATTGGAAAAAAAAAATCCTTGTGCATATCTCATTATTATATCTCATTATTAGGTGGTTCAAAAAGTGTAGCGCACCGCTTGAAGATTAATCGATATTACTTTTTTTTCTTTCAGAAAGTAAAAAAAAAGATAGCTTTTTGAAGAAGACACTTTCAGCTTTCCGATGATACCAATCGTTTTTATTTTTATTGCGTTATAATTTGTAAAACTTAATACGAAATTTTGGTTTGCATGCTTTTAACGGGCATACAGTAATTTACAAATATTTAATAAAATATAGTATTGAAAAAAAAAATCCTTTTGCATATCTCATTATTATATCTCATTATTAGGTGGTTCAAAAAGTGTAGCGCACCGCTTGAAGATTAATCGATATTTATTGTTTTCTTTCAGAAAGTAAAAAAAATAAAAGATAGCTTTTTGAAGAGGACACTTTCAGCTTTCCGATGATACCAATCGATTTTATTTTTATTGCTTTATAATTTGTAAAACTTAATACGAAATTTTGGTTTGCATGCTTTTAACGGGCATACAGTAATTTACAAATATTTAATAAAATATAGTATTGAAAAAAAAAATGCTTGTGCATGTCTCATTATTATACCATAAGTTTCAATATAAGAATCCCATCAAAAACATAAAATGTAAACAAATGCCAAGTCTCGCAACGCAGTCCTTCCACCACAAAAAGTTGTGATCTCATGTAAAACCAAGTCAGTTATTTTAGTTAGTATCTATGGAAGCACCTATTCAACAACTTTGTCATAAATTGTTATCTATTTAGTTACCTACCAACATTTATAATGACCGTTACAATATTAGACATCTTTATTTCTATAATAAAAATAATGACTTTGCAATCGCACGGCAACATAATCACTTAAGAATAATCTATTATTTCGATTGCTAAGTAAGTCTAAACAGTGCACTTACGAATAAAGTATTTTAAATAGTAGATTATTCTTATGTGATTATGTTGCCGTGCGATTGCCAAGTCATTATATTTATTATAGAAATAAAGATGTCTAATATTGTAACGGTCACTATATGGTTTGAAAAGTCCGTGCAAAAATAAAAACTACTTATGTGTTTGGGGTAAACCTTTTTTTTTTATTTTTCGACATAGTCTCCTTTTAGGCTTATACACTTCGTCCAACGATGTTCTAGTTTGTTGATCCCTTCCGAATAATAGGATTTGTCCAAGTCTGCAAAATATCCATTAGTGTCTGCAATCACCTCCTCGTTTGAATAAAATCTTTGTCCCGCCAGCCATTTCTTCAAATTGGGGAACAAATAGTAGTCCGAGGGAGCCAAGTCTGGAGAATAGGGGGATGTGAAACGAGTTGGAATCCTATTTCCATTATTTTTGCGACCACAACTGCTGAGGTGTGTGCTGGTGCGTTGTCGCGATGGAAAAGGACTTTCTTGTGGGCCAATCGCGGGCGTTTTTCTTGCAGCTCGGTTTTCAAACGGTCCAATAACGATGAATAATATTCATCTGTAATAGTTTTAAATTACAAAACCCTTTTCCAGATAGTCCAGAGGATTATCCCTTGCGAATCCCAAAAGACAGTCGCCATAACCTTTCCGGCCGAAGGAACGGTCTTCGCCTTTTTGGTGCAGATTCCCCCTTGGTAACCCATTGTTTAGATTGTTGTTTGGTCTCAGGAGTATAGTAATGTATCCATGTTTTCATCCGCAGTGACGAAACGACGCTTAAAGTCCTCCGGATTCTTCTGGAACAGCTGCAAACCATCCTTGCAACACTTCACACGATTCCGTTTTTGGTCAAGCGTGAGCAATCGCGGCACCCATCATGCGGATAGCTTTCTCATGTCCAAATGTTTATGCAAAATATTATGTACCCGTTCAGTCGAGATGCCCACAGCACTAGCAATCTCACGCACCTTAACTCTTCTGTCATCCATCACCATATCATGGATTTGATCAATGATTTCTGGAGTCGTAACCTCCGCAGGCCATCCAGAACGTTCAGCGTCACTTGTGCCCATATGGCCAGTCCGAAAATTTTGAAACCACTTATAAACTGTTCTAATCGAAGGTGCAGAGTCACCATAATGTTTATCAAGCTTCTCTTTAGTCTCCTGAGGCGTTTTGCCTTTCATAAAGTAATGTTTAATCACCACACGAAATTCTTTTTCGTCCATTTCTTGAAAATCACTCGACTTCCTTGATTCACACGAATGCCAAACACAAAGAAATAGACCAATATGGCTGAAACTTGGTGTGCGTTCATTCAAGAGATGCTACTAACTAAACATGACCTCGATACGCGCCGGTGGTGCCATCTCTCGGACTTTGCACGGACTTTTCAAACCAGCCTCGTATATTCAGGATCAACCTTTACTCCTCGTACTATACCGATAGAACCGTTTGACTAAGCCAAGACTCACGTCAATATTTCGTCCTAACATGACTTTTGCTCCTATTTTAATAACCATATTCTCTTCTAGCCCTGCTGTCATGGAAGCATCATCTTCATACTTTTTATAATTAAAATATACTTAAAGTATTTCACTTAACAATTTTTTAATTACACGAGGTAGGTAAGTATTAAATGAGTATATTTGATAAATGAAAAATATTATTAAATATAATATATTAATTAATAAATAATACAAATTATTCATAATTATGAATTTTTTAGTGATTAGTTAACTTTATACGACGTATTATTTACCGGGACTCACGGTTGACCTTGCATTATGCTATGTATGGCTGAGCGCTGCGTGCTCTCCGCGCTCTATCTCAAAAACGGTTAAGTGTATAAAAAAATGTTTAGAACAAAATTTGTAGAGAATTTTATGCTCTACAGTTTTCATAATAGATGCAATTATCATTGAAACCATAGGAAGCGAGATATTTTGCGAAAAACCGATTTTTGTGACCTTGAATGTCTTAAGACGGAGGCACGAGATTTTATGAGACTTTTGAGACAACTTTTAGAATGCCAAAATAAAGGTTTATACACGTTTACAGCTTATTATCTCTCATTCCGAGGTTGACCCTCTTTTTTGGCTTAAGTGACTGTACAATTTAGAAAACGGGGCTGAAATTTCGGGATATTTCAGTTTTTCCTTCCTTTATAGGCTAAACACTAACTAAATTCAAAATTTGAAGTTTGTGTGTCTGCTAGAAGTACCTTAGAATTTGATGATCTGTGAGTGTGTCAGTGACAAAATTAAAGAACTTCGACTGGCGATAGTTCGTAAACTATAAGGCATAAATAGTAGGTAATTTAGGAATATAGCTAGTATAGTTATGTCCTCTTGGTCACTGAAAAATCAAGCTTCTAGCTTTAACCACAACGAAGCTACAGGGGGTCGAAAGTGCCGTGAGTGGCTTCGAGAAAAGGATGGTACGGCTGTGCTTTCTGCTCGACTTGGCGGGGGCACTGCCGTGCCCCCAGATAATTAAAAATACCCATATTGCCTGTGTTATTTAAAAATTAAGTTTTAAAATATGAAAATTTGCCCGCTGTAGTGCGCCGTCGGAAATTTTACGTTCAACGCAGTACGAAATGGTCATAAATGGTCGGACTTTTTTTTGGTTAAAGTTAAAAGTATTATTGATGTCAGTTGTTGTATGTATTGCCACAGTAAACATACTATACAGTAGCGAAACTCAAGGATAATCGCATAGGAAAATCAGGTTCGTTTTCAGAAGGTCACGTGGCAATCCGCCATGTTAAAAGTGGACCAGCGCGAGATTTGAAATACAAATAAAGTTGTGCAAAGCTTTATCATTCAAAATCATAGATATAGAAATGTTTGATTTTGTTATTTAATACTGCATGAGTAATATAAAAGTTAATGCAGCAGAGTAAGATAAAAAAAAAACAAAAAGAATGGAGCACTTTGTTAGAAAAGAAATGAATACAGGTGAAAAACTTGATAGGAAGGTATTTGATGGAATTCTTCATATTCAACTTCAGTTTTTTAATAACCTTATCCAAAAATTCAAAAGTCTATCAAAGTTAAACGTCACTGTTTGAGGTTAAAAGTTTTATTTACTTCAAGTTAATTTGTGATTAAAGATGTTTTTTAAGGACTAAATTAATTTAATTTTAATTGTCATTGCTAAGATGTCAACATCTTCTAAAATAAGAGCATTTTTTTCTAAGCAGTGTTGTGTTGTTTGGTGTGATAGATCTCTCGTTAATTAAAAAACACTGTATTTACTTTTTTGGTACTTTTTTTTCTTAAAATACAAAACTATATTGATTGTGTAACTTCGAGGTTAATATAATATTATTAATGAATTATGAACGTATATGTATAGACCTCTATTTTTTCTGTGAATGATTCTTAGAGGTTCTATACCTTTTTGTGTTCTGTTATCTGTATTGCTTTTTGATAATGTAATTAACGCTTGCTTTTATTTACAATGAATTAATATTTAGATCAAAGAGTCAATACAGTAATTTCCTAATTATAGTTACATACAATACTTAGTTATGACCAAACTGACTTGTCAATTACAACTATATTGGGAATGTGGAATCTTTGGCACAATGACACTACTCAGTATATATCACCACTACACCAAACACTTTATTTTTGCACTCGACGCGCGTTTCACTAACCATATTAGCTTCATTAGGAGAAATGATTGACTCATATATACTGAGTATTGTCAATTACAGTTTAAAAGGAAAATAACTATATTTAATTTATAGTATAGGTATATATCAATAAAAATAAGTTCTTTATAGGAGGAATATTAATAACAGGTAACTAAATCTTCAAAATTTTAATAGTAACCATAATTACCATCAAAATGGACTTCGATTAGGTGTACTGTCGATTTAACGAACTTATTTTCAGAATATTTTACCCTCTGGCACACATCGTCTGACAAAATCATATTACAAAAATTTCTTTGGAATCACATTAAAATTTTTCTTAATTTTAATAGCATATTTGATTCAATAATCCATTTATATCAGTTATTTCAATAATCCCATTCCCCAGTGGTTTTGTGATCTCAACACGACACGTAATATTTAAACTTTCAAACCCAGCTTATAAGAAAATAAAATATACTCTCTAAAATTTGAAAATAATATGTCGTTGTAGGTTCTGTATTCCTTACAATATATTCACAGAAACTTTTGAAAGATTGGCATGAAAAAGGAGCAATGTAATTTATAGAGAAAAATAGAAAAAAAAAAGTCACTTTCAGAGTATTAATTATACTTGCAATTAAACAGTGTTAAATTTATCAGGTTTATTATTAAAAAAGGTGTGTTAAACAATTAATTCAGATGAAGTTATTTATAATTTATCAAATATAAATAGTTTTAAATAACTGAATACTAGTTTACACAAAAATAAATCTTTCTAAAAACTAGAATTTGGAGGATTATTTATTAATCATAAAAATATTACACAGGCACACAAAAAGTTTTTCACTACCGAACAGATCGCTATACCTATATGTATTTTTGGGCGCTGAAACCGAATCCGAGGTCAGAATTGAGCAATCGCGTCAGGATTTTTAAATAACCAGCCGAACTAAGTTTAGGAATAAATTTCAAGCGTTAATGGCCAAATCACTCTACCAATACGAATGTTTTTATTAAATCAATCAAGGTTCCCTGGAAGGCCGTCTCTTGAGCAAATACACCTAAACAAAATGTACATTAGTAATGATAATATTGTTTCATGCATATGTATTTTTTCCAAAATGCATTTAAGATAGTGAAAAGTTGTCTTGTGAAAGCAAGCAATAGAGTTTTATTAAAATAATCAACAACTCCAACAACTTTAATCGCATACCATGATTTCTATGAAATCATTGTTTCAACTAAAAACAGAGGAACTGCAAAAAAAAATCATTAACGCAGCAACTTAAACTTTGACGGATAATACTGTTGATGATTACATGTGATGTAAATAAAGCATAATTAAATTTAGTTATGATTTAGAATAATAGTCTTAGCGCGCCCTGATTGAGTTAGAAATTTCTTATTTGCAAATTTTAGAGCATAAAAAAGTGTGACTCGAGCAAATAATTTGCGAAAATAATTATATGGAATATTGCAATTCTCAACGGCACAACAATAACCTCCTTTCCCCATAATTATATAAATTATTTCTCAACCTTTTCGATTCTCTTTACTTACAAACGTTTTTAATTCTCTTTTTCTACAAACTCTCTTTTCCTTCTGTCTTTATATTCATATAAACTGCAGTCACATCAAGAAACGATGGACAATACATTTCCAAAGACACATTCCGAGATCGGATGTAAACACTGAGCGGCCATTTTGAAAAAGGACCCGTCGACGCACGCGCCGTCAAAATCTCGTCACCAAATTGGAGCTCAGTTTTTCGCTACTGTAGTATGTTTACTGTGGTATTGCTCCCATGTCTTTATTTTGTCCTTAATATGTAACACGATTAATAAAAGTATGTAACATACGCTGGCGATATATAGCAGTCGAAGCTTGAGCATGTACCTAACAACAGAATCAGAGAAATAATGAAGGTTTCCCATAGTATAACAGAATACTTAAAAATATAACAACTTAAATAGTACGGATACATGTAAAGAATGCCAGAGGAGCGACTCTCGAGACAGTTATTAAATTGGACACCACAGGGCAGGAGAAGTAGATGACCATGATGAAGCTGGAGAGAAGGAATAGACAGACAAGTTCGAGAAAGGGAATTGGATGAACATCTCTGGATGGAGTGAGTTTTGTTTTTTAAAAGATCCTTTTGCATCATGATTTATTGCAAAACATAAAGGAAAACAAGTGCGTTAATATTTATTAACAAACGATAAATTTATTTTAATGCTTTGAATGTTTTTGAGATTTTTTTACAGTACAAATTTGTGTTCACGTATATTGATATGCCAGGTATAGTAAATCCCAAGATATAAGATCCTGACTTTTTTTGCTTTTTCAGTGAGGCAATAAACGACCCTATTAACGTTTTGTGCATAGTTGCCAGGTATTACGATAAACGTATTTTTATTTTACCTGCTTTGTATACCGCCCTCACTTGCACCTGCAATAATATTGGATCTATTTTACTTAAATATTTACTACCTGGCAACCCGGTTTGGATCCCTTTAAGTATTTGATAATATAGGGCTAATGACCACAGATCCCCATTATGATTCGAAAGATACTTTTAATTATTTTTAGTTTTACTTACAACTTACAACGTAACGATTCTATTTTAATTATGTGGCGTCCGTTGGAAAATTGCAATAGTGGCTGTCGCAAGAGAAAACATTTATCACTTGACGCTAAACAAATAGTGAAAAATGTTTACGACAGTTTGGTAAAAAGAAATTTGAATAAACAAAGTGCTTTGCAAGAAACCAGTGAACTAACAAAAATCCCAACTTACGATTAAGGGTGTTGTAGGAAAACCATCACTCAGGAACAGGAAAAAACGGAAAGATTATCAAATGTATCATGTAGACGATTGTGAAAAAGACGTCATCAGGAGAAAAATATATTCTATGTATGAAGAGTAGTTGGTGCCGACACTAGACAAAATAAAATTAAGACTGGTGCAGGATAGGACCAATATACATTGTGGCCGATCAACCCTTCACAGAATTCTCTTAAGAATGGGATTCACGTTCCGAAAAATCAACAAAAGGCAGGTAGTGATGGAATCACAATGATTACGAATCTTGCGACATACTTATTTACAACAAATTAAAAAGTATCGATCAGAGAATTGGCCAATAATTTACCTTGACGAAACATGGTTCGATACCCATAACACTGTGCAAAAAAGGGAGGTTGACAGCAGGATAAAATGTTAGACTAACGCACCTTCAAATAAAGGTAAACGAATAACCATTTTGCATGCTGGAACTGAAAAGGGCTGGATTTCAAATTGTCTACTATTATCTCCAAAATACATAAAAGATTCTAGTTTGGACTATCACGAAGACACGACCGCAGAACTTTTTGAAAATTGGTTTCAAAATTCCCTTTTGCCAGATGTTCTCGAACAGAGTGTGTGTGACATGTAAGTTACCACAGTCGCCTACTAAATAAGGTTCCTAATGCAGCCAACACCAAATCGGGAATACAGGAATATATGTTAGAAAATTACATTTATTTTGACTTTAGTTATAAAAAAAATGATCTTTTGGAAGTTTTGAAATACTATAAATTGAAAAAGAAATATGTTTGTGATAGTATGGCTGAGAAAATGGGACACACCGTTTTGCGGCTTCCTCCGTATTATTGTGTGTTTAATCCAGTTGAACATATTTGGCATCAAGTTAAATCAAAAATAAGGGCACAAAATGTTTCTCCTACTTTAAGCGTGTCAGTGGTCGAATTAGTAAAAAAAGTTATAAATGACATACCTTGTGAAAGCTGGAAGAATTGCATTATGCACGTTGTTAAAGTTGAAGATTCATATATTTATGTAAATAATATAAAACCACTGATAATTACCTCAGCTGATGACAGTGACAGTGAAACCAAATTAGGCTTAAGTTAAAATATATTTTTATTTATACAATATGTCCCCTCATGTAAACCCCATTCATTCAAACTGTATATTTGTACTTCTTATCCATTTGTTTTTTTCATGCATCATTAAATAAACATCTCCAAAAACACTTATAATTTTATTTATTTGCATTAATGAATAAAATTCTCAAGTCCATCTCTGCAACCTATCATAAACAAAAGGTCAGAATTTTTATATTGCCCACTTAAAACGGCAAAAATCAGGATCTTATATTTTGGGACAGGCTATATACAATTACACGAAACATACAACCCATTTACAATATTTAAGTGCTGCAAAAATTTAAAATCTTTTTGGGTCTCAAAAACCAAAGAACTAAATGAACGTAAAATAGTGCATCTTTTAACTTATTATGTACTTGCCGTAAATAACACAATGCAATTTTACTTTAGCTTTTTATAAAGTTGGCTGTGCATGAAACAGAAGACTTAGGTTTGTATTGTCTCTTCAGAAAGGATGTTATTTAATTTTACTATCTGTCAAATTGTGTGTACGTGTGGGTGTACAATGACTGTTGAAAAATCATCTCTTCACAGAGAATTGAAATCATTTTAATATGTGGCGATAATTACTAATGTTCGCGAAATGCTGCGTGAACAAGTTGGGATGTCGGAGCGGTCGATCAGGTGAGTTTTTATACAAAATAAATTTCGTGCTTATAAACCAAAATTTATTCACGTTTACAAGAAAGGGATTATGATGCTATATTTTTTGTTCTTGGCTACAAAGGACGATACATTTTTACAGAAATATCCTTTTTACTGCCGAGGTTACGTTTTTCTTCTAACGGGAGTGGTTAGCTCATAGAATTGCAAATGGTGGACAGACAAAGATCCAGATTTTTTTGTATTAGAATCGAAAAAACAGTACTACTTTAGAGCGAACGTGTGGTGTGGGATACGGAATATCCAAATTCTTGGCTCTTTCATTTTTCGACAAAATTTAACGTCGAAAAGCTACGTGCAATTCTTAAACACAGAAATATTTAATTTTTTACATGAACTTCAGCAGCGCAGACCACTATTTTTTCAATAATATGGTTCATTCATTCATAGTACGCTGCAAGTGCGGGAATGGATGGATGAATGATTTCAAGACCGTTATTTTTCTATTCCTTGGTCAGTGAAATCTCCGGACTTAATTAATACCGCTCAATTCTTTCTTTATGTAACTACCTCAAGAACAAAGTTTTATCTTCAGAAACCTTTCAGAAATATCGTACAGGGTAGTCCAAATTGGACACTTAAAGGTAAACCTCTTTATCTAAAGGAGATAGACGAAAACTGATGTCGGTGTCTGAGGCTCAATTTTTATGATAAACTTAATGGTGAAAACCGCATATCGATATCTAGTACCGTTTCAGATATACGGGTGTTTTTCAAAAATCTGCATTTTGGAAAAATGTTTGTAATTCTTTTCCTATTGAAAATTTTTGATTTCTGTAAAAAATTCTCAAAGCATTTTTTCGCATGGATTTTAACACTGTTAAGTTACATTTTTTACAACTAATATTTTAATAGTTATTAACGAAAAAATATATTTTTAAATGGGATACCCTCTATATTTTTTCTTATCCGAATAGAGCTTTAAATTATCATTCTAAAAATATAGCACACTTTATATTTTGCTTAAATCTACTTCAAAATATAAAGGTGTTCAGTTTTTACGCAAGTTTTAAATTCACGTTTTGTGAAATAGGCTTTGGACGGAGCGGCGATATCAATTGTTTACCGATAGCAGTCAAATCGTAAAAAAAATTCCCAGAAGTAACTCTAAGAGTCATAACTACAATGAAATTTACTAAATGCTATACTATTTTAAACTATGTAGAAAATAAAACAAAACAACAATAAAGCAATTTATTCCCAGTAGAGCAAACTAAAATAAAACAATTTTCTATAAGAGATGTTCGAAATGTCCACCAGTTTCATTTACACATAGGCAGCATCTTTTCTGGACAGTTCTTACCGAGTTGATTAGTTCAAGAGGAGTGAGAGCTGCAAAACTTTGTATCCCTACGACTTCTAACTCTTGCCTGGTGTTTGTCGCCAATTTAAAAATTAGGTATTTGAATCTTTCCCAGAGATAGAAGTCCATGGGTGTTAAATCCGGTGACCTTGCCGGCCAACTGTTCGGACTTTGGTTGGCTATCCAGTTATTGTTGAAATTGGCCGATAAAAAATTACTGATAACTGCAGCGTTATGAGAGGGTGCCCCGTCGTGTTGAAAAAATATATTTCTAAGGTCCATTAATGGCTGTTCATCAACAAGAGGTTTTATTTTCTGCCTTAAAATTTCTAAATATCTCTGAGAGGTGAGTGTTGCTTCGTAAATAAATGGACCTATAATCCTACCTCTAAAAATTCCTGTCCACGCATTAAATCCAAATCCGCCTTGATTTCTTTGCTCCACAACTAAATGGGGATTTTCTTGTGCCCACGTGTAAGAATTATAACGGTTAAAAATACCTGCATTGCTTACATAAGCTTCGTCTGTCCAAATACAATTTAATGAAAAATTAGGAACATAGTTACAGTTCTCCAGAAACCATCGGCAAAAATCCATACGCCGTCGAAAATCTCCGTCTTTAAGGTGATGAACTTGTCTTGTCCTATATGGCCTGAATTTGTGCTTCTTTAAAATACGACTTACGTTAGTTCTTGGTAGTCCAGTGGATTCTTTTAACTGTCGGGTTGAAGGGTTGGGATTATTTCCGATAGTTCCTAAAACTACTGTTTCTTTTAACTCCTTATCCCTGTTTGATGCATAATTTTTGGGTCGTTTCTTTTCCAACTGGCCACTATTAACTAGGTTATGTTGCAATCGAGTAAATATATCCTTGAAGAGTTGACGCCTCTTTGGATATCGTTCGTGGTATAAAAAAAATATACAGGGTATCCCATTTAAAAAATATATTTTTGCGTTAATAACTATTAAAATACTAGTTGAAAACAAATGTAGCTCACACTGTTGAAATCCACGTGAAAAAGGGCTTTGAGAATGTTTTTACAGAAATCAAAAATTTTCAATAGGAAAAGAATTACAAACATTTTTCCAAAATGCAGATTTTTGAAAAACACCCTGTATACCTGAAACGGTACTAGATATCGATATGCCGTTTTCACCGTTGAGTTTATCATAAAAATTGAGCCTCAGACACCGGCATTAGTTTTCGTCTATCTTCTTTAGATAAAGGGGTTTACCTTTAAAAGTGTCCAATTTGGACGACCCTGTATATTTGGAAAATGTAATAAGGCAGTGCGCAAATAGCGTTACGTGTTAAGAAATGTTTTAAAAAAATTAACACGTAGGTTGAAAAGTTCTTCCTCTGACTTTATTCATCAATATAGTCTCCTTCAAGAGCGATATGATCAGTCCAATGCTTTTCTAACATTTCTATCCCTTTCTTGTAGAAGGATTTGTCTTTGCCTTCAAAATGGGCCTTAGTTTCGGCGATAACTTCTTTTTTGGAGCCAGATCTCTTTCCCGCGAGCTTTTTTGAGGTATGCGAATAGATAATAGCCGCGGAGGGCCAAATTTGGAGAATACAGTGGATAAGGAAACAATTCGAACTTAAATTCATGCAATTTTTCCGTCGTAACCATTGACTTGTGACATGGTGCAATGTCTTGATGAAAGAGCACTTTTTTCTTCTTCATTTGGGCCATTTCTTTGCGATTTCTGCCTTCAAGCGCACAAATAACTTTATATAATATTCCCTATTAATGGTTTTTCCCTTCTCAGCATACTTGATGAAAATTATTTCACGCACATTCCAAAATACACAAGCCAAAACTTTCTCAGCTGTCTGTTGTGTCCTTGGTTGCCTCGGGCGGCTTTGGCCGGCTGCTGTCCACTCAGCTGACTGCCGATTTGATTCCGGCGTATAGTGGTGGATCTATGTTTCATCCATTGTCACATATCGCTTGCAAAAATCCTTTTTATTGCGCTTAAATAGGTCCAAATAGCGCTCAGAATCATCAACACGTTGTTGTTTTTGGGCACTGTGAGCAAACGCGGAACCCATTTCGAACAGAGCTTTCTCATACCCAAATGTTCATGCAAAATATGACCAACATTTTCTTTTGATATCTTTATGGTGTCAGCTATCTCACGCAACTTTACAGTCATCCAAAACAATTTTATGAATATTTTTGATATTTTCCCGTATAGACACCTCATTTGGGCATCCAGAGCGTTCAGCATCATTTGTATCTATACGACCGCGTTTACGCTCAGCATACCAGTAAATGATTGCTTTCCTTGAACGGTGTTTTTTCCCATCAAAAAACAGTGTTTAATCAACACATGAAATTCGATTTTTTTTCATTGTTTTGAAAATATCGAAAGTAGCGTCACTAAAACCACTATAACTTGTCGAAATGTCATGAAATTTTGACATGTATCGTTTGAAGGTTGGTACTTCCTAAAAATCGTATGGATTTTTTTGAAAAGAGTGGCATTTATGTGTCAGACCAAAAACTTTTCAGCCTACGTGTTACATTCAAAAATTTGGAGTATAGATTTGGGCGGTGGGCACGTCGAAATACAAGCTAGATATTTTTTTAACTTTATGGTTTTTTACTTATTTAATTTGGGAAGTGTATGTAATTTATTTTTTATCTGCTGTATAGTCAATGTCTTTGTTACCTGTCTTCTTCTTCCTCTTACAACGCCGTCTCCTCACGAAGGTTGACGATCTATATAGCTAAACGAACTTTAGACACTGCTGCTCGAAAAATGTCACTCGAAGCACACCCAAACCACCTTCTCATGTCTTTCAACCAAGAATTCTGTCGTCTTCCGATCGATCGTTTACCCTTTATTTTGCCTTCAATAATTAGACGTAGCAATTCGTACTTTGGGCCCCTCATTATATGTGTGAAGTATTGAGTTTTTCTTATTTTTATGGTTGTTAATATTTCCCTCTTTTTGTTCATTCCAGCACTTCTGTGTTTTTTATTTTCTGTATCCAGGAGATGCCAAAAAGGCATCTATAAATATACATTTCAAAAAATTCCAGTCGCTTCTCTGAACCAGGGTCAAGGGTCCACATCCATACAATAACACGGAGAATATATACTCTCTCACCATTCTCATTCTGAGTTCGATACTCAGACTAGTGCGATGGAAAAATTTATTCATATTCATGTATGTTACTCGGGTCTGTTCAATTCGGGAATATATTTCCTTTCTTGGGTCCCACTTGTCATTTATATTGGTTCTCAAATATTTAAATGTGGAGTCAATCATCCCTCCTCATGAAGTTAATATGGTTAGCGAAACGCGCGACAAGTGCATAAATAAAGTGTTTGGTGTAGTGGTGATATATATGGTACTGAGTAGTGTCATTGTGTCAAAGATTCCACATTCTTAACTTAGTTAAATGTGGAGGCCTGTTCTACGGTGTTTTTCCTGATTTCGAGGGATTCTGGTGGTAGATTTTTCTTTGTTTTTTTTTTTGCAATAAAATTGTGATAATTGTTGGTTGTGAAAGAAGTGACACATGACTTGAAATCAACAGGAAATTCTTCTGTTAATCGAACCAATATATTTCAAATTCAAGAAATAAAAATTTTAATGGGATCATATTTGTATTGGTCAAAAATTGATTATATATATATATATATATATATATATATATATATATATATATATATATATATATAACATATGGGCTGAAAAGTCCCGGGCCTAACACATAGATGGCGCTAGTTTTATTGCAGTCACCTTTTTTTTTTCAGTTAATACTAACCTTCAAAAGACAGCTGTTAAAATTTCATGATATTCTATTCATTAGTTTGTGAGTTATTGTGCTAAGAGTGACGCTACTTTTGTTATTTTCAAAACAATGGATCAAAAACAATTTCGTGTTTTAATTTTACACTGCTTCTTGGTGGGAAAAAATACCGTTCAAGCGAAGCAATGGCTTGAAAAGTGTTATGGGGACTCCGCTCCATCAGAAACGTTGGTTTGCTGACTTCAAACGTGGTCGTAGAGACACCGATGATGCAGAACGCAGTGGACGTCCAAATGAGGCGGTAACACCAGAAAACATCAAAAAAAATCCATAAAATCGTTTTGAATGATCGAAAAGTGAAGTTGCGTGAGTTAGCTGACATCGTAAAGATATCAAAAGAACGTGTTGGCTTTATATTGCATGAGCATTTGACTATGTTCAAAGTGGGTGCCGCGTTTTGCTCACTGTTTATCAAAAACAAGAACGTGTTGATGATTCTGAGCAGTGTTTGGCCATTGTTAGAGCGGCGCTGGAATGATTGCGTTGCTCTTGATGGAGATTACGTTGATGAATAAAGCTAATTTTGAACCAAAAAAACCGTGTTTTCTTTGTTAGGCCCGGGACTTTTCAGCCCATGTGTATATATATATATATATATATATATATATATATATATATATATATATTATATATATATATATATATATTATATATATATATATATATATATATATATATATATATATATATATATATATATATATATATATATATAAATATATATATATATATATATATATATATATATATATATATATATATATATATATATATATATATATATTAATATATATATAGAGATGTACTCGTATATACATACATATATTTGACAAAATAGATGCTTATACTTTACTCTGTCGGTAACTTATTTAAAATCTATCAATCAATGATGATTGTGATTGTTTTTTGTCCGGTTAAGAGAAAATTTTTCTGTGTCCTCGTCCGTTCAAGTGAATGTCCGTCTAAGAGGGAGTTAACACAATGCCAGTTATATGAAAGTCGGTCGGGACCATGAGAAACTGTCCGTTCAAGGGAGGTATCCCTGTAAGAGGGATGTCCGTGAAGGGGAATTTCATTGTATATGCATATATATATATATATATATATATATATATATATATATATATATATATATATATATATATATATATATATATATATCCCTTAAAAAAATAACTTTGACTTAGAATACAAGAAAGTGTTGCTTCTTTCCGATAAGGTGTCATTATGACGTGGTTATTTACGTGAATATTAACACCTGTTAACCAGATCTTATTCTAAATGATTTATTTTTATTGGTTTTACGCGATGGAATGCACTGTTATATAGTAGTGGTCCCCAGTTTTTGCGTTATATATTTTTTGATTACTGTGATAACGTACCTAATGTTTGTAGCTACCGTAATTCATAATATCAGTCTTATTTCGTTTTGATAAAAATCGGTTGAAAAAATAAAGACTTACTGTACTTTTACTTTTTCGTGTTCGGATTGGTCTATAGTTTCTCAGCCCAGTAATGAGCCAGGTCCAATGCTTAGGGCTTGTCCAACCACAGGTTGTCGAGGGTACAGTCAGTGGGGCAGTTTGGGCATATTAGGAGATGTTCCATGTTTAAGTTGTACCACAGTCGCACTTGTCGTCAACGTCTCGAAGTGGACCCCACTTTGCCAGATTTGTCTTCACTGGAGTCCCAGTAAAGTCTTACTGTTATCAATAAACTATAAATTGATAGCTCAAGTACATTGGGTCCTAGAATACTTCCTTACTGACCTTAACACATTTTCGGTACGACACAGGAAACAGCGGATGTTGGTAAATTTTATATAGCGAGATCATAGGGCAGAACCCTTTGTTGTTTCTTCTTCTTCTCGAAGTGCCATATCGTGCCATGTAGGTAACCCTCTAACCTTTTCCTTTGGTTTGTGTTTTTTTTTAAATTGTTCCACAGACAAACGGGGACCTACAGTTTAATGCCGATTCCGAATGGCCAAAGTGAGAAGGTTTTACTAGTTATGATATTATGGGTGGTTTGCCATTGTCTTCCCGAGAAAGGCCACCGTCATATTATAATGTTTTTTTTTAAATTTATTATTTCCCCAGCCGAGAACCCAACTCGGGTTTTTGGCCTAAAAGGTAGACCCGTTAGTCTCTACGCTATGGCACCTCTTTGTTTTAGTTGGTATTTAATATAGGTGTTGAGTTAAAATGATACTCTTTTCATGCAGTATACACGATACAGGGAAATCTCTAAATGGTTCCAAGAGCAGTGTGGAGGTGAAAGTAGTGATTCACGTGTGTCTTTAATCTGTGTAGGTTGTATTCGTGGGTAAACAGTTCTGGGCACTTTATTCCAAAGGAAGGAGCTTCTATATAGCAAAGAGTTCTTGAAGAGGCTAGTAAGAGGAGTGACAAGCTGAACCTTACTCGGTTGTGATGCATAAGCACGACGTATATTCTTAGAATGGGCTGCGGACATCCAGGTATTTATAGAATAGTTTCAAGTCACCAACTTTCATTTGATATTGTAAGTATGTTATAGTTAAATTATTGAAATGGCGAAAAACTGCCCCAACAATCGACCTAAAAGATCTTGAACTGTTAGGGCATGCAACTTTGTTTTTTAATTCTCTCATTATGGATCTCTTTGGTTACCTTAATTATTTGTTTGCATCTGTTTTGAGGACTCGTAAAGATGTTACGGTTTTTTTGCGCCATTGCTGGATGGCAAGTATTTAATCTTTTTTATGTGCATAGGATACGTGCCGCAGGGAAATCTACAAAGCGCTACAGGAGCGACGCGTGTGCTGCAAAAGCGATTCACGATAGCCTTGAATCGCTGTAAATTGTACTCGGTGGGAAACACAGCCCTGGGCTAGATCCGTCAAATACTTTCCATAAAAATACTTATAGAACAAACTTAAGTCGCCAACCGCTGTTCGCTGTTCTAAGTAGTCAAGGTTGTTGGTGAGTTTTGAGTCAACCGAACGGCTCTCTTCTGAATAGAATCCAACAAATAAATTATATGTTTGTGAGCGGAGCGCCAAACATGGGAGCAGTATTCCATCGTTTATCGAATTTGAGCTTTGTACAGAACTAATAGTTGTGGCGTGTAAAATTTTTTTAGTTCGAAATAATTCTCAGCCTTTAAGAAGCTCTCTTTGCATAGCATATTCATGCCAGATATATTTGCTCCCAGATTAACGCCTAGGAAATTGAATGACGATGCTAGAGAACTAGAGTGTCCTGATATAACTATGTCGCGTTCCGAAACTTTAACTTTTTTAGAAAAAACTGCCGCCTGAGCTTATGTAGCGTTGAATTCTACTTGGTTACTATCACTTCAAGCTAAAATTTCTTCCAGGTCTTTGTTATCTTAACGACGTTCTGCTGTCGGCGGATATTTGCATGATTAGTAGATGTTCGAGCGTTCAAAGTGAATGAATAAATAAGCGTACTGTCATCTGCAAAGATGTAGATTGGATTCTTGGTCCTTTCCGTTAATGTACATAAGAGGTTGATAGGGAAGGGATTAAAAAGAAATCCATCGACTGCCATCCATAAAGAATGCTCTTTGAGGTAAACGGGCGAAACGTCATTGAAATCTGAGTTTTTATAACATAAAAATAACCACGAACAATCCTATACCCAAGAGTAAACAACCAAGTATATATATATATATATATATATATATATATATATATATATATATATATATATATATATATATATATATACACTCCTGGACAAAATTAACGCAACAATATATTAAATC
>CM032455.1:23512159-23546711 GCA_019049505.1 Pachyrhynchus sulphureomaculatus | reverse complement strand
CGAACACTTTCCATGAAAATACTTGTAGAACAGACTCAAGTCGCCAACCGTTCTTCGATGTTCCAGCGAATCAACGCCGCCGGTCAATTCCGGATCCCCAATCAGACGGACCGCTCTTCTCTGAACAGAATCCAATAAATGCAGTGTATGTTTGGGAGCAGTATTCCATAGTTGGTCGAATTTGGGCTTTGTAAAGAATTAACAGTTGCTGTGGGGTGTAAAGCTTTCTGGTTCTAAATAATATTCCCAACTTTTGAGAAGCTCTCCTTGCTATGCCTGCAACATGTTCATGCCAAGACATATTTGCTCCCAAACTAACGCCCAACAAATTGAGCGACGATGCTAAGGGAATGGAGTGCCCCGACATAACTATGTCGAGTTCAGCAACGTTAACTTTTTTAGAAAAAACTGCCGCTTGGGTTTTTGTAGCGTTAAATTCCACTTGGTTACTGTCACCCCAAGATAGAATTTCTTCCAGGTCTTTGTTAAGTTGAACGACCTCCTGCTGTCTGCGGATATTCGCCTGAGCAGCCGATGTCCGAGCGTTCAAGGTGAATGAAGAGACAAGCGTACTGTCATCTGCAAAGCTATAGATTGGATTCCCGGTCTTTTCCAGCAGATCGCTAATGTAAATGAGAAAGAGAGTAGGAGACAGTATGGAGCCCTGGGGCACACCGGCGTTGATAGTGAGGGTGTTAGAAAGAAATCCGTCGACCGCCACTCGTAAAGAACGCTCTCTGAGGAAGCATGAGAGCCACAAACAGAACCTTTCAGACATACCATAAGAGCGTAACTTAGCCAACAGTCCATCGTGCCAAACACGGTCGAATGCCTTGGATATGTCAAGAGCAACCGCTCGAAATTCTCCAAAGTATTCAATTGCGTTGTTCCAAACATGTGTTACATAAGTCAAAAGATCTCCTGTTGATCTATGTTTACGAAAACCATATTGGTGATCGCTAATAATATTGAATCGTTCAAGATATTTTAGAAGATGCTCATTGATAACCTTTTCCATGACTTTCGATATTATTGAAAGCAGTGCAACTGGTCGGTAGTTATTTGGCAAGGTCTTCTTACCTTTTTTAGGTATCGGCTGAACCGTGGCACATTTCCAGCAGGACGGAAATATTCCCTTTCTGTAGGATAGGTTAAAAAGTCTACAGAAAACTGGTGTTTAGTTCCTTTGCACAGTTTTTGAGAACTATGGCAGGTATTCCGTCAGCGCCAGAAGCCTTCTTGGTGTCTAGCTTCATTAAAATACGCTTTATGATGCGCTGTCTGAAGACAACATCGGGCATCCTTGACTGCAATATGGGAATAGTAGGTGGTGTTTTTCCTTGGAAATCGATAGTAGAATGTGAAGCAAAGAGTGATTGTGTGCCTCCTTGGTTTCGTCGATAATTCCCTTGCATCTGTTCCGGGCATGAACAAAGATGTTACGATTTACGGTGTTAGGATTTCCACGCCATTGTCGATATGCAATATGTTTAGAAGCAACAGCTTCTTTGCATTTTCGGTCGAACCAAGGCTTGCCGTTGGAGGAGCATTTCTTCGAAAAAAGGATGTAAGCTTCCATACCAGCCAAAATAACATCGGAGACCTCCCTGGCGCAGTCAGATGGGTTATCGGATCGAAAACAAATGTCCATCCAAGGAAAAGTTCGAAAGTATTCCATAAGATCTTCCCATTTAGCAGATTTGTAGTGCCAAATCTTGCGCGGCCTAGGCGCCTCTCTGTCACTGATTGGCAGGATACTCGATGTCGAAAGCAGTTTATGGTCGGAAGAACCTAACAGCCGATTTACGGTGACCGTGTAAATCTCCGGATTGGTGGTTAAAAACAGATCAAGAAGACTGGCGAACTCCCCGTCTCGATCAGGGATCCGTGTTGGTTCGTCAATAAGCTGAGTTAAGCCATAACTGATTGAGAATGATTCAGCTTCACGACCTTGTTCGTCGGTAGTATTTGAATATTTAAGCCAGTTGATATTGTGGACATTAAAGTCGCCCAGGATGGCAATTTCGGCACTTGGACAGTTACTTTGTAAATGATCGATGGTGTCTGCAAGAGAAGCGAAAAGTGTTCGAAAATTGGTATCACTTGGTGGTCGATACAGGATACAGATGAACCTTGTGGTTTGTTGAGTCGTTATTTTTAACCACATAACATGAAAGTTTGGGGGCTCCAGAGCTTCTTCTCGTTGACACGAGAGGTCGCTTCTGACAAAAAGACAGATTCCAAAGTTACGCCTAAATCGGGAATAGAAGTCGTACCCAGGATAAAGATAGTTGACCGTGCTGGTCGATGGACTGAGGTCAACGAGTGTGGTATTCAAATGAAAGCTTGTGAACGCACGAGTAACAAATATATATATATATATATATATATATATATATATATATATATATATATATATATATATATAATGTAATACTTTCGCACACTTTTCTTTGTATTATTTTAAAAAAATCGCGAAATATCGCTGTCCCACCACCTTATCTCGAAAAGTACTTATCAAAAAATTTTGAAAAAATTCTGGAATATTCTCCAGGGGGTGTAGATTGAACGAAAATTATCACGAGTGCATTACCTTTAATAATACATCTGGTATAAAAAAAAAAAAAACAAAAATTTCAAGGTCATCAATTTTCAGTAAAGACTAATCATTTTTATACCACCGTAACAACACGTTCGACTTGCACTTGACCGGTGATTCTTCATGACAATGCCCCATCACATACCAGTTCGCCACCAATCGCTTTGGCAGAAAGACGATGCTCTGTGTTTGATGGGACCAGAGGGGCGTGGTCTATTATGAGCTGTTAAAAACCTGAGGAAACCGTTAATACTAAACGTTACCAACAACAATTGACCGATTTGAACCGTTCGCTGCTGGAAAAAAGGCCAGAATACTGAAAGAGGCAACACAAAGTCATTTTTCTTCATGACAATGCTCCATCACATACGGAAAAACCAGTTCGCGACACGTTGAAAGCACTCAGCTGGGAAGTTTTACCCCATGCGGCTTACTCACCAGATTCGGCTCCTTCCGATTATCACTTGTTTGCATCGATGGGTCACACACTTGCTGAGCTGCGCTTTGGTTCGTACGAAGATGTAAAAAAATGGCTCGATGAATGGTTCGCAGCAAAAGGGGAAGATTTTTACTGGCGTAGTATTTACAAATTGCCCGAAAGATGGGAAAAATGTATAATAATGTGAATAAAGCACTTTTATCATTCTTCCGAATTTAACATATTTTTTTAGAAAAAAAATCCGCATTTTTGTACACCTGGTATACTGGGGCCATAGTCATACTTTTTCTAAGGATATTTTTTTTTTTCAGACGTCCCAGTGAGCCGCAGTCGTGCACGCCAGAAGATCAAAATTTCAAGATGGCTTTCAAGAGGCTGCAAAAAACCTCTATAAAAAATCATTTAAAAAATTATGTAAACATTTTTTTTTGTATTGAAGACTTAAAATATATGTCAGAAAAATTACGGACTCAAAAAATGTTTTTGCATTCATTTGTTAATGTTCCCTTAACTTCCTTTCAAGCTCTTTATGTGGTAATTTATCGCCACTTTGTATCAGTTTATGTCTGTTTCGACTTAAAACCACACGTTCATATAGGATGTACATAGAGGTTTCTTCCACCACTGTAGACACCTATTTTCTGTAAATGTTTCCTCAAGTAATATTGGCATGATGCAGTGTACGAGGCTGGTTTGAAAAGTCCGTGCAAAAATAAAAACTACTTATGTGTTTGGGGTAAACCTTTTTTATTTTTCGACATAGTCTCCTTTTAGGCTTATACACTTCGTCCAACGATGTTCTAGTTTGTTGATCCCTTCCGAATAATAGGATTTGTCCAAGTCTGCAAAATATCCATTAGTGTCTGCAATCACCTCTTCGTTTGAATAAAATCTTTGTCCCGCCAGCCATTTCTTCAAATTGGGGAACAAATAGTAGTCCGAGGGAGCCAAGTCTGGAGAATAGGGGGATCTGAAATGAGTTGGAATCCTATTTCCATTAATTGTGCGACCACAACTGCTGAGGTGTATGCTGGTGCGTTGTCGTGATGGAAAAGGACTTTCTTGTGGGCCAATCGCGGGCGTTTTTTTTGCAGCTCGGTTTTCAAACGGTCCAGTAACGATGAATAATATTCACCTGTAATAGTTTTACCCTTTTCCAGATAGTCGATGAGGATTATCCCTTGCGAATCCCAAAAGACAGTCGCCATAACCTTTCCGGCCGAAGGAACGGGCTTCGCCTTTTTTGGTGTAGATTCCCCCTTGGTAACCCATTGTTTAGATTGTTGTTGAGTCTCAGGAGTATAGTAATGTATCCATGTTTCATCCACAGTGACGAAACGACGCTTAAAGTCCTCCGATTCTTCTGGAACAGCTGCAAACCATCCTTGCAACACTTCACACGATTCCGTTTTTGGTCAAGCGTGAGCAATCCCGGCACCCATCTTGCGGATAGCTTTCTCATGTCCAAATGTTTATGCAGAATATTATGTACCCGTTCAGTCGAGATGCCCACAGCACTAGCAATCTCACGCACCTTAACTCTTCTGCCATCCATCACCATATCATGGATTTGGTCAATGATTTCTGGAGTCGTAACCTCCACAGGCCGTCCAGAACGTTCAGCGTCACTTGTGCCCATATGGCCAGTCCGAAAATATTGAAACCACTTATAATCGAAGGTGCAGAGTCACCATAATGTTTATCAAGCTTCTCTTTAGTCTGCTGAGGCGTTTTGCCTTTCATAAAGTAATGTTTAATCACCACACGAAATTCTTTTTCGTCCATTTCTTGAAAATCACTCGACTTCCTTGATTCACACGAATGCCAAACACAAAGAAATAGACCAATATGACTAAAACTTGGTGTGCGTTCATTCAAGAGATGCTACTAACTAAACATGCCATCTCTCGGACTTTGCACGGACTTTTCAAACCAGCCTCGTATGTTTAGCAGCAGATCTCTAAACATCTATTCCATTGTTGGTTAAATTGGAGCTTTGTAAAGGATTAAAAGTTGTAGAGCATAAAACTACGAAATAATATTTCTAACTTTTGAGAAGCTCTCGTTGCTAAGCGTGCAATATGTTCATTCCAGGACATATTTGCTTCCAAATTGATCCCCGGCAAGTTGACTGACGATGCTGGCGGATTGAAGTGTCCCGATGTAACTGTGTCAAATTCTGCAACGATAAATTTTTTAGGTAAAGAACTGCCGTGTAGGTTTTCGCAGCGTTATGTTCTATTTAGGCACTATCACTCTAGGATAGAATTTCTTCCAGGTTTTTATTAAGTCGAACAACTTTCTGCTGTCTTGGAATATTTGCATGGGGTGGTGATGTTCGAGCGGTCAAGGTAAATGAAGAAAGAAACGTAACTTCATCGGCTAAGCTATCAGTTGGATTCCTGTTCCTTTCCAGAACGTCGTCAACGTAAAGGAGAAAGAGGATAGTAAAGAATATGGACCCTTGGAGCACACCGGCCTTGTATAGTAAGGTTGTCCCAAAATTCACGCAAGAAGTAATTTTGATAGAGAACACAGGTTTTTTAATTAAAAATTGTAATTTTTTTATTGATTCTTAAGTATACAGTATAGGGTTATGTATGGAATAACATATCGAGTAAATTAAATAGCCTCCACGGCTTTGCTGGGACATACGCACTCCTTTGTCGAAATTTTCCATGACTATTTGGTATAAATGTGGCTGAATTTCGTTGTTACAGCGCTTAATTTCCTTCTTCAAGTCGTGGGTGGTCGTAGGCTTGTTGGCATGAACCTTAGACTTTAAAAAACCCCAAAGAAAAAAGTCCAACGGCGTTAAATCGCATGATCTGAGCAGACAATTCCGATCACCAAACCGGGATATTACACGATGAGGAAATGATTCATGCAGTAATTGAATTGTTTCTCGGGCTGTATGGCATGTGGCACCGTCTTGTTAAAACCACATGTTGTCCACATCCATATCTTGCAATTTAGGCACAAAAAACTGGATTGTCATATCGCGATAACGATCACCATTAACTGTTATTGCCTGGCCAACTGCATTTTCGAAAAAGAATGGTCCGATGATGCCTCCAGCCCAAAATCCTCACCAAACAGTGACACGTTGTGGATGCATTTGTTTCGCAACAGTCACGTGTGGATTGCCTGAGTCCCAAATGCGACAATTTTTTCGATTAACGAAGCTATCAAGACGTAAATTAGCCTCATCGCTGAAGATGATTTTCTTCGAAAAATCAGTATCCACTTGTTGTTGTTCCATAATCCCTTCGACGAATTCTCTTCGTTGTGCGTGGTCAGTAGGCGTCAGTTCTTGAGTCAATTAAACTTTGTAAGCATGAAGATGCAAATCTTTCGTGAGAATACGCTGTAGAAAGATTCTTGAAATGTCCAATTCTTGACCACGGTACCGCATTGATGTTCCTGGAGTCTCAGCAACACTCTCACGATCTACTTCAATGTTTTGTGTCGAACGACTTGTTGAAGGACGGCCAGAGCGTTTAAGATCACTAATTGATCCAGAATTTTTCAGTTAATCTCTCCACAGTTGATGAGGTTAAATCACTATTCCGACCATATTTTGTACGAAAATTCCGATCTGTAGCTGACAAGCTTTCATTATTTTTAAAATATTGCTCAACAATGAAAACACGTTGTTCTTTCGTATATCGTTTCATTTTTAATAACCCTGTTGGCAACACTTTACCATACGAATGGCGCGAAATTCAAATCTTGCGTGAATTTGGGGCACCCTTTATTAAATATGTATTCCTTGTGAAAAGACCTGGTAATTTTTATTTGTATTTAGACCCAGTCTCTCATTTTGACATCACCTGATAATGTTTCACATCTTTATAATAGGTCCCTTCAGAGATCGATGTTTGTACTGCTACTTATTAAAATGGGTTACTGACTCTGAAACTTGTATCATCCTGTAGCAAAAAATATCGCAGCGTTAACGATAAACGTAAAATTGTGGTATTCACCGATTTGATTAAGGTATTAATATTCCTAATATTATTTGTTGTTTGTTAACGTGAGTAGTAACGACCTTCTGTTTTTCTTTTATAGTTAAGGTAATTTATTTTTTATTCCTATTACTTTTAGTCTACACTAGTCAACAATTTTTTTTTTGTAACAGAAATTTATACCATATTGGAATAGTGTTAGGTGTTCTTAACAATATTCTAATCGCCAGGGCTTTTGAGCTCTAATTAAATGTCAACAGGCTGCATTTTCGTACACATGTAGTTTTTTAGACGTAGAATACGATAAAAAAAGTTTGCTAAAGTTTGATGTACGCTAAGCCCACAAAATCCAAAATAAAATCAAAAATTCAGTTTTTCGGTAATATCTCGAAAAATACAAAAGGTATCGAAAAACAATAGCACCACGTAAGAAAGCGGGAAATTTAACAAAAAAACAAACAGTATATAGATTTTTTCCAGATTTTTTTTATTAGCGTGAGAATTTATAAAAAATTTTCATAGATGGTTTAAAAAGTGTAGCGCACCCCTCGAAGATTAAACGATATTACTTGTTTTCTTTTAGAAAGTAAAAAAAAAATAAAAGATAACTTTTTGAAGAGGACACTTTCAGCTTTCCGATGATACTAATCGTTTTTATTTTTATTGCTTTATAATTTGTAAAATTTAATACGAAATTTTGGTTTGCATGCTTCTAACGGGCATACAGTAATTTACAAATATTTAATAAAATATAGTATTGAAAAAAAAATCCTCGTGCATATCTCATTATTAGGTGGTTCAAAAAGTGTAGCGCACCGCTCGAAGATTAATCGATATTACTTGTTTTCTTTCAGAAAGTAAAAAAAAATAAAAGATAGCTTTTTGAAGAGGACACTTTCAGCTTTTCGATGATACTAATCGTTTTCATTTTTATTGCTTTATAATTTATAAAATTTATTACGAAATTTTGGTTTGCATGCTTTTAACGGGCATACAGTAATTTACAAATATTTAATAAAATATAGTATTGGAAAAAAAAAATCCTTGTGCATATCTCATTATTATATCTCATTATTAGGTGGTTCAAAAAGTGTAGCGCACCGCTTGAAGATTAATCGATATTACTTTTTTTCTTTTCGAAAGTAAAAAAAAAGATAGCTTTTTGAAGAAGACACTTTCAGCTTTCCGATGATACCAATCGTTTTTATTTTTATTGCGTTATAATTTGTAAAACTTAATACGAAATTTTGGTTTGCGTGCTTTTAACGGGCATACAGTAATTTACAAATATTTAATAAAATATAGTATTGAAAAAAAAATCCTTTTGCATATCTCATTATTATATCTCATTATTAGGTGGTTCAAAAAGTGTAGCGCACCGCTTGAAGATTAATCGATATTATTTGTTTTCTTTCAGAAAGTAAAAAAAATAAAAGATAGCTTTTTGAAGAGGACACTTTCAGCTTTCCGATGATACCAATCGATTTTATTTTTATTGCTTTATAATTTGTAAAACTTAATACGAAATTCTGGTTTGCATGCTTTTAACGGGCATACAGTAATTTACAAATATTTAATAAAATATAGTATTGAAAAAAAAAATGCTTGTGCATGTCTCATTATTATACCATAAGTTTCAATATAAGAATCCCATCAAAAACATAAAATGTAAACAAATGCCAAGTCTCGCAACGCAGTCCTTCAACCACAAAAAGTTGTGATCTCATGTAAAACCAAGTCAGTTATTTTAGTTAGTATCTATGGAAGCACCTATTCAACAACTTTGTCATAAATTGTTATCTATTTAGTTACCTACCAACATTTATAATGACCGTTACAATATTAGACATCTTTATTTCTATAATAAAAATAATGACTTGGCAATCGCACGGCAACATAATCACTTAAGAATAATCTATTATTTCAATTGCTAAGTAAGTCTAAACAGTGCACTTACGAATAAAGTATTTTAAATAGTAGATTATTCTTATGTGATTATGTTGCCGTGCGATTGCCAAGTCATTATATTTATTATAGAAATAAAGATGTCTAATATTGTAATATGGTTTGAAAAGTCCGTGCAAAAATAAAAACTACTTATGTGTTTGGGGTAAACCTTTTTTATTTTTCGACATAGTCTCCTTTTAGGCTTATACACTTCGTCCAACGATGTTCTAGTTTGTTGATCCCTTCCGAATAATAGGATTTGTCCAAGTCTGCAAAATATCCATTAGTGTCTGCAATCACCTCCTCGTTTGAATAAAATCTTTGTCCCGCCAGCCATTTCTTCAAATTGGAGAACAAATAGTAGTCCGAGGGAGCCAAGTCTGGAGAATAGGGGGGATGTGAAACGAGTTGGAATCCTATGTCCATTAATTTTGCGACCACAACTGCTGAGGTGTGTGCTGGTGCGTTGTCGTGATGTCCAGATAGTCGATGAGGATTATCCCTTGCGAATCCCAAAAGACAGTCGCCATAACCTTTCCGGCCGAAGAAACGGTCTTCGCCTTTTTTGGTGCAGATTCCCCCTTGGTAACCCATTGTTTAGATTGTTGTTTGGTCTCAGGAGTATAGTAATGTATCCATGTTTCATCCACAGTGACGAAACGACGCTTAAAGTCCTCCGGATTCTTCTGGAACAGCTGCAAACCATCCTTGCAACACTTCACACGATTCCGTTTTCGGTCAAGCGTGAGCAATCGCGGCACCCATCTTGCGGATAGCTTTCTCATGTCCAAATGTTTATGGAAAATATTATGTACCCGTTCAGTCGAGATGCCCACAGCACTAGCAATCTCATGCACCTTAACTCTTCTGTCATCCATCACCATATCATGGATTTGATCAATGATTTCTGGAGTCGTAACCTCCACAGGCCGTCCAGAACGTTCAGCGTCACTTGTGCCCATATGGCCAGTCCGAAACTTTTAAAACCACTTATAAACTGTTCTAATCGAAGGTGCAGAGTCACCATAAAGTTTATCAAGCTTCTCTTTAGTCTCCTGAGGCGTTTTGCCTTTCATAAAGTAATGTTTAATCACCACACCAAATTCTTTTTCGTCCATTTCTTGAAAATCACTCGACTTCCTTGATTCACACGAATGCCAAACACAAAGAAATAGACCAATATGGCTGAAACTTGGTGTGCGTTCATTCAAGAGATGCTACTAACTAAACATGACCTCGATACGCGCCGGTGGTGCCATCTCTCGGACTTTGCACGGACTTTTCAAACCAGCCTCGTAAATGTTAGGTAACTAAATAGATAACAATTTATGACAAAGTTGTTGAATAGGTGCTTCCATAGATATTAACTAAAATAACTGACTTGGTTTTACATGAGATCTCACAACTTTTTGTAGTGGAAGGACTGCGTTGCCAGACTTGGCATTTGTTTACATTTTATGTTTTTGATGGGATCTCATTTCTTTTTGTAGGTAGTCCTCTTTTTTTTTCTCTTCTCGGGTAATATTTCATGTACGTATGGCTTTTCTCTCTGTCCCCTCACTCCCTGTCTCTACTGGTTTTTCTCAAAGGCTATGATGTAACAATTTTTGACAAGTCTGGACGATAAGTGCTTCTAAGTCGATTATATTCAACGATTACGGACTCCTGAGCTTTGATATTACCGAAGTCGACATTAATTAAATGTAATCCGCCCAGACTTGTCACTCTCGAAAGTGCCACGTATGCTTGATCGCATGTGAACACTGAAGAGCCGATGTCCATCAGTGCACTGTTTAGACTTAACCCCTGACTTTTGTGTATGGTAATAGCATAGGCTATACATATCGGAAACTGTTCGCGATGAACATAAGCTCTATTAATAATTAAAAATTTAGTTTTGATTGGACCAAGCTCGTAAAGTTGTTCATTATTAAATGTAATATGTATTTTTTTATTTTATTTGTACGAGGCTGGTTTGAAAAATCCGTGCAAAAATAAAAACTACTTATGTGTTTGGGGTAAACCTTTTTTATTTTTCGACATAGTCTCCTTTTAGGCTTATACACTTCGTCCAACGATGTTCTAGTTTGTTGATCCCTTCCGAATAATAGGATTTGTCCAAGTCTGCAAAATATCCACTAGTGTCTGCAATCACCTCCTCGTTTGAATAAAATCTTTGTCCCGCCAGCCATTTCTTCAAATTGGGGAACAAATAGTAGTCCGAGGGAGCCAAGTCTGGAGAATAGGGGGATGTGAAACGAGTTGGAATCCTATTTCCATTAATTTTGCGACCACAACTGCTGAGGTGTGTGCTGGTGCGTTGTCGCGATGGAAAAGGACTTTCTTGTGGGCCAATCGCGGGCGTTTTTCTTGCAGCTCGGTTTTCAAACGGTCCAATAATGATGAATAATATTCATCTGTAATAGTTTTACCCTTTTCCAGATAGTCTAGAGGATTATCCCTTGCGAATCCCAAAAGACAGTCGCCATAACCTTTCCGGCCGAAGGAACGGTCTTCGCCTTTTTTGGTGCAGATTCCCCCTTGGTAACCCATTGTTTAGATTGTTGTTTGGTCTCAGGAGTATAGTAATGTATCCATGTTTCATCCACAGTGACGAAACGACGCTTAAAGTCCTCCGGATTTTTCTGGAACAGCTGCAAACCATCCTTGCAACACTTCACACGATTACGTTTTTGGTCAAGCGTGAGCAATCGCGGCACCCATCTTGCGGATAGCTTTCTCATGTCCAAATGTTTATGCAAAATATTATGTACCCGTTCAGTCGAGATGCCCACAGCACTAGCAAACTCACGCACCTTAACTCTTCTGTCATCCATCACCATATCATGGATTTGATCAATGATTTCTGGAGTCGTAACCTCCGCAGGCCATCCAGAACGTTCAGCGTCACTGGTGCCCATATGGCCAGTCCGAAAATTTTGAAACCACTTATAAACTGTTCTAATCGAAGGTGCAGAGTCACCATAATGTTTATCAAGCTTATCTTTAGTCTCCTGAGGCGTTTTGCCTTAGACCAATATGACTAAAACTTGGTGTGCGTTCATTCAAGAGATGCTACTAACTAAACATGACCTCGATACGCGCCGGTGGTGCCATCTCTCGGACTTTGCACGGACTTTTCAAACCAGCCTCGTATATTCAGGATCAACCTTTACTCCTCGTACTATACCGATAGAACCGTTGACTAAGCCAAGACTCACGTCAGTATTTCGTCCTAACATGACTTTTGCTCCTATTTTAATAACCATATTCTCTTCTAGCCCTGCTGTCATGGAAGCATCATCTTCATACTTTTTATAATTAAAATATACTTAAAGTATTTCACTTAACAATTTTTTAATTACACGAGGTAGGTAAGTATTAAATGAGTATATTTGATAAATGAAAAATATTATTAAATATAATATATTAATTAATAAATAATACAAATTATTCATAATTATGAATTTTTTAGTGATTAATTAACTTTATACGACGTATTATTTACCGGGACTCACGGTTGACCTTGCATTATGCTATGTATGGCTGAGCGCTGCGTGCTCTCCGCGCTCTATCTCAAAAACGGTTAAGTGTATAAAAAAATGTTTAGAACAAAATTTGTAGAGAATTTTATGCTCTACAGTTTTCATAATAGATGCAATTATCATTGAAACCATAGGAAGCGAGATATTTGCGAAAAACCGATTTTTGTGACCTTGAATGTCTTAAGACGGGGGCACGAGATTTTATGAGACTTTTGAGACAACTTTTAGAATGCCAAAATAAAGGTTTATACAAGTTTACAGCTTATTATCTCTCATTCCGAGTTGACCCTCTTTTTTTGGCTTAAGTGACTGTACAATTTAGAAAACGGGGCTGAAATTTCGGGATGTTTCAGTTTTTCCTTCCTTTATAGGCTAAACACTAACTAAATTCAAAATTTGAAGTTTGTGTGTCTGCTAGAAGTACCTTAGAATTTTGATGATCTGTGTGACAAAATTAAAGAACTTCGACTGGCGATAGTTCGTAAACTATAAGGCATAAATAGTAGGTAATTTAGGAATATAGCTAGTATAGTTATGTCCTCTTGGTCACTGAAAATGCAGGCTTCTAGCTTTAACCACAACGAAGCTACAGGGGGTCGAAAGTGCCGTGAGTGGCTTCAAGAAAAGGATGGTTCGGCTGTGCTTTCTGCTCGACTTGGCGGGGGCACTGCCGTGCCCCCAGATAATTAAAAATACCCATATTGCCTGTGTTATTTAAAAATTAAGTTTTAAAATATGAAAATTTGCCCGCTGTAGTGCGCCGCACAGTGGGAAAAAACGAAAAATCGTGTTTCAAAATTGTCTAGAGCCTTCAATTTTGGTTCGATTTGGACGATTTTTTTTTTAAATTGAAGCTGAGCCGATTTTTCAATTAAACTTTTATTTCAAAATGGCGGACGTTGGTTTCTGATTATATAGCGACTCAGACACAGAAAACGCTTACAGTTTCAAACCAAGTTGTGCTAAAATGCGTGTATGTATGTTTTTTTATGTCGCAGATAATATATCGAATATCACAGTTACAAGATTAATAATAATGAACCCAAAATGGCTGCCATGAACAATAAAAGTATTATAAATATGAATAAACGTACCATTATTATTTTATATCCATAACATTTGCATAAATAATTTCTTTAAGGTTGTTAATTATAAATATGTTTCAACAATTGACTTAAAATGACAAATCAAGTATGGCGGATGCCAAAACTGAATCGAGCAAGAAAGTTTCTCTGTGGCATTTAGACTATGGCAGTCAGATCATTCAAGTTATTCAAGTTTAGTTGTGGGATTTAAATTTTCATGCAGTTATCGCTAGAATATTGCTGCTGTAAATTTTAAGTATCGTAGACAATTTTCTAGCAGATACAAAAAACAGCGATACACGCAGAAAAGGACAGCTCACACAGCTAGAAAATGGCTACAACAGCTAAAACGTTTTGTTAAAATAGGGACAGCTAAATATTTTGCTGCACTAGCCACATTGTTTGCTGTTGTAGCAAAAAAGTGGCTGCAGTTGCTAAACAGTGGCTAATGCAGCAAAATATTTAACTGTCCCTATTTTAGCATTTCTCTGCGTGTATTTTGTAAGTGTAATAATAATCTTTATTAACGAGAAAACCCTTTAGTACATATACAGAACTACTGAATTATAGGAATAGACTATAAAAATAAGAAAATAAATATGTCTAACCTTAACTTACTCTTACATAAAATATTTAGCTGTCCCTATTTTAACAAAACGTTTTAGCTGTTGTAGCCATTTTCTAGCTGTGTGAGCTGTCCTTTTCTGCGTATCTCGCTGTTTTTTGTATCTGCTAGAAAATTGTCTACGATACTTAAAATTTACAGCAGCAATATTCTAGCAATAACTGCATGAAAATTTAAATCCCGCAACTAAACTTGAATAACTTGAATGATCTGACTGCCACAGTCTAAATGCCACAGAGAAACTTTCTTGCTTGATTCAATTTTGGCATCCGCCATATTTGATTTGTCATTTTAAGTCAATTGTTGAAACATATTTATAATTAACAACCTTAAAGAAATTATTTATGCAAATGTTATGGATATAAAATAATAATGGTACGTTTATTCATATTTATAATACTTTTATTGTTCCTGGCAGCCATTTTGGGTTCATTATTATTAATCTTGTAACTGTGATATTAGATATATTATCTGCGACATAAAAAAACATACATACATGCATTTTAGCACAACTTGGTTTGAAACTGTAAGCGTTTTCTGTGTCTCAGTCGCTATATAATCAGAAACCGCCATTTTGAAGACGTCCGCCATTTTGAAACAAAAGTTTAATTGCAAAATCGACTCCGACAACTTTGTTCGGAATTTAATAAGCTTCAATTTAAAAAAAAATCGTCCAAATCGAACCAAAATTGAAGGCTCTAGACAATTTTGAAACACGATTTTTCGTTTTTCCCCACTGTGCCCCGTCGGAAATTTTACATTCAAAGCAGTACGAAATGGTCAAAAAAAGTCGGACTTTTTTTTAGCTACAGTTAAAGGTATTATTGATATTAGTTGTTCTATGCATTGCTCCCACGTCCTTATTTTGTCCTTAATATATAACACGATTAATAAAAGTATTGTAACATACGCTGGCGATATATAGCAGTCAAAGCTTGAGCATGTACCTAACAACAGAATCAGAGAAATAATGAAGGTTTCCCATAGTATAACAGAATACTTAAAAATATAGCAACTTAAATAGTACGGATACATGCAAAAAATGCCAGAGGAGCGACTCTCGAGACAGTTATTAAATTGGACACCACAGGGCAGGAGAAGTAGATGACCATGATGAAGCTGGAGAGAAGGAATAGACAGACAAGTTCGAGAAAGGGAATTGGATGAACATCTCTGGATGGAGTGAGTTTTGTTTTTTAAAAGATACTTTAGCATCATGATTTATTGCAAAACATAAAGGAAAACAAGTGCATTAATATTTATTAACAAACGATAAATTTATTTTAATGCTTTGAATGTTTTTGAGATTTTTTTTACAGTACAAATTTGTGTTCACGTATATTGATATGCCAGGTATAGTAAATCCCAAGATATAAGATCCTGACTTTTTGCTTTTTCAGTGAGGCAATAAACGACCCTATTAACGTTTTGTGCCTAGTTGCCAGGTATTACGATAAACGTATTTTTATTTTACCTGCTTTGTATACCGCCCTCACTTATATTTACTACCTGGCAACCCGGTTTGGATCCCTTTAAGTATTTGATAATATAGGGCTAATGACCACAGATCCCCATTATGATTCGAAAGATACTTTTAATTATTTTTAGTTTTACTTACAACTTACAACGTAACGGTTCTATTTTAATTATGTGGCGTCCGTTGGAAAATTGCAATAGTGGCTGTCGCAAGAGAAAACATTTATCACTTGACGCTAAACAAATAGTGAAAAATGTTTACGACAGTTTGGTAAAAAGAAATTTGAATAAACAAAGTGCTTTGCAAGAAACCAGTGAACTAACAAAAATCCCAACTTACGATTAAGGGTGTTGTAGGAAAACCATCACTCAGGAACAGGAAAAAACGGAAAGATTATCAAATGTATCATGTAGACGATTGTGAAAAAGACGTCATCAGGAGAAAAATATATTCTATGTATGAAGAGTAGTTGGTGCCGACACTAGACAAAATAAAATTAAGACTGGTGCAGGATAGGACCAATATACATTGTGGCCGATCAACCCTTCACAGAATTCTCTTAAGAATGGGATTCACGTTCCGAAAAATCAACAAAAGGCAGGTAGTGATGGAATCACAATGATTACGAATCTTGCGACATACTTATTTACAACAAATTAAAAAGTATCGATCAGAGAATTGGCCAATAATTTACCTTGACGAAACATGGTTCAATACCCATAACACTGTGCAAAAAAGGGGGGTTGACAGCAGGATAAAATGTCAGACTAACGCACCTTCAAATAAAGGTAAACGAATAACCATTTTGCATGCTGGAACTGAAAAGGGCTGGGTTTCAAATTGTCTACTATTATCTCCAAAATACATAAAAGATTCTAGTTTGGACTATCACGAAGACACGACCGCAGAACTTTTTGAAAATTGGTTTCAAAATTCCCTTTTGCCAGATGTTCTCGAACAGAGTGTGTGTGACATGTAAGTTACCACAGTCGCCTACTAAATAAGGTTCCTAATGCAGCCAACACCAAATCGGGAATACAGGAATATATGTTAGAAAATTACATTTATTTTGACTTTAGTTATAAAAAAATGATCTTTTGGAAGTTTTGAAATACTATAAATTGAAAAAGAAATATGTTTGTGATAGTATGGCTGAGAAAATGGGACACACCGTTTTGCGGCTTCCTCCGTATTATTGTGTGTTTAATCCAGTTGAACATATTTGGCATCAAGTTAAATCAAAAATAAGGGCACAAAATGTCTCTCCTACTTTAAGCGTGTCAGTGGTCGAATTAGTAAAAAAAGTTATAAATGACATACCATGTGAAAGCTGGAAGAATTGCATTCAGCACGTTGTTAAAGTTGAAGATTCATATATTTATGTAAATAATATAAAACCACTGATAATTACCTCAGCTGATGACAGTGACAGTGAAACCAAATTAGGCTTAAGTTAAAATATATTTTTATTTATACAATATGTCCCCTCTTGTAAACCCCATTCATTCAAACTGTATATTTGTACTTCTTATCCATTTGTTTTTTCATGCATCATTAAATAAACATCTCCAAAAACACTTATAATTTTATTTATTTGCATTAATGAATAAAATTCTCAAGTCCATCTCTGCAACCTATCATAAACAAAAGGTCAGACTTTTTATACTGCCCACTTAAAACGACAAAAATCAGGATCTTATATTTTGGGACAGGCTATATACAATTACACGAAACATACAACCCATTTACAATATTTAAGTGCTGCAAAAATTTAAAATCTTTTTGGGTCTCAAAAACCAAAGAACTAAATGAACGTAAAATAGTGCATCTTTTAACTTATGTACTTGCCGTAAATAACACAATGCAATTTTACTTTAACTTTTTATAAAGTTGGCTGTGCATGAAACAGAAGACTTAGGTTTGTATTGTCTCTTCAGAAAGGATGTTATTTAATTTTACTATCTGCCAAATTGTGTGTACGTGTGGGTGTACAATGACTGTTGAAAAATCATCTCTTCACAGAGAATTGAAATCATTTTAATATGTGGCGATAATTACTAATGTTCGCGAAATGCTGCGTGAACAAGTTGGGATGTCGGAGCGGTCGATCAGGTGAGTTTTTATACAAAATAAATTTCGTGCTTATAAACCAAAATTTATTCACGTTTACAAGAAAGGGATTATGATGCTATATTTTTGTTCTTGGCTACAAAGGACGATATACATTTTTACAGAAATATCCTTTTTACTGCCGAGGTTACGTTTTCTTCTAACGGGAGTGGTTAGCTCATAGAATTGCAAATGGTGAACAGACAAAGATCCAGATTTTTGTATTAGAATCGAAAAAAACAGTACTACTTTAGAGCGAACGTGTGGTGTGGGATACGGAATATCCAAATTCTTGGCTCTTTCATTTTTCGACAAAATTTAACGTCGAAAAGCTACGTGCAATTCTTAAACACAGAAATATTTAATTTTTTACATGAACTTCAGCAGCGCAGACCACTATTTTTTCAATAATATGGTTCATTCATTCTAGTACGCTGCAAGTGCGGGAATGGATGGATGAATGATTTGAAGACCGTTATTTTTCTATTCCTTGGTCAGTCAAATCTCCGGACTTAATTAATACCGCTCAATTCTTTCTTTATGTAACTACCTCAAGAACAAAGTTTATCTTCAGAAAACCTTTCAGAAATATTGTACAGGGTAGTCCAAATTGGACACTTAAAGGTAAACCTCTTTATCTAAAGGAGATAGACGAAAACTGATGTCGGTGTCTGAGGCTCAATTTTTATGATAAACGTAATGGTGAAAACCGCATATCGATATCTAGTACCGTTTCAGATATACGGGTGTTTTTTCAAAAATCTGCATTTTGGAAAAATTTTTGTAATTCTTTTCCTATTGAAAATTTTTGATTTCTGTAAAAAATTCTCAAAGCATTTTTTTCGCATGGATTTTAACACTGTTAAGTTACATTTTTACAACTAATATTTTAATAGTTTTTAACGAAAAAATATATTTTTAAATGGGATACCCTCTATATTTTTTCTTATCCGAATAGAGCTTTAAATTCTCATTCTAAAAATATAGCACACTTTATATTTTGCTTAAATCTACTTCAAAATATAAAGGTTTTCAGTTTTTACGCAAGTTTTAAATGCACGTTTTGTGAAATAGGCTTTGGACGGAGCGGCGATATCAATTGTTTACCGATAGCAGTCAAATCGTAAAAAAAATTCCCAGAAGTAACTCTAAGAGTCATAACTACAATGAAATTTACTAAATGCTATACTATTTTAAACTATGTAGAAAATAAAACAAAACAACAATAAAGCAATTTATTCCGAGTAGAGCAAACTAAAATAAAACAATTTTCTATAAGAGATGTTCGAAATGTCCACCAGTTTCATTTACACATAGGCAGCATCTTTTCTGGACAGTTCTTACCGAGTTGATTAGTTCAAGAGGAGTGAGAGCTGCAAAACTTTGTATCCCTGCGACTTCTAACTCTTGCCTGGTGTTTGTCGCCAATTTAAAAATTAGATATTTGAATCTTTCCCAGAGATAGAAGTCCATGGGTGTTAAATCCGGTGACCTTGCCGGCCAACTGTTCGGACTTTGGTTGGCTATCCAGTTATTGTTGAAATTGGCCGATAAAAAATTACTGATAACTGCAGCGTTATGAGGGGGTGCCCCGTCGTGTTGAAAAAATATATTTCTAAGGTCCATTAATGGCTGTTCATCAACAAGAGGTTTTATTTTCTGCCTTAAAATTTCTAAATATCTCTTCGTAAATAAATGGACCTATAATCCTACCTCTAAAAATTCCTGCCCACGCATTAAATCCAAATCTGCCTTGATTTCTTTGCTCCACAACTAAATGAGGATTTTCTTGTGCCCACGTGTAAGAATTATAACGGTTAAAAATACCTGCATTGCTTACATAAGCTTCGTCTGTCCAAATACAATTTAATAAAAAATTAGGAACATGGTTACAGTTCTTCAGAAACCATCGGCAAAAATCCATACGCCGTCGAAAATCTTCGTCTTTAAGGTGATGAACTTGTCTTGTCCTATATGGCCTGAATTTGTGCTTCTTTAAAATACGACTTACGTTAGTTCTTGGTAGTCCAGTGGATTCTTTTAACTGTCGGGTTGAAGGGTTGGGATTATTTCCGATAGTTCCTAAAACTACTGTTTCTTTTAACTCCTTATCCCTGTTTGATGCATAATTTTTGGGTCGTTTCTTTTCCAACTGGCCACTATTAACTAGGTTATGTTGCAATCGAGTAAATATATCCTTGAAGGGTTGACGCCTCTTTGGATATCGTTCGTGGTATAAATTACTTGCCGCTTCCGAATTATCTCCGGTTTGTATGAAACACACTACCATATCCCATTTTTCGTAATTTTCAAACTTCATTGCGATTTATTTGACAATTCAGTAACTAATCCTGAAGTAAAATTTGACAACTATGAGTAAACAATTGAATTAAACCATATGGCCGCTCCGTCCAAAGCCTACTTCACAAAATGTGCATTTAAAACTCGCGTAAAAACTGAAAACCTTTATATTTTGAAGTAGATTTAAGCAAAATATAAAGTGTGCTATATTTTTAGAATGGTAATTTAAAGCTCTATTCGGACAAGGAAAAATATACAGGGTATCCCATTTAAAAAAATATATTTTTGCGTTAATAACTATTAAAATACTAGTTGAAAACAAATGTAGCTCACACTGTTGAAATCCACGTGAAAAAGGGCTTTGAGAATGTTTTTACAGAAATCAAAAATTTTCAATAGGAAAAGAATTACAAACATTTTTCCAAAATGCAGATTTTTGAAAAACACTCTGTATACCTGAAACGGTACTAAATATCGATATGCGGTTTTCACCGTTGAGTTTATCATAAAAATTGAGCCTCAGACACCGGCATTAGTTTTCGTCTATCTTCTTTAGATAAAGGGGTTTACCTTTAAAAGTGTCCAATTTGGACCATCCTGTATATTTGGAAAATGTAATAAGACAGTGCGCAAATAGCGTTACGTGTTAAGAAATGTTTTAAAAGAATTAACACGTAGGCTGAAAAGTTCTTCCTCTGACTTTATTCATCAATATAGTCTCCTTCAAGAGCGATATGATCAGTCCAACGCTTTTCTAACATTTCTATCCCTTTCTTGTAGAAGGATTTGTCTTTGCCTTCAAAATGGGCCTCAGTTTCGCCGATAACTTCTTCTTTGGAGCCAGATCTCTTTCCCGCGAGCTTTTTTGAGGTATGCGAATAGATAATAGCCGCGGAGGGCCAAATTTGGATAATACAGTGGATAAGGAAACAATTCGAACTTAAATTCATGCAATTTTTCCGTCGTAACCATTGACTTGTGACACGGTGCAATATCTTGATGAAAGAGCACTTTTTTCTTCTTCATTTGGGCCATTTCTTTGCGATTTCTGCCTTCAAGCGCACAAATAACTTTATATAATATTCCCTATTAATGGTTTTTCCCTTCTCAGCATACTTGATGAAAATTATTTCACGCACATTCCAAAATACACAAGCCCAAACTTTCCCAGCTGACTGTTGTGTCTTTGGTTGCCTCGGGCGGCTTTGACCGGCTGCTGTCCACTCAGCTGACTGCCGATTTGATTCCGGTGTATAGTGGTGGATCCATGTTTCATCCATTGTCACATATCGCACGCAAAAATCCTTTTTATTGCGCTTAAATAGGTCCAAACAGCGCTCAGAATCATCAACACGTTGTTGTTTTTGGGCACTGTGAGCAAACGCGGAACCCATTTCGAACAGAGCTTTCTCATACCCAAATGTTCATGCAAAATATGACCAACATGTTCTTTTGATATCTTTAGGGTGTCACCTATCTCACGCAATTTTACTTTACGCGTTTACACTCAGCATACCAGTAAATGATTGCTTTCCTTGAACGGTGTTTTTCCCATTAAAAAACAGTGTTTAATCAACACACGAAATTCGATTTTTTTCATTGTTTTGAAAATATCGAAAGTAGCGTCACTAAAACTATAGTGGTTGTAAACTAATCGTCCAAATGTCATGAAATTTTGACATGTATCGTTTGAAGGTTGGTACTTCCTAAAAAATCATATGGATTTTTTTGAAAAGAGCGACATCTATGTGTCAGGCCAAAAACTTCTCAGCCTACGTGTTACATTCAACAATCTGGAGTATAGATTTGGGCGGTGGGCATGTTGAAATACAAAATAGATATTTTTTTGACTTTATGGTTTTTTACTTATTTAATTTAGGAAGTGTATGTAATTTATTTATTTTTTATGTGCTGTATAGTTAATGTCTTTGTTACCTGTCTTCTTTTTCCTCTTACAAGGCCGTCTCCTCACGAAGGTTGACGATCCATATAGCTAAACGAACTTTAGACACTGCTGCTCGAAAAATGTCACTCGCAGCACACCCAAACCACCTTCTCATGTCTTTCAACCAAGAACTCTGTCGTCTTCCGATCGATCGTTTACCCTTTATTTTGCCTTCAATAATTAGACTTAGTAATTCGTACTTTGGGCCCCTCATTATATGTGTGAAGTATTGAGTTTTTCTTATTTTTATGGTTGTTAATAATTCCACTTGTTTGTTCATTCCAGTACTTTTTATTTTCTGTACGCAGGAGATGCCAAGAAGTCATCTATAAATGTACATTTCAAAAGATTCCAGTCGCTTCTCTGAGCCAGGGTCAAGGGTCCAGCACTCACATCCATACAATAACACGGAGAATATATACGCTCTCACCATTCTCCTTCTGAGTTCGATACTGAGATTAGTGTGATGGAAAAATTTATTCATATTCATGTATGTGACTTGGACCTGTTCAATTCGGGAATATTTTTCCTTTCTTGGGTCCCACTTGTCATTTATATTGGTTCCTAAATATTTAAACGCTCCTCATGAGGTTAACATGGTTAGCGAAACGCGCGTCGAGTGCAAAAATAAAATGTTTGGTGTAGTGGTTATACATATTGAGTAGTGTCATTGTGCCAAAGATTCCATATTCCCAACTTAGTTAAATGTGGAGGCCTGTTCTACGGTGTTTTTTCCTGATTTCGAGGGATTCTTGTGGTAGATTTTTCTTTGTTTTTTTTTGCAGTAAAATTGTGACGCTAGAGTGTTCTTAAAAAACAAAATGCTCGAACTACAAGATATAAAGTAAAAAATATTCGATAATTGTTGGTTGTGGAAGAAGTGACACATGACTTGCAATCAACAAGAAATTCTTCAGTCAATCGAACCAATATATTTCAAATTCAAGAAATAAAAACTTTAATGGGATGATATTTTTATTGGTCAAAAATTGACTAATATATATATATATATATATATATATATATATATATATATATATACATATATATATATATATATATATAGATATGTATATACATACATACATACATACAGTCCCTGGCCAAATTATTAGACGCACTGCAAGATTTCATGTAAAATATTAATTACCGAGTGATATTGTACCGTTTTATTATTTTAAATTGATTTGTTTTTTATTTTTATATTATCCAATCAATTACCTATTTATTTGACATAAATAAAACAGCATTAATTTAGAAAAGCATAAGTTTATTAAGTTTTAAAGAAAAGTGAAATTAATGTTAGTAAAAGTCAATATTTAGTTGAGCCACCTTTAGCCGCTATCAAAGCTTTAATTCTGCGCGGCATGCTATCAATGCAAGATTGTACTGTCTCCTGCATTTGAGGATGATGATTCCACACATGAATAATCTTTTCTAGGAGCTGGGTTTTGTTGGTAATCACATCTTTAGCCACTTCTCTTTTCATCAGCTCCCACACATTTTCAATGGGGTTCATACCCGGCCAATCCAACAGAGGGATATTTTTTTCTGCCAAAAAAGCTTTAACAGACCGAGCAGTGTGGCAGGGAGCTCCATCTTGCATGAAAGTGAATGATTCCCCATTTGGAAACCATTCTCTGAGCTGCGGAATCAACCGATTTTGTAATACTTCTTTGTACTGATCTTGCCTCATTATTCCTTTGACGACGTACAGACGTCCAGTGCCCTTGCCGCTGATGACTGACCAAATCATCACTTTGGTGGGATGTTTAACCGTCGGGACGACACAATCAGGATGAAACTTTTCTCCATGACGACGACGCACATACTGAGCTTTATTCTGCAAAATTTCGAATGTGCTTTCGTCACTGAAGCAGACCTGTCAAAAATAGGAAAAATATATAAACTTCCATGTTTATTTGCTTTATTTAACTGAAAATGATAATAATGTATCAATTATTGATTAAATTGCTGTATCTTATCGATCTCCAGAAGTCCACATCTTTGTCTTGCCATTGTTTGGCCCACTTCAGGCGCTTTGCTTTCATTGCAGCTGTTAACTTGGGCTTCCTGGCGGGGCGACAGGCCTTAAAATCTAATTCTTTCAATTTTCTTCGAACAGTGCGCTCAGAAGCATTTACGCTAGCATCCTGGAGTTGTGATTTTATTACCTTTGTGGTAGCAAATCTGTTTTCTACACAAATTTTCTTCAAACATCTCTCTGACCGTGGAGTGAAAATTGGTTTTCTACCGCATCTTTTCTTTCTTTCCGGGCTTAATTCCTTCCCTGACTCAATTTTCTTTTTTATGCGTCGTACACTAGCTTCAGAAACCTCCAATCTTCGTGATATTTCTCGGTTTGTAAATGTTTTCGCAATCACAAGGGCCTTTACTTCAGCTTTTTTACGTGGTGAAAGATCGCCTTTTCTACCCATAATGAAAAAAGGTCCAATTACTTTTTTAAAACACTGCATACAAAATAAACTAATAACTGAGTAGTATAAAACTGTTAAACAAACAATCACAGTCCATAAAGCCACAGAAACACGTCCGTACCTGACTCGATTCCGATCGCGACTGATACAGGTTTGTACTTATTTACGTTCATGTATCACTTTGTCAACACAGTGTTGCCATATGTTAAAAATAGATACAAATATGTAGTCTACAACAATTCATTTAAATAAAAATCAATAATATTGTAGTTTAAATATAACATTATTGCATAAAAACTCTTAAGAAACATAAAATTACTAAAAAAAATACAGTGCGTCTAATAATTTGGCCAGGGACTGTATATATGACAAAATAGATACTTAACTCTCTGTCGGTGACTTATTTAAAGTCTATCCGAACAAAGCGGCCAGATCCCAACTGACACTTAATTACAGAAGCGCACCTTCCAAACACACAGAACACCATTTCAGACCTTATCCGGGTACTAATGGAAAACTATGAGTAGTACCCGGATAAGGTCTGAAATGGTGTTCTGTATGTTTGCTGAACCTAGCCCAGCTGATGAGCCGTGATATGGCGAAACGCGTCTTGGGATGGTCTAGCAAATACAGAGAACACTTTTGGGAACTACCAAGTGCGGATGTTCGATTCACCTTGGTTGCTTCACTATATGCAGGAGGGTGAAAACTCGTGAAATGGAAACGGAACAACCACCGACCTGAGTATTCGGATATCCAAAAACAATGATTTATTTTAATACTACACATAGGTAGTGAACAAGCTCTGAAATATTTTCAGTTGATGTTGATTATTATAATTATTATAAACAATACAAGTTTTAGGTCAATTTCTTTTTCAAAAATTCATAACTCGGAAACTGATTTTTTTATGAAAATTCTAGTTGAGACAAAAATTTCCGAAGACCCTATGAATTAAAAAAAAAATATATTGCATAATAAAAAAAAATAATGGCAAAAAATCACTTTATTTTAAACAAATTTGAATTTAATAAGGTTCTTAACCACTTGTCGACAATAGGTTTCATTCCGTAGATGCATCAATGTTTTCTGCAGAAAATGAAAAGAAAATCTTTCAGCGTTCATTTGACCTTCAAATAAGGTTATTTTTTATGAGCGAAGGCGTAGTGTAAAGCGGCGCCGGCGTGGCGCAACGCAAATATAATTCAAGATAATCGCATGTTTATATAAATATTAAGGGTTAACAAACACAGTAAGTCTTTAATTAGAAATCGTTTAATTTTCATGGGAAAATACACTTTTTAGGAAACCATCAACAAAAAAATCTATAGTAATTGAGAAATCTTCTCGTAATGTTAAATTAATCGGTTACATCATAATTAACAAATCTATCATCTTTCGAATAAATTTTACAACACAATGTCTGTTCATTAATGGGTACTAACTGTGGAATTGACGTGTGTTTGCAATTAATTGTGCGCGCTTAAAACGGGTTTTCAGGAATTTAGAGTTTCATATTGCAGTTTTGTACAATAATCAAATTTTATATTCTTAACAAACTTTCGAGCCCAAATATACAGATCTTCGACACTGGGAATTTTCGCACCCTCAATTTGACGTAAACCTGCCAAATATGCTTGGCGTTTTACGGTACCACCTGTACTGCCATACGCACCTTTACCGTGCAAAGTAGCAAAAAACTCTTCCCCTTCTACAATAAAATCTGACTTTTGCTTTAATAAATTCGAAAAATTGAATTTATTTTTGTATTAGGCACCAGAGCCAACCGAAAAATAAAATAATTTTTTTACACTTTGACAAGCGTGATTTTCTTTTATGTACGCGACTAACCTCTTGTTAAATAAATTTACAGCTACAGAATCATGTTTTTTGTGCTCTGAAATAATAACAAAATTTTCATGCGCCAAAAATTTTCGTCGCTTATAAAAACATTGGTGCATCTACGGAATCAAACCCATTGTCGATAAGTGGTTAAGAAACTTATTAAATTCTAATTTGTTTATAATAAAGTGATTTTTTGTCATTAATTTTTTTTTTCATTATGCAATTTTTTTTTTGAAATTCATAATGTTTCTGGTCATTTTTTTCTCAACTAGAATTTTCTTAAAAAAATCAGTTTCCGAGTTATGAATTTTTGAAAAAAATTGACCTAAAATTTTTATTGTGTATAACAATTATAACAATCAACATCAACTGAAAATATTTCAGAGCTTGTTTACTAACTACGTATAGTACTAAAATAAATCACTGTTTTTGGATTTCCGAAAAGTCGGGTCGGAGTTGGTCCGTTTCACGAATTTTCACCCAGGGTTCAAAGGGGGATATACAATGGTAGTAAAAAATTTGACCTTAAATAGAAACCAATATATTTTTTTGCAGATTCGTATTCTATGCAAAAAAATAAGAAACTTTTGTTTCCCATAATAATAAAAACTTAGGATAAAAGAGTACATCATTTTTTTTTTTAATTCTAGAAGACTCTGTGGCTAAATTTAAGCATATTTTGCTCTTCGCATTTTTTCTTAAAAGTTGATAGTTTAGTTAAAGTTTAAATATTGTTTTCTTTTTTGCTGAGTACCATAAAAAATTTACATTTTCAAAAAAAGTCTTTCCAACAAAAGTTTCTTATTTTTTCATGTAAAATCTGCAAAAAAATTTATTGGTTTCTATTTAAAAAGTTGAGTTGTCCTTGATTTGACCTTGAAAACGCTATTCAAGGTCAAATTCCTTACTACTATTGTATGTCCCCTTTTGAACCCTACAACTTTTGTTTGAAACATTTTTTTCGATAAAGCTTATTTTTCGAGTTATTTGTATTTGTCAAGTTATATATATATATATATATATATATATATATATATATATATACATATATTTATATATACATATATATATATATATATATATATATATATATATATATATATATATATACATATATATATATATATATATATGTATATATATATATATATATATATATATATATATATATATATATATATATATATATATATATATACATATATATATATATATATATATATATATATATATATATATATATATATATATGTATATATATATATATATATATATATATATATATATATATATATATATATATATATGTATATGTATATATATATATATATATATATATATATATATATATATATATATATATATATATATATATATATACCAGGTGTACAAGTATGAAATGCGGATTTTTTTTTCTAAAAAAAAACATGTTAAATTCGGAAGAATGATAAAAAGTGCTTTATTCAAAGTATGCTTCATCGCGTGTTATACATTTTACCCATCTTTCGGCCAATTTGTGAATAGCACGCCAGTAAAAATCTTCCCCTTTTGCTGCGAACCATTCATCGAGCCATTTTTTCACATCTTCGTACGAACCAAAGTGCTGCTCAGCACTTTGGTTCGTACGGTTCGTACAGCTGCCATCGATGCAAACAAGTGGCAATCGGAAGGAGTCAAGTTTGATAAGTAAGCCGCATGGGGTAGAACTTCCCAGCTGAGTGCTTCTAACGTGTCGCGAACTGGTTTTGCCGTATGTGATAGAGCATCGCCATGAAGAAAAATGACTTTGTGTTGCCTCTTTCGGTATTCTGGCCTTTTTTCAAGCAGCCAATAGTTCAAATCGGTCAATTATTGTTGGTAAAGTTTAGTATTAACCGTTTTAACAGCTCATAATAAACACAGAGCATTGCCTTTCTGCGGTCGATGAGGATGGTGGGCCTGGATCTACCCATGATTTTTTTGCGCTTGAAATTCTCAAAATAAATCCACTCTTCATGACCTGTAACTATACGCTGCAAAAACGACTTCCTTTTGTACCGAGCGAGCAAAATGTCACACGTGTTTTTGCGCTTTTCCATTTGCCTGTCGTTCAACTCATGTAGTACCCATCTACCGGTCTTCTGAATCTTTCCCATCTCTCGTAGCCGATTGGAAACAGCTTGTTGACTAACGCCCAATTGCTCGGCGAGTTGTTTTTGTCTTTGCGAATCATCTTCGTCCAACAATTCCACATCTTCGTATTTTTTTGGCGGTTTTCCACGTTCCTTGTCTGCAACATCGAAGTCACCACTTTTGAAACGCCGAAACCATCGTTCACACGTATCTTGCGATGGAGCATGTTCACCATAAGCTTCTCGAAGGAATCGGTATGATTCAACAGCAGTTTTCTTCAAATGAAAACAAAAAATTATTGCTGTCCGCGAATGCTCCTTGTTTGGTATAAATTTCAACATATTGAACACAACAATACAACACTATGTACACAATTTTCCAATTTATCACTTGTGCGCGTTGTTGATGATACAACAATATGGCGCAGTGTCAAATCTTTATAGCACAAACTGCATTGGTGCATCATCCGTTGTCTGAAATCCGGATTTCATACTTGTACATCTGGGATATATATATATATATATATATATATATATATATATATATATATATATATATATATATATATATATATGTATATATATATATATATATATATATATATATATATATATATATATATATATATACATACATATATATATATATATATATATATATATATATATATATATATATATATATATAATGCAGTGAATGCAGTTTCCCTTGGGCGGACACCAACGGATCCGACCGAAAGTGTCCGTTTAAGAGGGGTGGTTTTTGATGAAAACTGTAATTAAAGAATTTAGGACATTTAAAACGTATACTTATGTATCTACATATTTTTAAAATAAACAAAAAACTTGAAACTTAAGGAAAAAACAAAGATTTGTTACCTTTAGATACATATAAAATATAATAGGATAGAGTTGTATATATAAAATGAAAGTCACTTTAATGACGCAAAAATTCATATATTGTTGTTTGTCTCCTCTTTTTCTTTAAAATAGTGTTGTGGACGCGTATTTCTAATTTGGAAAGAAGCTCTAAAGACTCTGCATCTCCGTGATCTTCGGCAAAACTTTTAAGCTGCTTGGTTAGGGTAATAGCTTCACCATAATTTGGGATAGCATCTGTTGGTACTGGAACCTCATCGATAACGGAGTCCTCGGAAAGTCCTTATATTTCAACTGGATTTTCAATTTCTTGTTCTGAATCTCGATTTTCCACATACAAACTTTCATCTATGTTCAAAAAATCATTAAGGTTTTCATTATCAGTCAACTCCAACAAATTCTTATTTTTGAAGATATCTGCAAGTACGTTAAGTGGTAAGTCATCTTCTGGATCAGATGTAACAGCCTCAGTTAACTGGTCTTTACTTTGCATATTTTCATGCTTAAATCCCGCTTTACTTAAGCAATTTTTAACTGTTTCCTTGATTACTTGTTCTCAAGCGGTTTTTGCAAAGTAGACTGCATCCATTGGCGTAATTTTCCTAATTAACTCAAAAGCTGTACCAGTAGTTTCAATGTTTACTATTAGGTGTTTTTAGTATTAGACTTCGGTAATAAATTTTAAAATTTTTTGTAATTCCCTGGTCAGGTGCTTGAAAAGCTAATGTATAGTTAGGAAGCAGAAACAAGATTTTTATATTTTTTAAGCGGACGAGATCCTGCATTGTCTAAAAATAACAAAATGTTTGTTTTTTCTTTTGTCATTTTCCAATCAAGATCTTGCAACCACTCTGTCATAATTTCTCCTGTCATCCAAGCTTTCTTTTTATATTTCCAAGTTACAGGCTGGTTGTTTATGTTAATATTTTTAAATGCTCTCGGTTTAGCTACCTAACCATGACTAATAGTTTTGCTTTTTCTCCCGCCGTATTTGCACAATGCAAAATTGTAAGCTTCTCTTTGGGATAATTACCACCAACGCATTTTTATTTTTTTAATGTTAGCGTTGTGTTGGGTAGAGCCCTAAAATACATGCCTGTCTCATCAGCATTATAGATGTCTCTCGGTGAATATCCCTTAATTAAAGAAGGGCATTTTTTCAAGAATGATAAAGCATCTTCAGCAATAACCGAAGCTCCTTCTCCTGAAATCGCTTTAAAACTTATGTTGTGGCGGATTCTAAATTTATTAAGCCAACCAGAAGAAGCACTGAATGTAGAATGTCCCAGAGACTCGGCTATTTCTTTTGCTTTGCATCGTATTAGCGGACCTGAAAAAAACATTAACAATAAGTTTTTTGCATTTTTGTCACGACAAGCCTATTGATACTCTCACCTTTTTTATCCATTTTTTGAATATATATGAAAAGAAAATCAACCCACTAATTCCAGAAAACCTTATCTAAAAAAAAATAATTCATGTGCATACCTGTCAAAGGAATCCCCTTATGGCGAGCTGCTATAAACCAGTTATAACACGACTTGTCAATTTTGGTACCATCACTAGTCAAAAAGCTACTTTTTTCATTCAAATTGCTGTTCGACATCCACTTGTTTAGAAGGATTTCTTTATGTTTAATTATATCAGCAGCTCGTTTTTCTGATATTAAAACTCTTGGATAAGTCCCTTATACTTAACTTTTCCTTATTGTGAACTTTAACAATCTCAATTTTTTATTTAAGCGTGAGAATTTTTCTATTTGGAGCCATTTCGACAATGAATGTGTCGCCCACTGTCTTTTTTTCGCATAAGTGTCAGACTAATATTAAATCCCCGCGTGTACCGACAAATTGAGATCAGTAAATCCCCGATTTACTCGGGGAAGTCCCTCAGTGATGGCAGGCAGCGACGCTGGCGCGCGGCGCAATTGGGAAATACAACAGTAGTACTCGCCACAGAAAAATGAGATAAGGTTTATTTTTTTATTGTTTTTTGTCCGGTTAAGAGAAAGTTGTTTTGTGTCCTCGTCCGTTCAAGAGAATGTCCGTCTAAGAGGGAGTTAACACAATGCCAATTATATAAAAGTTGGTCGGGACCATGAGAAACTATCCGTTCAAGGGAGGTGTCCATGTAAGAGGGGTATATATATATATATATATATATATATATATATATATATATATATATATATATATATATATATATATACATATATATATATATATATATATATATATATATATATATATATATATATATATATATATATGTATATATATATATGTATATATATATATATATATATATATATATATATATATATATATATATATATATATATACATATATATATACATATATATATATATATATATATATATATATATATATATATATATATACATATATATATATATATATATATATATATATATATATATATATGTATATATATATGTATATATATATATATATATATATATATATATATATGTTTTTCAAAAATCTGCATTTTGGAAAAATGTTTGTAATTCTTTTCCTATTGAAAATTTTTGATTTCTGTAAAAACATTCTCAAAGCACTTTTTTACGTTGATTGCAACAGTGTAAGTTACATATTTTTACAACTAATATTTTAATAGTTATTAAGGCAAAAATATATTTTTTCAATGGGATACCCTGTATATTTTTCTTTATCCGAATAGAGCTTTAAATTACCATTCTAAAAACATAGCACACTTTATATTTTGCTTAAATCTACTTGAAAATATAAAGGTTTTCAGTTTTTCCGCGAGTTTTAAATGCAAGTTTTGTGAAGTAGGCTCTGGACGGAGCAGCCATATGGTTTAATTCAATTGTTTACTCGTAGTTGTCAAATTTTACTTCAGGATCAGTTATTAAATTGTCAAATAAATCGCAATGATGTTTGAAAATTACGAAAAATCGGATATGATAGTGTCTTTCATACAAACCGGAGAAAATTCGGAAGCGGCAAGTAATTTGTACCACGAACGGTATTCAGAGAGGCGTCAACCCTTCAAGGAAATATTCGCTTCATTGCGACATAATCTAGTTAATAGTGGCCAGTTTCAAAAGAAACGACCCAAAAATTACGCATCAAACAGGGATAACGAGTTAGAATAGTAATTTTAGGAACTATCGGAAATAATCCCAACACTTCAACCCGACAGTTAAAAGAATCCACTGGACTACCAAGAACTAACGTAAGTCGTACTTTGAAGAAGCACAAATTCAGGCCATATAGGGTTCATCACTTTAGAGACGGAGATTTTCAACGGCGGATTTTTAAACCGTTACAATTCTTATACGTGGGCACAAGAAAATCCTTATTTAGTTGTGGAGCAAAGAAATCAAAGCAGATTTGGATTTAATGTGTGGGCAGGAATTTTTAGAGGCAGAGTTATGGGTCCATTTATTTACGAAGAATACTCACTTCTCAAAGACATTTAGAAATTTTAAGGCAGCAAATAGAACCTCTTGTTGATGAACTGCCGTTAATGGACCTTAGAAATATATTTTTTCAACACGACGGGGCACGCCCTCATAACGCTGCAGTTATCGGTAATTTTTTTTAGCGGCCAATTTCAACAATAACTGGATAGCAAACCAAGGTCTGAACCGTTGGCCTGCAAGGTTACCGGATTTAACACCCATGGACTTCTATCTTTGGGGGGAGATTGAAAGACCTAATTTTTAAATTGCCGACCAACACCAGGCAAGAGTTAGAACTCGCAGTGATACAAAGTTTTGCAGCTCTCACTCCTCTTGAACTAATCAACTCGGTAAGAAGTGTCCAGAAAAGGTATCACTTATGTGTAAATGAAACTAGTCGACATTTCGAACATCTCTTATAGAAAATTGTTTTGTTTTAGTTTGCTCTACTCGGAATAAATTGTTTTATTGTTGTTGTCTATTATTTTCTACATATTTTAAAGTACTATAGCATTTAGTAAATTTCATTGTAGTTATGACTCTTAGAGTTACTGCTATCAGTAAACAATTGATATTGCCGCTCCGTACAAAGCCTACTTCACAAAATGTGCATCTAAAACTGAAAACCTTTATATTTTGAAGTAGATTTAAGCAAAATATAAAATGTGCTATATTTTTGGAATGGTAATTTAAAGCTCTATTCGGATAAGGAAAAATATATTTTTCCTTATCCAAATAGAGCAGGGTATCCCATTTAAAAAATATTTTTTTGCGTTAATAACTATTAAAATTAGTTATAAAAAATGTAACTTACACTATTGAAATCCACGTAAAAAAGTGCTTTGAGAATGTTTTTACAGAAATCAAAAATTTTCAATACGAAAAGAATTACAAACATTTTTCCGTTCCATTTTGAAAAACACCCTGTATATCTGAAACGGTACTAGATATCAATATGCGGTTTTCACCATTGAGTTTATCATAAAAATTGAGCGTCTGATATCTACATCAGTTTTTGTCTATCTCCTTTAGATAAACGGGTTTACCTTTAAAAGTGTCCAATTTGGACCACCCTGTACACTGAGCCAGAGTTTTAAAAGAATTGACTTGAGCGAACGGATCGAGACATGACGCGTTTGTTTACACGTAGGAATTCTAAGAACTGAAATGAAACAAATAGGTCTACCCCATCCCGTCGGGTCTCAATCTCCGTTTCAGTTCTGCTTTCAGTTTTTCCTTTTTATGGTCCTTTTACACGGTCATATCAGTTCTCAGTTCCGTCTCAGTTTCAGTTTTCGTTTCATTTCAGTTCGAAATGAGGTTTGTTTTTACACCGTCCGTTCAGTTCTCAGTCCGAGTTACACTTTCAAAGTGTTATGTGTGTTTCGCGTTCAAACGCGTGTTGTCATACTGTCCCAAAGTGTACCTAGCTCATGTATGAAGACTATCTCACTGCAGTAGCTTTAGCTATGGCGTTGAAGAAACGGTGGAAGAAAAGAACCCCATACCGTCAGGTGTCAGTCTCCGTTTCAGTTTTGTTTACAGTTTTTCCTTTTGACACATAAAAAAAACAGACAGTTCGACTGAAACTAAACTAAGGACTGATATGACCGTGTAAAAGGACCATTACACACGTAAAAAAACGGATAGTTCGACTGAAACCGAAACGGAACGGAGAACTGATATGACCGTGTAAAAAAGCCTCAATAGAGAAACACTTTCGACGTTTAGGAGTTCTCATCTTTGCGCACGTAAATTGTTAGAATTATAACACATAGGTGATTACA
>CM032455.1:23376423-23512059 GCA_019049505.1 Pachyrhynchus sulphureomaculatus | reverse complement strand
TTTATATATATTATAGATTATAGATATTCTCTGCTACATAATATTGTTCCATATTTAATGGTTTATGGTGTGTATTGCAAGGGAACGCGCTAGCGGCAAACTTTTTTCCGACTTCATTCACTATTTTACGTCACTACTCATTCCTTATGCTACCTATTGTAATAAAATATAGCCTATAACCTGGCCAGAAAACATATGTATGTTTTTTAAAAAAAAAGTACGTAAATCGGATAAGTGGTTCTCCAGTGATAAGCGCACTAACGGATAGACAGACAGGCAGGCAGAGAGACGTTACATTTTATATATATTATAGATTATATACACACCACCGTCAGAAAGTATTTGCCCACCTAGTTATTTCAGTCCCAAGACAACAAAAACCCAGATATCCTTGTTTTTAAATTTTAATGAATTATTATTTATTTTCACATTATTTAGTCTAGAAAATCAGAAAAATATTCATGATTTTCCAGGGTTTTTCTCATCTATATGACCTCCTTTGTTTTTAATTACCGCTTTACAGAGTTTAGACATTCTGTCCAGTTAGATTGAGTTTTCGAACACACCTGTCTAAATGGTCCCACAGCAATTCGATGGGGTTCAAGTCGAGTGATTGTGGAGGCCAAGTCATCACTTCCAGGACGTCATCGGATTTCCACTGGTCCAAAAGATCTCTAAGATATTTAACAGAATGTTTAGGATCGTTGTCAAACTGAAAAATAAATTTCCCCTGAAAAATATCTCTTCCAGAAGTAAGCATTTGAGTTAGCAAAATTTCTCGATACTGTTCTTTTCGCATGATTCCTTCTATCCTAAAGATTTTCCCAACTTTACCGTTGTCAAAACAACCCCAAACCATTACTGAACCTCCACCATGTTTTACTGTAGGCAAATGACAGGCTTCCAACATCTTCTCTCCAGCTGACGGCCGCACGTAAACTCGCCGATTTGAACCGACCGAATTCCATTGTTCTTATGTCCAATTTTTCATGTTCTCGGGACCATTCTAATCGTTTACGTTTATTCACTTGCCTAAGAAGTGGTTTCCTCACTACAACCGTCCCATGTAGTCCACCTTCTGCTAACCTGGTCTTCACGGTTGTCACGCTGATGGGGAGGGGCCGCTCCAGGTTACTTGAGCCGTGATTTCTAGTGCGGTTAGGCGGCGATTACGTCTGCGTGACATTGTTATAGCTCTGTCTTCAGCGGGAGTCGTTTTTTGAGGCCTTCCTGAACGTTTTTGGTTGGAATTCCATGGCCTGTAGTATTTTTTTTTACGATGTAGTCCACCGTTCTTCTTGGCATCCGCATATCACTCGCGATTTGTCGACTCGAGTGACCATTTTGATGTCTCACAATTATCAGAGCCCGATTTTCAACGGAAAATTTCTTTCGTTTTTTTGATATTTTCACAAAAAAATTGAGCCTGTATCAATAACAAAGTACTGTTTGTGAATGGTTAATTTCCAAAAAGGCAATGGTATTTATAGGATAGTTTTTATCATAAAATGTCACTTTTCCATAATACCTAGAAACTTGAAATGAGTTCTTACTTCAACTGGAATTCTCAGAAATCGCCTCAAAACGATTATCATGCAAAATTTGGAAATTTTTTCTAATTGGCTTTTAATTTGTGATTTCACCAAAAAGGCTAAACAATTTTTTGATGGACACCTGTTAAGAACAATTAAATTTACCTACTGTAATAAAAGGGTTTAATTAGTGTCAAATTTTGGCAGTTACATTGAAATTTCTAAGTGGGCAAATACTTTCTGACGGTACTGTATATATATAAAATATATATATATAATATATATATATATAATATATATATAATTATATATATATATATACATACATATATATATATATATATATATATATATATATATATATATATATATATATATATATTTATATGTATATATATATATATATATATATATATATATATATATATATATATATATAATATATATATATATATATACCTATATATACAGTAATACCCCGCTTTACGCGAGGGATACGTTCCGAAAAAAATCGCGTTAACTGAAATTCGCGTATATCGAGGTTTATGATTAAACATAGTCAAAATTTAATACAAAAAATACAAATCTTTTTAATCAATCACTTTAATTCTAAGAACACTTTATGCAATACATACTCTTATTTTTTACGGAAAAATACATCTATTGTCTTTTGGGTAACGTTTTGTTTACGTTCTTGTAAAATACGTTCATAACACCCAACACTGTTTTTAATTGTTTGACACACGGTCAAGACACGGTCATCATTATTGTCTATACTCTGCAATATGTCCCAAACCTGAATAAATTTTTGAAAGTGCATTTTGTATTTCCCCTGAAGATAAAACTTTCTCTTCTACTTGTTCTTCCTCATCGTAGATAGGATTATTCTGTAACTCGATCAGATCTTCATTGCTAATAGGATCGTCGTGCGTTGCTACAAGTTCTACGAGATCTTCTACCGTGACATCTTCAAGTTCAGACCCCTCAATCATTGCAGCAATGTCTTCAAGCACTTGTCTCTGCATCTGGACAATTCTTCTAGGTGCTTCCACTACATCTGGCCAAAGATTACGCCACACCCCATTCATACAACTCATTTTAACTTCCTTCCAAGCCTCTTCTATGTTGTGAATAGACTTCATAATGTTGTATGACTTCCACCACTCTCGCATAGACTGTCTTCCTTCCCCGTCAGTTTCATGAATTAGTTGGCTAAAAGTGCGGCGATGGTAATAAGCTTTGAAGTTTGCTATTGCTCCCTGGTCCATAGGTTGTAATATTGACGTAGTGTTTGGTGGAAGGAACTTTACGTACACTTTTAAGTCTCTGGGCGTATCAAGTGAGGTTGGATGTCCTGGGGCATTGTCTAAGAGTAATATAACTTTAGGTTCAAGCCCATTTCTGTCACAGTATGATTTGACTGATGGGCAAAAACTATTAGAATACCATTCTTGAAAAAATTTCCCGTGTAACCCACGCCTTTCTGTTTGATCGCCACACAACTGGTAGACTTGTCTTGTCTGTGCCTCGCATTGCACGGGGTGTTTCTGAATGGTACACTAGTAAAGGTTTCAGTTTGAAATCACCAGTGGCATTACCACCCAGCAGAAGTGTTAGTCGATCTTTCGCAGCTTTGAAACCACTGGCTTGACGTTCTTCCTTAGAAATGAATGTTCGAGATGGCATTTTTTTCCAGTAAAGTGCGGTCTCATCAACATTGAAGATGAGACAAGCAGGAATTTTCTCTCGTCTAACGAAGTCTTGAAACTTGTCTGGAAACTCAGCTGCAGCTTGAATGTCCGCGCTGGCCGCCTCGCCTGTTATGTGGATATTGTGAAGATTAGAACGCTGCTTGAACCGATGGAACCAGCCTCTGCTGGCAGCAAAAGTCGGAGTGGCACTCCCTTCTCCTTCTTTTGTTTTCAGCATCTCATACAAAGATTTTGCTTTTGTGCATATGAGATCTTGACTTAGTGGTGTGTTCTTCTTATTCAAATCTTCGATCCAGACTGACAGTAATTTCTCCATTCTTTCTAAGATAGATGATCTCGAACGAGAAAGTTTTGTTGCACTTATAGGTGTTGAACCTTCGCTGGAGATTTTAATTTTTTCCCGATTTTTATAAATCGTTCTCACAGTCGATTCTGAGAGTCCAAAATCTCTCCCAACAATTGTTGCTTTGCCTCCATTTTCCATTCTTCTTAACACTTTCATCTTCAATTCCAAAGTGACGCTTTTACGCTCTTTTTTCTTTACAGGCGGCATTTTTAACGTAGGGTTAAATTATGTATGTATGTATCTCCAATAAATATTAAAACAAAACTGCCAGCCGACCGAACTAACATTACGGAACAAATGAACACACGAAACGAACGAGGAAATCCCCATAGAACAAAGTCGAAGGACAGGGAATTTCCAATTCTTCAAAGAGAATATTCAGAGAAAGCGGGGATCCCCCGCGACCATAGAGAAGTTAATGACTACATGAGCGCGAAATTTGAAATTCGCGTTATAGTGAAACCGCGCATAACGGGGTCGCGCTAAGCGGGGTATTACTGTATATATATATATATATATATATATATATATATATATATATATATATATATATATATATATATATATATATACATATATTGTATCCATCTATTCAATAGACTAGATCTGTTGCTTTCGTCAGAGTTTCTATCTTCATTTATAGATTTGAGTCGCTCCCAATTCTATATGGTTTTTATAGGATCCTTAATTTTATTTACTATTAACGAATAAAACAAAAAAAAACATTCGGCATTTTAATAGTTCTTAAAATTTTTGAATTTTCGTTAATCTTGAATATGAGCCAAACCACCAATTTTACGATTTTCTCGTGTCTGAAATAAACATAAACGCATGTAACAGTAAAACAAAAAAACATTTACATACTACACATACAAATTAGTCGTTATTATTTAGAAACGATTCTGTTTAGTTTTTCTCAGTTCAAGTTGTGTCGCGAATACGTAAGTCCTGTAGTGAATAGTTACTGTGATTTTTCTTTTATTCATTTATATTTTTTTAAATTTAGTAATATTTTTGAGTATAATTAAATGTAAATAAATATACAAGCTACAATATAATTAAAATACTCGTAATTATACAAGCTGCGAAGCGTATTTATTAGTGTTCACGTACGTAGGAGGAGACGTAGGGGATGTTATGGTTTTCTAGCCACGATTTTATAGTTTTGGCAAAATGTGCAGTTGCTAAATCTGGTTAAAACACAACTTCTTGAGCGTACTTTCTGACAAGTGGCAAGAATCGTTTCTGTAAATATACAGTGCATTGAAATTAATGAGTCAGTATAGAATGGTTTACTGCAAAGATCATAATAACAGGTAGCTTGATTCCAAATTTTTCTACATCTAACCTTTTATATTATCTGAGACATTTTCCTTACCAACTATGTTGTGGAATTATGACATTTGTAAAGTGCTAAAATCGTATTTAAAATACTTTTTTTCATCCATTATTAAGTATTTATTAGATGCGTTCACCAAGAGAGCGTACAGTTGCTTTAATCGGTTTCGGGCAATATTTATTTTGCTTGGCAGTGCGTTTTGATTTTTCAAGTTTTCTACAGTGACCGGCAAAGAGTTCGCAACTTATGAGAACATTTTTTATTATTAGAGTATGCAAATTTCTTTTTCGAGTATTCTGCTCTAAATGTTCGGTATTCTAAAATTGATTTTGACATGCCACGTGACCGTTAATATGGCGGGAAATTTGAATAACTGGATATGGAATCATGCATACTTGGGTTAATCGAGAGAATATCGGAAAAACTCAAAGTGAATATCTGCCTAAAAAAAAATTAAATAGTAATTTTTCAAAAATATTTCTAAATACTTTTAATTTTTTTGTTCAAGTAATTTAACTGAGGTAACTTTATTTTTCTTTAAACATTATTAGAAATAATCTTTTGCTTTTTTGACAACTGGGATAAAAAAATAATTGAAATAACCGGTCAAGTGCAAGTTGGATTTGCACAATTAGTGTTCCGAACGTTTATTGCTTTTAAAATAAAATTTCTTGTTACGAAGGTATAAAATAATCAATGACTTCACAAAACACACCCCAAATGAGTTTTCAACAAAGTTTTTTTTCCCCATCTTTACTGAAAAACTGATGACGTTGAAATTTTTGTTTTTCTTATATACCAGATAAATTATTTAAAATTAATACACTCGTGATAATTTTCGTGCAATCTACACCCTGTGGAAAATATTCCAGAATTTTTTCAAAATTTTTTGATCAGTACTTTCGAGGAGAGGGGCAGCGATTTTTCGCGATTTTTTAAAAATAATGTAAAGAAAAGTGTGCGCAAGTATTACATTATATATATATATATATATATATATATATATATATATATATATATATATATATATATATATATATATATTTGAACTCGAATTTTTACAAGCTTTCTTTTGACAGTTCCGATTTCACCCCCCAAAACTAACCCTTTAAGTCAAAATTTAACTCTCAAAACTACACAGCTCTGATGAAGCTATCAATTCCTATAATAATTGATGCAATAAAATCATTAAACGACCGTTAGAATCTTCGCACATACCTGGAAGTAACAGGGTCGTAACTGATATATAAAGAATATTCTTCATTTTATCTGCGGTATTATACTGAAATAGTGTATAAAGTTTAATAGTATCTTAAAACGTCCGAAGTCCTCTCCATCAAAGGCTGCAAATGTTTGCCCGTTGAGGCAAGTGATAGTTAAAAGTGTTTATTTAAAGTTAGTGGAGCGAGGCCAGGAAAAGTACTTTCCATTGATGGGAGACATCAGCTTTAACAAGCATTCCTGAAAGTACAATTTGGAAAATCATAAATAATTCGATAGCGCCTAAAAACCACAAAAAGACAAAGGTGTCGAAATCTATTGATTTCTATCAAGAAGACTTAATCTGTAGCAAAATTTATGAAATGTATGCAAAACATAAAGTTCTAGGTTATTGTCACTTTCATGGAGGCTGTCCGAGGATAGTTGTGACATAAAATGTTCCACTACAACTTTATGGCGTATTCTACGTCGTTTGGGGTTTTTGTTAAAAAAAAAAAAGAGACAAAAGGCAAGTTATAATGGAATCATGGCGCTTACGACAACTCAGAATATAATATCAATCAAAAAAAATACAGCTAGATCGGATTGGAACGATAATCTACCTAGATGAGACTTAGTATAACATCCACGACATACCCAGTAAAGGATGGATTGATAAATTTAAAAAATGCCGCACCAAAGCTCCATCAAATAAAGGTAAAAGAATAACTATTTTATATGCGAGATCAGAAGAAGGCTGGATACCAGAATGTCTATTTCTAGCAGCTAAGAATATTTCCTATTCCAGCTTGGATTATCATTGTGATACAACCGCTGAAGTTTTTGAAAATTGACGTCAAAACAAATTAATGCCGAATATACCACCGAACAGCTGTATTGTGATCCTATCATAGTCGCCAAATGAATAAGGTACTAAGTTCCACTAGTAGAAAAAGAGAAATACAAGCCTTTTTGTGCGAATGTGACACATATTTCCATGAAAGTTATACAGTTAAACAATTGTTAGAAGTTTTAAAAAGTTACAGTTTTTCAAAGGAATATGTTTGTGATAAAATTGCAAAGGAAGCAGGGCACGAAATAATTCGGCATACACCATATTATTGTATCTTTAATGCGATCGGGTTGATATGGCATAAAATAAAGTCTAATATACGTGCTCACAATAATACACCCACTTTAAACAGTAGTGTGATTGAGTTGATAGAGACAGACGTCAAAAATGCAATCGTTGAAAACTGGAGAAACTGTATTCAACACGTCAAAAAATTGAAAACTCATATGGATGTATGTACATAAATACACTCCTGGACAAAATTAACGCAACAATATATTAAATCATAACAAATCTCTATAATGAATTAATTTTAATAATTTTTTATGAACATTGGTTACACTAAAGTTAGAAAAAACTTATTCGGATACTTTAAAAGTGAATTAGTTACCAAATTTCTCTATAAGATTCGAATTAAAATTATTCTTAAGACCTAATAACAAAATTGTTGAAATTATATAATAATGAAAAAAATAAACTAGGACACTAGTAGCAAAATTAATGGTGTAACTGGGACACTAGTAGCGTGTGTTGCCTCCTCTACTTCAGATGACAGCGTTTATGCACCTAGGCATGCTTCTAATTAAATTTTGGATAAAATCTTGAGGAATTTGCTCCCATTCTGTGACAACTGCATTTTCAAGTTCCCTCAGGTTTCTAGGTGCAGGTATATGACGTTTCACATTTTTCTTAAGGTGATCCCATACATGTTCTATCGGATTCAGATCCGAGCTTTTTGGTGGCCATTGCATAATCGGTATATCAACTTGATTAAGATAATCGAGTACCTCCCTAGCCACGTGAGTTCGAGCGTTGTCTTGAATAAACAGGAAATTGGGCCCCACAAACTGACCGAAAGGCATCACATGTTCTATTACAATATTCTCAAGATAGTAGTCAGCATTCATGGATCTCGTACGGACAGGAACTAACTCTGTGCGAGCATGAAAGCAGATGCCACCCCAGAATATAACAGAGCCACCGCCGAATGGAATCCTTGCAGAGATATTGCAAGGAGCAAACCTCTCTCCTGGTCTTCGCCATACTCGCTCACGACCATCTGGATGTTTTAGACTAACCCTAGTTTCATCTGTGAAGAAAAACTTGTTTCCATTCATCCGCAGACCAGTTTTCGTGATTTCGAGCAAAACGTAACCTGGCAACTCTGTTCTCTCTAGTAAGCAAGGGCGCAGTGGCTGGTCTCCTACTGTTTAATCCAGCTTCATTTAACCGTCTTCTACTGTTTTAGAAGAAATTGTGACATTGCGAACAGCTTCGAGTTCGTTTCTTATTATAGAACTAGTGACAGTTCTGTTTCTTAAAGCATATTGTCTTATAAAACATTCATCTAGGTTGCTAGTGCATCGTTTTCGCCCTTGCCCTAGCCTTCTAGAATAAGTTCCTACTTCATTCAAGCGTCTTACCATACGACTTATTGTGGCACGATATTTGCCTAACAAATTGGCAACATAACTCTGACAATATCCCTCGTCCAATAAAACTGAGGCTCTCACTACCTCGTGTTCAGTTAAATTCCTTGTTCGATTCATTTTTCTAATTCTTCGGGGTCAAAAATAAAACAGTCTACCACAAAAAACGTATTACTTTGAAAAAGGGAACAATTTATAAGCTTACTTAACTACTTAAATCTATCGCATTGTTACATAAAATTGTTTATCTTCTAAAAAATTCTTTAAAACTGTAAATCTAAACGAATTGTTTTGATTTCTGTCATGAACAACGAAACAAAATATGCATAGCCTACTACTATTCAAATACTCGATAAACTTTAAAACTGACATAAGAAAAAGATAAATTAATTTTCAGGTTGTTGCGTTAATTTTGTCCAGGAGTTTATAAATAGTTTAGAACCCGTAAAAAAACTTATTGATTTGTAAGATAGTAGCGATAGCGAAATTGAACTAGATATTAATTAATAACTAAAATTGTAACAAATGTACGCGAGGACACTGTACACTGTTTTAATGTATTTGTGTGATTACTGTATTGTGTATTATTCAGTACATAAAACATTAAAATTCAACTGTCTTATCACAATAAAATTTTAAACCCAATAATTATACAATCAGGTATAGTGCGACCCTGCACGATGCCTTGTCATTAAACAGCCATACATTAATCACTTTCGAATCTTGTTGAATTATGAATGGGTTTAGGTAGCTAAGTCACTTTCTTAGATCGTGAAAAATTTCAACTTCCTATGTCAAATAGTTTCGGAGAAAATCGGGGGTGTGACAAACAGGCGGACAGACAGACACCGAAGTGATCCTATAAGTGTTCCGTACGGAACACTAAAAAATCAGCGCCAGCTGTTGCAATGATGTGTACTATAATAAAAAAATCTCAAATGTTTTAAAATGTATCCATATTCTGATCTTTGTTCAGTTTTCCTTAAGTTTGAAATATAAATTTTACAATTCCTGTTACGATGATTTGTACCTTAATAGCCTTTCCGATATAAGTACTAAATTCAGTTAAGAATAATAAAAACAACAAAATTAACTTAATTTAAAAATACCAACCGGGTATTAAGGCCTCTATTTCACTCCATACATAATATTGTTCGAGATTGTATTTCTCTTAAAACATTTCTAAGTATTTCGGGAGTTTTTGGCCTAGACAAGAACTTGTTCCAAATGATTTCTAAAAGGCTGTTTTTTATAAATGTCATTTTTTAAGTACCCCCCGCAGAAAGAAAGTTTAAAGGTGGAAGGGTCGGAGGTTCTGGCAGGTCAGGGCTTTTTGGCGAATCGACCTATCTGCTGACCTGTGTTTATTGCCAAAGGTCTCGTGTAACCAGTTTCTTACATCAAAGGGAAATGAACACCAGCGGCATTCAGCGGAAAATATGTACATATGCCATGTTTTCATTACAGGGTGATTATCTAGAAAGTCTGATATACTCGTATCTGTTTGTATTAATAAGTATCTAACAGAGTTAATAAAGCACACAAATTAAATTAGCAAATTCAATTACAATATAATGAGAAAACAGAAATACAAGCAGAGCAAAATGGTAGATTTATAATTATATATGTATTTTTTTGATTTCAGTTTCAAAGCTTACCTTGTTAATCTGTTGTTTTGTAGTTTCCAAGCCAACTGCAGTTTTTGACTTGTGCTTGTGATTTTTTAAAAATTGTCTTGCACTCCCACTTCAGAAAGTGACACAACTCAAAATTCAATTTTCAACTTAACACAGTTTTTAAAAAGGCAAGGTTGACTAAATCTATAGAAAAAAAACCATTAATATATATATATATATATATATATATATATATATATATATATATATATATATATATATATATATATTAACGTTTTTTTCTATAGATTTAGTCCACCTTGAGTTGATAGCGGAATTCTCTCATTGTAGATGCAAATACAGGTTGGAGTGCGGCCAAAAAAAGAGATTTCTTATGCATTTTACTGGATTCTGCTACCTACTTTGAATTTTTAAGGGTTCACCCCATTCTAGGCAGAAAACCTCTGCTATACAATAGAGTCATAAAATGTAAATGAGGGTTCATCGGTAGCATACCGTCCGAGCGTAAACTGCTTTTGGTGTTTAATAAATAAAATTATCTTGAAAATAAAGTTATGGAAATATAAGATTTATTACCAAAAATTTTTTGATCTATAGATCTATGTATACAAATTCACAATTTCACGATATATAAGTACTTTAATTACAATCAAAAACAATCATCATCTTGAAAATCTGAAGACTCGACTTCTCTTAAATTGTCTTGTCTTGAAGTTTGAATGTGGTGTTTTCCCTTACAACGAAACCTTTCATTTTTGCCCAAATTAACTCTATGTGATTCAATTTGCAATTATATGGAGGTAATCTAAGCACTGTGATATTCCGTTCCTTTGCGATCTCATCGACTGCGTATTTCTTGAACTGTGCCTTATTTTGTTTCACAATTTTGAGAAGTTCCGTTTTTAACATATCATCTTTATGTTTGAGATTTTTGTCTCTTATCCAATGAAGAATGTCCTCTTCCTTTCATGAATTTTCGAGAGTCGTTCTAATAATCGAGAATGGTATGGTGCATTGTCTAATACTATAACTGATTCTACTGGTATATTGTTAATTTAAAGACAAACGGAAAAACTCCAATCTATTATTAAACGAACAGGTAGACTTAAACCATTCACCCTTACTTAATCTTTATTAGTTCTCTGAAATAGTACCACAGATTTGCATCTTTAAAATAACTTTGTCAGTAAATAATATAATAAAATGATTAACATAATCTTATGTAATTAAGGATAGTTTTAAGCACTATATAACCAGTATTATTACCAAACATTTTTTTTTTAAATTCACTTCTGAAGAAGCCTTTGTATGGTGAAACAATTGTCAAGTCATTTTTAAATATATTGGAAATTTAAAACATACTGTTGTTTTTGTATATTTTTATCCAGTAATAAATAGTCGTAAGTACTGGTACAGAGACTTCGTGAACTTCCTTCAGTTCAGTTTCCACTTTTTTAAATAAGAATGTTTTATCATTACACGATACTCGGCTTTATCCATTTCTACGAAGCATGTAACACCAATCACTAAGGACACCCAAATATGCAAAGCGCATATATTGCATATTTTGTATATTATATGCATTTTTTTTTTTCTGAATATTTGCATAAATGCTTTAAAAATAGCATATATGTGCATATTTGAAGGAATTTATAATAATGTAGGTCTTTGGCAGGCGTTTTCATTCATTTTTCGGAATAAGGGTCAATGTTTAGGCGGCCGCCGCCGCGCCGGTGGTTTTCCCCAAATAAATTTTATTATTTTATGGTCAGTAAAAAACCAGTCAGTAAACCTCAGACGGCCATCAGAGCATACTTGTATTATTAATTTATTAGATTTCATTTTTGGTTGTGCTTTTAAAGTGGTTACGTCGATTTGTGCTTTTTATCTTGTGAGTCGTATTTTACTACAGTGAAATGCCCAAAGCCAGTAGTGTGTCAGTGTGGATTAAACCATACAAAGAACTAAGAATAGATATGGGAAAAATCTACTGTTCTGCATGTGTTAAAATTGTAAGTATAATTTTTGAATACCTGTTGAATATACAGGGTATTTCATTTTCGTTTAATATTTAAACATAACGAAATTTTCGTCAGGATTTTGCCGTTGATGCTATTTTCAATGTTATTTAAGTTATTTTTGTTCCATTTAACGAACAAAATTTCTATTTAACGAAACCATGAAATAGAAATACATACGTAAACGTATGTGTTTCTAGGTAATCTAATAAAAAAGGTACAAAGCAGAATTTTAATTTTTGCCTGCCCTAAGCACCTAGTTTTCTATTGAACGAAATTTCTATTTAACGAATTTTTTCCTTGGGATTTTAATTAAATTTTCTTTTTTTTATTGCAGATACCATGCGATAAAAAATTTCAAATAGAGCAACACGTGAAAACTGCTTGCCATATTGCCAAACCTGGAGATAGGCCACAACACACAATGCAATGTTTCCAACCAACGTACAAAAATAAAGAGCTAAATGAACAAGACATCTTTAACCGAGATCTATGCCGTGCAATGATGACATCAAACATTCCGTTATCGAAGCTACGTAATCAAAACTTTACTTCCTTCCTCCAGAAGTATTGCAAATTTAATATGAATATGAAACAACAATACGGAGAGAAACGACGTAAGCTCCTTGTATTCACAGGTAATTGAGGAAATTAAAAGTAAAAAATTCGCAACGAACATTTTTACATATGTATTGATGAAACCACCGATTCAAGAGCACGGTATGTTGCCCATTTATTGATTGGAGTTCTTAGCGATGATATTTTGACAAAATCTTATCTGATTGCTTCCAAACAGTTAGAAAAAACAAATGCATTGACAGTGGCCAGATTTGTTCAAGAGGAACTATCGAAGTTTTTTCTTCCTACGCCTGTTCCAGGAGATAATTTTTTGCTTATTTTGTCAGATGCAGCACCGTACATGATAAAGGTCGGGCAAAATTTGAAAATTTTTTATCCAAACTTAATACATGTAACATGTCTCGCTCATGCTTTAAATAGGGTTGCTGAGGAAATTAGGAATCATTTTCCGCTTGTGAATAGCTTAATTTCTAACACGAAGAAAATTTAAAATGGGTTTTTTATTGCTACATTTGTATAGTACTCGTATCATGTAATGTGAAACAATAAATTTACATTTTTCAAGTCTATTTCGATTTTTTTTACTGCATATTTACAACATGTATGTGCATATTTTGAGAAAATTATTTTCATATTTATGCGCATATTTTAAAGTTTTTCACTTGCATATTTGTGTTTCCTTACCGATCACTTACGATAGCTGCCAACAAGCAACTGCTCGTTGCATCTGTTTGAAACTTTGAAGCCAACCATTACAATAATTATGCTTACCGACAGTCATGCCGCTTAACAAAATTTTCCTCCATTTTGTAGAAATTTAGCAGATTTATAAATCCCCCCCCCCCCTTAAAATAAAAACTACTAATTTACTCATCCATTACTATTTGATTTCGTTCAAAGTAATCTCCACACACTACAACACATGTTTACTAACGTTTTGCTCAACGCAAAACTCGAAAATAAATTCTTTTTTTTAATTTTGTAATGTCAACAGTCTTATTTAAGTGAAGGTCAGTTTTGTTATTGGTAGTAAATGCCATATGACGTTATTGGCACAACACTCATAAAAATGTGTGCTAAATTTACTGAAAGAAATATACAATCATTAGTATTTTTGTTTGATTTTAAACAGAACGATTTAGCATAAATATGACGATTCATCTCCTGCGCTGTCTGTAGGAAAAGAATCTGCAGTTTTTGAGCGATATTGTGTCAGACAAATGGGTCAAAGGGCTGTTTTTTTTTTTACTTTATCGAAGTTTGTTATGTACGTTGACAATAACGCAAATTGACGATAGCACGTGCGTATGTTAAGAATTCTGATAGTAGTAAGGTACAACTAAGTGCTGGTTTATTTTTTTTTTTGGAACACCGAAAAATGGGATATATTACTAAAAACTAAAAATACGCGAATATACAATTCTTTATTGAAGATAAAGAAAAATCCCATAAATACATTTCCAAGAATACATATCCACATCTTAACTGAAACAACGTTAAAATAAAAGATAACCGGTCAAGCGCAAGTTGAACTTGCGCAATTAGTGTTCCGTACGTTGATTGCTTTTAAAATAAAAAATGTACGGTAGTACAAAATGATCAGTGACTTCACAAAACACACCCCAAATGAGTTTTCAACAAAGTTTGTTCCCAATCTTTACTGAAATCTGATGAACTTGAAATTTTTGTTTTTTTTTTTAAATACCAGAAAAATTATTAAAGGTAATGCACTCGTGATAATTTTCGTTCAATCTGCACCCCGTGGAGAATACTCCGGAATTTTCGAGATAAGGCGGGGGACAGCGATTTTTTTTTCGCGATTTTTTAAAAAATAATACAAAGAAAAGTGCGCGCAAGTAATACATTATATATACATTTTTTACTCGTGTTTTCACAAGCTTTCATTTGACAGCACACTCCTTGACTAGTAAAAAATTTTTTTTTTCACTTCCGATTTCACCCTCCAAAACTAACCCCTTAAGTCAAAATTTAACTCTCAAAACTACATGGCTCTGATGAGGCCATCAATTCCTATATTATTACCAAATTTCAACTTTCTATGTCAAATAGTTTCGGAGAAAATCGGGTATGACAGACAAACAGACAGACACCGAAGTGATCTTATAAGTGTTCCGTACGGAACACTAAAAAATATTAATAGAAAAAAAAAACACTACCATGAACTGAGATCTAACATTATAAGAAAGATTATTTATTTGATCCTAAAATTCTACTACGGGGGCTACCTTTTAAGTTTTTACAAAAATAATGAAAGAAAAAGAAATATTTTTGGTACAAATCGCTTTATTGTTTCTCAAAATATTCGCCTTTAAGATTTTTACATTTTTGTATGCGTTCAAACTAATTCTTTTTTTCTTGGGACGACCGTAGCGTGGTCGAATCTTATAGGATCCCGTTGATTTATACTGGTTTACAATGTACTGAACAGTAGCATGCGACTTTTTAACAATTTTTCCTATATTTCTGTACGATTTTCAATCTTTCCATGAATCAACTATGATTTTTCGAACTTGAAAAGGATTTTTACAATTTCTCTGGCTCATTTTTAATACTACTTTGAAAATCCACTGCAAAATTACTAGCAACAAGTGACAGATTGTAAAGTATGGCCGAAAATTATTCATTTGTTTTCAGTTTAGCGAGCAATAGATAGCTTGATAAAATGCGGCTGATTATAACGCATTTTTTTTAATGCAGTTCTTGAGTGTATGGAGACTTTTTTGACATTAATTTTGTTTTTTTATAACAATGATGTAACTAAAATGTTCCGTAGTTGTTTTTAATACTAATCCTCGTTGGTTAAGTTTCAAAGATTAATTTAAACATGTTTTCTCATAGTTCCAATTGATTAGATAAACATAACAGAAAAATAATATAGAAAGCCGGTGGTGTATGGAGACTGTTTGGATTGACTGTATATGACCAAATTTATCTTGAAATTACCATCTGCCCAGGAACTCTCGTTTAAATATTTTAATAATGCAAACAGAGCTAATTAACAATTTGGTTTATCAAACATTAACCGCACAAATTACCCGAGATAAATTGAATTTCAGATCCATTAGTTTGGATTGATATGGTAGATAAAACGACGTCACATTCTAACTCAGTTAAAGTATTCATTCCTCCCTAATAAAATCAATTCCGGATACTTTTAATAAAATTAATGAAAGGCTAAAAAAAATAGGAGACAGAGGCAGCCATAGCGTAGTGGTTAACGTGTCTTCTTTCTACGCCAGCGACTCGAGTTCGTACCTTGACAATAATAAAAAATGGTAAATAAATAATAAAATAAAAGAAAATTTACAATTAAACGGTCGCCTCTTCCGGGAACACAATGGCAAACCACCCGTAGTATCACGTCTAATAAAGCCCTCTCACTTTGGCCGTTCGGAACCGAAATTAAACTGTAGGTCCCAGTCGTCTGTGGAAACACTTAAAAACGGTACCAACTATAGGTAAAGGCGAAAGAGTCGCCTACGTGGGACCAAACAACATGATGAGGCACCTGGATACAAAAAATTCCGGAGGTTAAAATAGCCCCCCCCGTTCAGATCTCCGGGTGGGGGGCTGGTTCAGAGGCATCGACATGCAGAGATTATAATTTTAAAATAGATTTTAGCAACATACGAGGTTTAAACTCGAATATAAATTCAGAGCGCCAACACCTGCAATCAAATAAACCTCATGTACTCGCTCTCTGTGAAACTAAGGTCAGTTCATCGACCAGCACAGTCAACTATCTCTATGCTGGGTACGACTGCTATTCCCGATTTAGGTAGGTAACTGTGGAATCTGTATTTTTGGCAGACGCGACCTCTCTTACCAACGAGAGGTACTGGAGCCCCGAAACTTTGATGTTATGTGGTTCAAAATAACTACTCAACAAACCACAGGTTCATCTGCATCCTCTATCGACTTTGGAACCCTTTTCGCCTCTCTTTCAGACACCATCGATCATTTACAAATTAACTATCCAAATGCCGAAATTGCCATCCTGGGCGACTTTAATGTCCACAACATCAACTGCCTTAAGTATTCAAATACTAATGCTTAATGCAGCTTATTGACGAACCAACACGGGACCCTGATCGAGACGATAAATTCGGTTGATCTGTTTTTAACCACCAATCCAGAAATTTACACTGTCACCGTAAATCAGCCGTTAGGTTTTTCCGATCATAAACTCCTTTTGACATCGAGTATCCTACTAATCAACGACAGAGAGATGCCTAAGTTGCGCAAGTTTTGGCATTACAAATCTGCTAAATGGGAAGATCTCATGGCATATTTTCGGACTTTCCCTTGGTTGAACGTTTGTTTTCGATCCGACGACTCATCTGATTGCGCCAAGGAGATTTCCGATGTCATTTTGGCTGGTATGGAAGTTTAAACCGCTTTTTCGAAGAAATGCCCTTCCAACGGCAAGCCTTGGTTTGACCGAAAATGCAAAGAAGCTGTTGCTTCTAAACATCTTGCTTACCGACAATCGGGTGAAAATCCTAACGTCATAAATCGTAACACCTTTGTTTGTGCCCGGAACAGATGCAAAGAAGTTATCGACGAAACCAAGGAGGCGCACAATCAACAAATTAGAAATAAACTTCTTGCTGCTGGAAATATGCCATAGTTCAGCCGATACCTAAAAAAGGCAAGATGACCTTTTCAAATAACTACCCACCAGTTGCAATACTTTCAATAATATCGAAAGTCATGGAAAAGGCTATCAATCAACATCTTCTAAAATATCTTAAAGGATTCAACATTATTAACGACCGTCAATATGGCTTTCGTAAACATAGATCAACAGGAGATCTTCTAACTTATGTAACACATGTTTTGGAACAACGCAATTGAACACTTTGGAAAATCTCGAGCTGTTGCTCTTGACATATCCAAGGCATTCGACCGTGTTTGGCACAATGGTTTGTTAGCTAAGCTATGCTTTTCTGGTTTGTCTGAAAAGTTCTGTTTGTGGCTCTCATGTTTCTTCAAAGAGCGTTTTTTACGAGTGGCAGTTGACGGATTTCTTTCTAACACCTTCACTATCAACGCCGGTGTACCTGAGGGCTCCATGCTGTCTCCTACTCTCTTTCTCATTTACATTAACGATCTGCTGGAAATGACCGGAAATCTAATCTACAGCTTTGCAGATGACAGTATGCTTATCCCTTCATTCACGTTGACCCCCCGAACATCGGCTACTCAGACAAATATCCAGGCAGCAGGAAGTCATTCCACTTAACAAAGACCTGGAAGAAATTCTATCTTGTGGTGACAGTAACCATTTAACGTTACAAAAACCCAGGCGGCAGTTTTTTCTAAGAAAGTTACCGTGGCTGAACCCGACATAGTTATGTCAGAGCACTCCATTTCTCTAGTATCGTCACTCAATTTGTTGGGCGTTCATTTGGGAGGAAACATATCTTAACATGAACATGTTGCAAGCATAGCGAAGAAAGCTTCTCGAAAGTTGGGAATATTATTTCGAACTAGAAAGCTTTACACTCCACAACAACTGTTAATTCTGTATAAAGCTCAAATTTGTCCAACTCTGGAATACTGCTCCCATGTTTGGGGCTCTGCTCCAAACATACACTGCATTTTTTGGATTCTATTCAGAGACGAGCTGTTCGCCTAATTGGAGACCCGGAACTGACCGGCGGCCTCGATTCGTTGGAACGTCGAAGAACGGTTGGCGACTTGAGTCTATACTACAAGTATTTTCATGGAAAGTGTTCGATGGATTTAGCCCACTTAATTCCTCCCAGAGCGGAGCATGCTAGAAATACACGTCGCGCTAATACTTTACATCCCTATGCAGTTCAGCTTGTTACTCCTCGTACAACCCTTTTCAAGTGGTTTTTTATATGGAGAACGTCATCCCTTTGGAAATAGTTGCCCAGGGCTGCGTTTCCCACCGAGTATAATTTACAGCGATTCAAGACCAACGTGAATCGCTTTTTTCGCACACGCGTCGCTCCTGTAGCGCTTTAGGGATTTCCCTGCAGCACGTGTGCTAGACCCATAAAAAAAAACATCGGTATCGGATATGGCACTTTAAGGCGAAAAAATTGACAGCTGAAATCCGATACAATCAATATTGGACGTATAACTTTGTGAATAAATTGGGACAAGATCTGGGCATTTACTTGGTACTCAATACGTTGTAAAACATCGACCAAGACGAAAGATAAAAAAAAACCGGCCAAGTGCAAGTCGGACTTGCGCAATTAGTGTTCCGTACGGTGATAGCTTTTAAAATAAAATCCCTACTTAGGCTAAGTTAATTAGGTCCCTGATATGTATATATATCTTAAGATCCAATACGTATTTTCACGTTTTTTCTTAGTCAATAGTGTTTAATAGTTAGCAATTTTAGTAATCTAATAGCCAATAAATTAATCTAGCTCAATCTACAATCTAGTAATAAAAGTGTGTGTAAAGCAAATATTAACTACCTAAATATTTGTTTAATTATAAGCAAATAAAATAAAATTATATATCTAGCGACTCGCTACTAGGTTATAGTAATGTACTTAAAAGTATATTACGAAAACCTTCACCATACGTCAAGAAACATAGTTTTTATGGTTTCTTTTTTTTTAAACTAGATTAACGACCGTAATGCATTCGTGATATATATATATATATATATATATATATATATATATATATATATATATATATATATATATATATATATATCAAGGATTTTCTACAGCTGACGTTGTCTTCCTTCTCTCAGTCTCTGATTACATCCGTTCCTATCTTCCCAGTCTCCATCTGTTAGACCCCTGTCCTCCATAGCCTCGTCCACATCGTCTCTCTACGATCGTCTGGGTCTTCCTCTTTTTCTTCTCGCTATAGGGCTCCACTCCGTTATTTTCTTTATCCATCTATTATTTTCGCTCCCTCTTATGTGTCCATACCATTTTAATCGTTTTTCTTCAATGGTGTTTATTGCGTTCTCTTTGATCTTCTTTCTGCTTCGTATTTCTTCATTTGTTATTCTCTCCATACGTGTCGCTCTACAACATCTTCTCCAATACTCCGTCTCTACCGCGTTAATTTTAGATTTATTTCTTTTGTCGATCGTCCATGTTTCTGACCCATATGTCATTATGCTTTGTATTACTGATTTGTTTATGCGTGTTTTGTTTCTCTTTGTAATGTGCTTGTCCCACAGGATCGAATTTAATTGTCTTATGCATGTCCGCGTTTGTCCTAATCTAACTTTGATCTCTTCGTCTGATGTTGCGTTTTTTGAAATGATGGTTCCTAAATATTTAAATCTATCGGTTCCTTTGATTATTGTTTCGTTATCGACTTCTAGATTCTCCGCATTTCCCTCCTTTGTTGTTAGATATTCCGTTTCATCAAAGTTTATTGCTAATCCTGCTTTAGTGTATTCTTCTTTCAGTTTTCTTACCACATAACTGAGGTCTTCCTCATCTTGCGCTATAATTACTTGGTCATCTGCGAAACTTAGAATATATAAGTAATCTGCTCGTATTGGGACTCCCATTCCACTACATTTTTGCTTTCATTTTTTTTAATGTTTGTTTGAGGTATATTTTGAATAATGTTGGGGATGTAGAGCATCCTTGTAATAGGCCTTTTGATGTTTGGAGTTTCTTCCCTATTTTATGTCCTACTTTTATGTTCACTGTGTTGTTTTCGTAGAGAGCTTTTACTGCGTATATTAGTTCTTTGTCAATGCCTATTTCTTTCATTGCGTTCCATAATCTTTGTCTTGGTACTGAGTCATAGGCCTTTCTTATGTCTATGAAGGCTAGATAAACTTCTCGATTCTTTGCCAGTTTTTTTTTCATTGTTTGTTTTTATAGTGTATAAGTGGTCTATACATGATTTTCCGGCCGTAAAGCCTGCTTGGTCTTCTCCAATTTTTCCTTTTATATTTTTCTCTATGATATTTTTAATAATTTTTCCATACAAACCTTCCATACTCGATATTATGCTTAGGCCTCTATAATTTGTTCATTTTCTGCGGTCTCCCCTTTTAAATATAGATTCTATATAGGCTTTTGACCATTCCTCTGGTATTTGTTCTCCATTTATCGCTCTGTGGAACATGTTTCTCAGCATTCGTGATAATTTCACTCAATCTACACTTTATGAAAAATATTCCAGAATTTTTTAAAAATTTTTTGATCAGTGCTTTTCGAGATAAGGAGAAGATGGCGATTTTTGGCAATTTTTTAAAAAAATAATAGATAAAGAAAAGTGTTATATCAGATATATTTTTAAACTCGTGTTTTCACAAGCTTTCATTTGACACCCCACTTGCTGACTTACGACACTATGCAGTTGCTACCTTAACAGGCAATCTCCAGGTATTTCGATCCTGCGCGACTTGATTTGACTCGTGCATACCGATCCCAAGGAGATATCTTACTTGGTTGAACTATCTTGTCGGAGACCGTCCCCTTGATCTTTTACCTTCTACCTTCCCCGTTACTACAAGCTTTTTCATGGCATCCACTTTCCTCATAATGTGACCAAAATATTTCAGATACTGTCTATTAATTCTATTTGAATGTCATTTATACTCAGCTCTTCAAGAATAGATACATTAGTACGGTGTTCGGTATATGATACTCTGAGGATTCTTCGATATGCCCACATCTCAAACGCATTGATTCGTCTTTTGTCAACTTGTTTAATGGTCCATCTTTCCGATGCGTAAGTTGCTATGGGGAATATAAAGCTGGATAGCAATCTTAACTTTGTATTTTTATGACAGCTGGATTTTTCCAGATTAGTGAGTTTGATGGTCGAGTTTCTAGCCATTGCTAAACGTCTTCTTACTTCTGATTTTTAAAAGTCTAATTTGCTTTTATTCTATTTTTACTATTCTTAAATAATTATGTTGTCGAAGTATATTTTTTGATATTTTAATGATATCAGAATAGAGGTATAAGTGGGAAGAAAAAAAAACGCACATATTACATAACAGAAGATTTAAAAGAACTAATAGAGGAAAAAAATAGATACACCAAAAATATTTAACATACAAGTCAGAAACTACCCAGGCAGAATGCAAAGAAGTACGTAAGAAAATAAAAAAAGAAAAAAATGAATACTGGGAACGAAAATGTGCACAGATTAACACGTATATTGGAGGAGCACAATCGATAGAAGTGTGTCAAACCATCAGAAATATGAAAACGAACAACCAAGAGAGGGCCGTAAATTTAATACCCCTGAAAGAATGGAAAAATTATTACGAAATATTACTAACTGAAAACAGACAAGAATTCCTTAGTATAGAGGACAATAAATCAGAAGACACAGAGGGAAAGGCCTGAGACGAAATAACCACGGAAGAAGTACAAGCAAATCTAAAAACGATGAAGAATGGAAGAGCGGCCGGACCAGGTGATATCTCTGCAGAAATGATTAAAAATGGAGGTATAACCATGTGGAGAACAATAACTAGTTTAATTAATAATTGTATATCACAAGAAAGAACACCTACCGAATGGAAAAAAAGTTACATTTCATCAATCCATAAGAAAGGAAATAGAAAAGTCCTTAATAATTATAGAGGTATATGCGTTACAAGCACTATGAGCAGACTGTACGGTAAAATATTGCAGAATAAAATAAGATAAACAATTAAGGGAAAGATATCCGAAAACCAAAGCGGATTTACTCCGGGCCGGTCGTATATAGACAACTTGTTTACTTTACAAAAATTGATAGAAAAAAAGATCCAAAAAGATAACGAAATTCATATGACCTTTATAGATCTTAAGACGGCATACGATAGTGTACCGAGAAAAAAACTTTGGCATGTCTTGAGAACAGTAGGGATAAAAGAAGGGATGATAACAACAATAAAAGAGTTATATACTGAAAATATAGGATATGTGAAACAAGGAAGCTATCTCTCGGAAGTTATCCACATTACAAAAGGTCTAAGACAAGGGTGTTGCCTTTCACCAATCTTATTTAATATATTTGTAGACAACGGCAACGCTCTAAAGAAATGGAACCGCATTTGCCAAAGCATCGGCATCCCCATTAGTGATAAACACCTATTATCGTTAAACTTTGCAGACGACGAAGTAATAATAACACAAGATGCATTTGATATGGGATATTTATTGAAGAGATTATACATAGACTGCAAGAAATGGGACTAGAGGTAAGCCTTGAAAAGACGGAGTATATGGTTATGAACTCGGAATTAGAATTTGATGTCTTAATTAATAACGATACACATGTCAAACAAGTCAAGGAATTTAAATATCTAGGACTACTGATTGACAACAAAAATGGTATAGGTAAAAAGGAAATACAGAATAAAATACAAAAAGCCAGAAGGATCATAGGAGCTCTTAACTTAATATGATAGGATCAAAACATAACTACACAAAACAAAAAGGGAATTGGAAGAACAATGGTGAAATCGGTTTTAAGTTATGGTAGTGAATTGTAGGTAATGAAAGAAGAGGATAAAAGAAAAATAACGACGATAGAGATGGATTACCTGAGAAGAAGCGCCGGAGTGTCCAAATTCCAATACATAGCAAATCAAGAAATACGCAACAGAAGAAGAGCAGCAACAGAAACAATTATACAAAGAATAGAAAATAGAGGATTAAAATGGCTTGGACACCTACTCAGAATGAACGATACAAGATGGCCCAAAAGGCTCTTGACATGGAGACCACCGAGAAGAAATAAAAAAGGACGACCACGTAGATCCTGGAATGAGGATATGAGACAAGCCATGAGGTCACGAGGAATGGACGAAGAGATGGCGGACGATAGAGAGGTTTGGAAAAGGCGAATGGGAACACAACACTTAGTTGTATAATTGTTATATATTACTTGTGTATATATACAGTTGAACCCAAAAATATATATAGAATAGAGGTGGTTGATACCCTTATCAAGGATTCAAGACGCTAAGTTGTAAAAGTGATAGTTAAATATGTCAGCAGGAAACATATATAGTGCAGCACCTTCAAGGTGAGAGAAATTGTCTGTGTATATTTTTTAAAGTTTTTATTTCATATTTGAACTTAACTTTCTTACTGTCTTACCTCCTTATCAAGAGTCAACAAAAATTCTTAACTAAATTTTCCACATCAAAACTCTTCTGCGTGTAAAATTTGAATTAAATAGTAATTCAGCATCAACCTGTTAACTTCTTATGTGTAACCTCCATAGACATAGAGAATGGACTGAGCATTAGCCTCAAAAAAATTGACCACTCTCTAGAAAGAGACAAAGCGACTGTGCGGCCAATACCTGTTTCTTTTCTGTAGGCCTGTAATAACCAAGGCGAAGTACTCCGAGATGGAATTCAAGGCGAAAGAGAGACAGCTACTGGCCCCACGTTAACTTTATCTTGTAACATTCATTTTTTCCTAGATTTTACTGTTTTTTTTTCCCTATAATTTAAATTTTATTACATTTTTATATCTATTGCAGTGATTTCAATTTTTGAGTATTGTAGCTTAAAACAGTGTTTTAAATTTTTGAGCAGTTTAATTTAAACCGGCAGAGTGTGTAACGCGTGCTGCCGACTTGACTTGTTGAGTTCGCATTGAAGGCGTCGAAATTTGCATGCCGGAAAATGACCCAAGGAAGGAACAAAGATATTTAAGCGGCCAGATGGAATTTTTAAGGGCTTTTTCCACCATGTAGCAGTAGTGGCTTTTTCCACCATGAAGCAGTAATGGCATTGTTCCGCTAGTAGGCCGTAGTGGCTTTCTTCTCCAGCATGCCAGAGTATTTTTTTCTCAGTAATGTAGTAGTGCAGTAACGGTTTCTAGCTCTCAAGTTTAAGGCCTTTTTTCCTTTCTTGAAATATCCTGCTCATCCTCAGGCATTTCGGGCCAAAAAGTGTTTAGCAACCCAAATGAAACTAGGATGGTAATGGCTGAGACAATATTTTTATGAGAATCTCACCAGGAGAGGCCAAGTAAGTTATGGAAAACCCACGAGGAGAAACCAATCCGTAAGTCATAAGCACACCAGTCTAAAAATCTCACTTCCTGTCTACAAGTGCGTTTCCAACGACTACTCAACACGTGTAACTCGCGGAGTTAATTTTACAAACTTTTAAGATCCTGTTTTATCAAGCCTTTTATTAAAAACTTGGTAATCCTGATTTAAAGACTCTATGCCATAGTGTACACTGTTCTAGCTTACGGGGTTTTATTTAGTAGAAGTAATTTTTAATAGTGTAATAAAGTTAGGAATTTTTATTTTGTCAATAATACGAGTATACCCTTCCTTATTTAAATGTGTAGTGTTTCACTGAACCACCCGCTTTATCTTTCAGGACGCAACGGATGTACCCAATTCAATTTTATTTCAACAACTAATTAACCCTTCAGTATTTTTTCATTTTTATTCTAAAATGAATGGTGCCCAAAAATAGTACAACTAAATTTTGAACAACTATAGAGACTATTTTCAAAAGGCGTACAAAAATTACCTAGATCTCCATGTTCTCTCCAAACAAAATGAGCTAGCTGATATCTTAATTCTGTCCTCTCTCAGTATTAATATCCACTCAATCCATTCTGAAAAATATACATAAGGGGCAAATAACGGCTTCTGTTTAATAAATAAAATATTTGTTAAAAATAAAGAAAGTTGCTATACAAAATAACCCCGCAACGAGACGTTACAAAATAGCGCTCCAACGTGAGGCTATAAAAACGGCTCCCGCTCTGTAGAGGCTTCTAGAGGCTATAATTTCTCTCACACTTTTGCGTCCGTATTTACTTTACAGCGGGATCCGGAACGCTCAGTCCGTTCTCTATATTTATGGTAACCTCTATAAAATGGTAACTCGTTGACATATTCTAATAGGTCACGTGATGCGAACTATCTGTTCAATTTCAGTCGGCTGGTTTTGATAGTTACTTACGGGTTTAAAATATGTAAAATTAAAAAGTGATTTATTAAAATACCAGTATTAAATTATTACGGGAAAAGTACGATTTCAGACATATTTTTTTGAAAAATCGCTGTTAATTTCGGAATTACGCTAACAACAAATCAATAAAATCAACTGTTTGAATATTGTTGCTGATACTTCCATAAATATTTTTTATACTACTCGTTTAGGTAATGCATTTTTTCCTGATTTACATTCGACTGCTTGTGGCTATATAGTTTTTTTTTTAAATTTTTAGTTTAGTGTAGTAAATTTTATGTCAAAAATTCGTCTTTAGCTAAAATTTTAGACTTATTAAAGCTTTAAAATGCGGAACATCAAGTCTAATAGATTCTTGAATGTCGGCAATTATTTTTCATATTGCGAAGATAACTATTTTTAACTTTTTTTTATAAAATTTTTTATGAAACGTTGTGTTTTTATACAAAAAGCAAAACATAATATTGTCATTAATAATATACTAAGATATTATTTCTATTTCAACAATATTTATGTACTAGTACACTCTCCGTCATAATAATTTTGCATTTTGTTTTTCGCTGAGATATTTATGAATTCGTCGCTTAATAAAAATTCTCAAGTATCACCAAGATATTTCATATAAAATACAATAGTAAATAAAATAATACCTAGAATAACAGGCACAAAACTTAAGTTTCAGAGAAAATTATTTTCTGCTATTAAAATAGCTAGAGATTTATCTTTAATATTTTATACAGATAGACAATTTAAAAATAATATTTAAAATTATCAGTATCATTCAGTACTCCAAACATCTAGAAAATAAAAAGTAGCATCCTGTTAGTGCATAAAATTAATAAAATCTCTTTTAGTCTTATTAATTGAAACCTGACGTTTTCCTCTACATACTATGTAGTATATATATAATTTTCAAATTACTCTGCTTTAAAAAATCTGACAATGACGTATACCTTTATATATTCGAAGCAACCTACTCTAACCCTCTTCTCGCCCCTTCAAACCCTTATATATACTATAAATTATTTTGCTTAAAATTTGTTCATTACATGAATCAAAACCAGGAAAATACTTGTTACTAATAAAATTAAACAAAATTATCGACAGCCACCTCCTAAAGCGATATTTCTCAAAAGCTGTAGGTTTCTTTTCTATTTAACTACTACTAAATTCTGAAATCGATATCTTGTTTGGGTTAAGAACTAGGGTATTAGCGGACAGTCAGACAGACCGATGAAACTTGGAACTTACGTTTTTAGTGTTTCGTACGGGTCACTTCGGTGTCTGTCACACACGATTTTCTACGAACCTATTTGAAATAGAAAGTTGAAATTTGGCACTTATATAGGAATTCATGTCCTCATCAGAGCCGTGTAGTTTTGAAAGTTAAATTTTGAATTAAGGGGTGAAATCGGAAGTAAAAAAATAATCTTTTTACCAGGTCATCGAATTGGGTGTCAAATGAAAGCTTGTAAAAACACGAGTTCAAAAATGTATAAAAAATTGCAAAAAATCGCTGTCCTCGCCTTTATCTCTAAAAATACTGATTAAAACATTTTGAACAAATTCTGGAATATCCTCCAGTTTTGATTGTGATCTAGAGACCCTGAAACTTTATATTGCTCACTTTCATTATATCACATATAGGGTTGGACCATTATTTTTACCTGTTTATATTATTCAGAAATAAAGTAATTTTGCCAAAAATAGTATATCCATAAGTAGACACTTTATTTGGGTTATTTTGTACTGCTCTTGCGTTCGAAATTCAGTTTTATTGGCAGGCGACGCATCAGCAAATATCTTTTGACGTGTTACTTCTTACTTTCTTTGAGAATTCCTCCATCATCAATAAGCTTAATTGCAATTTCCGTACGTCTGTCGATTTATCTGTCTAGTCTATCTAACCCCCTGTTTAACTGTGGACGCGATTTCAAATTTGGTATATATATATATATATATATATATATATATATATATATATATATGTATGTATATATATATATATATATATATATATATATATATATATATATATATATATATATGTATATATATATGTATATATATATATATATATATATATATATATATATATATATATATACATCATTATCTAAATATTTTCTCATTTTTTCAATTCCTCCCAATTTGTTCTGTACTTTTTTCCAATTTTTTCTTCCGATTTTCACCCACTTTAGATCGATGGCAGATGGTATTCCACTAAACTTGTTAAACTGCTGCATTACAGGTAAAATGTAGGTAAAACTCTGAAGCCCTTACTACTGCTTGATGCTAATTTGCATAATTCTAGGTGATTTATTGCTATAACATTCAAATAAATAGAGTACAATAATCCGTCATTCCGAATATGGTCAAATGCCTTTGATATATCAAGTGCAACCGTCTAACCGCTGCCATATTGATGGTCGCTAATAATATTAAATCCTTCTAGATATTTTTGAAAAGGCTGATTGATCGCCTTTTCCATAACTTTCTATATTATTGAAAGCAGTGCGCTAGCCGGAAGTTCTTTGGCAAGGTCTTCTTGCCTTTTTTGGGCATCGGCTGAACGGTAGCGTATTTCCAGCAGAAAGGCAACATTTTATTTCAGTAGGATATGTCAATAGAAAACTGGTGTTAGTTCGCTCGCGCATTTTTTGAGTACTGTGGCAGGTATTCCATTAGCGCCAGGAGCTTTTTTGGTATCTAGCTTCATTAAAATTCGTTTTATGATACGCTGTCTAAAGTCAGTATCGAATTCACAAACAAGCACAATCGCCTACCCTACCAACAACCAACCAACCAATACCTCAATCAGACCCTGCTGAGTAATTTTTACCAAATTTTATTCATATTTTGTTTTTTGAATAATTCTTTAATTAATCTTAATATTTAAATCCATTTTATCAAAATTGTGATTAGAAATGTAAATGTCCTTGTACCAGCATTTAAAAAATTTGCAACGAACTATAAAAAAATGAACTTTATTACCAATGGTAAATAATATTAATGTATTGTATTGGCCTTAAACTTGCATTTTATTGAGCCCATAAAATTATTACATAACAATCATAATCATTATTTCAACATGAGAATATTACAGATGATAAGCTATAAAAATAAAAACAAATTATCAAAAAGTAAGTGTCCTCGTTGACACAACAAAACCATGTGAATTTAATCACATGTGACTGATACCTATCAGATTTATTTATTTAAAGATTATAAAGTATTTTCATTGCAAACATGGTTCACTTGTGTGTTCACGAGGCTAATTACAACGGCTATAATAGTTGCTGGTGTTCAGATCCGCCGCTAGCCACCTGAGCGCCCGCGTGCAAAACATAGTATGTGGAAAAGATTCGAGGAGGCCTATATCCACGAGTGGATAACCAGATTTCATAATTCTTGTACGGAATCGTGCTTTTTCTATTATCTGTACATAACCGTACCATCTTAGTTGCTTTCTTTCGATATGACCATATCTGTCGACTCAAGTTTCCTTCGATGGGTAACATTAATCCTCCATGTCTGCACTTTAAACCAGGGTTCTTTTAGTAACCTTTCCATAAGTATTTTATTTTCGTTCTTTTCTCACCTTGTGACTCCGAATTATTCCATTTAGATTGCTTTCCTTACGTGTGTTATTATTTTGTTAATCTCTCTGTCATTTTTTTTTAATTATTTTTTTTATTGGCAGAGCACACACGCTGCATGAAAATCCTGAAGCGATTCACGAATCTGTCTTTTTGTCAGAAGCGACCTCTCTTGCCAACGAGAAGAGGCTCTGGAGCCCCCAAACTTTGATATTATGTGGTTAAAAATAACGACTCAACAAACCATAAGGTTCATCTGCATCCTCTATCGATTAACAAGTGATACTAACTTTAGAACACTTTTCGCTTCTTGTGCAGACACCATCGATCATTTACAAATTAACTATCCAAATGCCGAAATTGCCATCCTGGGCGACTTTAATGTCCACAACATCAACTGGCTTAAATATTTAACTACTACCGACGAACAAGGTCGTGAAGCTGAATCATTCTCAATCAGCTGTGGCTTAACTCAGCTTATTGACGAATCAACACGGATCTCTGATCGAGACGGGGAGTTCGCGAGTCTTCTTGATCTGTTTTTAACCACCAATCTGGAGATTTACACAGTCACCATCGTAAATCCGCCGTTAGGTTTTTCCGACCATAAACTGCTTTCAACATCGAGTATCCTACCAATCAGTGACAGAAAGGCGCCTAAACAGCGCAAGATTTGGCTCTACAAATTTGCTAAATGGGAAGATCTCATGAAATATTTTCGAACTTTCCTTTGGTTAGACGTTTCTTTTCGATCCGACGACCCATCTGACTGCGCCTGGGAGGTTTCCGATGTTATTTTGGCTGGTATGGAAGCTTACATCCCTTTTTCGAAGAAATATCCTTCCAACGGCAAGCCTTGGTTTGACCGAAAATGCAAAAAAGCTGTTGCTTCTAATCATCTTGCCTACCGACAATGAAAATCCTAACACCATAAATCATAACACCTTTGTTCGTGCCCGGAACAGATGCAAAGAAAGTATCGACGAAACCAAGGAGGCACACAGTCAACGAATTAGAAACAAACTTCTCGCTTGTCCCAACAAATCCAGATCCTTTTGGTCAGTCGCTAACGCAGTTAGTCAAAATTTCACCAAATCCACCAGACCACCACTCACACGGCCAGATAATTCTATTGCAACAACACCTGTTGAGAAAGCGAACTTGTTGACTTTGCTTTACATTCTACTGTCGATTTTCAAGGAAAAACACCTCCTACTATTCCCATAGTGCAGTCAAGGATGCCCGATATTATCTTCAGACAGCGTATCAAAAAACGTATTTTAATGAAGCTAGACACCGAAAAAGCTTCTGGCGCTGACGGAATAACTGCCGTAGTTCTCAAAAACTGTGCAAGGGAACTAACATTAGTTTTCTGTAGATTTTTCGACCTATTAGGGAAGATTTCCTTCCTGTTGGAAATGTGCCACAGTTGAGCCGATACCTAAAAAAGGCAAGAAGACCTTGCCAAATAACTACCGACCAGTCGCACTGCTTTCAATAATATCGAAAGTCATGGAACAGGCTATCAATCAGTATCTTCTAAAATATCTTGAACGATTCAACATTATTAGCGATCACCAATGTGGCTTTCGTAAACATAGATCAACAGGAAAACTTCTGACTTATATAACACATGTTTGGAACAACGCAATTGAATACTTTGGAGAATCTCGAGCGATTGCTCGTGACATATCCAAGGCATTCGACCGTGTTTGGCACGATGGACTGTTAGCTAAGTTACGCTTCTCTGGTATGTCTGAAAAGTTCTGTTTGTGGCTCTTATGTTTCCTCAGAGAGCGTTCTTTACGAGTGGCAGTAGACAGATCTGTTTCTCATTTACATTAACGATCTGCTGTAAAAGACCGGGAATCCAATCTACAGCTTTGCAGATGACAGTACGCTTATCTCTTCATTCACTTTAAACGCTCGGACATCAGCTATTTAGACGAATATCCACAGACAGCAGGAAGTCATTCAACTTAACAAAGACCTGGAAGAAATTCTATCTTGGTGTGAGAGTAACCAAGTGGAATTTAACGCTGCTAAACCCCAGGCGGCAGTTTTTTCTAAAAAAGTTAAGATTGCTGAATCCGACGTAGTTACGTCGGGGCATTCCATTGTTCTAACATCGTCACTCAATTTGTTGGGCGTTAATTTGGGAGCAAATATGTCCTGGCATGAACATGTTGCAGGCATAGCAAGGAGAGCTTCTCAAAAGTTGGGAATATTATTTCGAACCAGAAAGCTTTACACTCCACAACAACTGTTAATTTTTTACAAAGCTCAAATTCGACCAACTATGGAATACTGCTCCCATGTTTGGGGCTCCGCTCCCAAACATACATTGCATTTGTTGAATTCTATTCGGTTGGCGACTTGAGCCTATTCTACAAGTATTCTCATGGAAAGAGGGATGTAGCCCGCTTAATTCCTCCCAGTGCGGTGCATGTTAGAAATACACGTTGCGCTAATACTTCACATCCGTATGAGGTTCAGCTTGTTACTCCTTGTACGACGCTTCTGTCTTTTATATGAAGAACATCATCCCTTTGGAATAATTTGCCCAGGACTGTGTTTCCCACCGAGTACAATTTACAGCGATTCAAGGACAACGTGAATCGCTTTTTCCGCACACATGTCGCTCCTGTAGCGCTTTAGGGACTTCCCTGCAGCATGTGTGCTAGACTCATAAAAAAAAGTCTTGAATCGCTGTAAATTGTACTCGATGGGAAACATTTTCTCTCTCTCAATCCTTTCACCCCAATGCGAGTATCGGTGACACTATGCAGTGCTGCGTCAACAGTCATTCTTCAGGCATCTCGATCTTGCGCGACCTGACTTACTACAAGCTTTTACATTACATTAGTACGGTATTCGGTATCTCAAACGCATCGATTCGTCTTTTGTCTGCTTGTTTGATGGTCCATATTTCCGATGCGTAAGTTGATATGGGGAATATAAGGCTGGAGAGCAATCTTAACTTTGTATTTTTTGTAACAGTTGGATCTTTCCAGATCTTAGTGAGTTTGATCGTCGAGTTTTTAGCCGTAGCCAAACGTCTTCTTACTTCCTCCCTCATTTCTACGTAACGTATAATACCTATCACTTCCGATAGGTATTATACACATTTGCGCGTTGCATCTGTTTATAACCTTGAATACAACAGTTACAAGAATCACGCTTATCAACAGTCATGAAGTTTAACAAAATGTCCCGCCATTTCATAAAAATTTACCAGACTTACCAACCCACCCTCGTAAATGCCTCATCGCTTCTTGTGATTCTATTCATTTTTCCTTCTGTTATTCTACTCTATTTCTGATAAATGTTATCCTGTCGGTAACCAAGATCGATTCTAGTTCATATTATTTTACGGTAAAAGTCACTTGCAAGATCTGACTCGATTGAATCATTTTAGAACGAGACTATTTACGTATATAAACTCATTTTACACCCATCTCGTATAAGAAGCAGCTGGGGTTATCGATGCAATTTTTTTCCACTACCGGTTTGAGAAAAAGGCCAAAATACTGCCCACAAAAGACCACTGTTATTAATTACAAAAATACGTTGCGTGAGTCGGAGGCGCGCTACGATCGGGAATTTTACATGCAAAAAGTTAGTAACAGTTCAGGTGTGTTATTTTAACCTTAGTAAAAGTTGTGTTGCAATTTTAGTGTTGTTCCAAATGAGAAAAAGTGCACGGAAGTTTTTTTGTCGTTAAAATTGTTGCCAAACACTCATATAATGTCCCATGCCATGTATAAAGAAATTTAGTATTATCTTAATAGACCGCGACAACGCTGTTCTGGCTTTTCCCAATCAAAAGAAGCTATCAAAGCCGTATGTGTGTTTTTGTGTCGACAGAAATTCTGTTAGAAAGAAAAGTGATGACGCGTCAAATGCACATCCCTCACAATGCCTCAATTTATTAAAAGAGATTTCGCAATAAGAGTTGACAGTAACGTTACTAGCTAAACAGAAAAATTTATGAAAATATGAAAAACTATGCTAGAAAGCGACGGTCCATAAATGATTAAAATGGAAAACTACGTTAGCTTAGATTCGAAGCCACTTGAGTGGTTCTCTCTGTAAGATATTCTCAAAAAAAGGATTTATCTTACCACACCAAAAGTTTTTAACGGTAAGATTGACGGATATTTTAAATAATTTCAAATAGTGGGAATAATTCATAGTCTGGCGGTGTATTAGTTTAAGGTTTCCATTGATGAATTTTCGTGTTTACTTACTTTACTTACTTAATCCTTAGCCATGATACCTCTCGGTGTAGGCTGGTGTGAGTGGATTGGGTTAGGTTGAGGTCTTCCATATTTCTCTCCATCTTTCTCTATTTCGGGCTAGCCTTGTTGCCTCCTCCCACCTCACTCCTCTCTTCTCCATTGCTCCTCTTAGTTCCTCCCTCCATGTTCTTCGTGGTCTTCCTCGACTTCGTTTTCTATTTTCTCTTGCTTTATACACTCTTCTTACCAGTCTCTCCTCTCCCATTCTTTGTACCATATACGAGTATGTCCAAACCACCTCAACTGACTTTCTTCTATTTTCTCCTGTATCGGCTTCATTTCCAGTGTTTCCCGTATATTAACGTTTCTTATCCTATCCATTCTTGTCGTTCCTTCAATCTTACTGAGGAATCTCATTTCGGTGCTTTGTATCTTACTTCTGTGACTTTGTGTTGTTGTCCCCACTTCAGATCCGTACGTAATTATTGGTGTCGCCACCCTTCTGAAAATTTGTAGTTTTGTTGATTTTGGTATTTCTTTTTTGCCTAGGAATGTGTTCTTGATACTGATTAAAGAGTTTCCCCGCTGCCTCTGTCCTCGCCCTAATCTCCCCATCCAACCCCCCATCCCTCGTCACCATTGCACCCAAATATTTGAAACTCTCCACCTGCTGTATCTTTTCTTCTCTTAGGTATATTTCATGCGTTTTGTTCTTCTGGCTTATGATCATTGTCTTCGTTTTTTTCACATTTATACTCATATTTATGCTTTCCAAGCTTTCGTTGTACACTTTTATGGTAGGCTTTCGTTCAAGTTTTTCCCTTTTTTTGCAATCAGTACCATATCGTCAGCGCATGTTATCTCCGTTATTCCAACTCTCTCCATATTCTTGAAACCCTACCCAGTATTTCTTTGTTTGCCTTTTTGCAGTTTTTATGGCCTCGTCCATGACTACCGAGAACAGCAGTGGACTCAGTATACACCCCTCTCTGACGCCTTTAGATGTTTCGAAACTCTTTGACTTTTCATGTCTTACTCTAACATAATTTGTTGTTTGTCTATATAGACATTTTATTCCATTTATTGTTTTTTTCATCAATTCCTCTATTCTCCAGGGTCCTCCAGATGTCTTCTCTGTCTGTTCTATCAAAAGCCTTTTCCAGATCTATGAAACATAGATGTACTTCTCCTGCTTCTCTTAGGACTTTTTCGCTCACTTGCCTGACTATGAAGTTGGCATCTGTCACCTCTCTGTTTGGTCTGAAACCAAATTGTGTATCTTCTAGTGTTTCCTCGAGTCCTTCTCTCAGTCTTTTCTTCATCACTCGTGCGTATAGTTTTCCTACTGCGCTGAGTAATGTGATTCCTCGGAAGTTATTACAGTCTCTTGTGTCTCCCTTTTTGTGTGTGGGTACTATGATTCCCATTTGCCATTCTTTTGGCGCGGTTCCTTCCATGTATATTTTGTTCATCAATATTTGCAAAATTCTTACCATTTTTCGTTTCCGGCTTTTATCATTTCCACCGTTATGTTGTCCTGTCCTGGCACTTTGCCTGCTTTCATTTTGCTTCTTGTCGCTTTGATTTCTTCTTTGGTTATCTTTTCTTTATGTTCATCTCTCTCCCTCCCTCTTGTCTGCTTCAAGGTGTTTGCTCTGTTTATTTGTTGTGTAATATCTCTCCCTTCTAAAAGGTTCTTGAAGTACTGCCTCCGTCTTTCCATGATTTCTTGTTTTTCTGTTAATATTGTCCCTTGTTCATCTTTTATATTTCTTCGTATGGTTTCTTTGTTTTTTTCTTTGATTACTCATCACTCCATAGAACAGTTTTTGATTTTCGTTGTACGCCTTTCTCATTTTTTCTCCAAACTCTATCCACATTGCTCTCTTTCCATCTTTTACCAGGTCTTTAACCACCTTCCTTTCTCTTTTATATTCTTCGTAATGCTGTTGCGTCTTCTCGCTTAGGTAGTTCTTCTATTTTCTCCTTGTTACTTTAATTGCGTTCTTTATTTTTTCATTCCACCACTGTGTCTTTTTACATTCTTTGTTTACAATCTTTGCGGTCCCACACACCCCTTCGGCTGCTTTTAGTATTACTTCCTTTATCTTCGTCCACATATCTTCTATTGTTCCCCGCCCCGTTATGCCTTGCATGTCTTGTTGTATCTGCCGTCGGTATTTGTCTCTAAGTTCCTGTCTTTCTAGTTTATAGCATCTTATCTTTCTATTTTCCACTTTTCTTCCCTTCTCTTCCTTCAATTCCACTGTCTCTTTTTGCCACTTCATAAGCACTAAATAGTGGTCACTACCAACTTCTGCTCCTCTCCTGACTTTTATGTCCCTCACCTTCTTCCATATATCTTTGGTTACCAAGAAGTAATCTATTATTGACTTTTCTTTTCTGCTCAAGATTTCTCTTGTATATTTGTGTACGTCCTTATGTTTAAAGTGACTATTTGTTATGATCAGCTCGTTTTCTGTGCAGAAGTTTATTATTCTTTCCCCATTTGTGTTTTTAGCATTTTCCCCTTCCTTTTCTAGGCACCACTCGATATCTCAATTTACGTTTCCTACTTTTCCGTTTAGGTCTCCTAGGATAATTATGCTACGATAGCTTACATTCGAAGCCACTTGAATGGCTCTCTCTATGAGATATTCTCAAAAAAGGATTTATCTTAACACACCAAAAGTTACTCAAAAAGTATTGTCTGTGCATATGCCAAAATTCAGTTTTAAACGGTGCCTTCCTTCATCGATGATGTGTAAAAGTTTCAAATAGTGGGAATAATTCATAGTCTGGGGGTGTAATAGTTTAAGGTTTCCATTGATGAATTTTCGTGTATACTTTATTATTGTTTTTTCCGTTTCTTCTCACTTAGTACTTACGTTACTATATTTCTATTATCTCTGAAATTAGCGGAGATAGGACACATTGAAGTGCATTTTGTCTGATTCACTTGGATTTTCCATGATTATTGCTTCAGACCCTTCACTAAGTAATCGACGTATTTTTCACATCAGTTTATTAAAAATTAATCGTTATTGGCGTAATATAATAATGATGCCGATTACAATATATGATAATAAAGTTCAAACCTTTAAGATTCGATTTTTTTCCCGTTGAAGATATTAAATAATCTACCTTTGTAGATAAGAAAAGTAATTATTGGTATTGCTAGCACGTATACACCTATAGATTTGACAATTTTCTTTTGCTATAAATATTTATTAACGCGCGATTTAAAAGAGTGTACATGGCAAAAAGAAGTAATTAATTTTTGTTCCTCCGCTACAAAACAAATTAAGATGAAGATGAAAAAGAGACCCCCATCATTAATAATACGCAAAGGTAAGAGTATAAAATTTTACATACAACTGACATATAAACTCCTGCCTATTTTTTTTATCCTTCAACTTCCCACCTGAGTAGGGATTTTACCCTTTGTTGTAAACCAACTGTTTTTATTATTATATTGTTTTGCCCTTTAACTACGCCTATGAGTTTAATACAAGTCATAGTTTAACAATAATCAATTCTCAATAAAAGATATACCATGTACCCTTACTAATACCTCAATTAATTATTTTGTTTGTAAACTGCTTGATGGCGTCAAGAAGTCGCCAAACTTATTTATCATTACCATGATAGGTAAATATTTGTTAGTTAAACTTAAGAGTACGCCTATGGTAAATTTTACAGAGTAAAAGTGTCAAATAACAAGCGGTCATCTAGAGTGGACATTATTATTATATGATTACACAGACCAACAAAAAAAATATTTGTAAAAACTTTTCAAACCAATACATCTAAGTGTTCTGTATTTTTGGGTGCTGAAACCGTATCTGGTATTAGTTTTTTTGTATCACTCACAGTTCTCTCACAATATGACATCGATTAAATTTTAAAATACGGAAAATTTGATTCATTAAAAAAAAAATAAACTGTTGATCTCTTGTTCTATAATGGTGAATAGATGTTCCAGATTTCAATAAATGTTTTTCTTTCATCCTAGAACCAAGCAATTCTGCTTTTTCCTTAGTCAAACCCAAATCTCTCACTAAATCATTTAACTCAGCTTGTGTAAACAACTGTGGTTTTAAATTTTCTAGAGAACATTGAAACTCATCATCATCCGGTCGACTTTCATTAAATTTGGGACTGGAGTGTAAAACGTCATCAATAGACTGAGGTGGCTTAGGGACAGGAAGTTCCGGTCCATATCCTACCGGCCGATTAGCTGAAGTAAAGTTAGGATAGACAATTACTTTCTTATTTTTCGAGTTATATCCAGAAACATCAACGCTGCAAAAATAACAATCATTTGAATGATTTTCTTGCTCTCTCCATACCATGAGCACTGCAAATCTAAAAGCTTTCTTTTCTTTCTTATGCCATTTCGTAAGATCCTCGACACAAACATAACGTACTTTTTTCTTGATTACCGATTTTACACCAAAATATGCAAAGTATACTTTTTTTACAAAGTAATGTTTCTTTGATGTTTTTTAACTACAAACTCACCGCATATATAACAAAAAGTGTTGGGAGAGTTTTTACAACCACGATTAGCCATACTTTGAGTGTGAATTAAAGCACATGGGTTAAACACTGCAATGCGAGATTATATTAACTGGACGAAAACAAACAGCTATGACATTTATCGGAACTGCCAACCTAATAACATTTGATTTTACTGCCAACGTTATAAAATTCTGATTTTATTGCCAACCTAATAACATTCGAATGGTAAAAAATAAACTTTTCACATTTTGAATATTAAAATGTGAAAAATATTATTATTTTCGGACTCAGCACATCAAAAAACATAGGAATCAGGTAAAATTATTAAAAAAGTTTTTTCATTGTTGGCCTGTGTTATTATTATCATTAGTATTACATTATTACAGAAACATTCTTATTTATTAATTAATTAACAAAGTACCAAGTATATTATTACTACAAGCAACGATTTTTATATTTATATTAAAATAATAAATACCATAAAATTTCCTTAATAAAAAGTTAGAAGTTTTTATCAAGTATTATTTTTGATCGACTTACAAAATAAAGCGACGCACAGTGTGTCGACTAGTGCAAGTTAGCTGGACAAAATTATTTTTTCACTTATTTCAATTGTTTATGTATATTCTAGGCATATTAAGTTATTTTAAGAAAAAATTCATCGCGTTGGTTTTTTTTTATGGGCGTGGCTAACTTTTTCCCCTAAATTAGTCAGCTAAGCAGACATATTTAACGATAACTCGGGAACAACTTGTCAGATTTTTATAAATAAAACATTAAAAAATGCGTAACAAAATTTTATTAAAGTTGATTGAATATTATTTTATTCTATCTTTTATCGTTTTGGAGTTATTTAGAAATTAATGGAGAGAAAAATTTTTTTTTCGTGTAAAATTCATTATTTTTTTTCGGTAAAAAAGCGCAATAAACAAAAGAAAAACAAAATATTATTTTTGTTTTTGTTTATGTTTATGTTTTATTTAATAAGGCTTGCAAATTTATTTCAGCACGAGTTTCTGTTATAGCAATGTGCTCCTCTGCAGGGTAACAGGCCTGTTTAGACTTTTTTAAACTAAAATATGACGGAAACACATTATGCCCCGCCTTCATGGACCACTTCCTAGTTTGTTTGTAAGAATGCGTTGTTGACTTAGAATCTATATAGTAAGCTAAGGCTTCGTCACTACTTAATTGCCTAGGATTAACGGAACTGGTAATTTTAGACTTAATAATATTATCTGGGCTCTCACTAATGTCTAATCACATTGGCAATTTTCCTTTGCCCTGCTGAACGCACAGCAATTTCGGCAGCAGTCACCAATTCACTGACACTTCGGGATTCTACGAGATCCACGACGCGACGTTTCTTCGTCTTAAACGACGATTCCTCGAAATCTTTGCGAGGTCTTCCTGCAGGAGTCATATTCTCACTTGATGTTGAAGGTTGTGGCGCAAAAGAACTCGCAGTAAACTGTATGTCTGCTTCATCCAACCAATTCTTATTTTTAATTAAAAAAACGCTCCTTCGACTTTCCTGAAGCCAACCATTTGGCACCAAATTTATTAGACAAGTTGGATATCTTCAACTTTATTTCTTTTTAGCTGCTTTCAGTAATGTCACCAAAGTGAAATTTTGAAGAAAGAAAGTCATATACACGCGAGTTTTTTTCATTCTTCATGTGTTTCAACCACTCCTCAAAAAAGGCTACCCTTGAAATAGAGTAAACGTGTTCTGGAAAAAAAAAAAAAAAAAAACATGTTGTACTGAAGTGTGCTAAACAATATGTGTATTTTTACGAAGAATAAAGTTATTTCTGTGCAATATCTAAAAACTAGCCCGGATAGAGGTGAATGTCTGTATACTCTGAACTTTCAAAGTTTTTTTTAAAAAAAAAAACACGCTAAAATATATAGGCTATTTAAAAAAAATACTAAAAATTCAAATTAATAGATTCTGATTAAAAAATACATTAAAAAATAGTACTTACCCTCAGTATTAATATTCATCACAAAAACTTTCACAATATTACAATATGTCACTATAAGATGTGCACGAAAGTGTCGCTAAATTGCAACTGATTGATTGAAAGAGCTGCATTAAACTCATTACCTGACTTCTGACGCTTATGACTCGCCACTTGCAAATTTGATAAACAACCTTTTCTCGGAATTCGGGGTTTGGTGGTGTTGTTTACGTTTTGCAAATAAGATTTCCTGGAAATCATAACATGAATTTTGTCCACCTAGCATGTTCTATGCGACACACTGTGCGACGGTCGGTTATAACACCTTTCTCATATTCACATTTATAGGATATCGGCAAGGATGTCATAATATCCGTCAATGTTGTCCAAGTGCCGAAACATACATTTCTGTATTTCACAGCAAGTTTTAGACAACGCGATAGTGCTGCCACGGACGTTATTGCATTCTGTAAACAACTACTACCTATGTACGTGGCCAGGCCAAATATATTTATATGTTATTAAATAAATTAATAAATAAGTAACCCTCCTGCCGGGATTGAACCCGAGACCTTCTGCACCGCAAGCAATTAAATTCAAAATCCTTTATTCAATTCTAAATAATTTACAAGGTACAAGAAATCTACATGGTTCTTCCGATTTATAATTACAATATAGTGATTAGGACTATATTCATTTATAATAAAATAGTCTTTCGACTGGCTGTTAGTCTACCTTTTGCTAGTGTTTGTATCGTCTTTAAGCATCGACATATAGTTGCTTTCGACGGAGTAGGCTCAATTTTTTCCCATCCAAAAGCGATGTTTAATGAACACACGAAATTCTTTTTGTTCCAACATTTTGCAAAAATTAAACGTTGCGTCACTCAAACGGCTGTAAGTCGCAGTCTAGTAGACAAAATGTAATAACAAGTTTCTGCGAATCTTCTGAGAGTTGACACTAACTGAAAATCATATGGTTTTTTGTTTGTCTCTCAGAAAGTCTTGGGACCTGTTTTCAAAAAAGGTGACAATTGTTATGGAACCAACTATAGACCAATCAGCATTATTAATAATTTTTCTTCGAAATTATATTAGATGATTATCTATATAACTCAATTAGTACAAAGATTTTAATGCAGCAACACAGTTTCATGAGGAGCCGTTCCACAGTTTCAAATTTATTTTATTTTACGCAGAATCTTGCGGAATCGCTTGATGCGAGTGAACAAACTGATGTAATTTACACCGATTGCTCTAAAGCCTTCGATCGGCTGGACCATGGGATTCTATTAGACAAACTGTTCGCAACTGGTTTTTTAGGTCAGTTATTGTCTTTTTTCGAATTAGATTTAGTAAACTGCAAGCAGTTTATATCGTGTTATGGTCAGAACTCTTTTAATTTGTTGCCACATATCTTGCAGTTACGGTGAGGGTTGAATATCTACTTTATGGGAATGATAACGATAAATTTATATTGCAGAATCAAAGACTTGAACGATTGCGTAAGGCTACAGAATCGCTTTAATCGAATGAATGATTGGTGTAACGACAACAGACTACTTTTAAATACGCAGCGTTTTCACCTTTACCAAAAAATTTAATTCATTATAATATAATTATAGTATGAATGGCCAGGTTCTCAAGTGATCTCAGTCGGTGTGTGACTTGGGTGCTGTACTAGGCCCTACATTATCTTTCCGAGACCATATTGCAAAGGCTACCGCTGACCGTTTTAAACTATTGGGTTTTATCATACTAGCCCAAGAGGGCGACCCGCAATTTTGACCTGTCTACTAACCATCTGTCTAGTTATTCATTCTATCGGCCGAGTCGAATAAAAGCCTTTAACGTTGATTTTGCAACCCCCGTGCCCTGGAATGTCCAAAATGCTACATCCAAAAATGGACTGTCGTCACCACTTGAATCAAGTACCGTAACGCCCAAACCGGGCTCAGCTTTAGGACCCAGGAAACGTCGATCCAAAAATGGACATATACCATACCATATAAAAAAAACTCGAAAAACGACCGTTTTTTGGCTGGAAAACGCGTGTCCAGCTTCGTCCGCCAGCATTGGGGGCGTCTGCCTCTTGCAGGTTCCCTTATCAAGAACAAACTAAATTTATTAATTTCATATGGTTAAATCACAGTCCATTTTTGGATCGACCTTTTTTGGGCTCTAAAGTTAGGTCCGGTCTCAGCGGCGTTTGCCTGCATTCTAGGGCACGGAGGCCGCAAAATCAACATTAAAGGCCTTTCTTCGACACTCAATCTGATATGTTATATTTTTATATATATCTGAACCAGTCGCGTAAATTGTTCATCCAAGAGTGACGTCGTCTACCTAGACCTCTCTTCGCCTCAAGTTTGCCCTGGAGTTTGAGCTGCAACAATCGATATTTTTCATGCCTCATGATATGACCCAGGTAGTATGAGCTTTTGCAAAGTACTGACCATTCCCGGTTCTTTGCGCATTTTTCTACGAGGACATTTCATTTGTTATATGGGAATTTTCAGTATTCGACGTGTATCGTCGTCACATTTCAAAACGGTAATTCTTTTTAGTATAGTTTCACTGCCTGTCCACACCCCCTACAGTAAAAGAGAGAACACGTAACACTAAACACTCGAATTTTTAGTGGTAGACTAAAATTTTTGATAATGAAAAATTCTCTCGTCTGAAGAAATGCTAATCTGACCTTTTCAATTCGGCATTTAATTTCCGCCTCGTAATGTATCGTAAATGATCGTACCCAAATAATTAAACGTCGGTAACCTCTCAACTCTCCTGCCTTCCACTGTCAGAGGTCTTGATTCGGTGTGTGGTTTCTTGGACACCATTCACTTTTATTTCACTCTGTCCAGTTAATGCCTGGTGAATTATTTGTCCAGAGTATATATTAAATAAGGTTGGAGAGAGAACGCATCTCTGACGTACTCCCCGATAAATCTCGATCTCATTGGATGTACTACTGTACTTTTATCACAGCCCTTTATATATATATATATATATATATATATATATATATATATATATATATATATATATATATATATATATATATATATATATATATACATACATATTTTGAATAATCTATAAATCTATAAAAATATATACACATATTTTGAATAATCTGCGAATATCTGCTCTCAATTCTACAATTACTTCAACTATTCCATATTGTCCAAATTTCAATATAGTCAAACGCTTTCACATAATCCACATACGCCACACAAATCTTGAAGTTATATTGCTTTGACTTTTCTGTTAGACTTCTTAAGACTTGAAGGTGGTCCAATGGACTAAAGCCTTGTCGAAATTTGACTTGTTCTTTGGCTTAGTAAGCATCCAATTTATTTATGAGTCACGCAGTTATTATTTAGGGATTTCAACGGGTACTAAAAAAATTGGCTAAAAAAATATTTAATTAAAAAGGTAAAAATAGAAAGTAGCTACAATTAATACAGTATTAGAAATGTATCATATTAGGAACGACAAAATAAATAAATGTACATCTAGTTGAACGTCACTATCATAATCATATATAAATTTATTATGAGGGTTTCAATATCGTTCTATACAGAAATATCGGAATTTTCAATTTTAATGACATGATTACCAGAATTTTTCCAATTTTCCACAGGGATCTCGTTACAAGTGGACTTAAAGTTGTTGTATTTTCAGCTCTTATTCTCGACTTAATCAGGTGTCATATATGTTCTACACCAGGGGTGCTCAAACGGTCGATCGCGATCGACAAGTCGATCGCGGATGCTTTTTGCGTCGATCTCGAGAAAAAAATTCCGATATAGAACTATTCACAGATTTTGTTTTAGGTAACTAAAACAAAATGTAATGAATAAACTACTAAAATTTATTCGATCCACAATTAGGCCAGAATAACCCCATCATCACTTTCTTTTATCGTAATAACCCCCTGCTAGCGGCAAAAGGCGGCTTTATCAAAGGAACGCGCGGTACTTGTCAAAGAAAACCCGCGTTTTTCATTCCCGCTGATTTTTCTAGAAACTTCGTTCGCGCCGATATAAATGTTGCGCCTGCAGAAATAGGAGTCAGTCTGAGTTGTAACTTGAAGGCGATACATCGATACAAAGTTTATTAATAAATAGTCTAAAATGATTGCGGCGAAGAAAAGTAAAACTTATCATTTTAATAAGGATTAGGAGGGAGAATTTTTCTTTTGTATGGTAAAGGATAAGTGCATTTGTCTCATTTGCCGTGCGTCAGTTGCAATACCTAAGCGTGGGAACTTAGAGAGGCATCATAAAACGGTTCATAAAAACTATGAAAAGGATTTTCCGTCACAGAGTGAATTAAGAAAACGAAAAGTACGTGATTTGATAACTTGTTTGAAAAAAGAACAAACCATGTTCACAAGACCAGCCAAACAATCAAAAGCTGCAACGATCGCGTCATTTAAAATATCTCATATATTGGCGAAACACAAGAAACCATTTGATGATGGATTGGTTGTGAAGGAAGCATTTATTGAAGCGGGTGAGACTTTATTTGGAGATTTTAAAAATAAAACAGAGATTATGTCTGCTATTAGAGAACTTCAGTTATCTCGTCCGACTGTCACAAGGCGTGTTGAAGTCATGAGTCAGGACATGGCAGGTAAACTAAAACATGATATCATGGAATGTACATAATTTTCTTTACAGTTCGACGAATTCACCGATATGACAGACACTGCCCAGCTGTGTATTTTTATTCGAATGGTATTCAATGACATGTCAGCTAAGGAAGAGTTTTTGACAATGATTCCTCTGAAAGGAAAGACCCTTGGCGAAGATATATATGACGTTTTCTTCAATTTTGTAACAAACTACAAGCTACCAATATATAAACTAGTGTGCATTACAACCGATGGAGCACCAGCAATGACTGGAAACAAAAACGGTTTTGTGGCATTGTGTCGAGCTAATGATGATTTCCCTTAATTTTTCTCCTTCTATTGCATTATACATCAACAAGTTTTGTGTTCAAAAGTTCTAAACATGGAGGAGATTATGGGCACTGCAATAAAAATTGTGAATTCTATCCGTGCACGTAGCTTGCAACGACGGCTTTTTAAATAGCAGTTGGAAGATAGTGAGTCAGCTGAACACACTGATTTAGTTCTTCACACGGACGTCAGGTGGTTGAGTCGCGGAAAATTCCTAGAAAGGTTTCAAGAATTATTGCCCGAAATAACAGCTTTTCTGGACAAAAGAGGTGATGATACTCAGATGCTGAAAAAAACGGAAAATGGCTGACTGATTTGGCATTTTTGACAGACATCACAATGCATTTAAACACCATTAATTTGGAGCTTCAAGGTAAAGGAAAAACTATTATTGAGATGATTAGCGCAATAAACGCATTCAAAAATTAAATTGCAACTTATGCTAGATCAACTGAAAAGAAAGGATCTGAAAAATTTTCCGTCTTTGAAAGCAAGGATTCCTCAGTTGAATTATGATATTTATAAGGCAGAATTATCAAATATTTTGGGCCAATTCGAAATACGTTTTTATGATTCCAGTAAATTGGCAAATATCGCATCATTTATGAATTATCCTTTTTCGTGTAAAAACATTGAGGAATTAGCTACTGAAATAGCAAGTCAGTTTAACATGGACTCATGTTCTGTTGAAAATGAGTTAGTGCAGATTATATCAGATATACATCCCAAAGCCACAGCATCTGATACAAAATTCTGGTGTTTTATATCTGAAGATAAATATCCGAATCTAAGGCAAATCGCCCTTCAACTGACGGCGATGTTTGGGTCAACTTACTTGTGCGAGTTTGCATTTTCTGAAATAAAGATAATTAAGTCAAAATATCGCAATCGACTAACTGACGAACATATGTCATCATGCTTGCGATTAGCACTCGGTAATTACGTACCATCTTATGAAAAGTATGCTGAGGACATGCTTCGACATCCAAAGTCACTCTTTAGTTAAGTTTAGACACTAGAACTCGTTTGTTTTGTAAGAACCAATAAACTCGCAATTTTGAATAATTATGAGTTTTTTCATTGACATTTTAGAGCAGACCTACACTTACCTTGACTAAAAAAATGCATATTGTGCGGAAAACTAATATCTATGCCACGATACACCCTACCTAGACGACAATCCTGCATCACACTTACTTGCAGCCTCTCAGAGTCGATCGATCATAGTCTAACAATATTGAGGTAGATCGCCAGCAGTTCAAGTTTGAGCACCCCTGTTCTACACGATTAAAAATGTAGTAATATGGCGTCAGTCTTATAACAGTAGAACCCATTTCTTCCACCATCTTATCGCAAACATATTCTTTATTGATATTAAATTCTTTGAGTATTTGCACCAAGTCTCTTCGAAATATATGTCATTTACTACCATACAATTTTTGTATTTAATTCTCCCGAGTGACACGAGAATGTATGACCTCTTTCGGAACTTTTATGAAACCGAGCTGAGTTTCTCCGGATTAAAAACGGGCAAGCCGCCCGCATACGGGTCTGCTATTGATAGGTAGTAAAGAGAAGAATAATTAAGAGTCCAACGGTATATGTTTGAACAAACTTTACAGATTTACTATAATACAAATAAATGTCACTGCCGTCCAGCTCCCATTGTTTTAATATTTCCAATAGTTTGACGTGTCTGATTTTATTAAAAGGCTTTTCGCAACCGGTAAAACAGACCAATACATCTTTATGATTATCAAGGCATTATTGCAGTAGTGCAATGGTAATAAATAAGTTTGTCCGATAGAATGAACAACTAAGCAGACGGTTAATCGACAGGTCAAAATTTCGGGTTTCCCTCTTTGTCTTTAAGTAATGATATAGACTCTGTGTGACTTTTGTATGGTCGCGACTGGAATATTTAGTGCTTGTTTGGTTCCCTTTTTATCACACACATATTCGAAGTATTGAGAAAATTCAAAAACGTTTTTAAAGTACGCAAATTTTAAACTTAGAGTATATCCCGAAATAGGGTATTCTTATGAAAATCTCTTGACTAGATTTTCAGTAGAAAGGATAAAGGGGCGGCGAAATAAATCACAAATTATATTTCACGTGCCTAGAACTACCGTAAGTAATTTACTAACTTTTAATCTACCAACTCCAAGAACCAACGTCCTAAAATTTCCCCTCTTTTTCAAATTTGCGAGAAATATAACCGAATGAATTCAATATTTCCAATTGCAGCGTGGCTACTGTAAAATGATTGTCGTTTTAAAATAAACTGTTATTTTGATGTAAGTTATGATCACTACAATATTCTAACATTGGGTGAAAAGTCCCGCGACTTTTCGAGATGTGGCAGCACAAACAAAAAAAAACCACTTAATTTGCAGTTAATGATTCGTGTAGAATTTTCATGACATTTTTATCTATTAATTTGCAAGTTACAGCTGCTGGAAAGAACGCTCTATCCAAATTTAAAAGGGTGGCTCCAAAGAAAGAGATTTGGCTCAAATGAAGAAGTCGAATGGGAAACTAAGGTTTATTTTAGAGAGCTCGACAACCAAACTACAAAAACATTGTTTTTTCTTAAAAAGTTTCGAGACTTTTTACTGGATACTCAAGTTTAAACATTTGATAATATTTTGTGCAGCAGAACTTTATTGATGGTGATAGCTGAAATGCTGTTGATATAGGCACAAAATTATGATGGTTACTCACACAATATTCGCTTCGGGGAAAGAGGTGTAGTTTACTGTCTGAAGACCAGCAGCGTGCGCGGTGGCGTAATTCTCCGAATGTTCATGTGTTAAAGCTTGTTGTATTTGCGGTACTGTGTTAACAATTATGGATAAAATATCAGTAAAAAGTTGCGGAGAGAAGTGTTGTGTGGTTAGCTGTCAAAATAGCAAAGGATATTCGCCCAATACAATATTCTAGGGCTTTTCTATAAAAAACGAAGCAACGAGAAAAATGGATTCAAGCAGTGAGACGTTCAAAGTGAGTTTATGAGAATTACAGTACTTTTATAGAGAATTTATTTATTGAATAAATACATTAAATTACTGAATAAGTACATTAAATTGTTTGTAAATGGATCCCTTTGGCAACCGACAAAATACTCTCGTATTTGCAGCCTCCATTTCATTAATAATCAAAAATCGGAATCCGAGTTTCTTGCCGCCAATATTTCCTATCATTTGACTGATAATCCTCGATCATTGTTGACGTAATGAATGATTGCATAAATATGCTTACATCGTCCTAAGCTTCAGCAACACAAGTTCACTAGACACCTATTATTACCCGATTTTCATCGAACTGCAACTATTTTTTTATACGTTTTTCTGTGTGTTATGTTTTTCCAGCTGAAAAAATCCACCTCGAATTTTTATATGGAAATTTCACGTGGTATTTTGGATGAAAATTCCAGGTATAATTTCCATCCAAAATACCAGGTGGAATTTTCAGATGGTAATTTTGGGTAGATTTTTTAGTGTTCCGTACGGAACACTTATAAGATCACTTTGGTGTCTGTCTGTCTGTCTGTCTGTCTGTCTGTCTGTCACACCCGATTTTCTCGGAAACTATTTGACATAGAAAGGTGAAATTTGGTAATAATATAGGAATTGATGGCCTCATCAGAGCCATGTAGTTTTGAGAACTAAATTTTGACTTAAGGGGTTAGTTTTGGGGGGTGAAGTCGGAAGTGAAAAAAAAAATTTTTTTACTAGGTCATCGAGTGTGGTGTCAAATGAAAGCTTGTGAAAACACGAGTAAAAAATATATATATAATATTATACTTGCGCGCACTTTTCTTTGTATTATTTTTAAAAATTCGCGAAAAATCGCTGTCCCGGGCCTTATCTCGAAAAGTACTTATCAAAAAATTTCGAAAAAATTCTGGAATATTCTCCACGGGGTGTAGATTGAACGAAAATTATCACGAGTGCATTACCTTTAATAATTTATATGGTATAAAAAAAAAACAAAAATTTCAAGGTCATCAGATTTCAGTAAAGATTGGAAACAAACTTTGTTGAAAACTCATTTGGAGTGTGTTTTATGAAGTCACTGATCATTTTATACCACCGTAACATAAATTTTGACTTAAGAGGTTCGTTTTGAGGGGTGAAATCAGAAGTGAAAAAAAATTTTTTTTACTAGGTCATCGAGTGTGGTGTCAAATGAAAGCTTGTGAAAACACGAGTAAATATATATATATATATATATATATATATATATATATATATATATATATATATATATATATATATATTAGTAATAATTCATCTACTTTTTCTTCATCAAACAGGTTCAAGAAATCCTATTGGTACAATTAGAAATATAGATAAAGTCCCATTTAATCCATATTTTGTATTAAAAGATTTAACAGGCTTTATTGTAATATTAGCTCTACTAACATTATTAACACTAAAAGAACCCTACCTTTTAGGAGATCCTGATAACTTTACCCCAGCAAACCCACTAGTAACCCCAGTACATATTCAACCTGAATGATATTTTCTATTTGCTTATGCAATCTTACGATCTATTCCAAATAAATTAGGAGGGGTAATTGCTTTGGTAATATCAATCGCTATTCTATATTTTTTACCATTTATAAATGGTACATTACATTATATAATATATATATAATGTAATACTTGTAATAATTTATTTGGTATATAAAAAAAACAAAATTCCAAGGTCACCAGTTTTCAGTAAAGATTGGAAACAAACTTTGTTGAAAATTCATTTGGGGTGTGTTTTGTGAAGTCACTGATCATTTTATGCCACCCTAACAAAAATTTTTATTTTAAAAACAATCAACGTACGGAACACTAATTGTGCAAGTTCAACTTGCACTTGACCGGTTTTTTTTAACTGGAATTCCTTTTCAACTCATGTTATTTATTTTTAAATACTTATTTCCTCGATTTTTTTTGTTTTTACTTACGTGTAATTTCACATTGTATGAAGTTACCGTTACCGAGCTAAATGCCATGAGTATTTATTACGGATGTTCCATCTAATTGATATTTTTTCATATTTATTACGTGCCCGGCAGCAATCAGAGCTTTACCCTCTTTTTGTGTTTCATTTCCAAAATGAAAATAATTTACAATTTGTGAAAAGCCGGTACTCAAAACAACTTCCATATTTTAACGTCTTTTTAGTGTTCCGTACGGAACACTTATAAGATGACTTCGGTGGCTGTCTGTCTGTCTGTCACACCCGATTTTCTCCGAACCTATTTGTCATAGAAAGTTGAAATTTGGTAATAATATAGGAATTGATGGCCTCATTAAAGCCGTGCAGTTTTGAAAGTCACATTTTGACTTAAGGGGTTAGTTTTGGGGAGTGAAAAAAAAAAATTTTTTAGTAGGTCATCGAGTGTGGTGTCAAATGAGAGCTTGTGAAAACACGAATAAATATATATATATATATATATATATATATATATATATATATATATATATATATATATATATATATATATATATATGTATACTCCCACTCCCACCTTATCTCGAAAAGTAATCATCAAAAAATTTTGAAAAAATTCTGGAATATTCTCCAGGGGGTGGAGATTGAACGAAGATTATCACGAGTGCATTACTTTTAATAATTTATCTGGTATATAAAAAAACAAAAATTTCAAGGTCATCAATTTTCAGTAAAGATTTCAAACAAACTTTGTTGAAAACTCATTTGGGGTGTGTTTTGTAAAGTCACTGATCATTTTATACCACTGTAACAACATTTTTTCTTTTAAAAGCAATCAACGTACGGAACAGTAATTGTGCAAGTTCAACTTGCACTTGACCGGTTATTTAGAACTAAATTATGGGAAATATTGGCTTTAACCTGAGATATTTTGGCCTCGCACTATGGGAATTAGCTTAAAATGAAAAACAGTTGAACTTTCCCTGAATGATGACGCCGTGCAAACCTTTTTTTATTGAGAAAATAATAAATTAAGCAGAAATAACGTCAATTTGTCATTTGAATCCATGTAAACATTGGTCGGAGAAAATACGACATTTTGACGTCTGGCGACGCCACTTGCTTCTTTGCCCGAAGCGAATAGGATCGAGACTTGACGAAGTTAGGCCTAATCAGAGTTGTTTTTAACGTGTACTGTGTACTTTTTGGACTTTACTATGCAGGTATTTCATTAACGCAATTTGCTTTCTTGGTATATAGCTTGCTTTACAAATATTTTATGAAACGCTGCCGCTGTTAGTACTCAAATTATGAACGTTACTTATATTATATACATTGTGTCAGCAATGATTGTGACTCGAAGTTCTCTGATTTAAAATTATCCAGAAAAAAAATCGTTTAAAATTAAAAAGAATTTAAATTTATTAAACGTTGCTTTACTCACGAGGTAAATAAATATTATCACTCCCAAAGGAAAACGATTGAAATCCATGGTTATTAATCTAACAAAATTTGTCTCTTTCTTATCCCTCCCAGGCTTTAGGAGTAATTTATCTTATGTTGAGATTTACCCTGTCATCGTACCCCGGGGGAAGACAAAATTTATTGGTGTTAAGGGTGTTTAAAATAGCCAGAAGCGGAACACATTTTATGGTCATTTATCTTTTAATTTTCAATAAAATGCAAATTCGAATATTGTAAACAAATGTAAAAATTTTATTTTATAGTCTGGAAATATTATAAACGTTTCTTTATATTAGGTGTGTTAACAGGGCATCATTAAAAATAGATCTTTCAATCAAAAACGAGGTTGGTTTTGTTGATCGTAATGGAACTAATTCCAAACCTGGAAATTCATTGCCTCATCGATCAATTGGCCTGCACGCATGGGATATGGGAAACATTAAATTCATAAAATAATGCTGGCATCCAATTTAAATTGTGATAATTCTAAATAATTTTGGCAACCCTTGATTGGAATATCCCATGACACCAATTGAAGTACGAGGGCAGCCTTTTTTAAGTTTTTACAACCGACCACTGAAATATGACATTACCATTGTTGCAAATTTTGACATTTGATATTGCTAAAACGGTGGCAGCTCAGAAATTGGCCGATTAGTTTCTTTACAGTAAGCGTTTAAAAACAGTTTAGTAAATAAATGGAAATTTTACGTGAAGGTTTTCGTTGGACGTTATTTACTATTTTAGTAAGAAAAATTGCCAAATTTTAATTTTCAAAATAAACAAAAAATTTCATAATTCATTTTTCTCATGAAAAGACCATACTTGAATTTTGTATTAGACATTTCGTCTACTCGAGTCCATCATCAACTTCAGTTTTTTTTAAATACGAGAATTTGGATCATATAAAAAGTGAAAAATAGACAAAAAAACTGTAATTTTAGAAGGCGGTGTTAACGAGATTAATGCATTAGGTATTTTTTTATTTATTAATAATATTTTTAAAGGTATTTTTTTAAGTAAAAATTTTAGGATACTTAAATTCTAATTGCAATAATAACGAGGATATTTCATTGCGCGAAACTTAAAATCTAACTGAGGTGAGAAAAGATTCCGCAAAGAAAATTTTACAACTCGAAAATTTTAAACCCTATAGTTGTCACCATGTGCAATATCCACAACAAGAGGATTATCGGTGAAGGCGTATATTCTGCAGGTGGATTCTTTGTAAAAGAGAACAAGACGGAAAATACGTAAAAGAAATTATGGTCAAACGATGGCAGGTAATAACGGGCAGCTCAGTAGAAATATCCACTATCAATTGACCTAAGGAAACAAGTATTTTCATTCATTTTTTTTTCATTTTATTCATGAAAACTGCATTTCAAGAAAGAGTTGGGGTTATTATCTGGTCAGGCATTCAAAATTCAAGTGTCGTAGGACCCTATTTCTTATATGATACTTTAACGGAACTTACATATTTGAACATTTTAAATAATGAATTACTAGATGTTCTAGATATTCGATCAGCGCGTAACTTTTTGTAACGAATCAATATCAGAAAAAACTGTGTGCAATTGATTTGCAGCATTTCGTCATGGCTGTGCTTCCGTCAGTGATGAATTTCGTGAAGGTCGACCAAAATCGGTTGTTGTTCCAAAAAACATCGATGCTGTGCGCAACATGATTAAAGAGGATCGGCATATGACTTACCGTGATATAGAGGCATCCTTAGGCAGGTCGAAGACTCCAGTACATTCGATTTTGCAGGAACATTTAGCTGTGAACAAGATCTGTTCCCGATAGATTTCGCATATGTTGACCGAAACTCAAAAACAGGCTCGTGTCAATTGACGTAATAAAATGCTGAAAAAATTCGGCAAACATGCAAAATCCGTATACGACACCGTAACAGGAAACGAAACTTGAATATATTCGCAGGAGCTGGAAACCAATAATTGTTGTTAATGTGTTCCAAGATGAACTGAATCCAGCAAAAGTAATTCGTTCGCGAAGCACTTCCAAGAAAATGATCACTTGTTTCTTTGATTATACGGACATGTTGCAACCATTACTTTAGAGGACCGAAGAAAAGTTAATGCTGAATGGTATACAACAATTTGTTTGCCAGAAGTCATAAATGAAATAAGGAAAAACAACCAAAAACGTCTCACAGCACGTCAAATAATTGATTATTTGACGGAAAAAAACATAGAATGAATGTCTCATTGCCCGTATTCACCTGATTTATCGCCTAACGACTTCTTTTTGTTCTTAAATGTCAAAAAAATGCATGAATAGCAATTTTCATCACCTCAAGAAACTGTTGAATCCTTCAGTGTTGAAAAAATGTTTCGAGAATTGGTTCGAACGCATGCAACAGTGTATAAATCTTAAAGGCGAATATTTTAAGAGACACTAAAACGATACGTACCATTTTTTTTTCTTTCATTGTTTTTGTACAAACTTAAAAAGTAGCTTTCGTAACTGTTTATACATTTTTTTTTTTAAATATATAATAAAAGACTGTTTTTAGTCAATTTCCACTGGTTTATTTATATTGCGATGACGCGTTTCGCTGTCGATGCAGCTTCTTCAGATCTACATTTTACACTGTCAAGTTAGGTTTAATGTTTACAATTTTATATAATTTCTTAATTATAATATTACACCTAATTAAATTACATTGATAGTATTGGAAAACCCGCACAGATTTGGAATTAGGAAAATAAATTCAATAATGGTGAATTGCTTAAATCTACCTGGTCGTACCTGTAGTTCTTAATCGACTTATTTGTATTGTCTCTAAAAGGTTTAGTTTTAAACCTTTTTGTTGGGTGTGTAAAATTTTGAAATTCTTGTTAAATGTGTGATTTTCTGTTAAAAGATGATTAGCATATGTTGAATTAGATTTTCTATGGATGATGTTTTGATGAAATTTTTCTTCCTGTTCTTTATTAAGATCACCAAGATTTTCAGGGAAAAAATCCAGATGTGAATCTAGAAAGTGGAGTTTTCTACTCATATTGCATTCCAATTTTTGATATTTATCTAACAACGTTGCGATAATATTTTTATAGTCTGGATGTTTGTGATTACCCAAAAAATGATGTACAACATTTTTGAACGCAAGCCAAGCTTCTAATTCGGTAATAATTATTCTCGCTTCAAATTCCTTCTTTTATTTTTGCATCAGATAATGTAGGAAATTTTTTACACAGATACTTAAAACAGTCACTTTCTTTATTTAGGGCGTTAACAAACTGTTTGATTAAACCTAAGCGGAGGTAACAAAACTTTTTTAGGATCGATTAAATTTTTTCGTAATATATAGTTTCAGGTTCAAGATTATTCCGAGGAGCCCATTATTTTTTTACGTAGTGTAGTTGTCGTGCTCTACTATCCCACTCACATAAAAAACAAGGATATTTTGTATATCCTGATTGTTGACCTAATAACATAACTTTAATCTCTCCACAAAGCTGCCAATCGTGATTTTGATATTGAATTTTATTGTGTAATAATTCCAAATTTTCATAAATCTTGCGAATGGATGTTGTTGCTATCGTAATTAACACGCTTTCTCACGAGAGGTCGCATAACTTATGGAAAGAGCGCCAAAATTTAATAGTTTGAATTATTTTTATGAAAAAAATTACCATTATATAAATTTTCTTTAAAATCTGATGTGATACGATAAAACGAGTGGTGAATTCGTAATCAGTGTCACCGAATTGATAAAAAAGGTAACAACATTTTAGACAATAAAAATCATATCGGCCTGTGTAATTTATCTGGTATAAATACAAAGATCGGTAACCTACTTTGTTTGATATACAGTCTCCATACACCATCTGCTTTCTATACAGCTTTTCTGTTATGTTTAACTAATTAATTGGAACTATGAGAAAACATGTTTAAATTAATATTTGAAACTCAACCAACTAGGATTAGTATAAAAAAAAACCGGTCAAGTGCAAGTTGAACTTGCACAATTAGTGTTCCGTACGTTGATTGTTTTTTTGAAATAAAAAGTTTTGTTTAGGGTGGTATAAAATGATCAGTGACTTCACAAAACACACCCCAAATGAGTTTTCAACAAAGTTTGTTTCCAATCTTTACTGAAAACTGGTGACCTTGAAATATTGTTTTTTTTTCTATACCAGATAAATTATTAAAGGTAATGATAATTTTCGTTCAATCTATACCCCGTGGAGAATATTCCAGAATTTTTTCAAATTTTTTTGATCAGTACTTTTCGAGATAAGGTAGGGGAGAGCGATTTTTCACGATTTTTTAAAAGTAATACGAAGAAAAGTGTGCGCAAGTATTACATTATATATATATATATTTTTTACTCGTGTTTTCACAAGCTTTCATTTGACACCACACTCGATGACCTAGTAAAAAAAATTTTTTTTCACTTCCGATTTCACCCCTCAAAACGAATCCCTTAAGTCAAAATTTATGTTACGGTGATATAAAATGATCAGTGACTTCACAAAACACACCCCAAATAAGTTTTCAACAAAGTTTATTCCAATCTTTACTGAAAATTGATGACCTTGAAATTTCTGTTTTTTTGTATATAACAGATAAATTATTACAGGTAATGCACTCGTGATAATTTTCGTTCAATCTACACCCCGTGGAGAATATTCCAGAATTTTTTCAAATTTTTTTGATAAGTACTTTTCGAGATAAGGCGGGTGGACAGCGATTTTTTTCGCGATTTTTTAAAAATAATACAAAGAAAAGTGAGCGCAAGTATTACATTATATATATATTTTTTACTCGTGTTTTCACAAGCTTTCATTTGACACCACACTCGATTACCTAGTAAAAAATTTTTTTTTTCATTTCCGATTTCACCCCCCAAAACTAACCCCTTAAGTCAAAATTTAATTTTTAAAACTACATGGCTCTGATGAGGCCATCAATTCCTATATTGCTACCAAATTTCAACTTTCTATGACAAGTAGTTTCGGAGAAAATCGGGTGTGACAGACGGACAGACGGACAGACAGACGGACAGACACCGAAGTGATCTTATAAGTGTTCCGTACGGAACACTAAAAAACTACCGAACATTTTATTTAGAAGTTATATCATTGTTATAAAAATGTAAACAAAATTAATATCAAAAAAGTCGCCATACGCTCAAGAACTGCACTGAAAAAAACACATTATAATCAGCCGCATTTTATCAAGCTATCTATTGCTCGCCAAATTGAAAACAAATGAACACTTTTCGGCCATACTTTATAATCTGTCACTTGTTGCTAGTAATTTTGCAGTGGGTTGTCAAAGTAGTATTAATAATGAGCGAGAGAAATTATGAAATTCCATTTCAAGTTCGAAAGATCATAACTACTTTGTGGAAAGATGGAAAATCGTACAGAAACATAGGAAAAATTGTTAAAATGTCGCATGCTACTGTTCAATACATTGTAAACCAATATAAATCAACGGGTTCCTATAAAATTCGACCACGTTCCGGTCTTCCCAAGAAACTCACTCCACATGAAGAAGCCAGTATTGTTAGACAAATAATTATAGATCACAAGAAAAGTGCAACAAAATTAAAAAGAAGAAGTACGGGAACTATTTTCGAAAAATATTTGTTTACAAACAGTGAGAAATTGTTTACAAAAGGCAGGCTATAAGGGGTGTGTAGCCAGGAAGAAGCCGTTAGCTTTGCTAGGGAATACGTTACTAAACCTCCCGAATTTTGAGAATCCGTAATCTTTAGTGATGAAACTAAAATTAACCTTTTTAGGTGAAAAGAGAAAGTGTCCAAAAATTAGCACTCGAAAAAAGATACATTTTCCAACAGGACGATGATCTGAAACATACCGTAAACTTGGTGCAAGAATAGATGATCCGTAATGTGCGACAGCTGCTTCATATACCTCCGCAATCACCCGATGTTAACCCCATCGAGCATTTAAGTTAGGGACTTAAACGGCGCGTTGGCAAACATAATGTTTCAAATAGAGATGAATTAAAAAACAGAATATTGAACGAATGGCAGAACATGCCAGCAAAAGTTACTAAAAAGCATGTTGCAAGCATGACAAAAAAGTTATAAGAGATTATCAAGACCAACGGCGATCCCACTAAATATTGGTTTAAAACCAGAGGTCCCCAAACTTTTTTTTATGTCTAAATGTCCTCATCAAGACATTCTGACTGTGACAAGTTTGGAAACTGGGAGAATTCGCGCCGACTAATATTTTCCTTCATAAATTTCAATTTTCCAAGAAAAGCCGAAATTACACCCTTAGTTTTTATTAAATTTAGGCTGCCCCCTTGTAACTGCAAGTTAATGTCATTAAATTTTTTTGAACAAATCTGTCAAATACGCGATGTCTGCTTTCAATTTGATCAGGTTTTCTTTTAAATCTGGATATTTACTTTCCAAAAACTCTAAAACTGATTTGAAAAGTGAGTAAAATCTTGTTAAACATGCACCTTTCGACAACCAGCGTACTTCAGTATGTAAGAGCAATCGTTGGAAGTCTTCATCATTTTCGTCGCACAATTGTGCAAATAAACGGGTATTCAACGCATTGCTTCTTATTTTGTTAACTGCTTTAAGCACAAATTGAAGCGATTGGTGCAATCTATCACTCAAATTTTTCGCTACCACGTGTTGTCGGTGGATGACACAGTGAATTGCAGTTTACTCCTGGTATAATTCTTTTAAGATGGTTTATAAACCCACCATATCGCCCGAAGATGACAGGAGCTCCATCTGCTGCCCCCGAAATAATGTTTGTAAATGGAATCGATTTTTCCTTAAAAAAATCACTCAGGACATTAAATATTGATTCGCCTTTAGCTTTCGCGAATAGCAGCTCTTCATGGATTTCTTCGTCCATAACAAATCGAACATATGCCAATAATAATGCTTCATTGCCAGGTAAAGTTGACTCGCCAGTTGAATAGAAAAATGAATTGTTTGCAGATAATTACACAAGAAGCTTTCAATATCAGAGCTCATTTTATCAATACGTCTTTGTACAGTGTTGTTACTCAAAGGAATTCTTTTGAGTACGTCAAATGGAGGTTTGTGCAGAACAGTTTTAAAACCACTTCAACAGCGGGTAAAACTAACTGTTCTCCGATGGTGTGCGGTTTTCCAGATTTCGCTATAAGCAATGAGATATTGTAAGATGCTCGCAAGCCATCATCGTTACTTTGAGACGTTGAAGCGAACATACTGTGCACGGTGGGTCTCTTTTCATATTTTTCCTTCAATGTTTGAAAAATATTTTAAATCTTTACCTATTTTATCAGGATGACACCTTCTTAGATGAGCTTCGATGGTTTCATAGATTCAATGCTCAAAACTTTGTTGCATGAAAGGCATATGGGCAATCGTTTGTCTGCCTTTGATGGAAGAAAATCAAATTTCAAATAATCAACACTGTACTGTCAACATTTCTTCTTAGATTCAGCCATGTTTCGTATCAGTTGCCTACCAGTAAAGAAAAAAATGTTTGTTTTAGTAATCATAAGGCGACTTTAACAGGATATGGCTATTTTAACAGAATAAAATAGGATTAATTAATTAAAAAACCAAAATGATGCCGGCGGCAAAACTGATTTTAATTATTAAAAGCAATAAACTGCTAAGACCCATATAGAGGTTTTTCACAAAACGGCTGAACCTATTTTAATGTAATATAAAATATTTTTTGATTAATTATATTTTGATACATTTCTGTAAATTCGAGAGAAAATACTTTTAAAGAATATTTTGACATCAAAACTCCGCGATTTTAATGATTTATTTATTACTTTGATGTACTTTACGAGTGGTACATAAAGACACGTACAATTTATGAAAATATTTTTAGTCATTTAGCATTAGGAACTACGAGGGCACTGAAATATGTACAAACATGCAGGTCAATCATATATCTCTCCTTTAGTGAATCACCACAGTCGGATAAATAAATAATTTTATAATAAAAGGTACTAAAAGTTCAATCTTTCTCGGCTTTCTGTTCTTTTATAGAAGTATCGAATAATGGCCCTGTTCAGTATTTAATTTTTATTACGTACCTACTACACGCAAACATAACAAATATAATATTATTACAATATAAAATAAAAGTATGAATAACAAATAGGCAGGTACTTACTTTTTCCGGCACTGGCAAACACTGACATCGATTCACTCACACTTTTCTTTTCAAAATTCCGGAAACAAATGAGTAACGTTTGTCCTTGGCATTCGTATTTATATTGGTGAAGAATCAAACAAGTTCATGCAAGATTGCAAGCACAGCACAAGTCGTATTTCGTCCCTTTGCACGTCTGAACAGATTGCGTTGCGGGCGGGCGGCGCTTTGCAAGTCTCGACGCGCATTGTACTGAATATCGAATATGCAAGTTTTTGCAAGTAACAGTCGCTGACCTTCTTAAAATACACTCCTCAAAAAAATTAAGGGAGGTTTTAAAACAAGGAAATTAATGCTAAATAAACATGCTATCTGATCCATATGCCGGCCTAACTGAAATTTTTTTTTTTCAAGCCCGTGGACCAAAAGAAAAGCAAAATATTTACAATATTATTTTTTTGCGCTATTTGTTAGGATTGCATGAGAATCGTAGCTCCTAAAAAATTTTAGCTAAAAAATCTGAAAATTAGAATCTTAAAGCTTCAAAATGCTTTTTTTTAAAGTCTCAATACGACCATTTTTCACCGAAATACAGCCTGTCAAAAATCACCGAAAAATTTGGAATTTTTTTGAGTAGTGTATTATCTGCCTATATTGATAGGTAAAGCCAAGCCAACATTTTTATTTTTACTATCGAAACCAGATAAATTTTCGTGGACCCCCACTTACAACTTGTGAACCCCCATTTTTTTTCACGCCAACGTAGACCTCCGCCGAGTCTCCCGTGGACCCCTGGGGGTCCACCTGAACCACTTTGGGAATCACTGGTTTAAACGAAGTTGTTAGTTTCCGTAAAAATTTCTCTATTATTGGTAATTGTTAAGTCTATGGAGACTTTTTTGATATTAATTTTGTTCATATTTTTATAACAATGATGTAACTTCTAAATAAAATGTTCCGTAGTTGTTTTTAATACTAATCCTCGTTGGTTAAGTTTCAAATATTAATTTAAACATGTTTTCACATAGTTCCAATTAATTAGTTAAAGATAACACAAAAATAGTATAGAAAGCAGGTGGTGTATGGAGACTTTTTTGAACTGACTATATTTCGTGCTTATATACAAGTCCCCCATCCTGTCTAATAAAAAATGTTATTTACGGTACAGATAAAAGTAAAAATGCATGTACAATGGAATATGTTAATAATAATCTATCCACTTATCTGAATAGTATTTGGTCTTATACAAATGATAAAAGATAGTAGTTCTCGTAGGGATAGAATCTTGATAGACAATGTGTTTTGCAATTTACTTTATAGTATAGAAGTTTACGTTGTAAAAAGTTTTTTAGCCATCAGAAACAAGTTTGTGTCCGAATCCTAGATACTGATTTTTTGCCAACTCATTTGGGGTGTGTTTTGTGAAGTCACTAACCAGTTTATACCTTCATAACAAAATTTTTTATGTCAAAAGCAATTACGGTAAGGAACACTAAATGAGAAAGTCCGACTTGTACTTGGCTGGTTTTTTTTTAGAACATAAAATTACACTCTGTCACATAAGAACGTGGCCGTTCGTATTCTTGAAAAAATGTGTTTTGAGAACATTTTTTGCCATCAATGTATTCTTTGATGTGCTAATAACGACTCAATTACCTTAGTCAGTTGTCCAATCGTCTCCTACATTAATAATCTCCTGGTATCTTCGAGGCATGCTGTCGATGAGATTTTCTGCTATGATTTTACGAGATAACTGAGTCAAAGTCCTCAGAGTCTTTCCTCTGAACTTTCTCTTTACAAGCGACCAAACATTTTTAATAGGGTTGGCGTCCGGCGATTGGGAGTGCCACGTTGCGAAGCGGCTTGCTTTGGCCCACGACAAGATACTAGATGGGCCCAAGCAAGCCGCTTCGTGACGTGATATTCGCCCAGCAAAGATTTCTTCAACGTGCTTCGAAGTTAGACATCATGAGCACGAAAATGTTGTCGAATGGTCTCATGGGGCACATTCAAACCCGATTTTCTTAATTTTGGCGCTCCTTGACGCAGCGTCAATTTCGGGACCCGTGAAAAAAATACACTATTCGTTTTTTTCGACTTTCGGAGTGACTTTGCCTACCGAGCCACCTTTTGGCATGTCTTCGACATTGTTCGTCTCGTTAAAACGATTTACTAACGACTTTTAATATACTTAGCGGCTGCGGAATGTGTTATTTTAGGCCGCTTTGGATAGGAACAAAGAAAGACTGCCTCGAACCGACGCGCAAACAAGGGACTTATTTTTGATTTTACGTAATTTCGACGAGAGTTCGGAATCGACTGATACTTTTACTAAAATGCATCGTAGCCAAAGGTTCCTTCTACAGATTTTTGTTGAATCGCTAGAATCGCATCTACCAAATATAAATTAGCGCGGACACGTTCTTATTTGACAGACTGTAATGTGGGTAGTATTTGTATAATGAAAATTTAGAGATTTTTTCTCTTTCTCTGAGTTCTGTATTTATTAAAAATGTATAAGCAGGGTTGACGAGGGATTTTTTTATTGGACAAGAGAGGCATTTATTTTTTTCAAAAACCGATCCTCACTCATTAAATTTTTAAAGGTGGTCTTGGGGATAGCTCAAGTTTTTAAACTAGAACGGTAAGAAAGGTTTCTTTTCTTTTGGAAAGTTTTGGCCTCTCGATCATTGTTTTTAGAAGATCGTCTTCTTCTTCTTGTCTGTGCCTATCCCTTCCGAATGTTGGTGATCAATTTGTATTTTGTTTACAGCTGTTCGAGACAAACTGGTTGTGGATTTATTGAACCACGTTTTTTAGATTCTTTAGCTAAGATATTCTTCTCATAACCTAACACCATAAATCATAACATCTTTGTTCGTGCCCGAAACAGATGCAAAGGTATTATCGACGAAACCAAGGAAGCACATAATCAACGAATTAGAAACAAACTTCTCGCTTGTCCCAACAATTCCAGGTCCTTTTGGTCAGTCGCTAAGGCAGTTAGTCAAAATTTCACCAAATCCACCATACCACCACTCACACGACCAGATAATTCTATTGCAACTACACCTGTTGAGAAAGCGAACTTGTTAGTTGAACTCTTTGCTTCATATTCGACTGTCGATTTTCAAGGAAAAACCCCACCTACTATTCCCATATTGCAGTCAAGGATGTCCGATGTTGTCTTCAGACAGCGTATCATAAAACGTATTTTAATGAAGCTAGACACCAAAAATGCGTCTGGCACTGACGGAATACCTGCCATAGTTCTCAAAAACTGTGCGAGGGAACTAACATCAGTTTTCTGTACTTTTCTATCCTACAGAAAGGAAATATTTCCTTCCTGCTGGAAATATGCCATAGTTCAGCTGAAACCTAAAAAAGGCAAGAAGAACTTGCCGAATAACTGCCGACCAGTCGCAAAGGTTATCAATCAGCATCTACTAAAAATATCTTAAAGGATTTAACATTATTAGCGATCACCAATATGGCTTTCGTAAACATAGATCAACAGGAGATCTTGTGTTTTATATAACACATGTTTGGAACAACGCAATTGAACACTTTGGAGAATTTCGAGCGGTTGCTCTTGACATATCCAAGGCATTCGACCGTGTTTGGCACGATGGACTGTTGGCTAAGCTACGCTCTTATGGTATGTCTGAAAAGTTCTGTTTGTGGCTTTCAAGTTTCTTCAGAGAGCGTTCTTTACGAGTGGTGGTCGACAGATTTCTTTCTAACACCTTCACTATCAACATCGGTGTGCCCCAGGGCTCCATACTGTCTCTTACTCTTTTTCTCATTTACATTAACGATCTGCTGGAAAAGACTACAGCTTATTATTTTGTTAACTGCCTTAATCACAATTGAAGCGATTGGTGATACGACTCAAATTTTTCGCTACCAGGTGTTGTCGGTGGATGACACAGTCAATTGCAGTTACTCCTGGTATAATTCTTTTAAGATGGCTTATAAACTCACGATATCGCCCGAAGATGGCAGGAGCTCCATCTGCTGCCACCGAAATAATGTTTGTAAATGGAATCGATTTTTCCTTAAAAAATTCACTCAGGACATTAACTATTGATTCGTCCGTCTCCAAAGTTTTCGCGAATAGCAGCTCTTCATGGATTTCTTCGTCCATAACAAATTGAACATATGCCAATAATAATGCTTCATTACCAGGTAAAGTTGACTCGTCCAGTTGAATAGAAAAATGAGTTGTTTGCAGATAATTACACCAGAAGCTTTCAGTATCAGAGCTCATTTCATCAATATGTCTTTGTATAGTGTTGTAACTCAAAGGAATTCTTTTGAGTACGTCAAATGGAGGTTTGTGCAGAACAGTTTAAAACCTCTTCAGCAGCGGGTAAAATTAACTGTTCTCCGATGGTGTGCGGTTTTCCAGATTTCGCTATAAGCAATGAGATATTTTAAGATGCCCGCAAGCCATCATCGTTACTTTGAGACGTTGAAGCGAACATACCGTGCACGGTGGGTCTCTTTTCATATTTTTCCTTCAATGTTTGAAAATATGCTTTGTAGATGACAGTGCGCTTATTTCTTCATTCACTTTGAACGCTCGGACATCGACTACTCAGGCGAATATCCGCAGACAGCAGGAGGTCGTTCAACTTAACAAAGACCAGGAAGAAGTTCTATCTTGGGGTGATAGTAACCAAGTGGAATTTAATGCTACAAAAACCTAGCTGGCAGTTTTTTGTAAAAAAGTTAACGTGGCTGAACCCGACATAGTCATGTCGGGTACTCCATTCCCCTAGCATTGTCATTCAATTTGTTGGGCGTTCATTTGGGAGCAAATATGTCTTGGCAGGAACATTTTGCAGGCATAGCAAGGAGAGCTTCTTAAAAGTTGGGAATATTATTTCGAACCAGAAAGCTTTACACTCCACAACAACTGTTAATTCTTTACAAAACTCAAATTCGACCAACTATAGAATACGGCTCCCATGTTTGGGGCTCCGTTCCCAAACACACACTGCATTTGTGGATTCTGTTCAGAGAAGAGCTGTATTTTCATGGAAAGTAATCGAAGGATGTAGCCCGCTTATTTCCTCCTAGAGCGGTACATGTTAGAAATACATGTCGCGCTAATGCTTCACATCCGTATGAGGTTTAGCTTGTTACTCCTCGTACAACGCTTTTCAAGCAGTCTTTTATATGGAGAACATCATCCTTTTGGAATAATTTGCCCAGGGCTGTGTTTCCCATTGAGTACAATTTACAGCTATTCAAGAGCAACGTGAATCGCTTTTTTTTTTTTTTCCGCACACATGTGGCTCCCGGAGCGTTTTAGGGACTTCCCTGTAGCACGTGTGCTACATCTCCTTCCTCTTCCTTCCCCAAGACGTATCTTTCGTTGTTTTTCATGATATGTCTGACACATTTCAACTTCGTTGCTTTACTCTCATCATTATCTTCTTGTCTTTTCTCATTCTTCTTAGAACTTTCTCATTGGTGACGTGGTCAGTCAAAGGTATTTTCAAAATTTTTAAGGGAAGATGGTAAAATTTTATTGTAGAAGGAAATTACGCTGTGTGTAACCCAAAGAAAAATAATTAAATAATAGTAACATTTATATTGAACATTCATGATTTTGGCACTGTATTGACTATGTTGCAGTTATACTATATCACATCGGAAAATTTCCATGCAATTTACTAATCAAAAAAAAAATCAAATTAACACTAATTTCGTACCCATAATCCCCAGACCCTATGGCTCCACTTACATAAAGAATTACGAGGAATGATAAAAGTAATCTCTTAATGCTCGACTGATAATGTATAAATTTGTTTGTGTTAAAAAAAATTAATTAACAAGTTAAACAATTTAGTTATTGCTAATCGTTCGAAATTATACGTACGAGAATATTACTTTACGTAGAAATCGCGCAATACCAAATAAAAAAACTATAAAAAAAACTGTTTAATAATTTTATGTACTTGTGGGTCGTAAAATTTTATTAAACCAGTGATTTAACAGGCATTTAAGTGTTTTTAACTTCCATAACAATTATTAACATTATTTCAATTATTTAGTGTTGGTGTTAGATCGTTGTGATATTTTGGTTGTTTTTTTCCTTCTTGCGTTTAATACCAAATCGTGCTAAAAATGAGTGATGAGAGTGGACTACCAAAGAAAAAGCCTCGTCCGAAGACATTATCAATTATTATAAATCGTAAGTCTTACTATTAACTCTCCCGTAGTTAAGTTTGATTTAGTTTTTAGATGACTTTTGCATCATGTAAACCAATGATGATTTCAAATATTTTTCATTTTGGTTTCAGCTAATCAAAAAACATGCTAAATTTCTCATGACAACAAGTGATCAAGGCACAAATAAGTAAACATACAGTATGTCAAGTCAGAACGTTGGCCCCTAGTATTCTTGAAAAAATGTGTTTTCGAGAAAATTTTTTGGCATCAATGTGTGCTAACAACGGCGCACCGTTTAGGCAAAAATCGAGACGTGGGTTACGTTTTTGATCAATTTAAATATTTTTTTTTTTAAATACTCGTCAACTCTTCTAGTTTACTCTCCAACTGTAGAATGTTAAATAAATTGACTTTTTATGATTATATCTGATCATATATCGGTTATATGAAAAAAACATATTTACCCCATATTAGGGAATAGTACAAAATTCGACTAAATTTGGTATTTTAACGTATATACTTAGGATATATTAACCTTCTCAATTCGAAGATGGTGATGATGATGATGTTAAAATGTAAGGCGCGTCGACAACTGTGGTCATTTGGCGCATGTATTAGGTTTAATCTATAATATATATAAAATGCAACGTCTCCTCTGTCTGTCTGTCTGTCTGTCCGTTAGTGCGCTTATCACTGGAGAACCACTTATCCGATTTACGTACTTTTTTTTTAAAAACATACATATGTTCTCTGGCCAGGTTATAGGCTATATTTTATTACGATAGGTAGCATAAGGAATGAGCAGTGACGTAAAGTAGTGAATGAAGCCGGAAAAAAGTTTGCCGCTAACGCGTTTCCTTGCAAGCACGGTCTAAACCATTAAATATGGAACAATATTATGTAACAGAGAATATCTATAATCTATAATATATATAAAATGGAATGTCCTCTCTTCCTGTCTGCCTGTCCATTAGTGCGTTTATATCACGCGAGAACCACTTATCCGATTTACGTGTCTTTTTTTAAATTCATACATATATTCTTTGGCCAGGTTATATAATAATAATAATAATCTATATCTATAATATGTATAAAATGGAACGTATTTCTGTCTGTCTGTCTGTCCATTAGTGCGCTTATCCCTCGAGAACCACTTATCCGATTTACGTGATTTTTTAAATTCATACATATGTTTCAGGTTATAGATATATATTTTATTACATCTATAATATATACAAAATGCAACGTATTTCTGTCTGTCGGTCCATTAGTGCGTTTATCACTGGAGAATCACTTATCCGATTTCCGTGCTTTTTTTTTTTAAACATAACATATGTTCTCTGGCCAATTATAGGATATATCTTATTACGTTTAGGTGGCGTAAGGAATAAGCAGTGACGATAATAGTAAATCAAGTCTGAGAAAAGTTTTGCTGCTAGCGCGTTCTCTTGCAGTACACTGCCTAAAGCATTAAATATGGAACAATATCATGTAGCAAAGAATATAAATATATATAAAATTCAACGTGTCTCTGTCTGTCTCTCCGTTAGTGCGCTTATCACTGGAGAACCATTTATCCGATTTACGTGTTTTTTTTTTTTTAATTCACACATTTTTTCTCTGGCCAGGTTATCTATAATCTAAGAAAGTATATAAAATGCAACATCTATCTGTCTGTCTGCCTGTCCTCTCTGCCTGTCTGTCTGGCTGTCCGTTAGTGAGCTTATCACTTGAGAACCACTTATCTGATTTAAGTGTTTTTATAAATTTATACATATGTTCTATATAATTCAACATAAGCCTAGATAATGGGAGATAAGATGAGATAATGGGAGATAAGGAAAAATAATGGGAGATAAGTCGAGATACGCCTGGATAATAGGAGATAAGGTGAGATAATTGGAGATAAGTATAAATAATGGGAGATAAGGGGAAATAATGGGAGATGAGCAGAGATAAGTCTAGATAATGGGAGTTATGGCGAGATAATGGGAGATAAGGAGAAATAATGGGAGATAAGGAGAAATATTGCGAGATAAGTCGAGATAAGCCTAGATAAATCGAGATAAGCCTAGATAATGGGAGATAAGGTGAAATAATGGGAGCTAAGGAGAAATAATGGGAGATAAGGAGAAATAATGGGAGATGAGCGGAGATAAGCCTAGATAATGGAAATTATGTAGAGATAATGGGAGATAAGGCGAAATATTGGGAGATAAGGGGAATTAATGGGAGATATTTTATTACGTTGGGTAACATAAGGAATAAGTAGTGACGATAGTAGTAAATCAAGTCCACACGAGCGGAGCCGCGGGCCCGGCTAGTCTTAGTATAAAGGTCTACTTCTTTCAGGAATTTTATTAGGTATTGTACATTATCTTTATTTGGGATCAGGATTTCGTTTAGTGGTCTTCGTAGAATGTATTTAGTCCTAATGTGTGTATAATCATGAGACAAAATATGCTTTATTGTAAGTGTAGTGAGATGTATTTGACAAATGGGGATCGGGTCATTTTTGAGAAGATAAGCATGAGTAAGATGTGTGTATCTCGTAGATATTCTCCTCCATATGACGTTTTCTCTTCTGCTCAAGCTCTGAAGATGCAAGGGTGGGTATACATTTGATTTCGATTCCCAAAGTTTATTCTCATCTTGAAGATCCCATGAAAGTTGGAACATATTTTTTTATGGTTTTATGAAAATGAGAGATTAGGTCTGATGGAGAAAAAATTTTGTTTTCGATTTTCCCTGATATGATTGCTGATTTTGCGTTTATGTCCGCTAAGTCATTCCTCTTTATATTGACATAGCTGGGAGACCATAGAAACACAATTTGTATTAAGCGGACATTACATATTTGTACAAGATTCATTATGTTCAAAATAAAGGGAATAGACGTTTTAGATGCATTAATCGATTGTAGGGAACTGAGTGAATCTCAGATGATTAAAATATTTTTGTTGTTGTTGGATATTGCAGATCTGATGGCTTCTCTTATGGCCAACAGTTCAGCTGTAAAGATCGATGATATATTGTTTTTAATTTATATGTTGATTTGGATGTAGGAGAAATTAGCGCTGCGCCCGTTCACAATCTGGATTGGGGGGGGGTAATATTGAGTAAAATTTTTATATTTTTCCTGTATTGTTTGAATGAATAATGATTTTAATAATGTTGGTGAGGTAGAATCCTTTTTGTATCTAGTGAGACTGAGATCAATTTTAAGTGAGCTGTTTGTCCATGGTGGGAATATTAGATATTTAGATGTGACAGGGGTGTCAAATTTAGTGTCTTAAGTAGAAAGAAAAGTTTTAATTCTAGATTGTATTGTTTTAGGACTGTGCGATTTTTGGGAGATATTTTGTAGATCTAGTGATCTTGCTGCATGGGTTCTGAAAAGTGAAGTGGAATAGAAACGTATCAAGGAAAATTGTCTTTGTAAGGATAGAGGTAATATTGATGCAATTACTTGTAAGCTAGGAACTGGAGTTGCTCTGTATGCTCCCATGGACCATCTTATTACATGGTTCTGAATGACCTCCAGTGATCTTTTTAGAGAGAAACTGGCTGCGTCATAAATGAAGTCTCCATGGTTCAGCTTAGAAAGGATGATTGATCTACATAGGTTTATTAAAGATGGAAAATCAGCACCCCATGTTGTATTGGACAATTGTTTCATTAGGTTTAGATCTTTTTTAGTTTTGTCTTTTAAATATTCTATGTGATTTTTCCATCTTACTTTGTTGTCAAAAACCAATCCTAAAAGGCATACGCTATCTTTCATGGGTTTGGTTGTGTTTACCAGAGATAGGATGTTTGTTTTAGAGCACCCTCTTTTCCTACATAAGTGTGTTACAGAGGATTTTAATGGTGAAAAAAATAGCCGGTTTGTCTAGACCAGAGGTTCCCAAACTTTTTTTTCTCGTAGACCACTTTCAAAATTTTACTGGTTTCGGTGGACCCCCTGCTGCTACATTTCTACCATATTCCCAAAACTCGTCAAAAAAATGTGAAGATTAGATCTAACCATGGAAATTTGCGTCGTGGCTGAGTTCCAACCCTAAATTCGGAGTGGTAAAATTAAAAAGAAAAATAATATATTTTCTTGTGTTCTATTTATTAAAATAATATGATTACAGACCTAATAGAATTAAAATTAAACATTAATAACGTACCGTAACTTCAACAATGCAAATCAACAATTAAAAAAAAATGTTAATGGGAGGGATGTACTTGATGGATTGACAGCAAATTATCAATATTTGGCTTCAGTTTTGTAAGGAATAACCGCAAATCTCCCCGTTCTGTGATGTTCAATCTGCTCCTTTTTTTTTGTTAATAGGTTTGTAACGACACTAAAACTTTTTTCGACAAGGTATGACGAGGGAAACGCTATCAAAAGTTTTCTCGCAATTTCCCACAGCCCAGAATATTTTTCGGGTATTTCTGCCTGCAGCCAAAATGTTTGATAGCCTTTTTTAAATTTCACCTTCAGCTTCTCATTGGTGCTAAGCTCGAGTAGCTCCTCTTGTAATACCACATTCGCCACTTCCGTTTCATCAAATGGATTTATGATCCATGGTGGTATTTCCATCGTCAGAATATCTTCAAATCTATTTCTGAAGTCATCATGCAGGGCATTTAAATGTTGAAGGTATGTCTGAATATCCTCATCAAGACAATCTGCCTGTGACAACTTTGGAAACTGGGAGAATTCGCGCTGACTAATATTTTGCTTCATAAATTTCAATTTTCCAAGAATAGCCGAAATTATACCCTTTGTTTTTATTAAATTTAGGCTGTCCCCTTGTAACTGCAAGTTAATGTCATTAAATTTTTTGAACAAATCTGTCAAATACGCGATGTCTGGATCTTTACTTTCCAGAAACTCTAAAACTAATTCAGAAAGTGAGTAAGATCTTGTTAAACATGCACCTTTCGACAAGCAGCGTACTTCAGTATGTAAAAGCAATCGTTGGAAATCTTCATCATTTTCGTCGCACAATTGTGCAAATAAACGGATATTCAGCGCATTGCTTCTTATTTTGTTAACTGCTTTAATCACAAATTGAAGCGATTGGTGCAATCTATCACTCAAATTTTTCGCTACCAGGTGTTGTCGGTGGATGACACAGTGAATTGCAGTTACTCCTGGTATAATTCTTTTAAGATGGCTTATAAACCCACAATATCGCCCGAAGATGGCAGGAGCTCCATCTGCTGCCACCGAAATAATGTTTGTAAATGGAATCGATTTTTCCTTAAACAAATCACTCAGGACATTAAATATTGATTCGCCTTTAGTGTCCGTCTCCAAAGTTTTCGCGAATAGCAGCTCTTCATGGATTTCTTCGTCCATAACAAATCGGACATATGCCAATAATAATGCTTCATTACCAGGTAAAGTTGACTCGTCCAGTTAAATAGAAAAATGAGTTGTTTACAGATAATTACACAAGAAGCTTTCAATATCAGAGCTCATTTCATCAATACGTCTTTGTACAGTGTTGTTACTCAAAGGAATTCTTTTGAGTACGTCAAATGGAGGTTTTTAAAACCTCTTCAACAGCGGGTAAAATTAACTGTTCTCCGATGGTGTGCGGTTTTCCAGATTTCGCTGTAAGCAATAAGATATTGTAAGATGCCGCAAGCCATCATCGTTACTTTGAGACGTTGAAGCGAACATACTGCGCACGGTGGGTCTCTTTTTTCATATTTTTCCTTCAATGCTTATATTTTAAATCTTTACCTATTTTATCAGGATGACACCTTCTTAGATGATCTTCGAGCTTCGATGGTTTCATAGAGTCATTGCTCAAAACTTTGTTGCATAAAAGGCATATGTGCAATCGTTTGTCTGCCTTTGATGGAAGAAAACCAAATTTCAAATAATCAACACTATACTGTCAACATTTCTTCTTAGATTCAGCCATGTTTCGTATCAGTTACCTACCTGTAAAGAAAAAAATGTTTGTTTTAGTAATCATAAGGCGACTTTAACAGGATATGGCTATTTTTTAACAGAATAAAATAGGATTAATTAATTATTCTTAATTATTCTAATGAAAAAACCAAAATGCCGGCGGCAAAACTGATTTTAATTATTAAAAGCAAAAAACTGCTAAGACCCATATAGAGGTTTTCACAAAACGGCTGACCCTAGTTTTAATGTAATATAAAAATATTTTGATACATTTCTGTAAATTCGAGAGAAAATACTTTTAAAGAATATTTTTGACATCAAAACTCCGCGATTTCAATGATTTATTTATTACTTTGATGTACGTTACGAGTGATACATAAAGACACGTACAATTTATGAAAATATTTTTAGTCATTTAGCATTAGCAACTACGAGGGCACTGAAATATGTACAAACATGCAGGTCAATTATATATCTCTCCTTTAGTGAATCACCACAGTCGGGTAAATAAATAATTTTATAATAAAAGTACTAAAAGTTCAATCTTTCTCGGCTTTCTGTTCTGTTATAGAAGTATCGAATAATGGCCCTGTTCAGTATTTAATTTTTATTACGTACCTACTACACACAACATAATATAATATAAAATAAAAGTATGAATAACAAATAGGCAGGTACTTACTTTTTCCGGCACTGGCAAACACTGACATCGATTCCCTCACACTTTTCTTTTCAAAATTCCGGAAACAAATGAGTAACGTTTCGTCCTTGGCATTCGTATTTATATTGGTGAAAAATCAAACAAGTTCATGCAAGATTGTAAGTACATCACAAGTCGTATTTCGTCCCTTTGCCGCTGAATGTGTTGCGTTTGCGGGCGGGTGGGCGGGCGGCGCTTTGCAAGTCTCGACGCGCGTTGTCGCTGACCTTCTTAAAATACACTACTCAAAAAAATTAAGGGAGGTTTTAAAACAAGGAAATTAATGCTAAATAAACAGGCTATCTGATCCATATGCCGGCCTAACTGAAAAAATTTTTTTCAAGCCCGTGGACCAAAAAAAATGCAAAATATTTGCAATATTATTTTTTCGCGCTATCTGTTAGGATTGCATGAGAACCGTAGCTCCTAAAAAATTTTAGCCGAAAAATCTGAAAATTAGAATCCTAATGAAGAATGCTTTTTTTTAAAGTCTCAATACGACCATTTTTCACCGAAATACAGACTATCAAAAATCACCGATAAATTTGGAATTTTCTTTTGCTTCCTTAATTTTTTTGAGTAGTGTATTATCTGCCGACATTGATAGTTAAAGCAAAGCCAACATTTTTGTTCTTTACTATGGAAACCAGATAAATTTTCGTGGACCCCCACTTACAACTTGTGAACCCCAATTTTTTTTTTCACGCCAACGTAGACCCCCGTCAATTCTCCCGTGGACCCCTGGGGTCCACCTGAACCACTTTGGGAATCACTGGTCTAGACCAATCCGTTAATTTATTTGAAGTTATTTGCAGTTTTTTTGTGATATTAGAGTTGTCGTTTTCGGAACTATATATAATTATGTCATCTGCAAAGATTTTCAGTGAAGTATTTGTCGGTATTTGCTCTTCTATGGTTCGAATAGCCAAAAGGAAAAGTGTCGGACTAAGGACTAATCCCTGGGGAATACCCGTTTTTAATTCGAAGATAAAAAAAAAAAATGTGATACTCTAACCTCAAAAAATGGCAAACATTCTTAATCGTAAGAATGGAACAGTTCTTTACTGCACAAATCTATCTCAATTTTTTAAATATATGTTAAATATATATTATATATTTATAAATACATATTTTTATATGTTATTTATACAGGGTGTCCCAGTATTCCGTGTACATAGAGTTACTGTGGATTTCTGGGATGAAAATATGACCATTTAACCCAACTTACCTTAGTCCAAAGTTATACTTTTATTTTAGTTTTTCTTAAGCAGCTTTCTTAATAATTGTACTATTTGCACAAGATTCGATGCCTAGGGGTTTTCTAAGATGAGAAATATAAATGAGCTCACAGTTTTGTTGTAAATTGTAGGGGGCGCCAATTATTGCACTGTGTATACTTTTAAATTGTCACAGCTTTTCTATACCGCCCTGTATGATATTTTTAATTAAATATTCGTATTTTTCGCCTTCTCCTGTCTAAAAAAGCACTCTTGGTAAATGTTGCTGCGAGCAACAGTTTTTGAGATAATTGGATGTTTGTTTCCATTTTTTAATTCCATTATCAAATTCGCTAATGCGTTCCTTCACACTTCATCAAGGCTTAGGACAGGTCCAAAAGAATAGTCTTTGAAATTTGGAGCATGCTTAAAGGCAAACAGGCTAAAAACAATAATAAATTTAAAGACCAACGGGCCAACAACAGTAAGAATGTAAAAACCAACTGGCTAAGACCATAAAGATTACCTACAAATTGATAAATTCGAAAAAAGTTTAATCGCTCAACCAAGGAGGTATTGGTTTCACAATAAATGTTCAATATGGCGGTCACCTTCGTTAATGCATAAATTAATACGTCGCAGCAAATTTAAATGTACTCTTCTTAGAATGTCTTCATCTCGTAAAGCATTAGCAGCATTTTGAATCCTGTTTCACAATTGCTCAATGTTGTCGATTTGAACTTGATAAGCTTTCGATTTCAATGCACCCCAAAGGAAAAAATCGCATGGGTTTAAGTCTGGGGAACCAGGTGCTAGTGAATAGGAGCATCTTCACCTCTTCCGATCCATTTATCTGGATAACTTTGGTTCAAAAAAGCCTCACATTATGCGCAAATTGGGGTGGTGCACCATTGTGCATGAAAAACATGTCGCGACCTAAATTAATCGGTAAGTTTTCCAATAATTCAAGAATAGTTTCTCAGATGAAATTCAAGTAAATGTCACCATTAGGTCAATCTGGTAATCTAAACGTCCCGATCAAATTGTTCGCGACAAATCTCATCCAGACATTAATACTGAATTCACGATGAAACTGTCTTTGTTGCACAGCATGTGGGTTTTCTTCAGCGTAAACATGATTATTATGCATATTTATTATACCACATCGAGTTAAGCGTGCTTCGTATGTAAACAGGATTTTAGTGTGAAAAGCCGGAACAGTCGCTATGCGTGCTCGAATAATTTGTGAAAAATGCAATCGGGATCCAAAATCTGGAGGTAAGAGTTCCTGGATGGATTGGATATACCCGTTTGACGTTCAATTCAACGAGTGCTGATTCCAGGATTATCGTGTATCATTTCAAGGATTTCCTCTTCAACATGGGGTGCTCTAGCTTGTGAAGGCCGCCCAGCATTATTCCTGATCGGCTTAAATTGTCCAATTTTTCGAAGTCGCCTTTCAGTATTGGCAAAAGTCTGATGGTTAGGAGTCCGACGATGAGGAAATCTTTCGTGATATACGCGAGCACTTTTGCCGTTACAAAAACCAAACACTAAAATGATATCAGTTTGCTTACCAAAAGTATACTCCATAATAATTTAAATTTAAAACACTATTGAACTACTTAATTACTTTGTTAACTGTCACTAACAGATGTGGGTCTATTATGTACTAAAAACAGTTGGAACAGATCGGAGTTTGCTACGTCTAATTGACTATTCAGTAAATTTATATTATGGTCCTTTGAATGTCTGCAAATTTCTATGGATTCTAAGAAATTGAGTTTTGACCCTTTAGGTGCCGTATGGAGTATTTCTAAACAATTGATATTGGGAAAAGTATGGCCTGTTTCTAAGAAATGTTTAGCAAAGTGTGATTTTTTCATTTTTTAGCCTATAAGAGGCATTGTATGTAATTTTATTGGATTAATTCTTGTTAATACTCGTAAAACTTGTTTGATGTCTGTTAAGTATTATTACAAACCAGTTAAGTCATAGAACATATGATATCTTACATCATCGCCAGAATGATTTTTGAGCGTTGCCAAGTAACTATACAACGTAAAGAAACGTGTGAAGGAACGCATTTGCGAATTTGACAATGGAATTAAAAAATGGAAACAAACATCCCACTATCTCAGAAAACTATTGCTCAGAGTAACATTTACCAAGAGAGCTTTTTTAGAAAGGAAAAGGCGGAGAATACGAATATTTAATTAAAAATGTCATACGGGTGGTATAAAAAAGTTATGACAATTTAAAGTATATACAGTGCAATAAGTGGAGCTCCCTACAATTTACAACAAAACTGTGAGCTGATTTCCGTTTCTCATTACGGAAAACCCTCTTAGCACCGATTCTTGTACAAATAGTACAAATATTAAAAAAGCTACTTAAGAAAAACTAAAATAAAAGTATAATTTTGACAAAAATTCTCAAAAATTACGAATACGAAGGTAAAGTGGGTTAAGTGGTCATATTTTTATCCCAGAAATCCACATTAACTCTATGTACGCGGAACACTGGGACATCCTTTATATGTTTACCATATAAACATATAAAAAGCTACTATATAAAAGAAATGCCCTACTTATAACCAAGAATAGAGAAATTAGAAAAGTATTTAGAGGGACAAATTTGATGTCAGTCCTTTATCAGCTGGATCAAAATGCACAAAGTTATCATATTCAGATAGATTTTTAAGACAGTAAAGAACTACTCAGTATATATCACCCCTACACCAAGCACTTTATTTTCGCACTCGACACGCGTTTCGCTAACCATGTTAGCTTCATCAGGAGCGTTGATGATCGAAACGCGCGTCGAGTGCAAAAATAAAGTGCAAGCAATTTTTTCTAGTTATTTTTAGTGTTCCGTACGGAACACTTATAAGATCACTTCGGTGTCTGTACGTTTATCTGTCTGTCCGTCTATCTGTCACACCCGATTTTCTCCGAAACTATTTAACATAGAAAGTTGAAATTTGGTATCAGTGTAGGAATTGATAGCCTCATCAGAGCTATGTAGTTTTGAAAGTTAAATTTTGACTTGAAGGGTTAGTTTTGTGGGGTGAAATGGAAAGTAAAAAAAAAAAATACCACGTCATCGAATGGGATGTCAAATCGAAGTTTGTGAAAACACGAGTTTAAAAATATATATGATGTAATGCTTGCGCACACTTTTCTTTGTATTATTTTTAAAACAATTGCCAAAAATCGCTCTCCCCCCTTTATCTTGGAAAGAATTGATCAAAAAATTTTGAAAAAAATCTGAAATATTCTCCACAGGGTGTAGATTGAACGAAAATTATCATGAGTACATTAACTTTTATCATTAGTTTACAAGGTTTTTGTTCATAAAATAAAATATAGAAGTGTCCTCAATATATTTAAAAATATTTATGTCGTCAAACTTTTAAGATATTTAATAAGAAATATTTTACAAAAAAAAGACATTTGAGGTATGAATAAACAATTAAAAATAATAAGTTTTAGCTCTTTTTTTGTAACTACTTGTATCTATATCTCTTACAACAGACCAACAGTAGTCTCCTAGCATGCTCTGGTCCTAAAAACCTTTGATAATTTTGTTCAGATAATTTTAGATCCTGATGAAATTGCTCGCCATGCTCATCACTCATACTTCCAAGGTTTTCAAGAAGAAAATCCGGATGGAAATGCAAAAAATGAATTTTGAGGAACATGTTTACACCCATCAGTTCGTAATTCTGGAAAAAATTTGTAACGATCTCTTGATAATTGTCATTTTTTCTATTACCTAAAAAATCTCTCTTTTCTATTACCTAAAAAATCTCGAACGACAAGTTCCACAAGGCAGCCTTTTCAACGTCCGTCAACTGGCTCTCAAATGTTTTATCATCCAAAATTTTCCTGATTTGAGGACCTATAAATATTCCTTCTTTTAGTTTAGATTCGTGAATACACTGCATAAATACAGAAACACTGGTCTTGTGTTATTCAAAGCTTTGACAAAATTTTTCATTAAGCTTAACTTAACGTGAAGCGGTGGTAATATAATTTTTGTTGAGTTAACCAAACATGTATTTTTAATGTTCATTTTACCTGGAACATATTCAGTTCTAACAGGCCAAAATTTCTTTTTATAGTGATGCTTCTTTGCCCTCGAGTCCCATAAGCACAAGAAGCAACATTACTTTGTGTACCCGCCTTGCAAACCCAGCATACCGATGACTTGTGACATTCATATTTGATCAATTTAATTAATATTGAGATTGTTTCATATGTTTCTTTACAATTCACTGCATGACCTATTGGGATAGAAGGCTTTTTATTTCCGTTGTGCAAAAGAACAACTTTGAAGCTTGTCTTCGAGGAATCGATAAAAAGGTGCCATTCTTCTGAGTTGTATGGTTGTTTCATTTCTTCGAACAGTCCATTAACATCATGACAATAACAAAATTCATTTTCTTTTGTAAAATAAGCAGCATAGGTTTTATTCCTGGAGCGATATATACTAACTCTTGTGTCAGGATCAAGAAACTTCCACTGCTGCATTCTTGAGGCAAGTAATTTACTTTTAGACTTGGACAACTGCAAATCTCTTATAATATCGTTGAGTTCAGACCGAGTTATCAAATATGGACTGTCCTCATCGCCGACAAAGTTATCCGAGCTGGACTGCTCACTGTCACTACTCTAGTGCAGTGGAATACTGCTCGATGAAGCTGTGACATTTCGAGTTTGGTCACTTCTGTTCGGTGATGTAGGAACTGGCAAATCCTTTGAATGAGGCACAGGCTTAGACACTGATGGAACATCTGCATATTCTATTTTATCTTTGTTTTTGTTGAAATCAAAAGTTTTAGTCAAGCAAAAGTAACAGTCGGTTGCGTGGTTAGTTGGCTTTCTCCAGATCATTGGTTTACCAAAGTTCAAAGATCTGTTTTTACTTCAATACCAGTACTTGAGGACCAGACTGCAGTTTGTGCAAACCACATAAGGAACTCAGTATTTACCTCGATGTGATACCTGAAATCCAAAATAATGTAAATAGGCGTTTTGCAGTGAGTTTGTTATAGAATAGTCTCGATTTAACTGAACAATTTTGCCACAAACGTAGCAAAAACGGTTCGGATTATTTTTGCACATTCTAGACGACATTTTAGAACAATCTTTCGTATTTACTTCCCTTCGTTGTTAACAGATTGAAACAAAGAAGTCATTACAACTACTGCGGGTAGATGAGAAACAGAAACGGTTTTATCTGAGAATTATGTTGTGCTAGCGGAAAACAAAAATACTTTATTAACTAGCCTACCTAGCTTATTTAAAAAATATATGTTTCGTTCGATGAACAAAAATAAGTCTTTTTTTTCGTAAACTAGTGAATTTATCTGGTATATAAAAAAACAAAAATGTCAAGGTCATCAGTTTTCAACAAAGATCGGAAACTTTGTTGAAAACTCATTTAGAATGCTTTTTGTGACGTCATTGATAATTTTATACCTCCGTAACAAAAATTTTTATTTCAAAAGCAATCAACGTTATTCATTAACTGCGCAAGTCGGACTTGCACTTGGCCGGTGATTTAGAATATTCGAGGGCTCCACGTAACTTGACGGAAAACAAGTTTTAACCCTCATTCTTGTCCCATTTCCGGGTCAAAATGGAAAGTAATGAAAAAATAACCTAATTTTCTGATTTCTCGCCTCCAAACCTAAAAGGAACATATAACAGGGCATACACGAAGTAACTCTTATAATCTCCTCCCGCATCCCTTTCACTCATTATACGTTTTACTATAAATATTTCTGCATAAAACTTCTGTATTCTTTCAACAAAAAAAATCCGGAAAAATCACCCTATGACTATTAAAACCATACAAAATTTATCGACTCCCACCCCTTTTATACCCCCTCGTCTGACGTGATATCGTTCAAAAACTATAGGTTTCATCCTTTTGTTAGATGTTTTATTCTGTCAAGTAAGAACGTGACCGTTCGTATTCTTGAAAAAAAATGCGTAACGAACATTTTTTGCCATCAATGTATTCTCTGGTGAGCTAACAACGGCGTAACTACCTTAGTAAGCGGTCCAATCGCCTCATCATCATCATCAATCAGCTCTTTGCGTCCACTGCTGAACATAGGCCTCCCCCATCCCAGTCTACTCTCTCCTCTCCTGGGTTTCTAATACAATCCCGCAGTTACACTCCAATCAATGATCTTTTCATCTTGCGCTGTGTTATTCTAAGCTTTTTAGCGGTTGCAATGGTTAAGGTTACAGTTTCCGCCCCATAAGTCATCGCTGGAAGCACATACTGATCAAAGACCTTTTTTTTAGGCAGATAGGAAGATCACTCCTAAAGACAACTCTTCCATAAGCTGCCCAAGCGAGCCTTATTCTTCTCGTCGATTCGCACATTTGGTTGTCCCTTGTAATGCTAATCTCAAGACCAAATTAGGTGTATTTGTCCACTAGTTCTACCTCTTTATTGCCGGCGTTAATCTGTTCACTTGGAACCAAGTTCCTCATATATTTTGTTTTAGAAGCATTCGTTTCCAACCCCACGTCTGCAGATACTTCTCGAAGTTCTTGAAGCATTACTGCAAGCTCCCCAAGACTGTCAAATATCAGGACTACGAGTATATCATCTTCAAAACGCAGATTGGTGAAACTTTGCTCGTCTATGTTAAGGCCTTTCCCTTCCGAGTTGAGTTTCTTGAAAACGTGTTCTAAAATTGCGGTGAATAGTTTAAGTGACATCGTGTCGCCTTGTCTTACTCCGCTACTAATTGGTGTGGGTTTGGTGTTTTCGTGAAATTTCACCGTCATACAGGCATTTTTGTAGATGTTGTAAATCAACTTTATGTAACGATAGTCAACACAGTACGCTCGTAAGAGCGCAAATCGCCTCCTGCATCAATAATCGCCTGGCATCTTTGAGGCATGCTGTCGACGAGATTTTATGCATACTTTGCAAATTTTTCGAATCTCGCGAGACAATTGAGCCAAAGTCCTCAGAGTCTTTCCTCTGAGCTTTCTCTTCACAAGGGATCAAACTTTTTTAATTGGGTTGGCGTCGGATGATTGTGAAGGCCACTCTAGTATCTCTATCAGCAAAGCATTCTTCAACGTGCTTCGGAATTTGACATCATGAACACGACGATGTTGTCGAATGAGACACATTAAAATACGATTTTCTTAATTTTGTCACTCCTTGAAGCAGCGTCAATTTCGGGTCCCCTGAAAACAAGGACACGATTCGTTTTTCGACTTTCGGAACTACTATACCTGTTGAGTCACGTTTTGGCAAGTCGTCGACATTTTTCATCTCGTTAAAATGATTTATCAACTTCTTCACAAACGATACCGACTTTTTAATATATTTAGCGGCCGCGGAATGTGTCAATTTTTGGGAATAAAGAAAGACCGCCTCGAACCGACGCGCAATTTCGATTTTACGTGATTTCCGAATCGACTGATACTTTTACTAAAATGCAGCGTAGACAAAGGTTCTCTGTACAGATTTTTTGTTGAATCACATCTACCAAAAATTAATTATGGCGGACCCGTTCTTACTTGACATACCGTAACTATTGTACAGTCCCTGGCCAAATTATTAGACGCACTGTATTTTTTTAGTAATTTTATGTTTCTTAAGAGTTTTTATGCAATAATGGTATATTTAAACTACAATATTATTGATTTTTATTTAAAAGAATTGTTGTAGACTACATATTTGTATTTATTTTTAACATATGGCAACACTGTGTTGACAAAGTGATACATGAACGTAAATAAGTACAAACCTGTATCAGTCGCGATCGGAATCGAGTCAGGTACGGACGTGTTTCTGTGGCTTTATGGACTGTGATTGTTTGTTTAACAGTTTTATACTACTCAGTTATTAGTTTATTTTGTATGCAGTGTTTTAAAAAAGTAATTGGACTATTTTCATTATGGGTAGAAAAGGCGATCTTTCACCACGTAAAAAAGCTGAAGTGAAGGCCCTTGTGATTGCGAAAACATTTACAAACCGAGAAATATCACGAAGATTGGAGGTTTCTGAAGCTAATGTACGACGCATAAAAAAGAAAATTGAGTCAGGGAAGGAATTAAGCCCGGAAAGACAGAAAAGATGCGGTAGAAAACCAATTTTCACTCCACGGTCAGAGAGATGTTTGAAGAAAATTTGTGTAGAAAACACATTTGCTACCACAAAGGTAATTAAATCACAACTCCAGGATGCTAGCGTAAATGCTTCTGAGCGCACTGTTCGAAGAAAATTGAAAGAATTAGATTTTAAGGCCTGTCACCCCGCCAGGAAGCCCAAGTTAACAGCTGCAATGAAAGCAAAGCGCCTGAAGTGGGCCAAACAATGGCAAGACAAAGATGTGGACTTCTGGAGATCGGTAAGATACAGCAATTTAATCAATAATTGATACATTATTATCATTTTCAGTTAAATAAAGCAAATAAACATGGAAGTTTATATATTGTTCCTATTTTTGACAGGTCTGCTTCAGTGACGAAAGCACATTCGAAATTTTGCAGAATAAAGCTCAGTATGTGCGTCGTCGTTATGGAGAAAAGTTTCATCCTGATTGTGTCGTCCCGACGGTTAAACATCCCACCAAAGTGATGATTTGGTCAGTCATCAGCGGCAAGGGCACTGGACGTCTGTACGTCGTCAAAGGAATAATGAGGCAAGATCAGTACAAAGAAGTATTACAAAATCGGTTGATTCCGCAGCTCAGAGAATGGTTTCTAAATGGGGAACCATTCACTTTCATGCAAGATGGAGCTCCCTGCCATACTGCTCGGTCTGTTAAAGCTTTTTTGGCAGAAAAAAATATCCCTCTGTTGGATTGGCCGGGTAATAGCCCTGATATGAACCCCATTGAAAATGTGTGGGAGCTGATGAAAAGAGAAGTGGCTAAAGATGTGATTACCAACAAAACCCAGCTCCTAGAAAAGATTATTCATGTGTGGAATCATCATCCTCAAATGCAGGAGACAGTACAATCTTGCATTGATAGCATGCCGCGCAGAATTAAAGCTTTGATAGCGGCTAAAGGTGGCTCAACCAAATATTGACTTTTACTAACATTAATTTCACTTTTCTTTAAAACTTAATAAACTTATGCTTTTCTAAATTAATGCTGTTTTATTTATGTCAAATAAATAGGTAATTGATTGGATAATATAAAAATAAAAAACAAATCAATTTAAAATAATAAAACGGTACAATATCACTCGGTAATTAATATTTTACATGAAATTTTGCAGTGCGTCTAATAATTTGGCCAGGGACTGTACATAAAAACATTAATGGTAATACCTACTGAAGAAGCGCTTTATGTTTCAAAATGGAAGTTTTTATCAGTTAAGTGGAAAAATATATTACTATAGATAAATATGCCCCTTTCTCCATCTGTACGTCTTCCGCTCCCTGAACTTATTATAGGAGGGGGGTCTGCATATACCTTCCAGGGTGACCCGTTCGAGACACACTTTTGTTGTGCCATCCCACAGGACCAACTACGGATGCAATAATTTTGTATCTAGGTGATGTCGCCTTGCCAATGAGCATCCCAGTCTGGACTTTTTCGTGGGAAGATCTGTTTTTTATAGACAGTTGTGTGGAGTATGATGTGCATTTTGTTACTTATTGTTACAGTCATTATTTCCTTTTCTATTTTTATTATTATTATTATAATTTTCTTTTTCTTTCCTTTTTCTCTTTCCCTCATTCTTATTCTAAAATTTTCTTTTTTACTTTATTGTCGTCTTAAGATATTTTATTGTATTGTTTTTAAAATTGGGCATTGTTCATTAATTAAATAAATAAAAATAAAAACATTAATGGTAATACCTACTAAAGAAGCGCAGCTACTTGATGTTTCAAAATGGAAGTTTTAATCAGTTAAGTGGAAAAATATATTACTATAGATAAATATGCCCCTTTCTCCATCTGTCCATCTTCCTCTCCCTGAACTCATTATAGGAGGGGATGTAAAGCCGGAATTACACTTGAAATAACCAACACAATAACGAAGACATATCCTTATCATTCATTTTCCACTTTTGTTATGTTTCCTCACTCTCTAGCTTGCTTATAAACTATAATCTGATGTTTAACGCCTAAAGGCGCTGCTGACAAGCCGTTGAAAGGAATTGCTGTAAAGATGGAGTTTTCCATAATAAATAATTATGGCAGTAAGATACAACAAATTATGTCTCAGGCTTGGGAAGGCCTAACGTTTGAAATTAATGTGTCATTTCGTTCGAGGGTTATCGGGCCAACAGATCGACAAACAGACAGATAGACCGACAGAAATGAGTGATTTAGAATAAGCTGTTATCTAGAAAAATCAGTCATAAACATATCAATCATAAAGTATTTTAAACTAATCTTACTTCCGTCAAAATGCCCATTTTCATTTTTAATTACATCCTCAAAAGTGTTCCGCATTCCATTTATTTATTTATTAATATTCGGCATCCTATTTTTCCAGTCATTTTTTAGGTATTCGAAGGCTCCACATAACTCGACGAAAAACATATTTTAACCCTTCCATCTAACTTGTCATATACGAACGTTGGGAGAAAGATCCGGTGATTGATAGGACCTTTCCATTTATTACTTTTACTCTCTTTAAGATGTCCGTAATTTTAAATAATATTTGGGAATGTTACCTTGTTAAAAGATAAAATTGCAACTAACAATATTTAGCCCGGAAGGCGTGGCATATTCTTACCGGATCTTGAAATGTTCTCCTCTTTTTGATTTCCCATTCATTTTCATCAAATTGTCTTACTTATTGCTGCCAGAATATACCGTGAAGTCTGCTTATAACGAACCTGTTTATAGCGAATTTCCGGTTAAAACGAATTATTTTATAATGCACGAAAAAATTCCCATAAGACTAATGCAAATTTTTATCGGTTATAACGAACCCGGTTATAACGAACTTCCGGATAAAGCGAACCAAATTTGGATGTTTTGTGTTCGTTTATAACGAACTTGCCACTACCTATGCTCAATATCTTTTTTTTTTTTTTTTTTTTTTATTGGTCTAGCACACGTGCTGCAGGGAAGTCCCTAAAACGCTCCAGGAGCGGCACGAGTGCGGAAAAAGCGATTCACGTTGTTCTTGAATCGCTGTAAATTGTACTCGGTGGGAAACACAGCGCTGGGCAAATTATTCCAAAGGGATGATGTTCTCCATATAAAAGATTGCTTGAAAAGCGCCGTACGCGGAGTAACAAGCTGAACCTCATACGGATGCGAAGCACCAGCGCGACGTGTATTTCTAACATGCACCGCTTTGGGAGGAATTAAGCGGGCTACATCCTTCGAACACTTTCCATGAAAATACTTGTAGAACAGACTCAAGTCGCCAACCGTTCTTCGATGTTCCAGCGAATCAAGGCCGCCGGTCAATTCCGGGTCCCCAATCAGACGGACCGCTCTTCTCTGAACAGAATCCAACAAATGCAGTGTATGTTTGGGAGCGGAGCCCCAAACGTGGGAGCAGTATTCCATAGTTGGTCGAATTTGGGCTTTGTAAAGAATTAACAGTTGCTGTGGGGTGTAAAGCTTTCTGGTTCTAAATAATATTCCCAATTTTTGAGAAGCTCTCCTTGCTATGCCTGCAACATGTTCATGCCAAGACATATTTGCTCCCAAACTAACGCCCAACAAATTGAGCGACGATGCTAGGGGAATGGAGTGCCCCGACATAACTATGTCGGGTTCAGCAACGTTAACTTTTTAGAAAAAACTGCCGCTTGGGTTTTTGTAGCGTTAAATTCCACTTGGTTACTGTCACCCCAAGATAGAATTTCTTCCAGGTCTTTGTTAAGTTGAACGACCTCCTGCTGTCTGCGGATATTCGCCTGAGCAGCCGATGTCCGAGCGTTCAAGGTGAATGAAGAGACAAGCGTACTGTCATCTGCAAAGCTATAGATTGGATTCCCGGTCTTTTCCAGCAGATCGTTAATGTAAATGAGAAAGAGAGTAGGAGACAGTATGGAGCCCTGGGGCACACCGGCGTTGATAGTGAGGGTGTTAGAAAGAAATCCGTCGACCGCCACTCGTAAAGAACGCTCTCTGAGGAAACATGAGAGCCACAAACAGAACCTTTCAGACATACCATAAGAGCGCAACTTAGCCAACAGTCCATCGTGCCAAACACGGTCGACGCGACTTGATCTAGGATATTCACCGAAACTCGCTGGGAACCCCTATTCTACTTGTTTCCGCCGCGTCGCTAGCTCGAGCAGTATTATTTTCAATTCGCTTGTTGTGTTATGCGGTTCTAATGCATCTTTGATCAAAATAACAAAGGGAATGTTTAAGTTTTTATTTTAAAAGGAGTACACAAAAACGTAAAGCGTTTACTTTAAAAGACAAACACGATATTATAAAGAAAATAGAAAATGAAGTTAAACAAAGTGATGTTTGTTTAACTCCATTGTTGTTGCAAACAGTTGAATTTAACTAAATCTACGGTTTCTATTATATGGTAGAAGAGGCAAGAAATCTTATCAATCAACGATAAAAGAAACTTTAGGTTAGTTCAGGTTAGTCGTTAAAGGACTGCTTAAATGGTTTAGTCAAAAACGACATGAACATGTTCCTATTACCGGCTATACTTTATAAGAGAAAGGTAGTGAATTGGGAAGGAAAATAGAGAACACCGAGTTTAACTGTTTTAGAAGTTAGATTGGACGATTTAAAAAGCGACATAATATTAGTGGGTCTAAGATAGGAATAGAAATTGCAGGAGTGGCTATGACTGTTGTTGATCAGTGGTTGGCCAATGTATGGCCGGAAAATCAAGAAAGTTAATATGTGAATATGTGGAATGCGGATGAAACGGGGTTGGTTTACAAGATAACGCCTGATAAGACATTAAAGTTTGTCGGAGAGAATTGTGCTGGTGGAAAATTATCAAAAGTAAGGATTACTGTGTTGGTAACTGCAAATATGTCTGGAACAGAGAACAGAAAATTGTCAGAAAAAGTCCGCCAATCCCAGGTCATTTAAAAACAAATATTTATCAGTAAAGTACAAATCAAACAGTAAAGCCTGGATGACATCAGAAATTTTTAAAAACGAACTAATCGAATGGGACAATGAATGAAAATTCACATACAGAAAAATATTACTTTTAATTGACAACCGTCCAGCGCACCATGAAGTTGATCTACAGCAAATAAAAATACATAAGTACAAAGCTCCAGCCTATAGATCAAGGTGTGATACATTCTTTAAAATGCCATCCTATAGAAAGATTTTACTTATGAAAATGTTACCATAATGACTATCGATAAAGGTAACATTTTTTCCTAACTCTCTTGGACGCTATAAACTTTATCCATATGGCTTGGCAAAGAGTCAGTAGAGAAACTATTGCAGACTGTTTTAATCATGGCGGATTTTTAAGAAAGGAATGTAGATATGACTCAGATGATGAGCTACCGTTGACCCAGTGGATTGAAAAATATCGAGAAGATCCTACTGATTGTCTAGAATTTGTTTACAATGCTGACATTCAACAAAATACAGTGGAAATCGAAATTAAAAAGATTTTTAATCACTTTAATTTTGAAGAATGTATATGTGCTGATAATGAATTAATGACGAGAGAAATATTAACTGATGATGAAATTGTGACATCAGTGATTTCTGGAAAGATTTTAAGCGATAATGACGACGAAGACGAGCTTGGAGAAGGAGATAATATTTATGTTTCATCCATTTCAGAAATGACTAAGAAAATAACTCAAACTTGCCATTTTTTGGAATCTCGTGAAGTTCCTGAACATATATGGTGTAGTTTTTGTGACTTTAACAATTATATAAACACCATTTCTTTTTTAAGTAAAATTGTACAAACGAAAAATTACTTATTTTATTGTATAAGCTACGTATTTTAATGTTTTCGTTTATACTCGTATAAGTACCAACATACATAATAATAAATTTAGTGTGACTTGTTTTATTTTTTTTTGAAGGTTTTCTTTTAATTTAATAATTATTCTTATTCATTTTTCTAAGCATTAGCGCCTAATCTAAATAAAAAAAGTAGTGAAAAATGATATTAGATTTTGTTTACTGTTGTAACGAACTTCGGATATAGCGAATCATTTTTAGTGATTTTTGGAGTTCGTTATAACCGGACTTCACTGTACTCAAATCATAACGCTGCCACCTCCGAACTTAATAGTACAGAGAAAACTTCTGAAGTCCTTTTGTTAGTTGAGCGGAGTACCAATATTTTTCCATTAAATCCAGAACTTTAAAACTTCGGTTCTTCCGTCCAGAGGACTTTAGTCTATTGTCCAGTTTCTATATGTTTTAGCCCATTGCAATATGTTTTGCTTGTGCCTGATTCTTAGTTTTGATTTCCTTATTTAAGGTCTCTAGTGATTGTTAAATGGACTCTCATTCTCTAATATCACAAATCATCTCTCAAATTTTACAACAATAGTAATGTCACATCTCAATAGAGTCATCTATTGGTCGTTTGTAAAAACGTAAAAGGTGGACCTCGTAATTGACACTGATTGTTTTTAACTCAACAATAAAAATTTAAATCAACTGCTAAAATTGAATAAAATCCATTTTTCAGTAGGATTCACTGTTCTCTTATCTGTTAAACACATCTCGCGATGTGTTTCGCAGGAAATATAAACTTTATTTTTAGTAGTTTAGTAGATTTGTATTACTAGGTTAGAACCTTAATGATCAAGCTGCTTAGCGGTAACAATAACGATTCCTCTGTTGGCCTTAAACATTCCTGGTACGCTTTTAAACTTTAGGCCTTCCCAAGCCTGAGATATAATTTGTTGTATCTTACTGCGATAATTATTTATTATGAAAAACTCCATCTTTACAACAATTCCTTTCAACAGCTTGCCAGCAGCGCCTTTAGGCGTTAAACATCAGATTATAGTTTATAAGCAAGCTAGAGAGTGAAGAAACATAACAAAGGTGGAAAATGAATGATAAGGATATGTCTTCGTTATTGTGTTGGTTATTTCAAGTGTAATTCCGGCTTTACATCCCCTCCTATAATGAGTTCAGGGAGCGGAAGACGGACAGATGGAGAAAGGGGCATATTTATCTATAGTAATATATTTTTCCACTTAACTGATTAAAACTTCCATTTTGAAACATCAAGTTGCTGCGCTTCTTTAGTAGGTATTACCATTAATGTTTTTATTTTTATTTATTTAATTAATGGCAATGCCCAATTTTAAAACAATACAATAAAATATCTTAAGACGACAATAAAGTAAAAAAGAAAATTTTAGAATAAGAATGAGGGAAAGAGAAAAAGGAAAAAAAAGAAAATTATAATAATAAAAATAATAATAATAAATAAAAGGAAATAATGACTGTAACAATAAGTAACAAAATACACATCATACTCCACACAACTGTCTATAAAAAACAGATCCCACGAAAAAGTCCAGACTGGGATGCTCATTGGCAAGGCGACATCACCTAGATACAAAATTATTGCATCCGTAGTTGGTCCTGTGGGATGGCACAAAAAAGTGTGTCTCGAACGGGTCAACCTGGAAGGTACATGCAGACCAATTTTGTCCAGCAGAAAGGGACAATGGTAGTTACTATGGAGAATATTATAAAGCATTTTGAGATCGATAGCAACTCTGCGATCTTGTAAAGTTTGAATGTGAAGCTCAGATTCTATCTGAGGGTAGGTAAGCTCAGGTCTATTGATCTTAAAGGCCATGTGTCTCAGAAATTTGTGCTGAAATTTGTGCTGCACTCTCTCAATGCATTGAACGTGAGTACCATAGCAAGGACTCCATACACTGGAGGAATACTCTAAGCGAGCTCTAATCAGTGAACAGTACAGCTGCTTGATTGCACCTACACTATTAAAGCCCAGTGTAATACGCCTAATAAATCCCAAAGCTGGAGAGACTTGGAAACGATATTCTGTATATGAGGTATAAAAGTTAATTTTGAGTCAATAATAAGCCCTAGATCTTTGACTTCAGACACTCGTTCAAGAACAGCATCCCCGATCTTGTATGGATAATCTAACTGTGTCCGGGACCTACTGAAAACGATAGAATGGCACTTAGTATCATTTAGCTCCATACCATTGCCCTTGCACCAAGATACAAACTGATTCATACCCGTTTGAAGTTTGTAACAATCATCAAATACAGACACCTCAATATACAACTTTGAATCATCGGCAAAAAGGAGGACCTCACTTTGTGCGAAACGATGTACAATAGTTACGGTATGTCAAGTAAGAACGTGTCCGTGATAATTCATTTTTGGTAGATGTGATTCAACAAAAAATCTGTAGAGGGAACCTTTGTCTACGCTGCATTTCAGTAAAAGTATCAGTCGATTCAAAATCACATAAAATCCAAAAATCACTTTGCGCGTCGGTTCGAGGCAGTCTTTCTTTATTCCCAAAAAATGACACATTCGCGGCCCCTAAATATATTAAAAAGTCGGTGTCGTTTGTGAAGAAGTTGGTAAATCATTTAAACGAGACGAAAAATGTCGACGACTTACCAAAACCTGACTCAATAAGTAAAGTAGCTCCGAAAGTCGAAAAACGAATCGTGTCTTTGTTTTCACGGGACTCAAAGTTGACGCTGCTTCAAGGAGTGACAAAATTAAGAAAATCGGATTTTAATGTGTCCCATGAGACCATTCGACAACATCTTCATGTTCATGATGTCAAATTCCGAAGCACGTTGAAGAAACCTTTTCTGAGCGAAAATCATGTCGCGAAGCGGTTCGCTTGGGCCCACGATAAGAGTGGCCCTCAGAATCGCCGGACGGCACCCCTATTGAAAACGTTTGATCTCTTGTAAAGAGAAAGCTCAGAACAAAGACTCCGAGGACTTTGACTCAGTTGTCTTGCAAGATTCGAAAAATTTGCAGAGTATGCAGAAAATATCGTCGACAGCATGCATCGAAGATGCCAGGCAATTGATGCAAGAGGCGATTGAACAACTTACTAAGGTAATTGCGCCGTTGTTAGCAGACCAGAGAATATATTGATGGTAAAAAATGTTCTGTACAATTTAATTATGATTACATTTAAGTCAAAAATCACATGACTACGTGTTCATGTGAAAAACCGTTATCTCCATCATTACTGCACAGTCTCTTTTATTATAATTACATAGAAAGATCATTAGTTATTAAAATTTGAAACACATAAGTACATTTTTAGTGTTCCGTACGGAACACTTATAAGATCACTTCGTGTCTGTCCGTCTGTCTGTCCGTCTGTCCGTCTGTCCGTCTGTCCGTCTGTCACACCCGATTTTCTCCGAAACTACTTGTCATAGAAAGTTGAAATTTGGTAACAATATAGGAATTGATGGCCTCATCAGACCCATGTAATTTTGAAAATTAAATTTTGACTTAATGGGTTAGTTTTGGGGGGTGAAATCGGAAATGAAAAAAAAAAAATTACTAGGTAATCGAGTGTGGTGTCAAATGAAAGCTTGGGAAAACACGAGTAAAAAATATATATATAATGTAATACTTGCGCTCACTTTTCTTTGTATTATTTTTAAATAATCGCGAAAAATCGCTGTCCACCCGCCTTATCTCGGAAAGTACTTATCAAAAAATTTTGAAAAAATTCTGGAATATTCTCCACGGGGTGTAGATTGAACGAAAATTATCACGAGTGCATTACCTGTAATAATTTATCTGTTATATAAAAAAAACAGAAATTTCAAGGTCATCAATTTTTAGTAAAGATTGGAATAAATTTTGTTGAAAACTTATTTGGGGTGTGTTTTGTGAAGTCACTGATCATTTTATATCACCATAACATAAATTTTGACTTAAGGGATTCGTTTGGAGGGGTGAAATCGAAAGTGAAAAAAAAATTTTTTTACTGGGTCATCGAGTGTGGTGTCAAATGAAAGCTTGTGAAAACACGAGTAAAAAAAATATATATATAATGTAATACTTGCGCACACTTTTCTTCGTATTACTCTTAAAAAATCGTGAAAAATCGCTGTCCCCTACCTTATCTCGAAAAGTACTGATCAAAAAATTTTGAAAAAACCCTGGAATATTCTCCACGGGGTATAGATTGAACGAAAATTATCATTACCTTTAATAATTTATCTGGTATAAAAAAAAACAATATTTCAAGGTCACCAGTTTTCAGTGAAGATTGGAAACAAACTTTGTTGAAAACTCATTTGGGGTGTGTTTTGTGAAGTCACTAATCATTTTATACCACACTTGCACTTGACCGGTTTTTTTTTTGATGTAGACACTTTTATTTTCAAATTTGGAAACGGTATTTAAATCATTACGGTGACCGAAAAAAAATATGCCAGACCAGAAAATAAGTTTTTAGGGAAGACTTTAACAAGATGTTTACTTACAGAATATGGAATTTTGGTTCACAAAAAAATCTATAGTATATTTTGTATGATGTACAATATAATCCGCATTTTTTGCAGTCCATATTTTTTTGAATTTTGTCTTGAAGTTGTTTTTGACCTGATATTATCCTTAACTGATAAAATTAACATGTAATAATATTAAATTCTTAAGTATATTGATACGCGAAAAATCTGCTTCCTCAAAAATTAGAGTTTGACTTAGAGTATAAAAAAACAGACTCCATTTATCTAGGTGATCAATAACAAATTTCCCAAATTGAACAGAAACTAGTACTAAAATTTATATTTTTGCACTAAAACTGGTGAGTTTTGAATAATTTTCTAGCCCAACCCATTAACTTGTCACAGATCTTTGAGCAACTGACACAGCTATGGGTCATTTCGAAGAATTGTATTTGATATATCTAGGGCGTTCGATCTTGCTTTGCATGACAAATTATTGGGTAAGCTTCGCCTCGAAGGAAGAAGCAACTGACAGGTTTCTCTATAACAGTTTGCTGTTGCGTTTGCTATATCTCCTATTCTCTTTCGTCTTTACATTATTGCTTTTCCTCGAATAATAAAAATTAAATATATAGCCCTAGAAGATATTCTCTTTTGGGAAGGCTGTACTAAGTAAAATTTAAAGCCAGTAGTTTTTCTCCCAAAGACCTTACGTTACAAAACGCAACATCATTACTAACTATTGAAATTAAACAAAGTCCATATTTCAGCAGTTAGAAAAACAAGCAAAACTTTACTTCTTCTGTCGATCCCAGCTCGTCCAGCTTTGATACGGTGAAATGCGTCTGATTCCTAATGAAAATAGTGCTGAATGCATAGACTTTGTTTAATTTTAGTAGTCGATATTGATTTTTATATGCGTATTGTAGAATCCTGACACAACCACTGCCTGGGGGTAATTTTTAGCAGTTGACTGAACAATTCTTTTATTGGTCTGTGGCCTTAAACAGCCCTCGACAGAGGACACGTATGCCTTCAAAAGTAGGTTTTTAGTAGCCGGAGATGCAAAGAATTGTCTTTTAATATAAAACGCAACGTAGTTAGAATGGACCACTATATTCCATTAGTATCGCAATTTAACTTATGCGTTAATTTGGGAGTAGGTTTGTTTCATCATCTTCATGCTGCTTTCATAGAACCAAAAGCTCAGAATAATATGTCGTACTAGACAACTGTATATGCCACAACAGCTTTAAGCCCCAAACAACATACACAGTAGCCGCATCGATGGAATAATTCTCTCATGCTTAGAACTTTGCTCACAATCACCGTACACTGCATTTTTGCATTTACTAGATACTATTTAAAAGATAGTTATTCGCCTAACTGGGACCCTAAATTTACCAGAAATCGTACTTCTTTCAAACATCGAAAAAAGTAGGTGATTCAAATCTATTCTATAAATATTTTAATGGAAGTGGTTCTGTAGAGGAAATGGGGCAGGCTAGAAATACAAAGTCGTATGACTTTACGCTTGTAAAAAACTCTTTTATATGGAGAACCTCATCCATTCGGAATTAACTGCCCTAGAATGTATGTCCTTTTCGGTATAATTCGCATCCATAAATAACCATACAAAATTTTCTTTCTTATATAGTGTGCCATATAAGTAAGCATACTGTCTGTTTTATCTCGATTAGGTCTCTTCCGATGTGGACGTACAGCATTCTTTCCACCTTTTCGGAGGCCCGCCCCTAGTTCTTCTACCGTAGGGTTTATTGAGTTTGGCCCTTTTTACCAGTCTATTGTCGTCCATCCGATCTACGTGTTTATTCGATTGTTTTCTTCTAGTTCTGGTCCATTTGAATATTTCTTGAATCTTACTTAATTCTTGTAGAACTTTTTTGCGGATTTTGTTGTTGATAGTTTTTCCATGTATGTCCCTAATCACCTTAATTTCTGTTGTCCTCATCATTTGTGTTGTGTTTGTGACTATATCCGTCAAGCACCTGCTATTAGTGTTGCTGTTGTTTTACTTCCCTGTTTAGGTCTCCGTAGCTTGTTACCATTGTTCCCAGGTATTTTAAAATTATTAACCTGTTCAATAAGTATTATTGCATCTTAATAATTCTTTTCAAGCTACCATTCATTTTATCTTGGTTGTGTTAATAATCATGTTTAGTTTGCTCGCTTCCAAATTGAAGGCATGAAAGATCTTCTGAAGGTTGCCCTCAGAATCCGAGATGAGGACTGCATCATCGGTGTAGCAATTTTTGGAAGATTCTCCACTATTCTGTTCATGACAAGGTTGAAGATACAGGGACTAAGTGGATCGCCTTGTCTTATTCCGGCGTTTATTTTTACTTCCTTGCTCAGTAGATGTCCCACTTTTATACACCCCTGGACAAAATTAACGCAACAATATATTAAATCATACAAATCTCTATAATGAATTAATTTTAATAATTTTTTATGAACATTGGTTACACTAAAAGTTAGAAAAAACTTATTCGGATACTTTAAAAGTGAATTAGCTACCAAATTTCTCTATAAGATTCGAATTAAAATTATTCTTAAGACCTAATAACAAAATCGTTGAAATTATGTAATAATGAAAAAAATAAACTGGGACACTAGTAGCAAAATTAATGGTGTAACTCGGACACTAGTAGCGTGTGTTGCCTCCTCTACTTCGGATGAGAGCGTTTATGCGCCTAGACATGCTTCTAATTAAATTTTGGATAGAATCTTGAGGAATTTGCTCCCATTCTGTGATAACTGCATTTTCAAGTTCCTTCAGGTTTCTAGGTGCAGGTATATGACGTTTCACATTTTTATTAAGGTGATCCCATACATATTCTATCGGATTCAGATCCGGGCTTTTTGGTGGCCATTGCATAATCGGTATATCAACTTGATTAAGATAATCGAGTACCTCCCTAGCCACGTGAGGTCGAGCGTTGCCTTGCATAAACAGGAAATTGGGCCCCACAAAATGATTGAAAGGCATTACATGTTCTATTACAATATTGTCAAGATAGTAGTCAGCATTCATGGATCTCGTACGGAGAGGAACTAACTCTGTGCGAGCATCAAAGCAGATGCCACCCCAGAACATAACAGAGCCACCGCCGAATGGAATCCTTGCAGAGATATTGCAAGGAGCAAACCTCTCTCCTGGTCTTCGCCATACTCGCTCACGGCCATCTGGATGTTTTAGACTAACCCTAGTTTCATCTGTGAAGAAAACTTGTTTCCAATCATCCACAGACCAGTTTTCGTGATTTCGAGCAAAACGTAACCTGGCAACTCTGTTCTCTCTAGTAAGCAAAGGCGCAGTGGCTGGTTTCCTACTGTTTAATCCAGCTTCATTTAACCGTCTTCTAACTGTTTTAGAAGAAATTGTGACATTGCGAACAGCTTCGAGATCGAGTCCTGTTTCTTAAGGCATATTGTCTTATAAAACGTTCATCTAGGTCGCTAGTGCATCGTTTTCGCCCTTGCTCTAGCCTTCTAGAATAAGCTCCTACTTCATTCAAGCGTCTTACCATACGACTTATTGTGGAACGATGTTTGCCTAACAAATTGGCAACAAAACTCTGACAATATCCCTCGTCCAATAAAACTGAGGCTGGCAGTACCTCGTGTTGAGTTAAATTCCTTGTTCGATTCATTTTTCTAATTCTTCGGAGCCAAAAAATAAAGCAGTCTACCACAAAAACGTATTACTTTGAAAAAGGGAAGAATTTATAAGCTTACTTTTAAAGAAAATCTATCGCATTATTACAGAAAATTGTTTATCTTCTAAAAAATTCTTTAAAACTGTAAATCTAAACGAATTGTTTTGATTTCTGTCATGAACAACGAAACAAAATATGCATAGCCTACTATTCAAATACTTGATAAACTTTAAAACTGAAATAAGAAAAAGATAAACTAATTTTCAGATTGTTGCGTTAATTTTGTCCAGGAGTTTATTTGTTTTGCATTCTATGTTAATGTCATCTATTATTTTTATTAGTTTCTGGTTTGTCTGCTTTTCTTGTAATGTATAAATCTTAAAATCCCTAAAATACGTGAATAAGTCCCTTAAGAACTCAAAGCCGGTAAAGTGCAAGTTGGACTTGCGCAATTAGTGTTCCGTACGTTGATTCCTTTTAAAATAATTTTTTTTTGCGGAAGTATAAAATGATAAGTGACTTCACAAAACACATCCCAAAATGAGTTTTCAACAAAGTTTTTTTTCGATCTTTACTGAAAACTGATGATCTAGAAATTTTTGTTTTTTTTTTTATATATCCGATAAATTATTAATCGTGATAATTTTCGTTCAATCTACACCCTGGAGAGAATATTCCAGAATTTTTTCAAAATTTTTCGATCAGTACTTTTGCAGATAAGAGAGTGTGCACAGGTATTACATTATATATATTTTTGAACCGGTCTTTTTACAAGCTTTCATTTAACACCCCACGCGATGACCTAGTAATTTTTTTTCAATTCTATATTGGTGCCAAATTTCAACTTTCTGTGTCAAATAGTTTCGGAGAAAATCGGGTGTGACAGACAGACAGACAGTCGGAGAGCGGACACCGAAGTGATCTTATAAGTGTTCCACACGGAACACTAAAAAGCCCATATGGCAACCATTTCTCGTAGAAGTAGAAAATGTGGGATAAATTTGATTCTTCCTTTACTAATACAACACCCTATAACGATATTGCCTAGAAAAACAAAAGACGGAAGTTATCGTATCAGTATGTCGAATCAATCCTAACATTTATCACTTTTTTATCCCACGCACACACTGGCAGACCTAATTCTCCTTATTTCAGAATTTATTACATTATGGCAAAACCCATAAGAAAAGGATAGTTTATTGAGGGCAAAGTGGAGAAAATTCAGTGGCGGCTCCTGTCTTTCAAAATAGGGTAGTCTAGCAGATCCCCTCACAAGATTTCTACGACCTTACGGAGTATACGAGGGTGGATTGATAAGTATGGTAAATTTCTACGAAATGGCAGAAAATTTTGTTAAGTAACATAACAAACAGATGCAACGCGTGATTTTTTTTGTTAACAACTATTGTAAGTGACGGTGTCTCGTAGAAATAGACAAAGCCGAGTATCGTCAAGTGATAAAACATTTTTATTTAAAAAAGTAGACTGCATGGAGTCTACGCACTAGCACTCAAGGTCATTTATTATTGGATGAATAAATTTAAATGTGGCAGGCGAGCACTGCAGATACTACGAGTTTACGACGCCTGTTTGAGGTTTCTTTTGAAGAAATTATCGAAAAAATTCATGATATCGTGAAGGAAGATTGTCGCATTAAGCTTCGTGAGATTGCTGATATTGTAGGGGATACATTATCCTGCATGAAGCTATAAAAATTTAAAAGCTGAGTGCGCAATGGGTGTTGCGTTTCTAGACTTCAGACCAAAAACGCACGACGAAGGACTTTTCAAAATCGTGTTTGGAAAAGTTGCAGCGTAATCCGAAGGACTTTTAGCGAAACATCCACCATGACACCTTTGAGACAAAACGGCGCACAGTGGGAAAAAATGGAAAAAATTCGAGCCACTCCGCAAATCTAATCCAATGGGGGTAATCTTTTTTTTATCTTCTTGGTATATTATATGCTGGAAGTGCTAAAAATGTGAAATAGGTCAAGGCACTTTTTTGAAAAAAAAAGAAGTTATTAGTGTCAGCATAAAAGTACTTGATTCAAATAAAATTCGTGTTTGAGTAACAAAAAAGAAACAAATTATGCACTTGATGTTGAAAAGTCAAGAAAACACAATACTTTAACCAAAAACTAAAATCTGAGAAAAATCCTTTCACAGTAGCCTGCTAAATATTTTTGATTTTCTGATTTAGAAAATATACAAAATTTTAGTGGGAAATAATGAACTTAAGCAACGCACAACAAAAATTAGATATTTGTGTCCAAATGGGAAAATTTGTTGACCCCACCTAGATAAATCGAATTTGTTTATTGTATTCCGTACGGAACACTTATAAGATCATTTCGGTTTCTGTTTATCCGTCTGGCTGTCCGTCTGTGACACCCGATTTTCTCCGAAATTATTTGACATAGAAAGTTGAAATTTTGTACTAATATAGGAATTGGTGGCCTTATCAGGGCCGTGTAGTTTTGAGAGTTAAATTTTAATCTAACGGGTTAGTTTAGGGGTGAAAGCGGAAGTGAAAAATTCATTGAGTAGGGTGCAAATTAAAGCTTGTAAAAACACACTTTTCTTTGTATTATTTTTTAAAATTGCGAAAATCGCTGCCCCCCCCCCCTTATTTCGAAGAATACTGAGCAAAAAAATTTTGAAAAAATTCTGGAATAATGTCCATGTAGATTGAATGAAAATTATCATGAGTAGATCATTACCTTTAATAATAACTTATCTGGTATATTAAAAAAAAAACAAAAATTTCAAAGTTATCAGTTTTCAGTAAAACCCAGAATAAAACTTTGTTGAAAACTCATTTGGGGTGTTTTGTGGAGTCATTGATCATTTTGTACCTTAGTAACAAAAATTTTTATTTTAAAAGCAATCAACGTACCGAATACTAATTACGCAAGACCAATTTGCACTTGACCGGTTATTTATATTCAAATCAAAGTCTAATTTTTGAGAGAACAGATTTTTCCCGTATCAGCATACGTAAAAATTTGATATTGTTACATGTTAATTTTATCAGTCAATGATATTATCATGTCAAAAAGCAACTTTAAAACAGTTTAAATCAAAAAAAAAATGGGAATTATTGCAAAAATATGTGAATTATATTGTTGATCATAAGATTTTTTTCTGAATTTAGGGCCCCTTCTAAATCAAATTTTACAAATACACTTCAACTCAATCTGCTTCTGTTTTGAAACGGACGCTTGCACAGCGAAATTATTGTTTTTGGAATTGGATAATGGTTGTGAAAGTTATACAAAACTTGAACATAAACAATAACACTTAGGCTGAAAAGATTTTGGTCTGACTCACCCTTTTCAAAAAAATCCATATAATTTTTAGGAATTACCAACCTTCAAACGATACGTGTCAAAATTTCATGACATTCCGACGATTAATTTACAAGTTACATGGTTTTAGTGACGCTACTTTTAATATTTTCAAAGCAATGGAAAAAATCGAATTTCGTATGTTGATTAAACATGATTTTTTGATGGGAAAAAATACCGTTCAAGCAAAGCAATGGCTTAATAAGTGTTAGGGGGATTCTGCTCCTGGAAAATCACTTCATTTACTAGTATGCTGAATTTAAACGCGGTCGTAGAGATACAAATGATGCTGAACGCTTTGGACGCCCAAATGAGGTGGTTACACCGGAAACAAAAAAAAAATCCACAAAATTGTTTTGGATGACCGTAAAGTGAAATTGCGTGAGATAGCTGACACCCTAAAGATATCAAAGAACGTGTTGGTCATATTTTGCATGAACATTCGGGCATTCTGAGCGCTATTTGGACCTGTTTAAGCGCAATAAAAAGGATTTTTTTCATGCGATATGTGTCAATGGATGAAACATGGATCCACCACTACACATCAGAATCAAATCGACACTCAGCTGAGTGGACAGCAGCCAGTGAAAGCTGCCCAAAGTGACCAAAGACACAACAGTCGGCTGGGAAGGTTTTGGCCTCTGTATTTTGGGATGCGCATGGAATAATTTTCATCGACTATGCTCAGAAAGGAAAAACCATCAGTAGCGATAATTTAATAAAGTTATTGGTGCGTTTGAAGATAGAAATCGCAAAGAAATGGCCCCAAATGAATAAGAAAAAAGTGCTCTTTCATTAAGACAATGCACCGTGTCACAAATCAATGCTTACAATGGCAAAATTGCCTGAATTAAAGTTCGAATTGCTTCCTCCTCCACTGTATTTTCCAGATTTGGCCCCCAGCGACTATTATCTATTCGCAGACCTCAAAAAAAGGCTCGCGGGAAAGAGATTTGGCTCCAATCAAGAAGTTATCGCCGAAACTGAGGCTTATTTTCAAGGCAAAGACGAATCCTTCTACATGAAAGGTATAAAAATGTTAAAAAAGCGTTGGACTGATTGTATCGCTCTTGTCGGAGACTATATTGATGAATAAAGTCGAATTTTGCAAAAAAAAAGTGTTTTAAGTAGCTAGACCAAAAACTTTTCAGCCCAATGTTAAGACGAAAATTAAAACCCTAGGAGGAATCAGACAAGGAGTCAGTCTCAGTCCATCTTTAGTGAAACTTTTAATTTACAAAATAATAGACTTAGAGTTACTGGGAATGGGATACAGAAAAAGTAAGAACAGAATTGTTACTTAGCCGACGCAGCGCTGATTGCCGAAAGTGAAGATGACCTACAGAGACAATTTTTTTAAATTTTATCAGCTGTCGACAGTTTAATATGAGCATATCTACTGAAAATACCACAAGCATCGCTATTGCTAAAGACCCCATCAGGTGTCAACGTCGTGGAAAGACAAACTCATAGAACAATTAACCCAGTTCAAATGCTTTGGTGTGGATCTCTCAAGCTATCACGACCCAGTCATAGATCTTAGAGGACTAATTAATAAAGCAGCAGTTATATTATGCTACCTAAGCGACGTTGCACTGTGGTCCAGGAATTTAATTTTTCGTTCAGAATTATCTACAAGTCTTAATTTCCAACCAATTTCGATTTTTTTTTTAAATACTCGTAACTAAATTTATAAAAAATCTCTTGAAGCCGATTTTTGAATTGTGACCAGTTTTTGGTTATATTCCATGCCTTTCCTCCTACGACTATAGTTTCTGAGCCTATACTCTTCATCAGATAGGCTTTAGGCAACGGTATCGATCGTGAAGATCCGAGTACCGTGGAGAGTCAAGCGAATGACTTTCGCTGGCTTATAGCAATCATGGTACCTTAAATGAACGAGATACTACTCGTTGGGCAAGGTACAGACCCTTGCGCCATCTGTTGAGATTTTCGAACTTCGAAATTTTGCATGTGTAAATTTCTCGTCTTTATGTTGTAGTGACCAATCAAGTAACAAACCATATTCCGAGATTTTATTTCGGAATATCGATTTAGTTTTTGATTTTTCTACCATTTGTGAATAATGTCTAGTGTTTTTTTCGAAATTTGCAGTGTTTGATTGAACAAACCAAAGTAATTTATGTTTCTCTATCCACATAATCTGAAATCTATTATTTCAAGACCTAAAGGTCGCAAGGTGAATTAACATAGCCATTTTTCGGCCATTATTTGTACATATTTTGACCATTTATCATCATTTCTGGCTAAAATGATGATCAATGTGGTCAAAATATGTCCAAATAATGGTTGAAAAACGGCTATGTTGATTCACCTTGTGACCTTTAGGTCTTGAAACAGCAAATTTGAGATTATGTGGATCAAGAAACACAAATTGTTTTGGTTTGTTCATTCAAATATTGAAAACTTCGAAAAAATTACTAAAAATTATCCAGAAATGATGAAGACTTGCAGGTCAATTAAAACACGATTTAAAGAACATTTAGCACATTTAAAATACAGTAGAGCAGAAAAGTCTAGCATTGCCGAACATGCCCTTGAAGCTGATCATATTGTAACATTGGATAATCTAAGATTAATAAAAAATGTATCTGATAGGAGATTGTTGAACACATACGAAAGTATGGAAATTATAAAATCTAAAAGTAGTTTAAATAAAGACAGAGGTCCTATTCCTTATAGTCCCCTCTACTGGTTACTTGACCGGAACTGATGGCCTTGTCTATGCCATTAGTTCCGCCTGACTAATTCAACGGTTAGCCTAAGTATAAATAGGGTGGATTTTCAGTTTCGCTTTAGTCAATCATCGCCCCTGATGAAGCTAACATGGTTAGCGAAACGCGCGTCGAGTTCAAAAATAAAGTGTTTGGTGTAGTGGTGATATATACTGATATAGAATTGGAGTAGTATCAAATGAGAGAGACTTTCATTTACGGCTATACAAGAAAGTTACTCTTCCAGTCTGCAGGAGTGAATTGTATACTAAAATTTTGGATGGTTGTAGCTTCTACTTGATGGAAATTCATTATAAATATATAATAAAAGACTGTTTTTAGTCAATTTCCACTGGTTTATTTAAATTGCGATGACGCGTTTCGCTGTCGATGCAGCTTCTTCAGATCTACATTTTACACTGTCAAGTTAGGTTTAATATTCACAGTTTTATATAATTTCTTAATTATAATATTACACCTAATTAAATTACATTGAGTATTGGGAAATCCACACAGATTTGGAGTTAGGAGAATAAATTCAATAATGGTGAATTGCTTAAATCTACTTGATGTAATCTTTACCAAAGCAGACAAAGGTAACACAGTAATAGCAATAGACAAAATCGACTATATTAATAAAACGTTAGATTTTTTCAAAACAGGAAAGTACGAAATTTTAAATAAAGATCCAACAAATATTTTTCAAAAAGAAATAAAACAACAAGTTGAACAGGCTAAAAGTATCATTCACGATAAAGATAAAATTAAATTGATAAATATGAATCCCCAAATCCCACAACTGTATTCACTTATAAAACTACACAAACTGACCACCCAATCAGGCCAGTTGTTTCCTACATGTCTGCTCCAGCATATAAGACGTCATCCTTTTTAATTGATTTAATCAAATATCATACCAAATTTGAACCTAAATATAGTATCAAAAACTCATACGAACTCGTGAATAAAGTTAAGAATATTTCTAAAACAAAAACTTACCAAGTGTTCCCCCAGATGAAACAATAATTTTAATAGAGAACCTATTAACAAAAAACAAAGTAAATGAAGTTATAAAAATGGACATAATTAATTTATTAAGAACTTGCCTAAGACAAAATTATTTTTCATTTAATAATACATTCTACAATAGTAAGGAAGGGTTAATTATGGGGAGTCCATTAAGTCCATTACTTTCCGAAATTTTCATGGACAGTATTGAAACAATAATATTTAACAACCATAATAACAATAGTAATAATTGTCTATACTGGTATCGATACGTAGACGATATAATTGTATGCTTTACAGGTACGGACAGACAATTAACTCACTTTTTACAGTATATTAATTCTTTACATAGAAATATCAGTTTTACAATGGAAGAAGAAGTCGAAGGGAAAATTAATTTCCTAGACTTAACAATCAGTAAAGCCATGAAAAAACATGAATTTGCAATATATCACAAACCTTGTCATACAGATGCCACAATTCACAATAGTTCTCACCACCCTAACCATCATAAACTTGCAGCTTATCATAGTTTTATACATAGACTAACTAATATCCCCTTATCAGAAGAAAATTTTACTAAAGAATTAAACTACATAAAACAAGTAGCCGTTAACAACGGTTATTCGGTTACTTTAATCAATAGTATCGTTAGGAAAAAACTTAGAAACAAGGCAATCTCAGAAATATACCCACGTTTTAAGGACAGAAATACCACTTTTAAATGCTTAACCTATTTCGGCAAACCAACGGAAAAACTGGGGAAATTTGTAAATCAAAAAAATATCAACATAGCTTACAAGACTAACAATACTATAGGGAAATATCTTAAAAACTACAAACCACAAATCAATAAAGACAATAAATCGGGGGTTTATCAAGTAACATGTGGGTCATGTCCTAAAACATACATCGGACAAACTGGACGTACATTTAGACAAAGAATTATAGAACACGAAAAAAGTTTCATCCATAGAAAATCTAATTCAACATATGCTAATCATCTTTTAAAAGAAAATCACACATTTAACAAGAATTTCAAAATTTTACACACCCAACAAAAAGGTTTTAAACTAAACCTTTTAGAGACAATGCAAATAAATCGATTAAGGACTACAGGTACTTTACTCAACGACCAGGTCGATTTAAGCAATTCACCATTATTGAATTTATTCTCCTAACTCCAAATCTGTGTGGATTTCCCAATACTCAATGTAATTTAATTAGGTGTAATATTATAATTAAGAAATTATATAAAACTGTGAATATTAAACCTAACTTGACAGTGTAAAATGTAGATCTGAAGAAGCTGCATCGACAGCGAAACGCGTCATCGCAATTTAAATAAACCAGTGGAAATTGACCAAAAACAATCTTTTATTATAACATATATTGAATTGTATACGTTGGAATGTCACTTCAACCTGATACAACAATCCCAATTTTTTAAGCTTCACTCTTTACTATAATGATTTAGGTTCCATTTCCATTGTTAAATATCCCATTTGTTGAATTTTGTGTTATTTTTTTCTGCACTTAAATTTTTCTTTGAAAAATGAAATTAGCACATATGAAATATTTAATTCTATTATACGTAGATTATGTATTTTCGACGAATTCACTTGGTTTTCCCTGCGTAATTGTTCTGCACCCTTTTATAACTAATCAGCGTATTTTCGCACTAATCGATTAAAAAATAATGTTATCGGAAAATAATAATTTAATATAATGTCGTCATAAGACAATAAATTGAGCCAATATACTTTTAACATTAGCAAAGCAGCGAATGAATTTATTAAAAATTGTTGGTGACAGTTTGATCGGTGATCAAACTGCAATACGTTACTATTTATAGTGATTGTTGATACTAATTAATTAAGCAAAGTTTTCGTTCATATTATTTAGGCATCGCCCGGTGTAATACCATTGCATTCGTTTAGGCTACGTGATGTTACTTAACGTTTCGTGGCAGTGTTGATGTTCCCTGATTCACTGGGGGAAATAATATGATGAAGCGCACAGAATCAGAAACTTCCGTAGGTAAAATAACTCCCCGTTCGGATCTGCGGCTGGGGTCTGTTTGGGGGGCATCAACATGTGAATATCGCCATTTTAAAATAGATGCGAGGTATAAACTCGAACATAAATTCAATTCAACAACACCTGCATTCAAAAAAAACCTCATGTACTTGCTCTCTATGAAACCAACGTCAGTTCATCGATGAGCACTGCAGCATCTGATTTAGGCATTCCTTTGGAATATGTCTTTTTGTCAGCGGCGATCTCTTTTGTCAATGAGAGGAGGCTTTGGAGCTACGTAACTTTGATGTATGTGGTTAAAAATAACGACTTCAGATTCATCTGCTGCTCTAATCGACCACCAAAGGACACTAACCTTGGAACACTTCTCGATTCTCTTGCAGACACCATCTGAACTCTTTGTTTCACATTCTATTGTCGATTTTCAAGGAAATAGACTACCCACTATTCCTATAGTGCAGTCAAGGATGCCCGATGTTATCTTCAGACACCGGGTTACAAAATGTATTTTAATGAAGATAGATACTAAAAAAGCTTCTGACGCTGATGAAATATCTGTTTTATTTCTCGAATGTCGCTACTGAGCTACTAATTCTTAAAATAAATTCACGACGATAGGGCATAACTGTAAGAAATAGATTTATTTCTGAACTGAAGAACCTTTATGCATTTTTTATTGCTCATTTTTATATATTTCTAATTAGAACCTCATTTTTAATTATATATTTTCCTAGAAATAATAAAGATTCTATCGTAAAGGTTACTGATCTCTATCATTACAAATTTAGGAAATATAACTACCCCCTAAATTTAAACAAAAGTTCGTACATCGTTTACAAAATATAAAAATTCAAACAAGAACCCGCATTGTTATTAATTGAACTTACTCGACACGTGAATGTTGACATCTCTGCATGCTTTATGGATTACCAAAAACCATTTGATAGAGTACAACACCACAAGATGATAGATATTCTAAAGAATATAGGACTAGATGACAAAGATCTGAGAATAATTAAGAACTTTTATTAAAATCAGTCTGCTTCTGTAAGATTAGGAGGAGAACATACGGATGATATCAAAATCCTTTGAGGTGTTAGACAAGGATGCATATTATTATTTATTATTTACTCCCAACAAATATTCGAAGAGGCTCTGGCAGATCTCGATATCGGGATTCTACTGAATGGAGAGAGAATAAATAATATTCAATATGCTAATCACATGGTCATATTCGCTGACAGTCTGCAGGACCTACAATTACAAATAGATAGAGTGATGAGCTGTACCCAGGGGCGTACCAATCGGAAATGGCGCCTAGGGCCAGCATCACACAGATACATTAAATAAAACAGTCATAAATCTTACAAAACATTTTTATTTTCTATTTTAGAACAAAAATTAGTCCGTAAAAGTGTACACTTTTAATACAATACTCCTTTTCTGTCCCAAAAAACTGTGCACATGATTTTGCGGGCAGAAATTGTTTGCTTAAACTTCACTTTTTTGGGTGATGATGAATGTCGCCATTCCATGGATTGTTGTTTCGATTCTGGTGTGACGTAGGCCACCCATGTTTCGTCACCAGTAACAATTTGGTCTAAAAAATGTTCACCTTCATTGTGGTACCGCTCAAGGAAAGTCAATGCACTGCCTAAACGTTGGGTTTTGTGCAAATCCGTCAACATTTTTGGAACCCAACGTGAACACAATTTCCGGTAATTCAAGTTCTCGGTCACAATGCGATACAAAACACTACGAGAATATTGAGGAAAGCAGTCGCACAATGATGAAATTGTAAAGCGTCTGTTTTCTCTCACCTTTTCGTCCACTTTCTGCACCAAATCTTCATTAACGACCGAAGGACGCCCACTCCGTTCTTCATCATGCACATTTGTGCGGCCATCTTTAAATGCTCTCACCCATTTCCTTACCATTCCATCACTCATAATGTTTTGTCCGTAAACTTCACAGATCTCACGATGAATATCGATCGGTTTTACGCCTTTAGCACTAAGAAATCGTATAACAGCCCGTACTTCACAATCGGCGGGACTCACGATTGTCGGAGGCATCTTAAACACTCAGTAAACAAAGTATACAATGAAGAATCAGACTGTAATGGCGTCAGTGCGTAGACATGAGATGTAGGTTACCAGTGCGCATGCGCGGAACGCCGACCGTATCGCTGCGGCGGCGGAATCGCAAAACGGTACTTACTTAAAAAACATGCCTCGTATTAAACTTAAAATTGCACCTTCCTTGCCTTCCGCTACACAAATAGATTTATAACATTTTCGAAATCTGTTTCTTTGGTTTCATCTCGCTCTACAAGCTAGGTCGCATAACCTTTTTTGACCCATTGAAGCCCTCATATACGAAAGTACTAGTTTAGCTCGCAATTTACGATGGATATTGCAATTGTAAGCATAATCTGAGTTGAAATGCGCAAATTAGGAAAGTCGCTATCATCTCCGTACTGAACAATGAATTCAAGAGTTGTCACACCACTCTTTCGCGAAAGCTCATCACGCACGAAAATCGTGGGACTATTTGAATATGAATTATATTGCATCAGAGAGAAGACCAACACCAAAGACGTCGTTAGATGGATCCGCCAGAGACGCAGAGAAAGGAACGAGCACATTACACGCATGGCAGATGATAGAATAGTGAAAGTGGCCAGAGATCACAAACCACCGGGAACAAAACCTCCAGGACGACCACCCAAACGCTAGCTGGCAGGGCGCATCGCAAGAGCAATGAAGACTGTCAGAATGGGCTTGAACTAACAAGCAATCTGCTTATAAAGAAGAAGAAGTAGAATTATATTGTTGGTTTATTTTTATTTTTAAGTTTAAGAATTTTGCGCCCTCCTTTGAATGGCGCCCAGGGCACGTGCCCTACTTGCCCCTCCCTAGGTACGCCACTGGCTGTATCCAGAGATATGGTCTTGATATTAAGATAAATAAAACAAAATAATGGTTATTAGTAAGAACAAGTTGCCTAACTGTCATTTAGAAAGCAATCAGAAAAATATAAGTAAATAAATATACATACTTAGGCACTAACATCAATGACCAGTGGGACCACACGCAAGAAATACAGAACCGTATTGAAAATGAGCTCTATATTCAAGAGCAATAACTTGACACTGGGCACGAAAGTGAGGTTTCTGCGATTGCTACGTTTTTTTTTTTTGTTTTATGGAGTGGAGACATAGACTCAGAGCAACAAGGAAAATATTGGAAACCTTTAAAATGTGGCTATAGCGTAGGATGCTGAGAGGTCATGGGTGGCCAGAGTCTCGAATGAAAGAATTCTTCAAAGAATAAATAAGGAAAAAGAGACTACTCAGTAATATCACCAATACACCAACCACTTTATTTTGCACTCGACGCGCGTTTCGCTAACCATGTTAGCTTCATCAGGAGCGATGATTGACTAAAGCTAAACTACAAATCTACCCTATTTATATTTAGCCTAACCCTTGAATTACTTAGGCGCAACTAATGGCATAGGTAAGGCCATCAGTTCCGGTCAAGTAACCAGTAGGGGGACTATAAGGAATAGGCCCTCTGTCTTTATTTAAACTACTTTTACATTTTATAATTTCCATACTTTCGTATGCGTTCAACAATCTCCTATCAGATACATTTTTAATTAACCTTAGATTATCTAATGTTACAATATGATCAGCTTCAAGGGCATGTTCGGCAATGCTAGACTTTTCTGTTCTGCCGTATTTTAAGTGTGTGTTCTTTAAATCGTTGTTATAATTGACCTTTTAGTTTGCCCAACATACTTTTTGTCACAATCATTACAACTAATTTCATAAATTCCACTTTTCTCGCAATTAGGAACCTTATCTTTGGGAAAGAAAGTTAAGAATAAGAAGGGCTTCTATTAAAATTGGAAATAATGAAAAATTAACGTAATTTTCAGATTCCTCGACTTTCAGAACACCGAAATGGAGAAATTCCACAGTATATGCGCAACCAGCCCCCTCTTCTATTCCCCCTTAAATCTTTTACTTTAAATAACTATACTTAAAATTTCTACATTATCTCAGCTAAAAACCAGAAAAAATACTCATATTTCTAAAACTGAACAGTTTTAACGGCCCTCACATATCTGCAATAATCTCGGGAGGGTGATTTTTTTCACCAAAACAATAATTCTCTTTAGCAAGGGAAGTAAAAATACAGAAAAATATTACTTATCGTCAGAGAAAACACAAAAACACGACTGGTTCGTTATATGTATCTTTGATTAAATATCCTTTAAATTTTGCTTCAGTGCCAAACGCGAAAAAGAAGATTTGATACTGAATTTCTGAAATAAATTTAATACAGTGCCAGCTCGTCAGGCATTTTCGTAGCAAGTTTTTTATATTACACTAGAATATGGAAAGTTAGATGACTCTCTTGACGTTTCGCCATCTATATTACATCTGATTAACTATGTATATGTGTGTATTTTTGTTACATGTATCTGCATTCACGTTTATCAATTATTTAATTAGCGTCTAAGAAAAACGGTAAATATTAAAATTTCTACCAATATCTTACTGATAATGACAAATTAATCATTTCTATAAATATAATTAAGCTAAAAAAATATTTGTAAAAAGTAGTTAATGTAAAATAACTGAAAACAGATGAAGTCCATATTTCAGCAGTTCACCTACTGTTCTCTTATTCGTCAAATCCATCTTGAGACGTATTTTGCCATCACGGCTCGTCAGTCAGGCTAGGATTGACAAACAAGAGAACAGAATTTACTAGTACTTACCCCAGAAGTTACGGAACACGATGGTAGGATACAACGAATAGTACAATTCGTTGTATCCTGATATAAAGTAAATAATGTTTCACCATCTGTGTCATGCCTAATGAATTCAGCAAGATGTTTAGAACGACTGGAAGTAAGATCCCTCCATATTAGATAGATTTTGCAATGCCTATTTTGGTAGGCCACTATCTTTATCTTTATTTGAAGCATGTTTGGAGCTTATGCAGTAGTAAAGGGGAGAAATTAAATATAAGGACTCAGCTATTATCGTTATTTGAAGCATGTACCCAGCATTCGGAGCTTGCGCAGTATTGAAACAAAATAAGAGAATGCTTTATTAAGGATAACGATTTCCCTTATTTAAGAATTTATAAGGATATTTGAAGTTCGTTATTCTTATCGTAATTGAATACATAATAACGAATAAGACATATATAATCAATGATGTTACAGTATTGAACAGCTTTACAACCGGTAGTGACGACCGAATAGTCAGAGCCACGGTAGAGATAAACATCAGAAATAAAAGAAACAAAATGGTAAGGGAAAAGAAAGTAAAAGTATGGGCACAACCTAAAGATAAACAAAAATTTGTTGAATATATAAATAAAGAGCTTAAGAAGATATCAACAAACGATATAAATAAATTGAACAACTCAATAACGAACATAATCACAGAAGCCCAAGTAACATTTTGTGCACAAGATGGTAAAGAAGAAAGGATCAGCTCTGAGACAAAAAAAACACAATGGAAAAATAGAAGGAAATTACTAAAAGATAAAAATATAAGACAAGAGATAAATTCCGCAAACAAAGAAATATCAATAGCTATCAGAAGAGATATTAGAAGATATAAAAATGATAAAATAATACAGACTATTGAAAAGAATGGAAATATGAAAGTACTTCGACGGAAACTGACGAATGGCAAGAAAGGAATCAGACTTAAAGATAAGAAAGAGATAGTGAAGTCAAGTAGAGAAGAAATAATAAACATCGTCGAAGAGTTTTACGAGACATTATATAAAAACCAACTGATACTAGAACCAGAGGAACACGCTTTATTGAAAATAACAAATCAAGGATCTGAAGATATTCCCGAGATTTCCGTAGCAAAAATCCTCTATGCTTTGAAGAAAATGAACAACGGCAGAGCACTGGGTGAAGACGGAGTGTTGATAGAATCCGTAAAATTCGGGAGGCCTACTCTTATAGCAGCGATAAAAAAACAGCAGATCATCCCCACCAACTGGAACAACTCTGTAACCATCCTTATATATAAAAAAGGCGATGTAACGAGCCTCGAAAACTATAGACCCATAAGCCTTTTGAGTCATCTGTATCAACTCTACACGCGTATAATTACCAATAGACTTGAGAAGAAACTGGACTTTTACCAAACAAGGGAACAGGCAGAATTCCGTTATGGTTATGGAACTAACGACCACCTGCGAAGTATTAAAACTCTCATCGAGAAAACTATAGAATATAACAGGCGCTTAAACGCAATTTTTGTGGATTTCCAAAAGGCATTCTCTACAGTAGAACTAGTATCAATCCTACGAGCACTAAAAGAATGCAGAATCGATCAACGATATTCCAACATTATCTATAACGTATAAGAAAACGCAACAACAACAGTTAAACTATATACCAACACTAAAAAAATAAAAAGAGAAATTAGACAGGGAGACACTATGTCTTCGAAACTCTTCAATGCAATCCTAGAACATGCATTCAAAACTTTGGAGTGGGAAAGCAGGAGAATAATGATTGATGGGGAAAGATTGAGTCAGTTGAGATTTGCCGATGACATACTGTTAATATTGGACAACGTGAAAGAAGCCACAAAAATGCTGGAAGAACTACAACAAGTGACACAGAGGGAAGGACTGAAAATAAATTACAACAAAACAAAAATGATGACCAACTTAATACCTAGTGAACCGATGAGAATAGGAGACGAGGAAATAGAAATGGTCGATAAATATACCTATCTAGGACATGAAATTAGAATAGATAGGGACAACCAGACATGTGAACTCCCCAGACGAATAGCTTTAGGCTGGGCAGCTTACGGAAAGCTCAGAAATATATTTAAAGCAGACATTTCGATAAGATTAAAACGAAGAGCCTTTAACCAATGCATCTTACCAGTGCTAACATACGGGGCTGAAACATTAACTCTTACAAAGACAACTGTTAAGAGACTGCAAATAACACAACGTAAAATGGAGAGATCAATGTTAGGGTAGACATTAAGAGATCGAGTCCGAAATGAGGAAATAAGGAGGAGAACGGTTGTGGACGACATCATAGCATATATAACAAGATTAAAATGGATGTGGGCCGGCCACGTAGCAAAATTACAGGACAATAGGTGGACAAAGAGAATTTTAGAATGGCGTCCGAGAGCTGACAAACGCAATCGAGGAAGACCATCAACAAGATGGTCAGACGACCTAAAAAGAATCACATCCAACTGGATCGGAACGTCCCAAAATAGAGAACACTGGAAACGTCTAGAGAAGGCTTACGTCCAACAATGGACAAGGGAGGGCGGAACTAGAGAGAGAGAGAGAGCGATTCTTATAGTTATGATATGATGTTATTATAGATAGCCTGTTTTTTCGTACTTAAGTATACAAACCACTAAGAAAATAGAGTAAAATTGAAATGATAATCTTTTATTGCACATAACACTGACAACAGTTAATTAATGTACAGATTATGTTGGGATTTTGCAATCTTTGGCACAATGGCATTACAGTGTGTGTATCCTAATTTCAAATGAAATTTTATTTATTGCACATTCGTATTACCTTGGAAATATTAAAGGAAGTAATAGAAATCTGCTAGACACAATTTTAATTTAGAAACTTGTGTTGACCCAACAAATAGTAATAACCGGTGTGCTTAACCATAGGATGGATGAAAAAAATCTTTTTATATAAGATGAATACTAACATAACCTTGCAATTCCTTCGCGTTAATACTGCGCATGCTTGAGATAACGGTAAGGACAAAGGCATGTGAAATATAAGCGTTGCAAAATCTCTCTATTTTTAGTGTTCCGTACGGAACACTTATAAGATCACTTCGGTGTCTGTCCGTCTGTCTGTCCGTCTGTCCGTCTGTCCGTCTGTCCGTCTGTCCGTCTGTCCGTCTGTCCGTCTGTCCGTCTGTCCGTCTGTCCGTCTGTCCGTCTGTCCGTCTGTCACACCCGATTTTCTCCGAAACTATTTGTCATAGAAAGTTGAAATTTGGTAGTAATATAGAAATTGATGGCCTCATCAGAGCCATGTAGTTTTGAAAGTTAAATTTTAACTTAAGGGGCTAGTTTTGGGGGGTGAAATCGGAAGTGAAAAAAAAATTTTTTTACTAGGTAATCGAGTGTGGTGTCAAATGAAAGCTTGTGAAAACACGAGTAAAAAATATATATGTAATGTAATACTTGCGCGCACTTTTCTTTGTATTATTTTTAAAAAATCGCGAAAAATCGCTGTCCACCCGCCTTATCTCGGAAGGTACTTATCAAAAAATTTTGAAAAAATTCTGGAATATTCTCCACGGGGTGTAGATTGAACGAAAATTATCACTAGTGCATTACCTGTAATAATTTATCTGGTATATAAAAAAACAGAAATTTCAAGGTCATCGATTTTCAGTAAAGATTGGAAATAAACTTTGTTGAAACTTATTTGGGGTGTATTTTGTGAAGTCACTGATCATTTTATATCACCGTAACATAAATTTTGACTTAAGGGATTCGTTTTGAGGGGTGAAATCGGAAGTGAAAAAAAAATTTTTTTACTAGATCATCGAATGTGGTGTCAAATGAAAGCTTGTGAAAACACGAGTAAAAAATATATATATAATGTAATACTTGCGCACACTTTTCTTCGTATTACTTTTAAAAAATCGTGAAAAATCGCTGTCCCCTACCTTATCTCGAAAAGTACTGATCAAAAAATTTTGAAAAAATCCTGGAATATTCTCCACGGGTTATAGATTGAACGAAAATTATCATTACCTTTAATAATTTATCTGGTATAGAAAAAAACCAAAATTTCAAGGTCACCAGTTTTCAGTAAAGATTGGAAATAAACTTTGTTGAAAACTTATTTGGGGTGTGTTTTATGAAGTCACTGATCATTTTATATTACTGTAACATAAATTTTGACTTAAGGGATTCGTTTTGAGGGGTGAAATCGGAAGTGAAAAAAAAATTTTTTTACTAGGTCATCGAGTGTGGTGTCAAATGAAAGCTTGTGAAAACACGAGTAAAAAATATATATATATATATATATATATATATATATATATATATATATATATATATAATGTAATACTTGCGCACACTTTTCTTCGTATTAATTTTAAAAAATCGTGAAAAATCGCTGTCCTCTATCTTATCTCGAAAAGCACTGACCAAAAAATTTTGAAAAAATCCTGTAATATTCTCCACGGGGTATAGATTGAACGAAAATTATCATTACCTTTAATAATTTATCTGGTATAGAAAAAAAAACAAAATTTCAAGGTCACCAGTTTTCAGTAAAGATTGGAAACAAACTTTGTTGAAAACTCATTTGGAGTGTGTTTTGTGAAGTCACTGATCATTTTATACCACCCTAACAAAAATTTTTATTTCAAAAACAATCAACGTACGGAACACTAATTGTGCAAGTTCAACTTGCACTTGACCGGTTATTTTTAGTGTTCCGTACGGAACACTTATAAGATCACTTCGGTGTCTGTCTGTCTGTCTGTCTGTCTGTCTGTCTGTCTGTCTGTCACACCCGATTTTCTCCGAAACTATTTGACATAGAAAGGTGAAATTTGGTAATAATATAGGAATTGATGACCTCATCAGACCCATGTAGTTTTGAGAATTAAATTTTGACTTAAGGGGTTAGTTTTAGGGGGTGAAGTCGGAAGCGAAAAAAAAATTTTTTTACTAGGTCATCAAGTGTGGTGTCAAATGAAAGCTTGTGAAAACACGAGTAAAAATATATATATATATATATATATATATATATATATATATAATATTATACTTGCGCGCACTTTTCGTTGTGTTATTTTTAAAAATTCGCGAAATATCGCTGTCCCGGGCCTTATCTCGAAAAGTACTTATCAAAAAATTTCGAAAAAAAATTCTGGAATATTCTCCACGGGGTGTAGATTGAACGAAAATTATCACGAGTGCATTACCTTTAATAATTTATATGGTACATAAAAAAAAACAAAAATTTCAAGGTCATCAGATTTCAGTAAAGATTGGAAACAAACTTTGTTGAAAACTCATTTAGGGTGTGTTTTGTAAAGTCACTGATCATTTTATACCACCGTAACATAAATTTTGACTTAAGGGGTTCGTTTTGAGGGGTGAAATCGGAAGTGAAAAAAATTTTTTTTTACTAGGTCATCGAGTGTGGTGTCAAATGAAAGCTTGTGAAAACACGAGTAAAAATATGTATGTATATATATATATATATATATATATATATATATATATATATATATATATATATATATATATATATATATATATATATATATATATATATATATATATATATACTCGTATATAATGTAATACTTGCGCACACTTTTCTTCGTATTACTTTTAAAAAATCGCTGTCCCCTACCTTATCTCGAAAAGTACTAATCAAAAAATTTTGAAAAAATTCTGGAATATTCTCCACAGGGTATAGATTGAACGAAAATTATCACGAGTGCATTACCTTTAATAATTTATTTGGTATATAAAAAAAAAACAGAATTTCAAGGTCACCAGTTTTCAGTAAAGATTGGAAACAAACTTTATTGAAAACTCATTTGGGGTATGTTTTGTGAAGTCACTGATCATTTTATACCACCCTAACAAAAATTTTTATTTTGAAAACAATCAACGTACGAACACTAATTGTGCAAGTTCAACTTGCACTTGACCGGTTTTTTTCTCATTAGAACCAATTTTAAACCAAACCAGTGGAAAATCGGACCAGACAATATATGTATACTGACCAGAAAGATAAAACACATACACACATCCGGATTAGATTGAAGATTACAGATGCAATATAAATTATTTATATGCAATGTTTGATGTTTGATATGCATGTTCCTATTTATATAGACTGCAGTCAAAGAGTTTCACCCTGGTACAGGTGGTGGTGGTGGTGAGGGTGTACTAACGATAAGAAAACCAAAACTGATAGACTTCTTCAGGACTTTAGACATTTGAGGACTCTAATAACAGAAAAATCTAAAATGTGTTTTGACCAATATGTGTCAATTACTTAGGTCTCAATTGTCGACTAATTTACCAGATTCTGATACCATATTAATTCTAGGAATAGAAATTTCCCAGGGATATGGATCTGGGAAACCAACTGCTTAGTAAGTCCCAAAGTATTGTTGACATCTTTACAGTTTTTTGTGTGTATGAGCAAGATTGATCTGGTGTTAGTGATAAAAAAGTAGATAGTTTTATTATATAAGCATACCCATACTTCAGCCTATAATAAAACAAGGTGTAAAAGGAGCTTCTTAACGGTTTAAAAATAAAGTGACATCTAATCCAGATGTTGTACCCTCTTGTATGGTCAACGATCGTATAAGACCGTTGACAAAACACTTGTTAATAATTTAGAATTTATGTATCACAACAGCAACGGTACCTAAATTATGGAAGCGAACCAAAGTATGCCCTATCTTTAAATCTGGAGAGCTGAGCCAGATTAGTAATTATCACCCATATTCGATCCTCTGTAACTTTGCGAAGGTTTCTAAGACGATTCTGTATGAATGCAAGCAAGTTTGACACTTTCCTGCACAACTTTAGAAATTTTATGTATACTTCAATAATTTATAATCGACCATATAATTGTTAACTGTGGTGCAGAGATTTTATTCTAGAAACGTTTATCATTGTCATAAACAACAGGAATACTTCTCCGATACGTGTTTGTCAGGTAAGAGTATGAGAGAGAGAGAGAGAGAGAGAGAGAGAGAGAAATCCCAATTTTACTTTTGTTTCGATCCTAATAAGAGGTTTGGATCCGTTTTTATTTTTATGAGACACTAAATCTGGTAGTGCAGGGGGGCTATTTGCAGATTATAGCTTAAAATGAAATAATTCAATAAGTCAGGTAAATATTTCCGTTAATAGGAAATTCAAAAAGAAATTAGGCAAATAATATCCTGGTCACAGGTATATTAAGTACTTTACGATATATTCGATTTTAGTACACAGTTGATATTAAATTAAAAATAAGAAAAAAGTACCTTCGATAGGTAAAGAACACATAAGCAATTTGACAACGTTGTCTATGGTGCGTTCGGGAGACGTGCTCTCCGTTTGACTTTAAACTGCCATAAAAAAAATTTCATAAGCCAATGTAAGCACTTGATTACATAAAAATCAATTTTAAGTAAATATTCCAGTTAAAAATGTTCATACTAAGGGGCTTTACTGCTTACTCTGAAAGTATAAAAATAATATCCTTTTAGAATATTTTCTAAGCATAAGAAAAACTCACAGTTTCGCTTTCATCGATTTATGTTGCTTATAGTCCACTAAAGTTAAAATCATAAATCATATTTGTCTCTAAAAACCATGAACGAAAAATGAAATCAAAGAACATTTTAAAAATTTTCATAATTTTTTTTTCAGTTTTCAACAAATGAAATTGTGCTCTTTTTTTTAACCTCAAAACACTGTAAGCCCCACTAATTTATGTGAACAAAATTTTAAATTTTTCTCTGGCTTAGGAAACATTCTAAAGAATATAATTTTTTTTCTCTTCGAAGCATCTAAGCGGTAAAATGAACAAATTTTTTTACTAGAGAAAGTAATAATTTTGTGTTTCATGTTTTAATTTTCTCCAAAATAATTGTCGTAGATGCCCCCTTCCAATTATAGGACTAAGAAAAACTGCATATAAGCAGTAGTTAAAAAAAAGAATATAATAGCGCGGCAATATTGTTGAATAAATACAATCCATGTTGTACCGAACATTAATTTAGTAGATCGTCGTATTACCTATATACAGTCTGTCAAGTAAGAACGTGTCCGCGATAATTCATTTTTTGGTAGATGCGAGTCTAGCGCTTCAACAAAAAATCGGTAGAGGGAACCTTTGTCTACGACGCATTTTAGTAAAAGTATCAATCGATTCCGATGTTTCGTCCAAATCACGTAAAATCCAAAGCGAGTCACTTGTTTGCGCGTCGGTTCGAGGCAGTCTTTCTTTTTTCCTATTCGAAGAGGTCTAAACACATTCCGCGGCCGCTAAATATATTAAAAAGTCGGTATTGTTTGTGAAAAGTGGGTAAATCATTTTAACAAGACGAAAAATGTCGACGACTTGCCAAAATGTGGCTCAGTAAGCAAAGTCAATCCGAAACTCGAAAAACGAGTAGTGTCATTGTTTTCACGGGACCCAAAATTGACGTTGCATTAAGGAGTGGCGAAATTCAGTAAATCGAGTTTGAATGTGTCTCATGAGATCATTCGATAACATCTTCGTTCTCATGATGTCAAATTACGAAGCCCGTTGAAGAAACCTTTGCTGCGAAAATAACGTCGCGAAGCGGCTCGCTTGGGCTCACGATAAGATACTAGAGTGTCCGTTGAGGACTTCAACTCAGTTGTCTCGCAAGATTCGAAAAATTTACAGAGTATGCAGGAAATCTCGTCGAGAGCATGCCTCGAAGATGCCAGGCAGTAGGAGATTGAACAATTTACTAAGGTAATTGCGCCGTTGCTAGCATACCAAAGAATACATTGATGGTAAAATATGTGCTAGAAATACATTTTTTTCAAGAACGTTCTTACTTGACGGACTGTATAAGAAGATACACAGAAAACGTCCTTTCACGTCAGGTAAACTTGGGTTACTGGTTAATGAGATTTAAATTGTCAGCAATCAAAAAGGCTACTTCGAAAAGATGTTGATGGATTTTCTAAAAATTACGCAGAAACATAAATTCGAAACTTTGCTACGTAAAGTTGGATCAAACTCTTAACATTCAAGATTAAACTAATTTATCCTGAGCCCGAATTAAATTACAATATTTTATTAACTAGATTTCAAGTTTAGAGAAAAAAAAACAAGAAACGTAGCTCTACAATATTTTTATTTCAGTGGTTACATGGAAAAATAGATTGACTCTTCTCTTCTTAAGGTATTTGATCATGGGAAACAAGGTATGTTGAAGTCAAAGAGACCAGATTGAAAAATAATGATTTAGGTAGGCAAACTTATAGAAAAAATTCTCTAGGCGCTAAATCTCGCAAATTATCTTTTCTTTTTAATTTCTGCGAATTATAATGAATATTTAAGTTATATTGTGCTAATTAAAAACTAAAGTAGATCCAATTACACCATAAATAGGGATAAAAATAGACCAGAAATTAATTTTCTCTTAGCAAATTACGAATTTATTTTCAACTGCGTTAAGCATTTATTAACAGAAGGGATCAAATTAGCACCTGGTCATGACATCAACGCACCTTTTATGTTACGATAAATCGAAAATGGTGTTTAACCAAGTTTTTGTCCACAGGAATTTTTTAATTGACTAGTTTTATCAAGTTTATTCTACGACGGTGGAATAATAAGACTGCTAAATTTCTACGAAACGACGGAAAATTTTGTTAAGCGGCATGACTATTGGTACTCGTGATTTCTATAATACTATGCAACTACTGACTCCTCACCGCCAAGTCAATTAAAATTGATTGACAAAATAGTCCCATCACGTCAGGTTTCATAGAGAAAAGCTTTTATTGGTTTATTCAAAAATACACTAAAATAATTACTGACAAAAATTTTTATTTTTCAATAAAAAAAACTTAACTTTTTTGATCAATTGACTTTTTTCTTGTACTCATTTCTCGCAGTATTCCTCTCCGAAGACACCAACAGAGGTCTGTAAGCATGGCTGGTTCCCATTTACCTTGATAATACTTCTCAAACTCAGCTATTTCTTGGTGAAAAGGTTCTCGATCTTCATCGCTAACTGAGCCCATGTTTTCCGGAAAGAAGCTAAAGTGGGAGTCTAGAAAATGGATTTTTAATGACGTTCGGATCTCCGGGTAGGGGCTGGTTCGGAGGCGTCGACTTGCAGACATCATAATTTTAAGATAGATTTTTGCAACATACGAGGTATAAACTCGAACATAAATTCAGTGCATCAACACCTGCAATCAGATAAACCTCATGTACTCGCTCTATGTGAAACCAAGGTCAGTCCATCGACCAGCACGGTCAACTATCTTTATCCTGGGTACGACTTCTATTCCCGATTTAGGCGTAACTTTGGAATCTGTCTTTTTGTCAGAAGCGACCTCTCTTGTCAACGAGAAGAAGCTCTGGAGCCCCCAAACTTTGATATTATGTGGTTAAAATAACGACTCAACAAACCACAAGGTTCATCTGTATCCTGTATCGACCACCAAGTGATAGCAATTTTCGAACACTTTTCGCTTCTCTTGCAGACACCATCGATCATTTACAAAGTAATTATCCAAGTGCCGAAATTGCCATCCTGGGCGACTTTAATGTCCACAATATCAACTGGCTCAAATATTCAAATACTACCGACGAACAAGGTCGTGAAGCTGAATCATTCTCAATCAGTTATGGCTTAACTCAGCTTATTGACGAACCAACACGGATCCCTGATCGAGACGGGGAGTTCGCCAGTCTTCTTGATCTGTTTTTAACCACCAATCCGGAGATTTACACGGTCACCGTAAATCCGCCGTTAGGTTCTTCCGACCATAAACTGCTTTCGACATCGAGTATCCTGCCAATCAGTGACAGAGAGGCGCCTAGGCCGCGCAAGATTTGGCACTACAAATCTGCTAAATGGGAAGATCTCATGGAATACTTTCGAACTTTCCCTTGGATGGACGTTTGTTTTCGATCCGATAACCCATCTGACTGCGCCAGGGAGGTCTACGATGTTATTTTGGCTGGTATGGAAGCTTACATCACTTTTTCAAAGAAATGCTCCTCCAACGGCAAGCCTTGGTTCGACCGAAAATGCAAAGAAGCTGTTGCTTCTAAACATATTGCCTACCGACAATGGCGTGAAAATCCTAACACCTTAAATCGAAACATCTTTGTTCATGCCCGGAACAGATGCAAGGGAATTATCGACGAAACCAAGGAGGCACACAATCAACGAATTAGAAACAAACTTCTCGCTTGTCCCAACAATTCCAGGTCCTTTTGGGCAGTCGCTAAGGCAGTTAGTCAAAACTTTACCAAATCCACGATACCACCACTCACACGGCCAGATAATTCCATTGCAACCACACCTGTTGAGAGAGCGAACTTGTTGGCTGAACTCTTTGCTTCACATTCTACTGTCGATTTCAAGGAAAAACACCACCTACTATTCCCATATTGCAGTCAAGGATGCCCGATGTTGTCTTCAGACAGCGCGTCATAAAGCGTATTTTAGTGAAGCTAGACACCAAGAAGGCTTCTGGCGCTGACGGAATACCTGCCATAGTTCTCAAAAACTGTGCAAGGGAACTAACACCGGTTTTCTGTAGACTTTTTAACCTATCCTACAGAAAGGGAATATTTCCGTCCTGCTGGAAATGTGCCACGGTTCAGCCGATACCTAAAAAAGGTAGGAAGACCTTGCCAAATAACTACCGACCAGTTGCACTGCTTTCAATAATATCGAAAGTCATGGAAAAAGTTATCAATGAGCATTTTCTAAAATATCTTGAACGATTCAATATTATTAGCGATCACCAATATGGTTTTCGTAAACATAGATCAACAGGAGATCTTCTGACTTATGTAACACATGTTTGGAACAACGCAATTGAACACTTTGGAGAATCTCGAGCGGTTGCTCTTGACATATCCAAGGCATTCGACCGTGTTTGGCACGATGGACTGTTGGCTAAGGTGCGCTCTTATGGTATGTCTGAAAGGTTCTGTTTGTGGCTCTCATGTTTCCTCAGAGAGCGTTCTTTACGAGTGGCGGTCGACAGATTTCTTTCTAACACCCTCACTATCAACGCCGGTGTGCCCCAGGGCTCCATACTGTCTCCTACTCTCTTTCTCATTTACATTAACGATCTGCTGGAAAAGACCGGGAATCCAATCTATAGCTTTGCAGATGACAGTACGCTTGTCTCTTCATTCACCTTGAACGCTCGGACATCGGCTGCTCAGGCGAATATCCGCAGACAGCAGGAGGTCGTTCAACTTAACAAAGACCTGGAAGAAATTCTATCTTGGGGTGACAGTAACCAAGTGGAGTTTAACGCTACAAAAACCCAAGCGGCAGTTTTTTCTAAAAAAGTTAACGTTGCTGAACCCGACATAGTTATGTCGGGGCACTCCATTCCCCTAGCATCGTCGCTCAATTTGTTGGGCATTAGTTTGGGAGCAAATATGTCTTGGCATGAACATGTTGCAGGTATAGCAAGGAGAGCTTCTCAAAAATTGGGAATATTATTTAGAACCAGAAAGCTTTACACCCCACAGCAACTGTTAATTCTTTACAAAGCCCAAATTCGACCAACTATGGAATACTGCTCCCACGTTTGGGGCTCCGCTCCCAAACATACACTGCATTTGTTGGATTCTGTTCAGAGAAGAGCGGTCCGTCTGATTGGGGACCCGGAATTGACCGGCGGCCTTGATTCGCTGGAACATCGAAGAACGGTTGGCGACTTGAGTCTGTTCTACAAGTATTTTCATGGAAAGTGTTCGAAGGATGTAGCCCGCTTAATTCCTCCCAAAGCGGTGCATGTTAGAAATACACGTCGCGCTGGTGCTTCGCATCCGTATGAGGTTCAGCTTGTTACTCCGCGTACGACGCTTTTCAAGCAATCTTTTATATGGAGAACATCATCCCTTTGGAATAATTTGCCCAGCGCTGTGTTTCCCACCGAGTACAGTTTACAGCGATTCAAGAACAACGTGAATCGCTTTTTCCGCACTCGTGCCGCTCCTGGAGCGTTTTAGGGACTTCCCTGCAGCACGTGTGCTAGACCAATAAGAAAAAAAAAAAAAAAAAAAAAAAATTTAATCCTAGTTCATGTTAAGCATCCAGCATTAATTTTATTTTTTCATGAAAATCTGGCTTTGTGGTTGTCGAGGAAATTTTTCGTGACGTCAGTAGAAGCCAGCCATGACTTTTTCTCTATGGAACTTAGGCTGGATAGAAAAGAGGTGCCATCAATTAATTTTCTTATAACAGGTTCTACAAAAATTCCTTCTTTTATTTTAGCATTACTGAGCCCAGGAAATTTATTTTTGAGAAACTGAAATCTAGGTCCATCCTTACGTAACGCTTTGACAAAATTCTTAGTTAAACCAAGTTTGATGTTCAACGGTAGTAAAATGACTTTCTCAGGTTATACTATTGGTAATGTTCTGAACGCGCTCTGCTATCCCATTCACATAAGAAACAGCAATATTTCGTATAGCCGTTTTGCAATCGTAAAATCAAAGTCACTACTTTTAAATCTGCATATATTTGCTATTTGAACGTTGTGTATTTGATTTTTTCTAAAATAAGTTTTAAAATGTCATAAGTTTCTTTTAAATGAGCACCGTACGGTACAGGCAAAGATGGAAATATGTTGCCGTTATGGAGTAAAACAGCCTTTAGACTTCTGTCTAATGATGGTGGCCTAATGCCGATATTAGACTATCAGTATCATTACAAAAAACTAAACTGTCCTCTTTTGAATAAAAGGTAGTTAAGGACTTGTGACGATTTCGAAAACCTGTAATTTTAACGTCAGCTTGTAAAAAATTCCACTGTTTAAATCTCGATCCTAATATTTCAGATTTATTTTTGGTCAAATCTAAAGGTCGTTTAGTTCTGACTAATCAAATGTGGTTCTGAGGCAATAGTTGGATCTTAAAATAGCTCTCCACTAGAAGGAGTGGGTTCGTTTTTTTCTTCTATAGAACTCGATGAACTTGATAAGCTCAAAGGTCGTTTGGGTACAGGAATTTCAGGAGAATGAGGTAATGGCATTGGTATTGATAGTACATTAACATATTTCACGGAAACTTTTTGTTTTTTTTAGAAAAACCCTTCACACTTGTCAAAGAGAAATAACAATCGTCTGTGTGGTTCTTGGGTTCACGCCACTGCATTGGTACGCTAAAAGGCATTTCCTTTATAGTACCATTGTACCAATCTGTCAAATATTTATAACATTTCAAACAACACACTCAGGGCACCGACGATTTATCTTGATTTTTAATTGCGGTCTTAAAATAAGCTTTGTAACACGTCTCAAGCAGCGGAGAGAAATTGATTCTTTTTCACTTTTAGGGGTAAATTTACCACAAACCTAACAAAACAAACTAGGCGAATTGACACAAACGGGTGGCATTTTATATATTTAGCACTAATCTTTTTTTTTTTTTATGTGACTAGCACACGTGCTGCAGGGAAGTCTCTAAAGCGCTCCAGGAGCGGCACGAGTGCGGAAAAAAGCGATTCACGTTCTTGAATTGCTGTAAATTGTACTCGGTGGGAAACACAGCGCTGGGCCAATTATTCCAAGGGATGACGTTCTCCATATAAAAGATTGCTTGAAAAGCGTTGTACGCGGAGTAACAAGCTGAACCTCATACGGATGTGAAGCACCAGCGCGACGTGTATTTCTAACATGCACGCTTTGGGAGGAATTAAGCGGGCTACATCCTTCGAACACTTTCCATGAAAATACTTGTAGAACAGACTCAAGTCGCCAACCGTTCTTCGATGTTCCAGCGAATCAAGGCCGCCGGTCAATTCCGGGTCCCCAATCAGACGGACCGCTCTTCTCTGAACAGAATCCAACAAATGCAGTGTGTGTTTGGGAGCGGAGCCCCAAACATGGGAGCAGTATTCCATAGTTGGTTGAATTTGGGCTTTGTAAAGAATTAACAGTTGTTGTGGAGTGTAAAGCTTACTGGTTCTAAATAATATTCCCAACTTTTGAGAAGCTCTCCTTGCTATGCCTGCAACATGTTCATGCCAGGACATATTTGCTCCCAAACTAACGCCCAACAAATTGAGCGACGATGCTAGGGGAATGGAGTGCCCCGACATAACTATGTCGGATTCAGCAACGTTAACTTTTTAGAAAAAAACTGCCGCCTGGGTTTTTGTAGCGTTAAATTCCACTTGGTTACTGTCACCCCAAGATAGAATTTCTTCCAGGTCTTTGTTAAGTTGAACGACCTCCTGCTGTCTGCGGACATTTGCCTGAGCAGCCGATGTCCGAGCGTTCAAGGTGAATGAAGAGACAAGCATACTGTCATCTGCAAAGCTGTAGATTGGATTCCCGGTCTTTTCCAGCAGATCGTTAATGTAAATGAGAAAGAGAGTAGGAAACAGTATGGAGCCCTGGGGCACACCGGCCTTGATAGTGAGGGTGTGTTGTGAAAGAAATCCGTCGACCGCCACTTGTAAAGAACGCTCTCTGAGGAAACATGAGAGCCACAAACAGAACCTTTCAGACATACCATAAGAACGTAACTTAGCCAACAGTCTATCGTGCCAAACACGGTCGAATGCCTTGGATATGTCAAGAGCAACCGCTCGAGATTCTCCAAAGTGTTCAATTGCGTTGTTCCAAACATGTGTTACATAAGTCAGGAGATCTCCTGTTGATCTATGTTTACGAAAACCATATTGGTGATCGCTAATAATATTGAATCGTTCAAGATATTTTAGAAGATGCTCATTGATAACCTTTTCCATAACTTTTGATATTATTGAAAGCAGTGCAACTGGTCGGTAGTTATTTGGCAAGGTCTTCTTACCTTTTTTAGGTATCGGCTGAACCGTGGCACATTTCCAGCAGGACGGAAATATTCCCTTTCTGTAGGATAGGTTAAAAAGTCTACAGAAAACTGGTGTTAGTTCCCTTGCGCAGTTTTTGAGAACTATGGCAGGTATTCCGTCAGCGCCAGAAGCCTTCTTGGTGTCTAGCTTCATTAAAATACGCTTTATGATGCGCTGTCTGAAGACAACATCGGGCATCCTTGATTGCAATATGGGAATAGTAGGTGGTGTTTTTCCTTGGAAATCGACAGTAGAATGTGAAGCAGAGTTCAGCCAACAAGTTCGCTCTCTCAACAGGTGTGTTTGCAATGGAATTATCTGGCCGTGTGAGTGATAGTATGGTAGATTTGGTAAAATTTTGACTAACTGCCTTAGCGACTGCCCCAAAAGACCTGGAATTGTTGGGACAAGCGAGAAATTTGTTTCTAATTCGTTGATTGTGTGCCTCCTTGGTTTCGTCGATAATTCCCTTGCATCTGTTCCGAGCATGAACAAAGATGTTACGATTTACGGTGTTAGGATTTTCACGCCATTGTCGGTAGGCAATATGTTTAGAAGCAACAGCTTCTTTGCATTTTCGGTCGAAACAAGGCTTGCCGTTGGAGGAGCATTTCTTCGAAAAAGGAATGTAAGCTTCCATACCAGCCAAAATAACATCGGAGACCTCCCTGGCGCAGTCAGATGGGTTATCGGATCGAAAACAAACGTCCATCCAAGGGAAAGTTCGAAAGTATTCCATGAGATCTTCCCATTTAGCAGATTTGTAGTGCCAAATCTTGCGCGGCCTAGGCGCTTCTCTGTCACTGATTGGCAGGATACTCGATGTCGAAAGCAGTTTATGGTCGGAAGAACCTAACGGCGGATTTACGGTGACCGTGTAAATCTCCGGATTGGTGGTTAAAAACAGATCAAGAAGACTGGCGAACTCCCTGTCTCGATCAGGATCCGTGTTGGTTCGTCAATAAGCTGAGTTAAGCCATAACTGATTGAGAATAATTCAGCTTCACGACCTTGTTCGTCGGTAGTATTTGAATATTTAAGCCAGTTGATATTGTGGACATTAAAGTCGCCCAGGATGGCAATTTCGGCACTTGGATAGTTAATTTGTAAATGATCGATGGTGTCTGCAAGAGAAGCGAAAAGTGTTCGAACATTGGTATCACTTGGTGGTCGATACTGGTTACAGGTAAATGTTTTGGTCACATTTATACACGAAAAAGTAATATTTTTATGACTAACCTCAAACAAGTGATACGAAGAGTAAATAAAACAAATTACTAGTTTTCTAGGTTATGAAATGTGATGTCGACATAAAACCTTTTTTTTGTATACTAAATGTACCTAATACGAACGACTATTCGAGATGACGGTGAATCTTTTAGTGTTGCATATTGTATTGGTCATTTTCAAAGTTTTAAACAGATGCAACGCGCAGTTTGTTGGCAGCTATTGTAAGTGGTCAGTGTTACACGTATCGTAAAAATGGATAAAGCCGAGTATCGTGCAATCATAAAACATTTTTATTTAAAAACTAGCAGTGCCCGCGGCTCCGCTCGCGTGGACATGACTCACTACTATCGTCACTGCTTTTTTCTTGTGTTACCTAACGTAATAAAATATCCGCCATTATTTCCCCTTATCTCTCATTATTTCTCCTTATCTCCCATTATCTCCACATAATTTCCATTGTGTTTTCCATTCTGCTCATCTCCCATTGTTTCTTTTTATCTCTCATTATTTCCTCTTATCTCCCGTTATTTCACCTTATCTCCCATTATCTAGGCTTATCTCGACTTATCTCGCAATAGTAAAAACACCCAAACCACCCAATACCCCCCCCCCCCCCCCCCCCCCCCCCCCCCCCCCCATTTTTACTTCTCCTAATCTCCCATTATTTCTCCTTATCTCCCATTATCTCACCATAACCCCCATTATCTAGACTTATCTCTGCTTATCTCCCATTATTTCTCCTTATCTCCCATTATTTCTCCTTATCTCCCATTATCTCACCTTATCTCCCATTATCTAGGTTTATATCGAATTATATAAAACATAAGTATAAATTTATAAAAACACGTAAATCGGATAAGTGGTTCTCAAGTGATAAGCGCACTAACGGACAGACAGACAGACAGAGAGATGTTGCATTTTATATATATTATATTCTTTGCAACATGATATTGTTCCATATTTAATGGTTTAGGCAGTGTATTGCAAGGGAGCGCGTTAACGGTAACCTTTTTTCTGACTTCATTCACTATTATCGTCACTGCTTATTCTTTATGTTACTTAACACAATAAAATATATCCTATAACCTGCCCAGAGAACATATGTATGTTTTTAAAAAAAAAGTACCTAAATCGTGGTTCTCCAATGATAAGGGCGTTAATGGATAGACAGACAGACAGCCAGAGATACGTTGCATTTTATATATATATATATATATATATATATATATATATATATATATATATATCTATATATATCTATATATATATATATATATATATATATATATATATATATATATATATATATATATATATATATATATATTATAGATGTATTAAAATCTGTAACCTGGTGAGAGAACATATGTATAAATTTAAAAAAATCACGTAAATCGGATAAGTGGTTCTCAAGGGATAAGCGCACTAACGGACAGACAGACAGACAGAGAGACGTTGCATTTTATATGTATTATAGATATAGATTATTATTATATAAACTGGCCAAAGAATATAGGTATGAATTTAAAAAAAGACACGTAAATCGGATAAGTGGTCCTCGCGTGATAAACGCACTAATGGACAGACAGACAGACAAAGAGACATTGCATTTTATATTTATATTATAGATTACAGATTATAGATATTCTCTGCTACATAATATTGTTCTATATTTAATCGTTTAGGCTGTGTATTGTAAGGAAACGCGCTAGCGGCAGACTTTTTTTTTTTCCGACTTCAGTCACTATTATCGTCACTACTCATTCCTTATGCCACCTATCGTAATAAAATATAGCCTATAACCTGGCCAGAGAACATATGTATGTTTTAAAAAAAAAAGTACGTAAATCGGATAAGTGGTTTTCCAGTGATAAGCGCACTAACGGACAGACAGACAGACAGAGATACGTTGCATTTTATATATATTATAGAAGTAGACTGCGGCCCAAATAGAAACCGAACTTAAGGAACTTCGTAAGGACTCTGCAGTACTCAAGGCCATTTATTACTATGTGGCTAGATCATCCCGAAATGGATGGGTATATAGGGTCACCGTATGGAGACACAGAGAAACAGGAAGAGGCGTGGAAGTCCACAGAAACGATGAGTCGTTAATATAAGAGTAATCGCAGGCAACCAGGTGGCAAAAAATAGGGTAGCATTGAAGAGATTAGAAACCTACATCAAGGAGTGTACAAACTTGGGTTGACAAGAAGAAGAAGAAACGTGACCGTACTGCAGATGCTGTATGTTAAGGATGCTCGATTAAGGTTTCTTTGAAATAAATAGTAGATAAAATGCATGGTATTGTGATGGAAGAGGGTCGCATTTAGCTTCGTAGGATTGCTGAGGTGGTAGGCATCTCATATCGACGGATACATAATATCCTGCATCTATAATATATATAAAATGCAACGTCTCTCTGTCTGTCTGTCTGTCTGTCTGTCCGTTAGTGCACTTATCACTGGAGAACCACTTATCCGATTTACGTACTTTTTTTTTAAAACATACATATGTTCTCTGGCCAGGTTATAGGCTATATTTTATTACGATAGGTAGCATAAGGAATGAGTAGTGACGTAAAATAGTGAATGAAGTCGGAAAAAAGTTTACCGCTAGCGCGTTTCCTTGCAATAAACAGCCTAAACTATTAAATATGGAACAATATTATGTAGCAGAGAATATCTATAATCTATAATATATATAAAATGCAATGTCTCTCTGTCTGTCTGTCTGTCAATTAGTGCGTTTGTCACGCAAAAACCACTTATCTGATTTATGTTTTTTTTTTTAAATTCATACATATATTCTTTGGCCAGGTTATATAATAATAATAATGATAATAACCTATATCTATAATATATATAAGTCTGTCTATCTATCCGTTAGTCCGCTTATTCCTCGAGAGCTACTTATGCAATTTACGTGATTTTTTTAAATTCATACATATGTTCTCTGACCAGGTTATAGATATATATTTTATTACATCTATAAATATATATAAAATGCAACGTATCTCTGTCTGTTTGTTCGTTTGTGCGCTTATCACTGGAGAACCACTTATCCGATTTACGTGCTTTTTTTTAAACATGCTAAGCCATTAAATATGGAACAATATCAAGTAGCAAAGAATATCTATAATATATATAAAATGCAACGTCTCTCTATCTGTCTGTCTATCCGTTAGTTTGCTTATCACTGGAGAACCACTTATCCGATATACGTTCTTTTTTGTTAAACGTACATATAGGATATATTTTATTAAGTTAGGTGACATAAGGAATAAGCAGTGACGATAATGGTGAATCAAGTCGGAGAAAAATTTGCCGCTAGCGCGTTCTCTTGCAATACACTGCCTAAAGTATTAAATATGGAACAATATCATGTAGCAAAGAATATAATATATATAAAATGCAACGTCTCTCTATCTGTGTGTCTGTCCGTTAGTGCGCTTATCACTCGAGAACCCCTTATCCGATTTACGTGTTTTTTTTTTAATTCATACATTTGTTCTCTGACCAGGTTATCTATAATCTTCTATCTAGAATATATAAAATGCAACGTCTCTCTCTCTGTCTGTCCGTTAGTGCGCTTATCACTTGAGAACCACTTATCCGATTTACGTGTTTTTATAAATTTTTACATATGTTCCCCCCCCCCCTATATAATTCGATATAAACCTAGATAATGGGAGATAATGGGAGATAAATATAAATAATGAGAGATAAGGAGAAATAATGGGAGATAAGCAGAGATAAGTCTAGATAATGGGAGTTATGGTGAGATAATAGGAGATAAGGAGAAATAATGGTAGATGAGCAGAGATAAGCCTAGATAATGGAAATTATGTAGAGATATTGAGAGATAAGGGGAAATAATGGGAGATATTTTATTACGTTGAGTAACATAAGGAATAAGCAATGACGATAGTGGCGAAGTCCACGCGAGCGGAGCCGCGGGCCCGGCTAGTGAAGTTATAAAAATGAAAAAGCTGAGTGCGCGATAGTTGCCACGTTTGTTGACTTTAAAACAAAAATGCAGGAAGAAGAACATTCCAAAATCGTGTTTGGAAAAGTTGGGGCATAATCTGAAGGACTTCTGGCGTCGTTTTGTGGATGTAAAGGCAACGTGGATCCACCATTACACTCCAGAGACAAAACGACAGTTAAAATAGTACGTTGGCGAAGGTGAATGTGCACCCAAAAAAGTGAAAATAGTTTTTCCATGCTGAGGGTTTTTAAACTATTGGGCAGTTTTTTGCCAGAGAGGAAGCTTTTTATGAATACGGCCGCCAAGTGTTATGAAATAATTATCACAAATAAGTTGTCCAAAGAATAAGTTGCAGAGATACTTTCATTTAAAACCTTAGTATCTACGAGGGGGGACTCAAAAGTAATGGATTGTGATGTGGTGAGGTTGGTACTTGTAGTATACGGCTCGCCCGCTAGGGTAATGTAGTTACATTCGTCCCGAGTCAGTCTGCCAAGCGGCATCGGTATACAAGGTTGTGAGAGGTTTCTGAAATTTTTTTTGTAAAAGTTGTTTTGTGTACTCGTCGTTTTTTAAGATGGCCGATTCTCGGAAACAACTCGCGGCTGTGAAATTTTGTTATCTACTTGAAAAAAATGCCGCAGAAACTGTTGTTATGTTAAAAACTGCTTACAAAGAAGATGCTATAAGTAAAACTCGAGTCTACGAGTATTTTAATCGCTTCAAGAAAGGTTCAATGTCGATTAAAGACCAACCACGTTCAGGGTGTCCTTCAAGTTCTCGAACTGACGAAAATGTCATCAAAATTTGGGAATTAATTTTTAGAGATCGATGTAGGACCATTGATGAACTAGTGGAGTTATTCCAGTTAACGTGGAGCTCGATTCAGCGAATTTTATGAAAATATTTGGAAATGAGAAGAGTGGTTGTTAAATTTTGACAAAAAACGGCATAACCCCTTTGTCCCACCCACCCTACTTGCCTGATTTGGCTCCATGTGACAAGGAGACCAGAAAGGAGAAAGTTTTGCTGACATAGAAGGGATAAAACAAAAAAGACGCTGGCTCTGAAGGACATTAAATCAGACGAATTTAAAAATGCTTTGAATAATGAACTAAAATATTGGATAACTGTATTAGTTTCAATGGAGGGTATTTTAAAGGAGACCAATAGTTGTTTGTAGAATTTTTTTTTTAAATAAATTCCCGTTACTTTAAGGTTCCCCTCGTACATACTATTTTTTTTGTTAAAATATGAAAACAATGACAAATAATATAATTGTCCGAGCCCTCTACTGGAAGATCCCTGAAATGGGTATATAATGTGATATATACGAAGCGTCATTTCTAGCTCATCATCTATTCTTTAACTCCTTATATGTTAGACTATAAATAACTATACTGAAAATTTGTCCGTTACCCAACAAAAAATCAGGAAAACATATTTATTCTACAAGTTGTGTGTGTTGTGTTATAAAAATAGTTAAATATATTGAAATGGGTTGGGTTAAGTAAAGAAACTTTAACTACCTTTTTTTTCAGTACAGACATAATTTAATTTTTGTAAAAGTCTCATTTTGCCTATTATTTTGTTTATAATATTGTAGCTAAAGTTAATTTTTCTCTTAAAATTATTCCCTGAAATCATTTGATTTTCAAATTAAAAACATAGCAAAAACTATTATTAATATAAAATGTAAATAGTTAATGTTACAGTTAACAATAACATATTACTACTACTTCAACTATGAAATAACCACACAAATTAAATTTGGTTATCCTTCATCTGTTGAATGTTGCCTTTCAAATGGTTTTAAATAGTTTCTATACTATATATACTATATATACCCATATATATATATATATATATATATATATATATATATATATATATATATATATATATATATATATTGGATATACAAGTGAGGTATATTATGACGAGTGAAAAAACTTACCCTATTTCCTAGCTACCTGAGAGATGACAGCAGAAAGTACAAAGTACAGTAGAAAATTCAATCTAATTAATTTTTCTCTAAAAATATTTATCTGTGATTTTCAGTTCTTTAAATTTAAACCTTGTTTATGTTCTGTCGGGTATTTTTAAAATTGTTTATCTTCAGTTGGAGCATGTAATAAAAACTAATATGCAGAATCAGATTACACTGCATTGTTGTATCGATAATAAAAATATATGAATATGAAAGTTAAATAATTTTTTCAACGAAAATAGAGTATTTATTGAATTTTGAAAATTATTTATATATATTATTTTGCCTAGTGAATAATTGTTTTTGAAAAACACTAAATATAATTTGTTCCTGAACATTAGATGCTTTTTGCTTTCGTAACCAATGGTTATCTTGTATTTGTAAAAAAGTCTCAGGGCTCAGAGCTCTCAGGGCTTTTATCTTTCTTCACGCTTCATTGTTTCTAATTTCCATCAGGCTGTTTGTCTGTCGGTTTGTCCGTCTGTTTGTTTGTTGGCACGACAACTCTCATTCGTCATGAGTTATCGATTTTAAATTTAGTACATATGTAGTGCTTCAAGTAGTAGGGGGGCCTTTATTTTTTTAGTTATATCACTCCAGGAGGGTGAAAGAGATGAAGGTCGATAAATTTTATCTAGTTTGACTAGTATAATGATAATTTCCCTGATTTTTGGTTAATAATGAACAAACTATAAACAATATTATTTATTGTCAAACATATAAGGTGTTAAACTTCTTTCTGGGAATCGACGAATCTGAAAATTATGTTTTTTTTTCACTATTTCCACTTTTAACCAAAGCAATAATATAGAATGACTCCAAAAAAGATATGGTATTAGCAAAGGTTAAAATCCTCCCACCTTGATACAACATAATATAGTAAAGTTTAAGACATGGTAACACTGCAACATTTCAGGCTACTGTCAATTGTTTTTAATGTGTTTATGAACTGCAATTATTAGCGTACATGCTCAAAAACCATAAATCGTTAGTGTTGATTTTCTCGTTATTTTTCCTTAGTTGTTCATTGTTCAAAGATTTATCTGTTTAAATACATTAAGCGATTATTAGTTCTATTGGTAAATTCCCATTTTGTCGATTGACCATTTCATCGACTGGGCATTCTTACTTGTTTTGTTACCCTTTCGTCGACTGAGACCGTTTGACCATTGACCATTTGAAACCGTTTCCTTTTTGTCGACTCGCCGAATAAAAGCTACCAAGTAAAGCTGTAGGTGGCCTTCAACCCTCTACCTTTTACCTAGGTATTCTATCTTCATACATTATAAGGGTACGGCTGGTTAGATTATCACAGGGGTTCAGGTTAGTTCAGGTTTAGGTTTGACAGTCCCAAGTCTGTAGAAAGTGTGAAGGAAAGAAAGAATTTTGCTCTATTGATTTTTTTAAGAAGTAATTAATATTTACCTTAATATAGATTTCCATAACAGATAAAGAGGTTTAGTAAATCGACGGAAAGGGAATTGTTAATGACACCGGTGTATAGGTTAAAAGGCCAGTCGACAAAACGGGAATCGACGAAACGGTACTAAATCGTTCTGTTGATCAGGGAAGGTTTTTTTAATGATCCTAACTTTATTAGTGTTCCGTACGGAACACTTATAAAATTACTTCTTCGAAACTATTTGACATAGAAAATGGAAATTTGGCACTATTGTAGTTTTGAATGTTAAATTTTGACTTAAGGGGTTTGTTTTGGGGAGTGAAATAGGAAGTGAAAAAAAAAATTTTTTACCAGGTCATCGAGTGGGGTATCAAATAAAAGAGTGTGAAAACACGACTTCAAAAAAATATATATAATGTAATACTTGCGCACACTTTTCTTTGTATTATTTTTAAAAAATCCACAACTTATTTTGAAAAGTACTGATCAAAAAATTTTGAAAAAATTCTGGAATATTTTCCACAGGATGTAGATTGAACGAAAATTTTCACGAGGGCATTACCTTTAATAATTTATCTGTTATATAAAAAAAAAAATTTCAAGGTTATCAGTAGAGACCGGATTATATGCAACATAAAAATCTTGAAATATGCATGCAAATATGTATGAAAAAATGCTTAAAATATGCATAAAAAGGGTCAAAGTATGCAATATTAAATAATAATAAAAGAAGTAATTTTTAGTTTTTTATTTCAAAATCAGCATAAGATTAACAAGTTATCGACGATGTTTAAATTTAATTAACAATTATTTAAGATTTTCTAAAATTATTTAACATTTGTATTCTTGTACACGTAAACAATAAGGTATTGTTCCAAATGTTGGGTAGTAAGATTGTGTCTTCGATCACTTAAAATATTTTTATAAGTGGAAAAAAGACCGTTCCACATCCACTGAGGTAACTGGGCAGTATTTGAATTTGGGTGCTATGTTAGCACTTATTATTTTTGGCAAAAGTTCACCCGTCCCATTAATAAAACTATCAATTTGACCCAAAGGTTCAAAGCCTGGGTTATTGCACATAATGTTTTCAAACTTTTCTTTAACTCTACGCGGGAATACATCTGGCAATGTGGAGTTTATTTGACGGATTATATTAACTGAATTGATTCGACCAACGCCAAACCTCGAGTTTCAAGCTTTTTAATACCCGCAGGTATGTGGGAAAAGTGAGTGCTAATCAAAGCTATGTTTTTTTTTAAATATCAGAATCGTTAAATGCTTCCCTGGATTGACGAACTGCCATAGCCTCTGCACTATCGAAGTCATTTACTACACCTTTGATGGCCTCGAAATGTTCATTGTAAAATAGTACAGCTTCAATCCATATTCCCCATCGAGTTACCACTGGTTCGGGAGGTAAAGGCACATTTGGCAGTTTTTCTTTATAGGCGTTATGGCGAGCAGGTGCCTTAAGAAACACTTTCTTTGCTGATGAAATCAGTTT
>CM032455.1:23332060-23376323 GCA_019049505.1 Pachyrhynchus sulphureomaculatus | reverse complement strand
ATATATATATATGTATAAATATATATATTTATGGGTCTAGCACACGTACTACAGGGAAGTCCTTAAAGTGGTCCAGGAGCGGCATGTGTGCGGAAAAAGCGATAGCTAATACCCTTAATATATCAAAAGAACGTGTTGGTCATATTTTGCATGCACATTTAGGCATGAGGAAGCTCTGTTCGAAATGGGTACCGCGTTTGCTTACAGTTGACCAAAAACAATAACGTGTTGATGATTCTGAGCGCTGTTTGGACCTGTTTAAGCACAATAAAAAGGATTTTTTCATGCGATATGTGACAATGGATGAAACTTGGATCCACCACTACACACCGGAATCATATCGGCAGTCAGCTACCGGTGAAAGCCGCCCGAAGGTTATGGCCTTTGTATTTTGGCATGCGCATGGAATAATTTTCATCGACTATGCTGAGAAGAGAAAAACTATCAATAGCGAATATTATATAAAGTTATTGGTGCGTTTGAAGGCAGAAATCGTACAGAAACCGCCCCAAATGAACAAGAAAAAAGTGCTCTTTCATCAAGACAATGCACCGAGTCACAAGTCAATGGTTCAGATGGCAAAATTGCATGAATTGAAGTTCGAATTGCTTCCTCATCCACCATATTCTCCAGATTTGGTCTCTAGCGGCTATTATCTGTTCGCAGACTACAAAAAAAATGCTCGCGGGAAGAGATTTGGTTTCAATAAAGAAGTTATCATCAAAACTGAGGCATATTTTAAAGGCAAATCCTGCTATAAGAAAGGTATAGAAATGTTACAAAAGCATTGAACTAATTGTATCGTTCTTGAGGAAGACTGTGTTGATGAATACAGTCGAATTTATATATATATATATATATATATATATATATATATATATATATATATATATATATATATATATATATATATATATGTATAGCATGCATGAGTCCGACGAAAACTCATAGCACTTTGCCAAGATCTAAATGAAAACTAATTAACATATGGTTTGTGTAACGAAAAATGAAAAAAAAGAGTACGTTGTGATTCAGTGAAATGGGCAAAGATAAATATTAACCTAAACATCCACGTCCAAGGTAAGAACACTCATTAAGTTAATTATGGTCTCTAATGATGTGATTAACGAATCAGTGCGCGAGATTGCCGAAAGGCAAAAACGACAAAAAAAAAACGACAAAAAATCTCATGATATTTGGCCTGACTGAAAATTCCACTCAAGACAATCAATTAAACATGCAATCGGACAAAAATATAGTTGCGGACATAATTACGAATGTAGACCCAAACATTAACACGGGCGAGATTAAGGTGTACCGTGTTGGCAGGGTGAATCTAGTCGGATCTCGACCTCTTAAAATGGTATTAAATTCCTCATTAGATGCCACAGCGATCATTCGGCGGGCTAGGGACTTGAAAAAGATTGATCTTTACAAAAACATTTCCATAAGCTTTGACAGGACACCCAAACAGATCCAAGAATACAAAAGTCTCAGGAGCATCATGAACGCCCGAATCAACAACGGCGAAAACAACCTTAAAATCAAATACTTTGATGGAGTCCCGAAGATTATTAACACCGGGGATATTTTAAACTAGAAAATAGGTCTAACAGTGTCTCAACGTCTGGCTCTGAGCTCGAGATATCTTGCATTTATCAAAACGTACGAGGACTCAACACAAAAGACAAACGATTTTTATAAATCAGTGTGTAGTACAGACCACGACTTAATTGCAGTGACCGAGACCTGGATTCAAGCTAACGTTTCACATCAAGTGAACTAATTGACAGGAGGTACTCGTGTTTCGTGCTGACAGAGATCTTGTCAATGCGGGTGTTTCGAGGGGTGGTGGGGTGTTGTTGGCAGTGAAAGACAAATACAATGCGGCACAATTGAACTTACAGACTATCCGTACGAACATTGCCAGAATAGAATAGTAATTGAATGCAAAGTTTGTATAAGCAACAAACATGTGTTTGTAATAGTTATTTATGTTCCTCCTGATACACCATCCGCTGAATTTGTGTCTCTTTTCGAAGGAATCGAATCACTTAGGTATCTCTATGGAAAAAAGGTTTTCATTTTAGGAGACTTTAATATACCAAATTTGCATGACAACATTCTGGGCGACCAAAAACTGGAATCACTATATAATTTTAGCATCCTATTCGATCTAAAACAATACAATGATATTCTTAACATGAATAATAGGACTCTAGACTTAGTCCTATCAAACATCCAATGCGTAGTATCTAAAGAACTACTACCACTGGTGCCCGAGGATACTCATCATCCTGCTTTGAACATTTCATTGCTTTTCGATGTTGCTAAGGTCCGCCAATTTCCCATCGGCACAGGTCATACGCGGTATAATTTTCGAAGAGCAGATTTTCCACAGTTGTACAGCGGGTTGCTGAGTGCCGACTGGTCTAATACTTATGGTGCCAGAAATGTTGACGAGGCCTGTAAATTTTTCTATGAAACAGTTGCGAGTGTATTTGGCTTGTATGTGCCCACGTCGGTAATTCATAAAAGAAACTTTCCAGTATGGTTTACAACGGATATTATTAAATCAATTAAGCGCAAGCATAGAATTTTTAGAAAACTAAAAATATCTGATACAGAATTACGGCGCAACCAATATCATGACTTGAGGTTGGATATAAAAAGGAGAATAAACATAGCATAACAAGAACTATCTGTCCAAGGTTGAAAACTCTGTGCAGGGCGATCCCAGTACATTCTGGGCCTTCGTTAGCTCGAAAAGGTCTTCAAGCCCTTTTCCGACCCTGTTTACTGAGGGGGGAAAAGATTATTCAGATCCTATGGAAATTGCTAACCTCTTTGCGAATTTTTTTCTTCAGTCTATAACAACTCTGCACAGAGTAATGCTTTCCAACACCCTCCAAACAATAATTTTAATATAAGCTCTCATGTAACTCTTAATTGTGTATCAGAGGAAGCAGTCAGTAGGTTCTTGAAAAAATCTAAAAACAAAATGTCCGTGGGTCCTGATAATATTCCCAGTTTCATCGTCAAAGACTGTGCATCCGCGTTCTCGAAGCCATTGAGCTTCATTTATAACATGGCACTCCCAACACATTCATTTCCTCAGGTATGGAAGGAAGCTAGGATAATCCCTCTCTTCAAAAAAGGCAATGGAAATAACATCTCTAATTATAGGCCCATATCGATGCTATCGCCATTTGCGAAAGCATTAGAGGGGCTGATTCACGAAGATGTATTTAATCAAGTAAAACATTCTGTATCAGAATCTCAGCATGGCTTCTATAAAAGTCGCAGAACGATCACGAATCTGGCCAGTTTCACTCATTTTGTAAGTCAGAACTTAGATGCTCGTGGTCAGGTTGATGCTATTTATATGGATTTTTCAAAGGCGTTCGATCGAGTAGATCATTCTGTCTTCCTTCTTAAATTGAGGTGGCTTGGTTTCGATGACAATCTTATTCGACTGTTTGCCTCCTATTTGAGTGACAGGTATCAATATGTCGATATTCGTGGTAATCACTCCTTCAGATTTAAAGCTACAAGTGGAGCTCCTCAGGGCAGTATATTGGCTCCACTGATATTCTCTCTGTTTATTAACGATATAGGCATAAATGTTTCTAGCAATGTTCTATGTTTGCGGATGATTTAAAGATTTTCAGACAAATACATTGCGTTTTCTGATTGCATTGCACTGCAAGATGATATACGACTAGTTAGCAACTGGTGCACAGCTAACAACTTACCTCTAAATGCCGAAAAGTGCTACAAAATGATGTACGCTAATAAAAAGACCCTAACTCATTCTGATTATTATATAAATCTTGAGATATTGAAGAATTTAAAATCCATCAGGGACCTTGGCGTAGTTTTTGACGAGCGCCTATCATTTTCGGAACACATAAATCAGGTTTACAAGAGCGCAATGCAAATGCTGGGATTCATATTTAGAAACTCTCGTGATTTCTCAAACATTGATACAATTAAATCTCTGTACTTTGTATATGTTCGATCAAAATTAGAATACGCAGCAATAGTGTGGCATCCTATACACTCAAAGTACACTTCCCAAATAAAAGGGGTACAACGAAAATTTTTAAAATTTCTCGTATATAAAATGGAGGGTGTTTTCCCACCACGAGGCTCGCCACAGGAAACTCTGCTTCGCAGATTTCAGATATCGTCATTGGCCGATCGTCGCAATTTTATGCTGGTTTTGTTTTTGTTTAAAATTTGCAACTCGGCTATCGACTGTCCCTACTTATTGTCAAAACTAAACTTTAACGTACCATCTCGTGCGTTAAGACATTATCCCGTGTTCAACTTACCGTTCCATGCTTCAAATTTTCAGTTAAAAGACCCCCTTTTTCAAGCTATGAAGATTTTTAATGTGAATTGCAACGGCATTGATATTACCAATCTAACATATTCTCAGTTTTTGAAGGTTGCACGGGATCGTTGTCTTGGGAATATTATTAACTAATATTGTAGCGTATATTATTAGAGCTGAAACTCAATATTGTAATGTTTTATACGAACAGACTCGTTTAGATTTAGTCACATTGTCTTGTTAATGGATGTATTTATCTGTTAGACAATAAAGATTATTATTATTATTATTTTAGTGTGAATAAATTAATAATATGCATTTTCAAATAGCATTTTACGGATAAAATATGTACAGTTTTAGCCAAACCAGGTTGCAGTTTGTACTCGATCCGTATAATTTCGAGACCTGGTAACCAAAACTTTGTGTTGTAAACACAGCACACATTCTGCGCTTCTGCAGCTCTACAGCTCTACAGAGCGACGCGTGGACAGAAAAAACGACGTTGACCTTGAATCGCTGCAAGTTGTATTCTGTAAGAAACTCACCTCTGGGTAAATGACTCCAATGGAATGAAGTTCTGCATATCCACGATATTTTGAAAAGGGTTGTACGAGGAGTAACACGCTGTACCTCATACGGATATGAAGTATTAGCGCGACGTGTATTTCTAACATGCACCGCTATGAGAAGAATTAAGCTGGCTACACCCTTCGAACACTTTCCATGAAAATACTTGTAGAATACACAAGTAGCCAACAGTTGCTCCAATCAAGGTTGTTGGTAAGTTCGTGGTCCCCAACCAGGCGACGAGCTCTCTTCTGAATAGAATTCAGTACATGCAAAGTATGTTTGGAATGGACTACTACTCCTCAAACACGAGAGTAGTATTCTATCCTCAGTCGAATCTGACCTTAAATTAGTATTTGTAAAGTATAAAACCTTATAGTACGGAAGAATATTACTGTTGTTTTGAGATGCTCTCTTTGCTATAAATATAACATCTAAGTTGGGAATGTGGAATCTTGGCACAATGATACTACTCAGTATATATCACCACTACACCAAACACTTTACTTTTTGCACTCGACGCGCGTTTCGCTAACCATGTTAGCTTCATCAGGAGCGATGATTGCCTAAAGCTAAACTACAAATCTACCTATTTATACTTAGCCTAACCCTTGAATTACTCAAGCGGAACTAATGACATAGGCAAGGCCGTCAGTTCCGGTCAAGTAACCAGTAGAGGGGACTATAAGGAATAGGCCCTCTGTCTTTATTTAAACTACTTTTACATTTTATGATTTCCATACTTTCGTATGCGTTCAACAATCTCCTATCAGATACATCCTTTATTAATCTTAGATTATCTAATGTTACAGTATGATTAGCTTCAAGGGCATGTTCGGCAATGCTAGACTTTTCTGTTCTATTGTATTTTAAGTGTGCTAAGTGTTCTTTAAATCTTGTTTTAATTGACCTTTTATTTTACCCAACATACTTTTTGTCACAATCATTACAACTAATTTCATAAATTCCACTTTTCTCACAATTAGGAATGTTATCTTTGGGATTTCCTAAGATATTCCTCAGATTGTCTGATGACTTATAGACTAAGGTGAGGCCTACCGAAATATAGCAAGGGACTCAATAAGGTATTTAATAAGGTAGGCCTCACCTTAGTCTATAAGTCATCAGACAATCTGAGGAATATCTTAGGAAATCCCAAAGATAACATTCCTAATTGTGAGAAAAGTGGAATTTATGAAATTAGTTGTAATGATTGTGACAAAAAGTATGTTGGGCAAACTAAAAGGTCAATTAAAACAAGATTTAAAGAACACTTAGCACACTTAAAATACAATAGAACAGAAAAGTCTAGCATTGCCGAACATGCCCTTGAAGCTAATCATACTGTCACATTAGATAATCTAAGATTAATAAAGGATGTATCTGATAGGAGATTGTTGAACGCATACGAAAGTATGGAAATCATAAAATGTAAAAGTAGTTTAAATAAAGACAGAGGGCCTATTCCTTATAGTCCCCTCTACTGGTTACTTGACCGGAACTGACGGCCTTGCCTATGTCATTAGTTCCCGCTTGAGTAATTCAAGGGTTAGGCTAAGTATAAATAGGTAGATTTGTAGTTTAGCTTTAGTCAATCATCGCTTCTGATGAAGCTAACATGGTTAGCGAAACGCGCGTCGAGTGCAAAAATAAAGTGTTTGGTGTAGTGGTGATATATACTGAGTAATAAATATAACATATTTATATGCGAAAACATATTTGCTGCAAGCATATGCTGCAACGATAATTTTTTTTCGTAGGGTTAAATTTCACCTGATGACTTCACTTCAAGAATGATTTGTTTCCAGGTCTTTGTTAAATTGAACAACTTTGTGCTGTTCGCGGATACTCGCACAGATGGCTGATGTTCAGTTTGTTCAAGGTAAATGAAAAAACAAGCGTACCATTATCGACAAAGCTATAAATTGGATTCCTGTTTCATTTCAGCAGAGTTTTAATGAGATACACCGGCGATGGTAAAGTAATGGTTTTAGAAAGAAATCCAACACGAAAGCCATAAACAAATCCTTTGAATCATACCAAAAAATAGCGCAGAATATCCAACAATCCATCATGCCCATCACAGTCGAATATTTGAGATGTATAAAATCCAACACCTTGTAATTTCTCAAAATTTTCAATTGCGTTGTTCCAAATATAAGTTAGAAGATCTCCTGTTAACTTTTGCTTATAAGAGCCATAACTTTCCGAACTTTCGAGAAGCAATGCGACTGGTGCGTAATTGCTAGGGAAAGAAAAAGTGCTCTTTCTGAAGGATAAGTTGAAAAGTGTGCATAAAATAGGTGGTAGTTCGCTCGCGCATTTTTTAGTAATACGGCAAATATTCCATCAACGTTATAAGCTTTTTTTGTCTCCAGCTTCACTAAAGATTTATTAAACAAACAACATAAGATCGTATCAGAGCCAATACAAACAACCCAAATCCTTGTAAAAGGTTATAGTGTGTCCCCAATGTTATTTAATGTAAATGTAGAATTAGTGGAAGCAATTGGATATTAGAGACGTTGCCAAAGTATGGAGTTGAAGTGTGGGCAATGAAAAGGAATGAAAAGGCTAAACTAAATTACAACAAGAACTACCTTCGAACAAGTGCATACGCTTCAAGAATAGAAAAAATCCAATATGAAGTTATTAAAAATAAAATGAAGACGACAAGAATAGATATAGATCAAATTGAATTGGAAAAGCCGTAACTTTGGTTTTTTTAAGAAGATAAACACATTTTATCATCACTAAAAGGATATCTTCTTACCCTACAACCATATACTTAAAAATATTTCACAATTACAAGTTACTAACTACTTCAATTATACTCATGTTAAGGTTAACTTGGATGGTACGACCTGTTAAGACACATAAGAACTTTTTAGCAAAAAAAAAATCGGCTTCAAAAAACCGGCACACAAAATTCTACTACTATTAAGTAAAAAACAATGTTTTTGACACACTCGTAAAATACCTCTAAGATAAGATATTGCTTTAATTTGAGAATTCAGATATTTATTCCATATAAACAAATACTACAAATGCTAAAAACAGCTATTATTTATTATTATGATTTCTTTATAAAAAGATAACTTTTGAAGTTGGCGCCAATTTTTTGTGTCAATGTCAATTTTTTAACCGACTTCATTTATTTTATAGTGGGAAAATAGCGCCGACTTCAAAAGTTATCTTTTTATAAAGAAATCATAATAATAAATAATAGCTGTTTTTAAGATTTGTAGGATTTCTTTTTTTTTATGAGTCTAGCGTACGTGCTGCAGCGAGGTCCCTAAAGCGCTACAGGAGCGACACATGTGCGGGTACGTACGTTGTACGTTGTACGTTGTACGTTGTACGAAATTAACCGAATTGTCAAATTTAAGCAATATCTTATCTTCGAAGTAATTTACAAGTCTTTCAAAAACATTATTTTTTACTTTATAGTGGCAAAATTTTATATGCTGCTTTTTTGAAGTTGATTTTTTTGTTAAAAAGTTTTTATTCAGAAACTATATAAATAATTTCAATAAAATCTATAAAGGACCATCTCGAATATGTACTCTTTCCAACAAAAAAAGAATCATCCAAATCAATACATATTTACCAGGGTTATCGGAATTTAATTACAGAAATTTAAGTTTTTCAGGATTTTTTCAGAAATGGCAAATTTATACGGAACTATCTGGAATATGTACTCTCCCGAATAAACAAAGAATCATCCAAATCGATAGAGACTTGCCAGAGTTATCGCTATTTTAATTCAACAATTTAGGCATTACAGGATTTTTTTCCGAAACTACATAACCAATTTCAATAAAATTTATATGAGATCATCTCGAATGTATACCCTCTAGAACAAAAAAAGAATCATCCAAATCGGTACATACGAGGCTGGTTTGAAAAGTCCGTGCAAAAATAAAAACTACTTATGTGTTTGGGGTAAACCTTTTTTATTTTTCGACATAGTCTCCTTTTAGGCTTATATACTTCGTCCAACGATGTTCTAGTTTGTTGATCCCTTCCGAATAATAGGATTTGTCCAAGTCTGCAAAATATCCTTTAGTGTCTGCAATCACCTCCTCGTTTGAATAAAATCTTTGTCCCGCCAACCATTTCTTCAAATTGGGGAACAAATAGTAGTCCGAGGGAGCCAAGTCTGGAGAATAGGGGGTATGTGAAACGAGTTGGGATCCTATTTACATTAATTTTGCGACCACAACTGCTGAGGTGTGTGCTGGTGCGTTGTCGTGATGGAAAAGGACTTTTTTGTGGGCCAATCGCGGGCGTTTTTCTTGCAGCTCGGTTTTCAAACGGTCCAATAACGATGAATAATATTCACCTGTAATAGTTTTACCCTTTTCCAGATAGTCAACGAGGATTATCCCTTGCGAATCCCAAAAGACAGTCGCCATAACCTTTCCGGCCGAAGGAACGGTCTTCGCCTTTTTTGGTGCAGATTCCCCCTTGGTAACCCATTGTTTAGATTGTTGTTTGGTCTCAGGAGTATAGTAATGTATCCATGTTTCATCCACAGTGACGAAACGACGCTTAAAGTCCTCCGGATTCTTCTGGAACAGCTGCAAACCATCCTTGCAACACTTCACACGATTCCGTTTTTGATCAAGCATGAGCAATCGCGGCACCCATCTTGCGGATAGCTTTCTCATGTCCAAATGTTTATGCAAAATATTATGTACCCGTTCAGTCGAGATACCCACAGCACTAGCAATCTCACGCACCTTAACTCTTCTGTCATCCATCACCATATCATGGATTTGATCAATGATTTCTGGAGTCGTAACCTCCACAGGCCGTCCAGAACGTTCAGCGTCACTTGTGCCCATATGGCCAGTCCGAAAATTTTGAAACCACTTATGAACTGTTCTAATCGAAGGTGCAGAGCCACCATAATGTTTATCAAGCTTCTCTTTAGTCTCCTGAGGCGTTTTGCCTTTCATAAAGTAATGTTTAATCACCACACGAAATTCTTTTTCGTCCATTTCTTGAAAATCACTCGACTTTCTTGATTCAGACGAATGCCAAACACAAAGAAATAGACCAATATGGCTGAAACTTGGTGTGCGTTTCATTCAAGAGATGCTACTAACTAAACATGACCTCGATACACGCCGGTGGTGCCATCTCTCGGACTTTGCACGGACTTTTCAAACCAGCCTCGTATTTGCCAAAGATATCGGTTTTATTAGAAAAATTTCAGTTTTTCAGGATTTTTTCAGAAACTACAAAACCAATTTCAATAAAATTGATATGGGATTATCTTGAATGTGTACTCTCTCGAAAAAAAATTATCCAAATCGGTACATATTTGCCAGAATTATGCGGAAACATACATTAAAAAAATTCATACGCGTCGAATTGAGAACCTCCTCCTTTTTGAAGTGGGTTAATGAAACGGTTGGGCTGATATTTAAGGCTTAAATGGTACGTAAATAAATAGACATGTTTTTTATGTTTCTTTCAAATCAATCATAGGTCTCTTCTAATCTCGTCCAGGCTTTCCTATCTTTTGCCACCTTTAACCATTGCTTGCTTGCTGCTACTCTTATATGATCGATCCATCGTTTCTGTGGACTTCCCACGCCTCTTACTTTTTCTCTGGATCTAGGTTTTCTCTAGGATGATCTAGCCACATGTCCATCGCCACTTCATCTTTACCGCCTCCCGAGTTATGTCATTGACTTTGGTTTGTCTCATTATCTGTCCGTTATGAATTCTATTTCTCAGGGAGATACCAAGTATGCCTGTCGCTATAGCTCTGTGTGAAATTACGAGCATTTTAGCAAATGTTTTAATAAGGCAAATCGTTTACAGTCCATAAATGCTGACAGGTTTTGTAGACTTTAGTTTTTAGGTTTATTGGTATTGTAGTATTTTTTAAGATATGTCCTAGTTTCCCAAAAGCTGCTTTATTCGCCTGATAATTTCTGCATGCTGGTTCTCCTTTCCAATCTTAATAGCGTGACCTAAGTAGATATACTTGTCGACGCATTCTATGAAGTTATTTCCTATCTGTATGTTGGTATTTTCAAGACTCAATAAATGCGTTTTTTTTTTTAATTCGTTTTAAGACCTACCCTTGCAGAGACCACATTCAGCTGGTTTAACATTTCCTATAAAACTCATGGTGTTATTATCTATCACGACTATGTCGTCCGCAAACCTAAGGCGACTCAGTCCAGTGCCGTCGATGTTGATGCCTTTTTCATGCCAATTTAACTTCTTAAAGACGTCTTCAAGGGTCAACGTAAATAATTTAGGTGAGGTAGTATCTCCTTGTCGCACTCCCCTTTGTAATGGTATGTTGTTGACAGTTCTTTCCTCAATTTCAATATGTATAGATGCTTCTTTAATAAATGTCTATTATGACGTAATTGTCGAACAATTTTAGAAAGAGCATTCCTTCTTTAAGCAACACAGAAAATATATATCATAATTCAAGAAATTGTGTACACAATTCAAAAATCTATATCAGAATTGTATAAATTGTTATTAAAATCTTTACATACGTAATCTATTGTTAAAACAAAAATGTTTACTTTACATGAGTCTATAAATACTCCATTTTTCACCCTTTTCTGCTGACCATTTATTTTTTTGTTTGTTTCATAATTGGTCCCATTAATCAACCTAATTTATAGTCTTGTAGATCCTCATCGATTTATTGTAAATTCCCTTTGAGTTACAGCTACACCAACATTCAAGTAAACTGACAAACGCGATAGCTCAACTAAACGAACAAAGGTAATTCCTATTGGTTAAAGCATTTAGGTTAAAACTTGTTCATTTATTTTATGTCTTATTTTTTAGTACTTGTTTCGACACTGATGAGACTTAAAATGGAAGCGTTTAACATTCTTTTATCGCATTACATACTACGTAGTAAGTAACGTAAATATAAAAGTCAAATGGGCACATTTAGCGAACTACTTTAGTAAATTTTATAACACAATTTCGTGAGAGTGAGATAAGAGCAAATAAATTTTCTTCCGCATGAAAGAGTCCTGTTGTAAAATTTAATATATTTAGATTCGACTACTATATTCAGTGGTCAATGACTTGTCGAGAATACATGCAGATATCATGAGATTGGCTGAAATCTAACTTTAGCTTTTGCCCACAAAAGATTAAGAATAATGATAAGATTACCGGTAACTCTCAAAATTGACATTTTTTTTTTTTTGTAAATATCTCGCAAACACCCCCCTTTTAAATGTCGGAAAGTTTTGTAAAAGAACTTATTTCTCTCACTATTTTGGATATATATATATATATATATATATATATATATATATATATATATATATATATATATATATATATATATATATATATATATATATATATATATCGACACTGTTTATAGTAAAACTCTATATAGTGAAAAACTCTTTATAGTGCAATTTTTTCAAGACCTACATACATAGCAATATATACGGATTTTCTCTTTATATAGTGAAAAACTTTCTATAGTGAAATTTCGGTCAACATTTTGGTCTTTCACTATATAGAGAGTCGACTGTATATATATATATATATATATATATATATATATATATATATATATATATATATAATATATATATATATATATGTATATATATATATATATATATATATATATATATATATAATATATGTATATATATATATATATATATATATATATATAATATATAAAAATATTAGGTTCTTGGGGGATAAGCGGTCTTTGGAAAAGAACTAAAAAGTTTTTGACACCTTTTTAGCTACGCCAAGCTTTCGAAAATATTTCATTTTCTTCATTGGGGCTACAATTATAGTAGATTATCAGTATTTTTGGGATTAAAAGTAAAGAACAACCCTATTTTATATCTAACATTAAAGTACTTACTGCTAAGTGGTGTGTTCAAAAATTGTTCTTTGTGGGGGCACTTTATTACACTTATTCATCAGAAAAAACATAATCATCATCTGGGGAAATATAATAAACTTTTATCCTATTTTGTTAGTATGGTACAAAGAATTGTGTGGTTGTAAAGTGATTTTAATTTATAAAAGATTTTTTTGTTATGTTTTCTTGTCATTTGTCTTGTCATCAGTGTGTTTCTATCTCTTAGTTAAGTTGTGGTTAATTTATATTGGAAAGTAGAATGACGTTGACATTTTGTTTGATCGTTTTAAAATTGAAAAGTTAGTGAAAATCAGTGGGATTATTATCAAAGAGATATGTCAGATATGTTGAAAGAGTTTTCATTTTGACTGCCTATTTTTAATAGATTAGAAAAAATTAAACTCAGATCTTCAATATCAGTTTTTTTATTGATCGAGTTCGGTTCAAGGTGGATTTCCACCATCTCCCTAAAGATTCTCCTGCCGAAATTTCTCTCTTTACATCGGATTTTGGTTTCGGCAAAATTAAATTCATGTGAAAATTGGCTACTATGCTGGGCAAGCTCACAAGAGTTTTTCCTTAATCTGCAATCACTTTTATGGGAAGTGATTCTGTCTTTTAGGACTCTAGATGTTTGTCCTATATAGATTTCTTCACATTGAGAGCAAGGGATGCTGTAAACTACTTCTGAAACTTTTGTGATTTCATCTTTCTCTTTTAGATAAGTGAAAATATTGTTGATAGTTTTTTTGTGCTTAAAAGCAATTTTTAAATTAGGTAATTTGTTGAAAAGTTTAGTTGTTTTGGGGGAAATTTCTTTTATGTATGGAAATGAAAAATAACATTTGATTCGGTTTTCAGAGAGGGAAGCACTAATATCCGGTGTAAGATTGTTGTTTTGTTGTATGGGGGGGTGTGGTTGAGTTAAATAATAATTTATTTATTTAATTGGATTGGATAGGAGTTGATGCGCAGAGTGTCTTGTAGTTTATTTAAATTTTTAAGTCTGAGGGATGGATGAGAAATCCTCTCTATTCTTGACTTCAAGCCCAATATCATGTTTATTTTGATTTTAGTGGTATGAGAGGAATGGAAGTTAATGTATCTTCCTGGTTTGGTATTCCAATCTACTATGACGGAGTTATCTTCTTTTCTGACTAGAAGAGTGTCTAAAAAGGGGACACTGTTGTTTGTTTCCTCTTCAATGGTAAACTGTAGTTTGGGATGAAAGTCATTAAAGATTCTGAGAATCTATCCATTTTACTGTAAGGTATCGAGGTAATGATATCATCAGCAAATTTACACTGATTTTTCAATTTTAAAACGATCAAAAAAAAATGTCAAGGTCATTCTACTTTCAAATATAAATTAACCACAACCTAACCAAGAGATAGAAACACACTGCCTTTAGCAAAATGACAAGAAAACATAACGAAAAAAAATCCTTTATACCATAAATTAAAATCACTTTACAACCACACAATTCTTCGTACCATACTAACAAAATGAAGTAAAAGTTTATTATATTTCCCAGAGATGATTATGTCGACTTTTTCTCATGTTTTTTCTGATAAATCAGTGTAATGAAGTGCCCCCACAAAGAACAACTTTTGAACACACCACTTAACAGTAAGTACTTTAATGTTACATATAAAATAGGGTTGTTCTCTACTTTTAATCTCAAAAATACTGATAATCTACTATAATTGTAGCCCTGATGAAGAAAATGAAATATTTTCGAAAGCTTGGCTTAACTAAAAGGTGTTAAAAACTTTTTAGTTCTTTTCCAAAGACCGCTTACCCCAAGAACATAATACTGCTGTTTAACTATATATATATATATATATATATATATATATATATATATATATATATATATATATATATATATATATATATATATATATATACAAGTCTAGCGGTAAATTTACATTTTGAATTATTCTCACTTTTTTTTGTAGAACACCTCTGAGTAAAGTGAAATTGCGGATATAGTTCACACTCTATAGATATCAAAAGAACGTGTTGGTTATATATTTGCATGAATATTGGGGCATGAGAAAGCTCTGTTCAAAATGGGTACCCCGTTTGCTCACAGTGGACCAAAAACAACAACGTGTTGATGATTTAGAGCGCTGTTTGGACCCGTTTAAGCGCAATAAAAAGGATTTTTTCATGCGATAGGTGACAATGGATGAAACATGAATCCACCATTACACACCGGAATCAAATCGACAGTCAGCTGAGTGGGCAGCAGCCGGTGAAAGTCACCCGAAGCGACCAAAGACATAAGAGTCGGCTGGGAAGGTTTTGGCCTCTGAATTTTGGGATGCGTATGGAATAATTTTCATCGACTATGCTGGGAAGGGAAAAACCATCACTAGCGAATATCATATAAAGTTATTGGAGGTTTGAAGGCAGAAATCGCAAAGAAACAGCCCCAAATGAACAAGAAAAAAGTGCTTTTTCTTCAAGAAAATGCACCGTGTCACAAGTCAATGGTTACGATGGCAAAATTGTATAAATTTTAAGTTCGAATTGCTTCCTCATCCACCATATTCTCCAGATTTGGCCCCCAGCGACTATTATCTATTCGCAGGCCTCAAAAAAATGCTCGCGGGAAAGAGATTTAGCTCCAATGAAGAGGTTATCGCCGAAACTGAGGCCCATTTTGAAGGCAAGGACAAATCCTTCTACAAGAGAGGTATAGAAATGTTAGAAAAGCGTTGGACTGATTGTATCGTTCTTGAAGGAGTCTATATTGATGAATAAAGTCGAATTTTGTAAAAAAAATGTGTTTTAAGTAGCTAGACCAAAAACTTTTCAGTCTACTTGTTATCTTTTATTATAAATGATTAGCTAATTTTTTAAGAATATACTAACCAAAAATCAGACAAAATTTTTATAATATTAATATAATTAAAATTATACAACGTCTAATTATTGGCACCACCGTCACCCTCTACCGCTGTTGATATTGCAAATAATAAAAAAATAATGTAATGGTTCGTTCCTTTGACTCAAATAACTCTGAATAAAACCCATAGCACAATAAAAACAAAATCGCCCTTCTAACTTCCGTCTTCACCTTCTATACGTTGTTTAATAATATATATAGTAAATAAATAATTATGCTTAAAATTTGCTCATTATTGCGACCAAAAACCTGAAAAGTTCCCATAATACTATAGAAATCATGCAATATTTGACCATTCCACCTCTGGCACTCGCTCTGCTTTCTTTCCTTATTGCATACAAGTGATAGTTCCGAATTAGACAGCAGCAGAACCTTCGCTGATGACACCGCGGGATTGGCAGTTGGTAACTCTAATGAAGAAGCCACACAGAAATTACAAATATGTATTAATAGAATGGAGTCTTGGACTAAAAAGTGGCTAATTGAGCTAACACAACACATCATTTTCGAACAAACATATTGAAAACATCTTGGTAACTGTTCATTATCAAATAGTACCATATGCGAATACCTTGGCACGACACTTCATATTAAGCTTCATTGGGAAGTTCACGTTAAAAAGAAACGACAGGAGTTAGATCTCAAATATACTGGCTTATTAGAAGAAATGCTATATTGTCAATATGTAACAAGCTTCTCCTTTATAAGCAAATACTAAAACGGATTTACGGTATAATACTGTGAGGGTGTACTAAGCAAAGGGACACAAAGATTTCAAAACAAAGTACTAAGAAGTATATTCAACCCACCCTGGTACGTTAGAAATGTCTTTTTACTTAAGGAGACTCCATCGACTGTAAAATCTATACAACTTGTAAACAACAAAAACCTAGTCAGACGACTCAAAAGGAAAAAAAACCTTTTAAGTTAACATAGTCTTTAGTGTAAAAGAAAAGGCAGAGCTAGAGTTTTGTGTATGCGCATGTGATAGTTATGTTTTTCTTATGTATTAAAAACTAATAAGCATTGGTGAATGAACTCTAAGATAACTAAATTTTAAGTTAGTTTAAGATACCATTACATTATTTTTTTTTTATTTGCAATATCAACAGCGGTAGAGGGTGACGGTGGTGCCAATAATTAGACGTTGTATAATTTTAATTATATTAATATTATAAAAATTTTGTCTGGTTTTTGGTTAGTATATTCTTAAAAAATTAGCTAATCATTTATAATAAAAGATAACAAGTAGACTGAAAAGTTTTTGGTCTAGCTACTTAAAACACATTTTTTTACAAAATTCGACTTTATTCATCAATATAGACTCCTTCAAGAACGATACAATCAGTCCAACGCTTTTCTACCATTTCTATACCTCTCTTGTCGAAGGATTTGTCCTTGCCTTCAAAATGGGCCTCAGTTTCGGCGATAACCTCTTCATTGGAGCTAAATCTCTTTCCCGCGAGCATTTTTTTTGAGGCCTGCGAATAGATAATAGTCGCTGGGGGCCAAATCTGGAGAATATGGTGGATGAGGAAGCAATTCGAACTTAAATTTATACAATTTTGCCATCGTAACCATTGACTTGTGACACGGTGCATTGTCTTGATGAAAAAGCACTTTTTTCTTGTTCATTTGGGGCTGTTTCTTTGCAATTTCTGCCTTTAAACCTCCAATAATTTATATAATATTCGCTAGTGATGGTTTTCCCTTCCCAGCATAGTCGATGAAAATTATTCCATACGCATCCCAAAATTCAGAGGCCAAAACCTTCCCAACCGACTCTTATGTCTTTGGTCGCTTCGGGTGGCTTTCACCGGCTGCTGTCCACTCAGCTGACTGCCGATTTGATTCCGGTGTGTAATGGTGGATTCATGTTTCATCCATTGTCACCTATCGCATGAAAAAATCCTTTTTATTGCGCTTAAACGGGTCCAAACAGCGCTCTAAATCATCAACACGTTGTTGTTTTTGGTCCACTGTGAGCAAACGGGGTACCCATTTTGAACAGAGCTTTCTCATGCCCAAATGTATTCATGCAAAATATAACCAACACGTTCTTTTGATATCTATAGAGTGTGAGCTATATCCCGCAATTTCACTTTACGGTCATCCAAAACAATTTTTTGGATTTTTTTTATGTTTTCCGGTGTAACCACCTCACTTGGGCGTCAGCATCATTTGTATCTGTAGGACCGCGATTAAATTCAGCATACCGGTAGATGATGAGTGATTTTACATGGGTAGAGTCCCCGTAACACTTATCAAGCCATTACTTTGCTTGAACAGTATCTTTTCCCATCAAAAAACAATGTTTAATCAAGACATGAAATTCGATTTTTTCCTTTGTTTTGAAAATATCAAAAGTAGCGTCACTAAAATCACTGTAAATTATAAACTAATCGTCGAAATGTCATGAAATTTTTACACGTATCCTTTGAAGTTTGGTACTTCCTAAAAATCATATGGATTTTTTAAAAATGGCGACATCTATGTGTCTTTTTAGCCTACGTGTTATACTCCTATATAGTGAAGGGAATGGGGTAGAGGGTTAGAAGGGTGGTTGTGCATATATCATAATATGCTCCTATTTCAATATTCTTTATTTGCATTATTCCCAAAATTTTTTAAATATAGGGTAATAATGATTAATTTTTTTAGCAGGAGCAACTCATATTCCATATTTATTTTAAAACATGCATTTGCATGGGAAATACTTAGTAAACAACTGTACCAATTTTTTTTTAAAAGCAAATTTAAATGTACTTATTAAAATTTTGATATTCTTTAAATTTATTTAAAAACTGAAAAAAGAAATAGTTGTTTAAAAAAATAACATTTAAATGTGTGGGAAAATGTTTAGCTACGACATTTACATGCAACAGGTAATAGGTAAACATTAACTTTAGAAGCGCTCTAACGTACCTTCTTCAAAAAAATGTCGCTCCATATTTATTCTTTTGCGTTTTTCTTATGGAATAAGTAACATTACTCTTAACGGAAAAACACGTCCTACTAACCCTATAATTACGCTAATTTGTAGCCTTGCAGCTCCCCGTCGAGTTACACTAAATTCCACCCGGCTTACAACTAACCTAAAGTGGGCGCATTTGCCATTATTCGTTTCTGTCGCTTGGCAACGCCGAGACGCCGGATGGATGAAGCGATAAAGCCGCGTCAGGCCGCGGAAACAAGTGAAAAACCGCGTGGCGAAGAGCATAGAGCGTACGTACTTAGTTCGCAGGACACTACGACCGCGATGTTTGGGTTGTAGTTGAATGTGTTTTGTTTTGTCTGGTCATTTCGCTGGCGGTTTATTTAGGAAGAAGATTACAGGCAATGCACTGGTTGCGGTCTCAAATTAAAATCAGCAATTCAGCTTTAAACTTTACCGCTAAGGGGGCGCGTATATGCTAAGCGATGCTTTAAATAGACGGTATATAGGAATTAATAACCACAGCCGTGTAGTTTTGAAAACTAAATTTTGACTTAATGGTTTGGGGGCGAAATCGGAAGTGAAAAACAAATTTCAAGGTCATCAAGGGGAGTGTCAAATGAAAGCTTGTGAAGATATGAGTTTAAAAATATATATGTTGTAATTCTCGGTCATACTTTTCCTTACATTATTTTTAAGAAACTGCCAAATATCCCTGTCCCCCCACCTTATGTTAAATAATACTAATCAAAAAATTTCGAGAAAATTTTGGAACATTCTCCATAAGATGTAGATCGAACAAAAATTATCATGAGTGCATTACCTTTCATAATTTATCCGGTATATAAAAACAAAGATCGGAAACAAACGTTGTTTGATATGTGTTTCGTACTTGTATACAAGCCCCCATCCCGTTTAAGAAAAAATCCTATTCACTGTACAGGGTGGTCCAAATTGGACACTTTTAAAGGTAAACCCCTTTATCTAAAGGAGATAGACGAAAACTGATGTCGGTTTCTGAGGCTCAATTTTTATGATAAACTCAATGGTGAAAACCGCATATCGATATCTAGTACCATTTCAGATATACAGGGTATTTTTCGAAAACCTGCATTTTGGAAAAATGTTTGTAATTCTTTTCCTATTGAAAATTTTTGATTTCTGTAATAACATTCTCAAAGCACTTTTTCACGTGGATTTCAACAGTGTAAGTTACATTTTTTTATAACTAATATTTTAATAGTTATTAACGCAAAAATATATTTTTAAATGGGATACCCTATATATTTTTCCTTATCAGAACAGAGCTTTAAATTACCATTCTAAAAATATAGCACACTTTATATTTTGCTTAAATCTACTTCAAAATATAAAGGTTTTCAGTTTTTACTCGAGTTTTAAATGCACATTTTGTGAAGTAGGCTTTGGGCGGAGCGGCCGTATGGTTTAATTCAATTGTTTACTCGTAGTTGTCAAATTTAATTCAGGATCGATTTTTGAATTGTCAAATAAATCGCAATGAAGTTGGAAAATTACGAAAAATGGGATATGATAGTGTGTTTCATACAAACCGGAGTAAAAATTAGGTCTTTCAATCTTCCCCAGAGATAGAAGTCCATGGGTGTTAAATCCGGTGACTTTGCCGGCCAACGGTTCGGACCTTCGTTGGCTATCCAGTTATTATCGAAATTGGCCGATAAAAAATTACTGATAACTGCAACGTTATGAGGGGGTGCCCCGTCGTGTTAAAAAATATATTTCTAAGGTCCCTTAACGGCAGTTCATCAACAAGAGGTTCTATTTGGTGTTTTAAAATTTCTAAATATCTCTGAGAGGTGAGTGTTCCTTCGTAAATAAATGGACCTATAACCCTACCTCTAAAAATTCCTGCCCACACATTAAATCCAAATCTGCCTTGATTTCTTTGCTCCACAACTAAATGAGGATTTTGTTGTGCCCACGTATAAGAATTGTAACGGTTAAAAATACCTGCATTGCTTACGTAAGCTTCGTCTGTCCAAATGCAATTTAATGAAAAATTCGGAACATGGTTACAATTCTCCAGAAACCATTGGCAAAAATCCATACGCCGTTAAAAATCTCCGTCTCTAAAGTGTTGAACTTTTCTTGTTCTATATGGCCTGAATTTCTGCTTCTTCAAAGTACGACTTAAGTTAGTTCTTGGTAGTCCAGTGGATTTTTTTAACTGGGGGGTTGAATCGGATTATTTCCGATAGTTCCTAAAACTACTATTTCTTCTAACTGCCTATTCCTGTTTGACGCATAATTTTGGGTTGTTTCTTTTCAAACTGGCCACTATTAACTAGGTTATGTCGCAATCGAGCGAATATATCCTTGAAGGGTTGACGCCTCTCTGGATACCGTTCGTGGTACAAGTTACTTGCCACTTCCGAATTTTCTCCGGTTTGTATGAAACACACATTTTTCGTAATTTTCAAACTTCATTGCGACTACTTGACAATTCAATCCTGAAGTAAAATTTGACAACTACGAATAAACAATTGAATTAAACCATAGGGCCGCTCCGTCCAAAGCCTACTTCACAAAATGTGCATTTAAAACTCGCGTAAAGACTGAAAACCTTTATATTTTGAAGTAGATTTAAGCAAAATATAAAGTGCTATATTTTTAGAATGGTAATTTAAAGCTCTATTCGGATAAGGAAAAATATACAGGGTAACCCATTTAAAAAATATATTTTTGCGTTAATAACTATTAAAATATTAGTTGTAAAAAAATCTAACTTACACTGTTGAAATCCACTTATTCCAAAATGCATATTTTTGAAAAACACCTTATATATCTGAAACGGTAATAGATATCGATATGCGGTTTTCACCATTGAGTTTATCATAAAAATTGAGTCTCAGACACCGACATCAGTTTTCGTCTATCTCTAGATGAAGGGGATTACCTTTAAATGTGTCCAATTTGGACCACCCTGTACATATAAAAGTATAAACGCACATGCATAGCAAGAATCTAAGATAACACAGGTATACAAAAAAAAATTCTGTCTTGTGAGATACGGGGTTTTTTAAATATTTTTTTTTATGCTGAACCCAAGAAAATCATAAAAAAAAGATCCCCGTGAGGATTTTTGCCAGAAAACTATTAAATTGAAAAAAATACATTTTAATAAATAATGTAAAACTGTATATTCATTAAAATTATGGAATAAAACTATTATTTCGGACATCTTTAAGTACTCTGAATCTACATTTATCATAAAAACTTTAAAATATTAGGTTTTAGTGTTCATATTTTTAATTTTTAACTATTAATATTGAACAAAACTAATATTTCCTGTGTTATTTGAAGTTCTAATCCTGACTTGACACCAAAAAATAGAGTTTCATGTCACAAAAAATTCGCTTTTAACACCTACGAGGGTGCTATGTGGGTGGTAAAATGCTTTTTTAAGTAAATAAATGCAATGAAACAATAGTTATGTACAATATTAATAAAAATGTGAATTACTTGACTCAAGGTTGCAGCAGTGGAAGTCTCTTGATCCTGACACAAAAGTTAGTATTTAGTAAGACCTATGCTGCTTTTTTTACAAAAGAAAATGAATTTTATTATTGTCATGATGTTAATGGACTGTTCGAAGAAATGAAACAACCATACAACCCAGAAGAATGGCGCCTTTTTATCGATTCCTCAAAGGCAAACCCCAAAGCAGTTTTTTTGCACAACGGAAATAAAAAGCCTTCTATCCCAATAGGTCATGCAGTGAATTGTAAAGAAACCTATGTCCATATTAACTAAATTTATCAAATATGAATATCACAATTGGTATATCTGTGGTGACCTAAAAGTCATCGGTATGCTTTTGGGTTTGCAAGGCGGTTACACAAAATATTGTTGCTTCTTGTGCTTATGGTACTTAAGAGTAAAGAAGGATCACTATAAAAAGAAATCTTAGCCTATTAGAACCGAACATGTTCCAGGTAAAATGAACATTAAAAATACATGTTTGGTTAACCCAAAAAAAATTATATTACCACCGCTTCACATTAGGTTAAGCTTATTGAAAAATTTTGTCAAAGCTTTGAATAAGACAGGGCCAGCGTTTCTGTACTTATGCAGTGTATTCACGAATCTTTCTGAGGCTAAACTAAAAGAAGGAATATTTATAAGTCTTCAAATCAGGAACATTTTGGATGATAAACCAGGGAAGTCGTGAGTCGTCGGAAGAGAGATATTCAATGGCGCATACAAGACGAGCTTGAAGATCTCGATTTTGCTGACGATCTCTGTGTACTGTCGCAAAGGTTCGCTGATATAAAGATCAAATCGGAAAGGCTAAAACAAGAGACAAAGGAAATTAGGGTGACCTCCAACATAGAGAATAGACTAGAGATCGATGAGCAAGGAATCGAGCAGGTGAAGTCTTTCCTTTACCTCAGCAGTATCATTACGACTACAGGGGGAGCGGACGAGAACGTCAAAAGTCGGATTCGGAAAGCAAACGGAGCCTTCGTCCAACTGTACCCAGTCTGGAGAAGCAGGAACCTATCACGTAGAACTAGGATTCGACTCTTTAACAACAACGCGGTATCCTTTCTCTTGTATGGATGAGAAACATAGTGATGAAGCAGATTGCAACTCGGCTACAGGTCTTCAGTAACAGATGCTTACGACGGATTCTACGTATCTGATGGTCAAATACTATCTTTAACGAAGACCTATGGAAAATAATCCAGCAGCAACCCATCAAAGAAAAAATCCAAACAAGAAAATGGAAATGGACTGGATACACCAACAAGAAAAATGTTTATAATAATATTAAGAATATACAAAATTTAACGACACTTGCCTCTTCTACCCTCTTCTCCTATTACAATATTGCTTTAAAACTATAGGTTCCTACCTACTTCAAGGAGTCTGGGTGCCCAATTTGAAATCGATATCTCATTTCGCTCGAGAATTATAATGCATATCCCCCGGTATGTTCTGCCTGTCGTAGGAGGCGACTTAAAAAACACTCTAGATGGTAGATGCCCAGATCCCACCAGCATCGCCCGGTGTGATACCATCTCATCGGCTTAAGCTGAGTGAAGTTGCTTAACGTTTCGTGGCTGTGCCGATGTCCCGGTCTGTGGGACCAAATAGCATGATGAGGCACCTGGATACAAAAAATTTCCGGAGGTAAAATAGCCCCCCCGTTCGGATCTCCGGGTGGGGGCTGGTTCAGGGGCGTCGACATGCAGAGAACAGAATTTCAAAATGGATTTTTGCAACATACGAGGTTTAAATTCGAACATAAATTCAGTGCACCAACACCTGCAATCAAATAAACCTCATGTACTCGCTCTCTGTGAAACTAAGGTCAGTTCATCGACCAGCACAGTAAACTATCTTTATCCTGGGTACGATTTCTATTCCCGATTTAGGCGTAACTTTGGAATCTGTCTTTATGTCAGAAGCGACCTCTCTTGCCAACGAGAAGAGGCCCTGGAGCCCCCAAACTTCGATGTTATGTGGTTAAAAATAACGACTCAACCAACCACAAGGTTCGTCTGTATCCTCTATCGACCACCAAGTGATACAAACTTTAGAACACTTTTCGCTTCTCTTGCAGACACCATAGATCATTTACAAATTAACTATCCAAATGCCGAAATTGCCATCCTGGGCGACTTTAATGTCCATAACATCAACTGGCTTAAATATTCAAATACTACCGACGAACAAGGTCGTGAAGCCGAATCATTTTCAATCAGTTGTGGCTTGACTCAGCTTATTGATGAACCAACACGGATCCCTGATCGAGACGGAGAGTTCGCCAGTCTTCTTGATCTGTTTTTAACCACCAATCCGGAGATTTACACGGTCAGCGTAAATCCACCGTTAGGTTCTTCCGACCATAAACTACTTTCGACATCGAGTATTCTATCAATCAGTGACAGAGAGGCGCCCAAACCGCACAAGATTTGGCACTACAAATCTGCTAAATGGGAAGATCTCAAGGAATATTTTCGAACTTTCCCTTGGTTGGACGTTTGTTTTCGATCCGACGACCCATCTGACTGCGCCAGGGAGGTTTCCGATGTTATTTTGGCCGGTATGGATGCTTACATCCCTTTTTCGAAGAAATGCCCTTCCAACGGCAAGCCTTGGTTTGACCTAAAATGCAAAGAAGCTGTTGCTTCTAAACATCTTGCATACCGACAGTGGCGTGAAGATCCTAACACCATAAATCGTAACATCTTTGTTCGTGCCAGGAACAGATGCAAAGAAATTATCGACGAAACCAAGGAGGTACACAATCAACGGATTAGAAACAAACTTCTCGCTTGTCCCGGCAATTCCAGGTCCTTTTGGTCAGTCGCTAAGGCAGTTGGTCAGAATTTCACCAAATCCACCATACCGCCACTCACACGGCCGGATAATTCTATTGCAACGACACCTGTTGAGAAAGCGAACTTGTTGGCTGAACTCTTTACTTCACATTCTACTGTCGATTTCCAAGGAAAAACACCACCTACTATTCCCATAGTGCAGTCAAGGATGCCCGATATTGTCTTCAGACAGCGTATCATAAAACGTATTTTGATGAAGCTAGACACCAAAAAGGCTTCAGGCGCTGACGGAATACCTGCCATAGTTCTCAAGAACTGTGCGAGGGAACTAACACCAGTTTTCTGTAGACTTTTCAACCTATCCTACAGAAAGGGAATATTTCCTTCCTGCTGGAAATGTGCCACAGTTCAGCCGATACCTAAAAAAGGCAAGAAGACCTTGCCAAATAACTACCGACCAATCGCACTACTCTCAATAATATCGAAAGTCATGGAAAAGGCTATCAATCAGCATCTTCTAAAATATCTTGAAGGATTCAACATTATTAGTGATCAGCAATATGGCTTTCGTAAAAATAGATCAACAGGAGATCTTCTGACTTATGTAACACATGTTTGGAACAACGCAATTGAACACTTTGGAGAATCTCGAGCGGTTGCTCTTGACATATCCAAGGCATTTGACCGTGTTTGGCACGATGGGCTGTTGGCTAAGCTTCGTTCTTATGGTATGTCTGAAAAGTTCTGTTTGTGGCTCTCATGTTTCCTCGGAGAGCGTTCTTTACGAGTGGCAGTTGACGGATTTCTTTCTAGCACCTTCACTATCAACGCCGGTGTGCCCCAAGGTTCCATACTGTCTCCTACTCTCTTCCTCATTTATATTAACGATCTGCTGGAAAAGACCGAGAATCCAATCTACAGCTTTGCAGATGACAGTACACTTATCTCTTCATTCACTTTGAACGCTCGGACATCGACTACTCACACGAATATCCGCAGACAGCAGGAAGTCATTCAACTTAACAAAGACCTGGAAGAAATTCTATCTTGGGGTGACAGTAACCAAGTGGAATTTAACGCTACAAAAACCCTGGCGGCAGTTTTTTTCTAAAAAAGTTAACGTTGCAGAACCCGACATAGTTATGTCGGGGCACTCCATCCCTCTAACATCGTCACTCAATCTGTTAGGCGTTAATTTGGGAGCAAATATGTCCTGGCATGAACATGTTGCAGGCATAGCAAGAAGAGCTTCTCAAAAGTTGGGAATATTGTTTCGAACCAGAAAGCTTTACACTCCACAACAACTGTTAATTCTTTACAAAGCGCAAATTCGACCAACTATGGAATACTGCTCCCATGTTTGGAGCTCCGTTCCCAAACATACACTGCATTTGTTGGATTCTATCCAGAGAAGAGCTGTTCGTCTGATTGGACACCCGGAACTGACCGACGGCCTTGATTCGCTGGAACATCGAAGAACGGTTGGCGACTTGAGCCTATTCTACAAGTACTTTCATGGAAAGTGTTCGAAAGATGTGGCCCGTTTAATTCCTCCCAGAGCGGTGCATATTAGAAGTACACGTCGCGCTAATGCTTCACATCCGTATGAGGTTCAGCTTGTTACTCCTCGTACAACGCTTTTCAAACAGTCTTTTATATGGAGAACATCATACCTTTGGAATGGTTTACCCAGGACTGTGTTTCCCACCGAGTACAATCTACAGCGATTCAAGAACAACGTGAATCGCTTTCTCCTCCGCACACGTGTCGCTCCTGTAGCGCTTTAGGGACTTCCCTGTAGCACGTGTGCTAGACCCATAAAAAAAAAATCAACGCAACAAATAGACAGACCGCTAGACAGAGAGATAAACAGACAAAAAGGTGGAAATGAGATGCTATGTTTTTTGTGATCTACGGACCCCAAAAATATGAAGAAATAATCTCGGAGGTTGATTCTTATTAATTGAATACTTTTGTTTAGGAAGGAAAGTCTGTCTCTCTCTCAATCCTTTCACCCTAATAGGTGTATCGGGGATACTATGCAGTTGCTGCCTCAACAGTCATTCTTCAGGCATCTCGATCCTGCGCTACCTGACTTCACTCGTGCATACTCATACCAAGCAGAGGTCTTACTTGGTCGGACCATCTTGTCAGAGACCCCCCTTGATCTTCTACCTTCTACCTTCCTTGTTAGCTTTTCCATGGCATCCACTTTCCTCATAATGGGACCAAAATATTTCAGGTACTGTCTATTAATTCTATTTGAAAGTTGGTCATTTATACTAAGCTCTTCAAGAATAGATACATTAGTACGGAGGATTCTTCGAAATGCCCACATCTCAAACGCATCGATTTGTTTTTTGTCAGCTTGTTTAATGGTCCATGTTTTCGATGTGTAAGTTGCTATGCGGAATATAATTTGGATAGCAATCTTAACTTTGTACTTTTTTGTTACAGCTGGATCTTTCCAGACCGTAGTGAGTTTGATCGTCGAGTTTCTAGCCATAGCCAAACGTCTTCTTACTACCGCTTCACAACCACCATTGTTAGTTATGAAGGATCCCAAATACTTGAAATGATCTACAACAATGAAACCAGCAATTGCATTTATGTGGGACAGATCTTCATTAAGACTAACAATTATTACTTTGGTTTTCGCCCTATTAATTGTTAATCCAGAGTTTTTACTAATGATTTCCAGGCGCTCGATAATTGATTCTAGGTCTTGTATTAAAATTACAAGTATAACAGTATCATCCGCATATCTAAGGTTACTTAGCTTTTTTCCACCGATTGTCACACGCCCACTCCAGCCATCCAAAACAAACCTCATTATATGTTCACTATATATGTTAAAAAGTAAAGGTGAAACACAGCCCCGTCTGACGCCGGCTTTTACGTTAAAGATATAGGAAAAAGAATAATTCAGTTTAATTCTGCATTTGTGTTCTCATATGGGGATCGGGTAAGTTTACAAGATGTTTAGGTGTTTCCACGCTAATTAGAAACGACGAGAGTTTGTTCCATTGTATGCAGTCAAAAGTTTTAAGTAGTCTCTAAAACATATGTAGGTTGTTATTTGGAATTCCCTGACTTTTTCTATTATTTGGAGTATGTTGACAATTTGTTCCCTAGTCCCTATTTCTGGAATGAAACCTGTTTGTTCGGTAGATATTTGCGGCAGCAAAAGAGTTTTTCATTTAGGATTCAGAGAAATACCTTAGCAGCGTGTAACACCAGAGCGATTGTTCTATAGTTGCTGCAATCCAAAGGGAATCCTTTCTTATGCAAGGGTATAAATGCAAATTCACACCAATCTTTCGGCCATCTTCCAGTCTTCCACACCAGATTACATAGTTGATGTAGGATCGTCACGGCAGTTTTTCTCATCATCTTTATTATTTCCGCAGTGATCTCGTCAGTAACTGCTGCGTTTTTATTCTTTAACATTTGAATAGCTTTCCTGACTTCAGATTTCAGAAGGAAGGAAAATAGAAGCACTCTATTTATACTTAACTATTTTTTACAATATCTAAGACCATATTTTCGGGTATTATACTGTACATATTCACATTTTTACGAATCTTTTTATCGGTATCTAACATGCAAGAAGTAGTTTAATCAACAATAAAACTTCTTGATATAATAAAATATTTTCCATACGGAATAATATTTTTGTCGGACACTGTATCTTCATCTTACTCAAATTACATTGCTCACATTCAGTAGTAGAGAGTACTTCTTTATTTTATGTTATTTTATAAAACATTTTTGAGATGAAATGCTTTTCACATATCTAAAATTGCACTTTTAGATGAAAATATCAAAGTGCTCCTTTTAAATGAAATACAGTTAAGTCAACATCGCGAACTTAAAAGGATCCGTATCTTTTTGTTTTATATTTCTTTGAAATTTTAAAGTAAAATGTTTTCAATTTATTTTATGCCGCCATTAGTACTTTCATATATTTATATAGGGCGTTATTAAAATGATTAATGTAATAAAAGAGGTGGCTTCTCGAGTCAATGGGAGAGACACATAATACTGATTTTTATTGAGTTAGAATATTGATCAAAAATTTATAAATTAGCGCACGACGTAAATTTAAAAAAAGTAATACGCCGCACAGTGAGGATTTGCCTCACTGTGCTGGACAAAATTCTGTCTTTGCTTCAATTTAAGCCGTATCGTAACATTTTTTTTTAAAAATTACTCGTCAAAAGCAGCGCTGATGTAACCTTGCGCGTTTTTTTGAAGAAAGCATTTAAAGGATTGAAATAAATGGTTAAATAAAGGTAAGCAAAGGATTAATATTTGCAAATTCATATTTGTACAGTCACTTAAGCCAAAAAAGAGGGTCAACCTCGGAATGAGAGATAATAAGCTTGTATAGACCTTTATTTTGACATTCTAAAAGTTGTCTCAAAAGTCTCATAAAATCTCGTGTCCGCGAGATATTCAAGGTCAAAGGACACAAAAATCGTTTTTTTTTTTTTCGCAAATATCTCACTTCCTATATTTTCAATGATATTTGCATTTATTATAAAAATTATAGAGCATAAAATTCTCTACAAATTTTGTTCTAGACTTTTTTTATATGCTTAACCGTTTTTGAGATAGAGTGCGGAGACCGCGCAGGCTCAGCCTTAAACATACATAGCATAATGCAAGGTCCACCGTGAGTCCGGTAAATAATACGTCGTATAAAGTTAATTAATCACTAAAAAATCCATAATTATGAATAATGCAAATGCATTATTTATTAATTAATACATTATATTTAATAATATTTTTCATTTATCAAATATATTCGTTTAATAATACTTACCTACTTCGTGTAAGTAAAAAATTGTTAAGTGAAATACTTTAAGTATATTTTAATTATATTCTAATATATCTTAATTATATTTTAAGTAGAAAAAGAATTAAGTACTTTTTCTTTAAAATGTGTAAACTCTTAAATACTTATATTACTATTAAGATTATACCTGGGAATACGGACCCCTATAATACGACCTTTTCTATTTATAGTCAGTTGGGACAGATGTTCCGTTGTATAGTTAAGACCGATTTCTTTTTCAAGGGACCACTTTCTACTAACCAAGTTTATTCGTTAGTTTTAAATTGTATCTTGGCAACGACGGACGTACAATTTTAAGAGTAATGGCTGATTTGTGTTTTATACGAGGCTGGTTTGAAAAGTCCGTGCAAAGTCCGAGAGATGGCACCACCGGCGCGTATCGAGGTCATGTTTAGTTAGTAGCATCTCTTGAATGAACGCACACCAAGTTTCAGCCAAATTGGTCTATTTCTTTGTGTTTGGCATTCGTGGGAATCAAGGAAGTCGAGTAATTTTCAAGAAATGGACGAAAAAGAATTGCGTGTGGTGATTAAACATTACTTTATGAAAGGCAAAACGCCTCAGGAGACTAAAGAGAAGCTTGATAAACATTATGGTGACTCTGCACCTTCGATTAGAACAGTTTATAAGTGGTTTCAAAATTTTCGGACTGGCCATATGGGCACAAGTGACGCTGAACGTTCTGGACGGCCTGTGGAGGTTACGACTCCAGAAATCATTGATCAAATCCATGATATGGTGATGTATGACAGAAGAGTTAAGGTGCGTGAGATTGCTAGTGCTGTGGGCATCTCGACTGAACGGGTACATAATATTTTGCGTAAACATTTGGACATGAGAAAGCTATCCGCAAGATGGGTGCCGCGATTGCTCACGCTTGACCAAAAACGGAATCGTGTGAAGTGTTGCAAGGATGGTTTGCAGCTGTTTCCAGAAGAATCCGGAGGACTTTAAGCGTCGTTTCGTCACTGTGGATGAAACATGGATACATTACTATACTCCTGAGACCAAACAACAATCTAAACAATGGGTTACCAAGGGGAATCTGCACCAAAAAAGGCGAAGACCGTTCCTTCGGCCGGAAAGGTTATGGCGACGGTCTTTTGGGATTCGCAAGGGATAATCCTCATCGACTATCTGGAAAAGGGTAAAACTATTACAGGTGAATATTATTCATCGTTATTGGACCGTTTGAAAACCGAGCTGCAAGAAAAACGCCCGCTATTGGCCCACAAGAAAGTCCTTTTCCATCACGACAACGCACCAGCACACACCTCAGTAGTTGTGGTCGCAAAATTAATGGAAATAGGATTCCAACTCGTTTCCCATCCCCCCTATTCTCCAGACTTGGCTCCCTCGGACTACTATTTGTTCCCCAATTTGAAGAAATGGCTGGCGGGACAAAGATTTTATTCAAACGAGGAGGTGATTGCAGACACTAATGGATATTTTGCAGACTTGGACAAATCCTATTATTCGGAAGGGATCAACAAACTAGAACATCGTTGGACGAAGTGTATAAGCCTAAAAGGAGACTATGTCGAAAAATAAAAAAGGTTTACCCCAAACATATAAGTAGTTTTTATTTTTGCACGGACTTTTCAAGGTGATTCTGTTAATGAAGTGCGCGGCTTACAAACTTTAAAAACTGCAAGTATTGAAAGAAATGCCGGTCGCATAAACTATTTAAATACCTTAACCTCTGTGAATGTGCATGTCGAGTGTCGAAAAGTGTACATCAGTAAAAATTCTATTGCAGCATCAAAACGACGCCTAGAAGAAGGTGAACCTTCACCAACATCAAGTACACCTCGTAAAAAAAGAAATGAAGTGTTTGATTTCAAAAAACTATGCTTATTTTGTGGCCAAGCAGCTGATGAAGCAGCAGAGACGAAACAAAAAGAGAAATACAGACGCACGATTAGTAAAGTAAGTACGCTTCAAAGACAATGTCATCAAAAAAGCAGAAGAACGAAGCAATTTCTTAGGAGAATTAGTAAAAGGTCGTATACTTTATGAGTATGACTTGATCGCTGCTGAAGCAAAGTATCATACCATTTGCTATACTAATTTCTTAAGTCAAGTACCATCTACTGATAAGAAGCCTCGCGAAGATAATCAAGTCATACAAGCAATGAAAGAAATTTTTTTTATATAGAAAATCATGAAGATTCACAATTTACATTGAAAGAGCTCAAAGATGTCCTTACGGAGTATGTACCAGATGATAAAACTATCATTACAAGACTTCAACAAAAATATTCAACTGACATAATAATTACGAGAAAGGTAGGATCATTCACTATCATATCTTTTCGTGATACACAAGCTAATATATTATCAAAAGCTTGGTACGACAATAAAAAAAGGATCCCGAAGAAGAACGGTTACGGATTGTAAAAGTTGCAGCAGCTATTGTTAGGGAAGATATTCGATCATCTGTAGTCGAAACCAAGTCTCATCCACCTCCGAGTAAAATGTTAGATGATATTAATGAGGAGATACTAAAAACTTTATTGTATTTTTTACAAGAAGTCATAATAAAAAATAGAAAAGGAAAAACATATGTGCATTTAAAAACGAAATACTCATCAATAAGTCATGCAATAATGGCTTCGATACGAGAACGGTCATTTTCATCACAGCTACTATTAGGCCCTTCTGTATTTCTTCATAGAAGTATTGATCTAAAAGACCGTTAGATGTTTTATCTAGCTTGGGATTTGCAGCTTTGAATGGTAATACCGTAGGTATAATCTTAATAGTAATATAACTATTTAAGAGTTTTCACATTTTAAAGAAAAAGTACTTAATTCTTTTTCTACTTAAAATATAATTAAGATATATTAGAATATAATTAAAATATACTTAAAGTATTTCACTTAACAATTTTTTAATTACACGAAGTAGGTAAGTATTATTAAACGAATATATTTGATAAATGAAAAATATTATTAAATATAATGTATGAATGAATAAATAATGTAAATTATTCATAATTATGGATTTTTTTTGCGATTAATTAACTTTATACGATGTATTATTTGCCGGGACTCACGGTTGATCTTGCATTGTGCTATGTAAGGCTGAGCGCTGCGCGCTCTCCGCTCTATATCTCAAAAACGGTTAAGCGTATAAAAAAATGTTTAGAATAAAATTTGTAGAGAATTTTATGCTCTACAATTTTCATAATAAATGAAATTGAAACCATAGGAAGCGAGATATTTGCGAAAAACCGATTTTTGTGACCTTTGACCTTAAATATCTTAACGGACACGAGATTTTATGAGACTTTTGCGACAACTTTAGAATGCCAAAATAAAGGTTTATACAAGTTTACAGCTTATTATCTCCCATTCCGAGGTTGACCCTCTTTTTTGGCTTAAGTTATTGGATAATTAAAAGATTGAAGAAAATGATAAATAAAGATAAGTAAAGGATTCATATTTGCAAATACATATGTATTACATGCAGTCTGGATGTACTAAATATTTGAAAATGTACGTGTGAGAATGAATCTGTGTGTGTGTTTGTGTGTGTGTGTGTGTGTGTATGTACGTGTTTGTGTGTATGTAGTATATGTATATGCATATGCGTGAACGTGTTTACTGTTTATAAATTTAATTTTTTAGATTGGTATTATTTATTTACATCCTCCCTGGCGTTGGAAAACAAAGCTACGTCAGTACTATATCAAGACTATCGAAAAATTATTTCCCTAAGGGCTTGACACGAGATATTCTTAGGCGGCAATCGCATCTTGATTCCACCGGCTATGATAGTGCGGTACAGAAAGCAAACGGAAAACTACTGTACTAATACTTCCAAAAAAATCTTTATGGCTGACGAAAATACAAATATTGTGGCCCTCAATTGGGGGCACCTCTTAAGTGAGGAGAGGGTGCTAAGAATATCCCCGTCGTTTACCATGGAAAAACTGGAAAACAGAACACAATTGTTTAATAGACCAATTCGCGTAGCTGCATGGAATATTCAAACACTATACATGACTGGAAAACTGGCCAATGTTGAACGGGAGATGCATCGAATAAAGATCGATATTTTGGTTTAAGCGAGGTTAGATGGATAGACATATATATTATTCGGGAGGATTACAACACCGTATGTGGAGTTGCTATTGTGTTATCACCTGAAATTAACAGATTGCTGATTAATTTTTTACCTTATAATGACAAAATAATGATGGTACAAACGACTCACAGAATAATGAACATTTTACAGGTTTATGCTCCAACACGTGGTAACTCAGATGGAGAGGTTGAACGTTTTTTTATGCTCCAACACGACGAACTGGCGAGAGGTGGTGAAACGCGTGAAAAAAGGCGAATTAACTATACTTATGGGTGATTTTAACTCTAAGGTGGGTTTAGGAGTGGACGGTCAAGGGGTTGTACATATTGCAAATATTAATTCTTTACTTACCTTTATTTATCAATTTTTTCAATCTTTTAAAAGTTTTTTTCAAAAATTTTCACTTACAATTTCTTTATTCAAAAAAGGCGTTTACGTTATAGCGCTACTTTTGACAAGTAATTTTTTAAAAAAGAAGTACGATACGGCTTAAATTGAAGTAAAGACAGAATTGTGTCCAGCACAAAGTGAGGCAAATCCTCACTGTGCGCGGCCGCTAAAACAGCTGAGATGAGCGCTGGAATTCCTGAATAAAAGAGAGAGGATATTTTTTAAAACTGAATTAAAGAGACGGACACACATGATACTTAGACATCCATGGGCGAAATGTCCAATACATCTTACATGTTTTAGTCTGGAAATATTTTTCGATAATAAATGTTTCTTCGGGAAATATTGCAAATGGGTAATGCCAAAATTACCCTAAGTAATTCATCAATGTTGTTGAAGATTAATGACAATTAGTTTTAGTAATAGTTTGTTTAATTACACAAAAAATTTTAACCTATATATGTAGTGTTTAACACATTGTTTACTCTTTTAATTGTTAAGAAGAAACAAATTGTTTGTTCTTATTTAGAAGCAAGCAAATAATAAAACATATAACATATAGGAACGACGGTTAAAAGTTTGAGACCTTCATTTTACGTCTTACTATTGAGGGGCGCTAGTTATCATTATTTTTTTCCAATTGCTTTGTACAGAGAGATACTAGTTTGAATATATTAAGTGATTGTCATAATACCCTGTATTTATTTTATTACAAAGAAAGACTAAAAAAAAACACGACAAACGCAAACTTACGGGAAAACAGGAGTTTTGAACTGCCAATATAAATTTATAATTTTTAACCGGCTTCCAACAAAGAATGTTCTTACGTTCAACACGTATGTAGGTAATAAAGAGATTTTACCGCGGTTATTTTGGCACGCCTTTGTTATTATCTTTATTTGAAGTATACGCAAAATTAAAGGGAAGAAGTTAAATATAAATACTCCGTTGTTCTCGTTATTTGCAGCATGCGCAGTCGGAAAATAATGGAATTGTTCCTCTATTTACTACAATGAATACTGTAATTTAAAAGATAACAATGACATCCAACAGAAATCCACCATATGAAGCTTGAACAGGATTATACCAAGGTAAGAATTCCTTTATTAAGGATAAGAAATCTCCCATATTATCGAGGTTATAAGAAAGCTGATTTGAAAGGTTTGTTATTCTTATCGCTATTATGGTAGGGCCTGTTTTATTTCTACTTATGCATCCAAGGTATTTAGAAAATATACTACAATTGAAATTATAATGTTTTATTACAAGTAGTACAACATATAATTAGAGTTATGTTGAGATGTTAGAATCTTTAGCACAACACTTTTTTTCCACTCGATATGTGTTAGACGAACCGTGTTAGCATCATCCGGAGTGATTAAGAAGTCGACAGTCAGTCATCACTCGCGACGATGCTCACATGATTAGATAAACGCGAGTCAAGTGCAAAAATAAAGCACAGCTTTATTTTTAGTATAAAATTTCGGTCCGCAGGATTGTCTCTTAACATATTTGAATCAATAATATATATTTAGATTACCGAATCCGGAAATAAAACAGAAATGGCGTTACTCAAACAAAAGGCATCATTTAAATATCAAGGCCTAGTCATGTTTCCTGTTCTTTCTTAATTGCAACCTATTATAAAGTAAAGTAGCACAGCGAGAAGCCTAATCGATGTGAAGAGGCTGGAATAACCCTGAATAATGCCCTTTTCGTGTCCCTTGAGGATTTATAGAGTTATTTAAGGTAAATCATTGGTGTGCGATGTACAAATTAGGTGTAAATTTAAAATAAAAATTATAATTCATCCGTTAAGATTAGCTGGATAAACTCCCATGTTTAGCGTATATATATATATATATATATATATATATATATATATATATATATATATATATATATATATATATATATGTTACAATAGAGGTTTTCACGAATGGTGGAATGTAATACACTAAAATTCCGGGTTTCAATCCGTTCGTCTAACAATGAATTTGCACGACGTTTCGCCAAAATCTCAATTGGCTTTTTCAAGTGCTCCCGCTGCTGCTCCTACTCGATACTGTGATCTTGCTGCTGCTGCCGCTCGAAGCTAACTGTAACTCAGTAGTTAACTAACACTAACTAAGTAGTTAACTAATAACTAAGTAGTTAGCTACGAACAGCAGCAGCAGTAAGATCACCGCATCAAGTAGCAGCAGCAGCGGGAGCACTTGAAAATGCCAAATGAGATTTTGGCGTCGTGCAAATTCATTGTTAGTCGAACGGATTGAAACCCGGAATTTTAATATATATATATATATATATATATATATATATATATATATATATATATATATATATATATATATCGGGTGTTATGTAATTCACCTGCATATATTGAAACTGGTGGGTCCTTGTAGCAAGATCCATTATAAAAAATTCACCTTAAATAGCGGATCCCAATAAGAAAGGAAAAAAATCGACCCTAGAGAAATAATGTCATGAATATTTTTTTCGCATCCCACTGATCAACGCTAAACTGCACAATATCGAAATACGTAAATCAGACAGGTTGTTTTTTTTTTCAAATTAAATTATTAAATTAAAAAAAAAAATATTTTTGTGTTTTAAAACCGAAAGGTTTGCCGCTTCTTTGTTTCCACATTCCACAGAAGAACATATATAATGCGACGGCGTTTTTTTCGTTTCATTTCTATGATTGTTTAACAATCACAGGGGTAAGGTGTCGTAAAAGTCAATGTTTTTGAGATGGACTGACATAGCGATTCAGAAATTTGCAGAAAGTGTAAAATATAGGAGCAAGTAAGATAGATTGTGTCGTTGGTACAGTTGGTTAAGTTTTAAATTTATCACGGACAACTTAAGATATTTAATATGAAAATCCTTTGCACATTTAAGGTAAATTTCTTTATTTAATTTGTATAGATGTATATTGCTCACAGCACATTTGAAGTTTGAATTATACAAAAATATAACCAACTAACTAATAAGGTACCAATTTAAGGTACAATTAAAAATCATTTACCGTTTAGGTATTTATCTTGAAAAAGTTCAGAGAAAAACCTATTTGAAAGTCTGTTTTTATTTTGCCTCCAAACAGCTATTAAATAAAAAATAGCGGATCTCAACAATAAAGGAAAAAATGGAACCAAAAGCAATATAAAAAGTGATATATTAAAACTGATATACTTTAAAATAATTACTTATTACTTATACAAGTTTTGTATTTGAAAATTATAATAAGAAAAACATTTTAACAGGTAATTCACCAAAATTTTATTTGCTTCCTTGTAAAAATGATAATAAAATAAATGATGGTGTTCCCCTTTATTATATACTACAAAGATTTTTTTTTGTCAGACGTCCACAAACAATGGCTACGTTAAAATTGCAGAAGAATACTTTGAGCTTCTGCTCTGGGGAGGCTCGTGTATATTATATTATACGTCTTTTGTTTATTGATTTTTCCAACATATTTTTGTAATAACTTGATTAGCATAATTTTTGGTATAATATTTTTCGTAGCATTGGACATAAAGATTTTACAATTTTTTTAAGGCTTCAGCGTTAAATGACGAAATAGACGGAACACTATTTAAATATGGCTGAATAATTGTGTATTTTAATTATTGATAAATAATAGAAGCGTCTTGTAAGATCGACGGGCTTTCATAACTTCAGTTTGTTTGAGAGAGAGAGCATACATATTTTCAGCTACGTTAAACAAATATTTTGGAAAGAGGTTTTGTCCATGGGCCAAACTCCAGCAGCTTGAAATCTATTCACAATGGTGTCAATGATAACAGGTCTTTGATAAGCTTCTGTAAATAAACTTGCAACTTAATATTGTGTTACTGACAACCTGGATTTGTCCTCAATCATTTTTCTGTTGCTTCAATTATAATAAGAGCTCATAGGTTTTAAAAAAAGACACGTTAAGTAGCTAAAGCCGGTGATTAGAACGCATTACGTTCTTCGAATGCGTCGTATGTCCACCAAGTGGAAGTAACACTTTATTTTCAGTGGTTAGCGTCTCGATGCTTATAATGTTTCAACCATTTTACAAATAAGTTTGAGTTAACATAGCCAGTGGCTAGAATGGTGATAACACTTTCAGAAGGTGTGCCATTCCCCAATTCAAGACTTTGTCTCATTCTTTTAAATATTTAATCCTAAAACTTTTTGCGTTTTTTTTCTAAACGGTGGAAAATCCACTTTCATCAACGTTAAATATTTTTGTAGACGAAAATTTATTTTTATCTGCGAGTTTTTTAAGGTGAAGATCAATTTTGCCCTACTCTGCCGATTTGAAAACAACTATTAACGGGGAATGATATATTTGCTCCGCCGCTTTACTAAGTCCAAAGTCAGCCTTTCAAGGAAAGGGTGATTTGGTAAAAAGTACATGAAAGCACATCGGTCTTTTAAAACGCTTTTATTATCAATATTGAAAAACCACATTTAAATAGCGAACGTCTTTCGGGCTTTAACGCTGAAGCGTTAAAAACAATTGTAAAATGTTGATGTCCAATACTACAAAAAATACTGTACAAAAAACTGTGAAAATTACATCAAGTCCTTACAAAAATATGTTGAAAAAATCAATAAAAAGACGTATCGTATAATATACACGACCGACGTCTGACAAAAATATTCTTTCTAGTGTATAATAAAGGGGATCAACGTTAATTTTATTATCTTTTTTTACACGGAAGCAAATAAAATTTTGATGAATTACCTGTTAAAATTTATTTCTTATTATAATATTGTATAATAATTTGTTGTATTATGTAATTATTTTTAAAATATAAATTTTTTATATATATATTTTTTATATTAAATTGGTTTAGGGTCGATTTTTTTCCTTTATTACTGACATGCGCTATTTTTTTATTTAACAACTATGTGAAGGCAAAATAAAAACAGGATTTCAATTAGGTTTTTCACTGAACTTTTTCAAGACCTAAACGGTTAACGATTTTTTGATGTACTCTAAATCGTTACCTTATTGGTTGATTATATTTTTGTATAATTAATTTCGGTAATTTGATTTAATTTCAATTGTGCTGTGTGTAATGTACATTCATACGAAATAAATAAATGTACCTTGAATGTGTAACGAATCTCCTTATAAAACAGCCTAAGTGGTCCGTGACAACTTAGGCTATTTTATAAGGCTTAACCATTTGACACAATCTATCTGCACTTTGTTGTACACTTTCTGCAAATTTCTTACTCACTCTCTTTAAAAAACCGTTGACTTATACAACACCTTACCCCCATAATTGGTAAACATTCAGTGAAAAGAAAACTGGAAGTCCCAGCATAATCTTGGAATGCGAATAACAAAGGAGCTGGTTTTAGAATATAAAACTATTTTAATATTTTTTCCTATTAAATTTATTTGAGAAAAGCCGGCTGATGGGATCAAAAAAACGACCTTCTATCTGATTTAGGTATTTCGATATTGTGCGAGTTCAGAGTACATCAGTGGGGTGCGCAAAAAATATTAATGACATTATTTCTTTAGGGTCGATTTTTTCCTTTATTATTAAGATCCGCTATTTAAGATGAATTTTCTACAATTGGGATGGTGAATTCCATAACCCCCGGTATATATATATATATATATATATATATATATATATATAATATATATATATATATATATATATATATATATATATATATATATATATTATATATATATATATATATATATTATATATATATATATATATATATATATATATATATATATATATATATATATATATATATATATATATATATATATATATATATATATATAATATATATATATATATATATATATATATATATATATATATATATATATATATATATATATATATATATATATATATATATATATATATATGTATATGTATATATATGTAGATATATTTAGCTTTACGACGACACGGTATTCTCGATTTTCATCAATTTTAATAGTAAAATTTGTTTCAGGTCAAAAAATCGTTTTCCTATAGGCATTAGTTTTCATTGCAACTAAAATTCTGGGTAATCGTAAATAACAAAGCAACAAAAATCTAGAACATCGTATAAAAGTTTATTTGAATCTCCCTCTCTCACTCGAGGAATCTTATGAGCAACAAAATATCTTAAATTTCTATCTGTGAACGTATAAATCTTTAAATCGGTAAATTTCTTTACCGATTTTTATAAAGCACCTAATATTTGAGGTATCAACTTGTAATGTTTGGATTAAGTTCTTACCCAGTATAAGATAATCAAATACAGTGCTTATTTTAGAACTAACACGTAGGCTGAAATGTTTTTGGCCCAGCTACTTAAAACACATTTTTTTTTTGTAAAATTCGATTTTATTCATCAATATAGTCTCCTTCAAGAGCGATACAATCAGTCCAAAGCTTTTCTAACATTTCTATACCTTTCTTGTAGAAGAATTTGTCTTTGCCTTCAAAATAGGCCTCCGTTTCGGCGATTAGTTCTTCATTGGAGCCAAATCTCTTTCCCGCGAGCATTTTCTTGAGGTCTGCGAATAGATAATAGTCGCTGGAGGCCAAATCTGGAAAATACGGTGGATGAGGAAGCCATTTGAACTTCAATTCATGCCATTTTGCCATCGTAACCATTGACTTATGACACGGTGCATTGTCTTGATGAAAGAGCACTTTTTTCTTGTTCATTTAGGCCGTTTCCTTACGATTTCTGCCTTCAAATGCACCAATAACTTTATATTATATTCCTTATTGATGGTTTTTTTTTTTCCCTTCTCAGCATAGTCGATGAAAATTATTCCATTCGCATCCCAAAAAAACACAGGCCAAAACCTTTCCAGTCGACTGTTGTGTCGTTGGTCGCTTCGGGCAGCTTTCACCGGCTTCTGTCCATGCAGCCGATTTGATTCCGGCGTGTAGTGGTGGATCCATGTGTCATCCATGTTGCATGAAAAATTCCTTTTATTGTGCTTAAACAGGGCCGCTCAGAATCAACAAGATGTTGTTGTTTTTTGGTCCACTGTGAGCAAACGGGGTACCCATTTCGAACAGAGCTTTTTCATGCCCAAATGTTCATGCGAAATACGACCAACACGTTCTTTTGATACCTTTAGGGTGTCAGCTACCTCCCGCAATTTCATTTTACGGTCATCCAAAACAATTTTGTGGATTTGTTTGATGTTTTCTCATGTAACCACCTCATTTGGGCGTCCAGAGCGTTCAGCATCATTTGTATCTATACGACCGCGCGTTTAAATTCAGCATACCAGTAATTGATGAGTGATTTTCCAGGAGGAGAATCCCTGTAACACTTATCAAGTCATTGCTTTGCTTGAAAGGTATTTTTTGCCATCAAGAAACAGTGTTTAATCAACACACGAAATTGGGTTTTTTTTCATTGTTTTGAAAATATCGAAAGTAGCGTCACTAAAACTACTGTAACTTGTAAACTAATCGTCGAAATGTCATGAAATTTTGACATGTTTCGTTTGAAGGTTGGAACTTCCTAAAAATCATCTGGATTTTTTTAAAAGGGGCGACATCTATGACTAAAAACTTTTCAGCCTACGTGTTACTTGTTGCAAGAACAGTGCTGTGTAAATTACTTTACGGATTTTGCTTTAATAAAGTATGATATTTTAAAATGCATTGCTTTTCCGCAATGCATTTTTAATTACACCTTTACACAAACTTTCCAGAATGTACCGTCCTCAATTCAAGAACAAAACAAAACAAATCCCACGCTTTAAGATGCAATTTTTCACTTGCGTTTTCTAAATCTTCCCCCGGCGTTCTGCCCTTCGCTAAATAATTAGGTTAATCCGTCACAAGCCGTCTTGTAATCCAGTGGAAACTCGAATAGATCTAAAACTATTCGATTTAATGTGAATCAGGGTAAGTCAGGTGATACAAACATCTTTTTTAATACTGACCACTCTTCGTTTAATTACACCTTCCCGGCTAATCTTACCTGTTAACTTCGAAGTTTAGGGTCAGAGCAGTATTTCTTCTTCTTTTTCAATCTCATTTGTGTCTTTTTCATGTTTTCCGAAATCTTCCCTTTAGTTTGTCGTCTGTGAGGCTTTCTTTAATGAATATTTTCCCTTTATGTATTATTAAATTCCTTTCTGCCTTATTTTATTTTTTTTAACTAATTAGCAGGTCTCTTTTTTAGTTTCTATGTAATATGCGGGTCCAACAATCGAGAGTTACAGGTCCCTACTTCTCTTTTCTAGATCGTACGACAGAAGGAATGGTGCCATATATACGTTATTATTATTATTACTAAAACATTCGAGGTAAGTTTTCCCAAAACTAAGACAGCTATATTAAATACCGTTTAAATAGCCAGCATTTCCCAACTTCCCCTAATACGAATTGAATTGTTCCGTGTAAACAATAGATTATATTCAAGAAATTAGGTCTATATTCATTCTGTGACATATCCGCCTAGATGTCATATTTATATGAAATTGATAATATACATTGTGACATTGAAATACGATATACCGTTTTAATAGCTGTCAGATGTCATAACACATAATTGATAAATACAAAGGCGTATCCAAGATGTGATAAATTTATTAAAAAATATAAATTATATAGTAGCCCAGTCGCCAGGGGTTTTGAGCTCTCATTAAATGTTAACAGGTTGCATTTTGGCACACAGGTAGTTTTTTGGACACAGAATGCGATAAAAAAAAAAGTTTGTTAAAGCTAAGCCCACAAAATCCGGAATAAAATCAAGAATTCGATTTTTCGGTAATATCGAAAAACGTGAAAGCGGGAAATTTTACAAAAAAATTGTATATACATTTTTTCCAGATTTATTTTTTATTAGCGGAGAATTTATTAAAAATTCAGATAGGTGATTCAAAAAGTGTAGCACGCCAAACAAGTTACGAGGTTAATCGATTATTACTTGTTTTCAAAGTGTAAAAAAAAAGATTTAAAGATACCTTTTTGAAGAAGATTTTAACGGGGATACAGTAAATTACAAATATTTAATAAAATATAGTATTGAAAAATAATCCTTGTGCATATATCATTATTATACCTTAAGTTTCAATATAAGAATAATTAAAAAATACCCACATTGTCTGTGTTATTTAAAAATTGAGTTTTAAAATATGAGAATTTTCCTGCTGTAGTGCGCCACCAGCAATTTTACATTCAAAGCAGTACGAAATGGTCAAAAAAAGTCGGACAATTTTTTTAGTTACAGTTAAAAGTATACTTGATATTAGAAAATTATTAAAAACTTGAAAAAACTTTTGCTCTTAAAAAAGTATATGAAAGCACATCGGTCTTTTAAAACGCTTTTATTATCAATATTGAAAAACCACATTTAAATAGCGAACGTCTTTTCGGGCTTTAACGCTGAAGCGTTAAAAACAATTGTAAAATGTTGATGTCCAATACTACAAAAAATACTGTACAAAAAATTGTGAAAATTACATCAAGTCCTTACAAAAATATGTTGAAAAAATCAATAAAAAGACGTATCGTATACTCGTAATATACACGACCGACGTCTGACAAAAATATTCTTTCTAGTGTATAATAACGGGGATCAACGTTTATTTTATTATCTTTTTTACACGGAAGCAAAATAAAATTTTGATGAATTACCTGTTAAAATTTATTTCTTATTATAATATTGTATAATAATTTGTTGTATTATGTAATTATTTTAAAATATAAATTATATATATATATATATATATATATATATATATATATATATATATATATATATATATATATATATATATATATTTATATTAAATTGGTTTAGGGTCGATTTTTTCCTTTATTACTGACATGCGCTAATTTTTATTTAACAACTACGAGGCTGCTTTGAAAAGTCCGTGCAAAAATAAAAACTACTTATGTGTTTGGGGTAAACCTTTTTTATTTTTCG
>CM032455.1:23310416-23331960 GCA_019049505.1 Pachyrhynchus sulphureomaculatus | reverse complement strand
AAATACGTAAATCAGACAGGTTGTTTTTTTTCCAAACCGTTAGTCGGCTTTCTCAAATAAATGTAATAAAAAAAATATTAAAATATTTTTGTATTTTAAAACCGAAAGGTTTGCGGCTTTTTTGTTTCCACATTCCACAGAAGAACATATATGTTGCGACGACGTTTTTTTTCGTTTCATTTCTATGATTGTTTTAACAATCACAGGGGTAAGGTATCGTAAAAGTCAATGTTTTTGAGATGGACTGACATAGCGATTCAGAAATTTGCAGAAAGTGTAAAATATAGGAGCAAGTAAGATAGATTGTGTCGTTGGTACAGTTGGTTAAGTTTTAAATTTATCACGGACAACTTAAGATATTTAATATGAAAATCCTTTGCACATTTAAGGTAAATTTCTTTATTTAATTTGTATAGATGTATATTGCTCACAGCACATTTGAAGTTTGAATTATACAAAAATATAACCAACTAACTAATAAGGTACCAATTTAAGGTACAATTAAAAATCATTTACCGTTTAGGTATTTATCTTGAAAAAGTTCAGAGAAAAACCTATTTGAAAGTCTGTTTTTATTTTGCCTCCAAACAGCTATTAAATAAAAAATAGCGGATCTCAACAATAAAGGAAAAAATGGAACCAAAAGCAATATAAAAAAGTGATATATAAAAACTGATATACTTTAAAATAATTACTTATTACTTATACAAGTTTTGTATTTGAAAATTATAATAAGAAAAACATTTTAACAGGTAATTCACCAAAATTTTATTTGCTTCCTTGTAAAAATGATAATAAAATAAATGATGGATTGTTCCCCTTTAGTTATTATATACTGCAAAGATTTTTTTTTGTCAGACGTCCACAAACAATGGCTACGTTAAAATTGCAGAAGAATACTTTGAGCTTCTGCTCTAGGGAAGGCTCGTGTATATTATATTATACGTCTTTTGTTTATTGATTTTTCCAACATATTTTTGTAATAACTTGATTAGCATAATTTTTGGTATAATATTTTTCGTAGCATTGGACATAAAGATTTTACAATTTTTTTAAGGCTTCAGCGTTAAATGACGAAATAGACGGAACACTATTTAAATATGGCTGAATAATTGTGTATTTTAATTATTGATAAATAATAGAAGCGTCTTGTAAGATCGACGGGCTTTCATAACTTCAGTTTGTTTGAGAGAGAGAGCATACATATTTTCAGCTACGTTAAACAAATATTTGGGAAAGAGGTTTTTTTGTCCATGGGCCAAACTCCAGCAGCTTGAAATCTATTCACAATGGTGTCAATGATAACAGGTCTTTGATAAGCTTCTGTAAATAAACTTGCAACTTAATATTGTGTTACTGACAACCTGGATTTGTCCTCAATCATTTTTCTGTTGCTTCAATTATAATAAGAGCTCATAGGTTTTAAAAAAAAGACACGTTAAGTAGCTAAAGCCGGTGATTAGAACGCATTACGTTCTTCGAATGCGTCGTATGTCCACCAAGTGGAAGTAACACTTTATTTTCAGCGGTTAGCGTCTCGATGCTTATAAAATGTTTCATCCATTTTACAAATAAGTTTGAGTTAACATAGCCAGTGGCTAGAATGGTGGTAACACTTTCAGAAGGTGTGCCATTCCCCAATTCAAGACTTTGCCTCATTCTTTTAAATATTTAATCCTAAAAGCTTTTTGCGTTTTTTTCTAAACGGTGGAAAATCCACTTTCATCAACGTTAAATATTTTTGTAGACGAAAATTTATTTTTATCTGCGAGTTTTTTAAGATGACGATCAATTTTGCCCTACTTTGCAGATTTGAAAACAACTATTAACGGGGAATGATATATTTGCTCCGCCGCTTTACTTAGTCCAAAGTCAGCCTTTCAAGGAAAAGGGTGATTTAGTAAATATTTGGTAAAAAGTATATGAAAGCATATCGGTCTTTTAAAACGCTTTTATTATCAATATTGAAAAACCACATTTAAATAGCGAACGTCTTTCGGGCTTTAACGCTGAAGCGTTAAAAACAATTGTAAAATGTTGATGTCCAATACTACAGAAAATACTGTACAAAAAACTGTGAAAATTACATCAAGTCCTTACAAAAAATGTTGAAAAAATCAATAAAAAGACGTATCGTATAATATACACGACCGACGTCTGACAAAAATATTCTTTCTAGTGTATAATAAAGGGGATCAACGTTTATTTTATTATCTTTTTTACACGGAAGCAAATAAAAATTTTGATGAATTACCTGTTAAAATTTATTTCTTATTATAATATTGTATAATAATTTGTTGTATTATGTAATTAATTTAAAATATAAATTTTTTATATATATATTTTTTTATATTAAATTGGTTTAGGGTCGATTTTTTCCTTTATTACTGACATGCGCTATTTTTTATTTAACAACTATGTGAAGGCAAAATAAAAACAGAATTTCAAATAGGTTTTTCACTGAACTTTTTCAAGACCTAAACGGTTAACGATTTTTTGATGTAATCTAAATCGGTACCTTATTGGTTGATTATATTTTTGTATAATTAATTTCGGTAATTTGATTTAATTTCAATTGTGCTGTGTGTAATGTACATTCATACGAAATAAATAAATGTACCTTGAATGTGTACGAATCTCCTTATAAAACAGCCTAAGTGGTCCGTGACAACTTAGGCTATTTTATAAGGCTTAACCATTTAACACAATCTATCTGCACTTTGTTGTACACTTTCTGCAAATTTCTTACTCACTCGGTTCATCTCTCTTTAAAAAACCGTTGACTTATACGACACCTTACCCCCATAATTGGTAAACATTCAGTGAAAAGAAAACTGGAAGTCCCAGCATAATCTTGGAATGCGAATAACAAAGGAGCTGGTTTTAGAATATAAAACTATTTTAATATTTTTTCCTATTAAATTTATTTGAGAAAAGCGACTCGAGATCGATTTTAGGTATTTCGATATTGTGCGAGTTCAGAGTATATCAGTGGGGTGCGCAAAAAATATTAATGACATTATTTCTTTAGGGTCGATTTTTTCCTTTATTATTAAGATCCGCTATTTAAGATGAATTTTCTACAATTGGGATGGCTACAAGGATCCACCAGTTCCAATATATGCAGTGAATTCCATAACCCCCGGTATATATATATATATATATATATATATATATATATATATATATATATATATATATATACATATATATATATATATATATATATATATATATATATATATAATAAAGAAATATATATATATATATATATATATATATATATATATATATATATATATATATATATAAAATAAAGAAAGAAAGCAAAAAAGTTGCCGTATCTACCAAAATTATTAAAAATACAATCTTAATTGGGGAACTCGGCAAATTAGGGCGTGATAGGAGATCACACAATTTTCATTAAGCCGCCAATATTTCGGTCCTGGATTGGGACCTTCTTCAGGGCAGAACTGAAAAGAAGAACAGAGCGTATTCACTGATAGTGTCTGGGGCAACTTTAAATTAATGATGTTATCATTAGGTTGTTATAATAAATAAAATTAGTGTGGAACAAGAATAAGATATTAGTAATAATAAGTTAAAAAACTCACATGAGAAGTGCAAAGATTTCGTTAGCCTGAATGGCCGTAGGTTATACATAAAAAAAGTTGTTACATATAAAAGTTGGTTAATCCATAACATATACAAAATACACATTAAAACACTGTAGACAAATTTCTAAAAAACAAATTTAACACATGGATGTAATTGGGAACCTTGGATGTTGAGAACATCGTTCGTTATTTCACTTGTGACCACCACATATGGCCAATCGAGATGTGATGGTGATATTCTGACGTCAGATTCGTGATCAGCGGGCAAAAATACTACGGATCTGATATATCGCATCAAAAGTATACCCCACTTTTTTTTTTGTGGGGCTGTGTAATCAAATACAGTGCTTATTTTAGAACTAACACGTAGGCTGAAATGTTTTTGGCCCAGCTACTTAAAACACATTTTTTTTTGTAAAATTCGACTTTATTCATCAATATAGTCTCCTTCAAGAGCGATACAATCAGTCCAAAGCTTTTCTAACATTTCTATACCTTTCTTGTAGAAGGATTTGTCTTTGCCTTCAAAATAGGCCTCCGTTTCGGCGATTAGTTCTTCATTGGAGCCACATCTCTTTCCCGCGAGCATTTTCTTGAGGTCTGCGAATAGATAATAGTCGCTGGAGGCCAAATCTGGAAAAAATGCGGTGGATGAGGAAGCCATTTGAACTTCAATTCATGCCATTTTGCCATCGTAACCATTGACTTATGACACGGTGCATTGTCTTGATGAAAGAGCACTTTTTTCTTGTTCATTTAGGCCGTTTCCTTACGATTTCTGCCTTCAAATGCACCAATAACTTTATATTATATTCCTTATTGATGGTTTTTCCCTTCTCAGCATAGTCGATGAAAATTATTCCATTCGCATCCCAAAAAAACACAGGCCAAAACCTTTCCAGTCGACTGTTGTGTCGTTGGTCGCTTCGGGCAGCTTTCACCGGCTTCTGTCCATGCCGCCGATTTGATTCCGGCGTGTAGTGATGGATCCATGTGTCATCCATGTTGCATGAAAAATTCCTTTTTATTGTGCTTAAACAGGGCCGCTCAGAATCAACAAGATGTTGTTGTTTTTGGTCCACTGTGAGCAAACGGGGTACCCATTTCGAACAGAGCTTTTTCATGCCCAAATGTTCATGCGAAATACGACCAACACGTTCTTTTGATACCTTTAGGGTGTCAGCTACCCCGCAATTTCATTTTACGGTCATCCAAAACAATTTTGTGGATTTGTTTGATGTTTTCTCACGTAACCAGCTCATTTGGGCGTCCAGAGCGTTCAGCATAATTTGTATCTATACGACCGCGTTTAAATTCAGCATACCAGTAATTGATGAGTGATTTTCCAGGAGGAGAATCCCTGTAACAGTTATCAAGTCATTGCTTTGCTTGAAAGGTATTTTTTGCCATCAAGAAACAGTGTTTAATCAACACACGAAATTGGGTTTTTTTCATTGTTTTGAAAATATCGAAAGTAGCGTCACTAAAACTACTGTAACTTGTAAACTAATCGTCGAAATGTCATGAAATTTTGACATGTTTCGTTTGAAGGTTGGAACTTCCTAAAAATCATCTGGATTTTTAAAAGGGGCGACATCTATGACTAAAAACTTTTCAGCCTACGTGTTACTTGTTGCAAGAACAGTGCTGTGTAAACTACTTTACGGATTTTACTTTAATAAAGTATGATGTTTTAAAATGCATTGCTTTTCCGCAATGCATTTTTAATTACACCTTAACACAAACTTTCCACAATGTACCGTCCTCAATTCAAGAACAAAACAAAACAAATCCTACGCTTTAAGATGCAATTTTTCACTTGCGTTTTCTAAATCTTCCCCCGGCGTTCTGCCCTTCGCTAAATAATTAAGTTAATCCGTCACAAGCCGTCTTGTAATCCAGTGGAAACTCGAATAGATCTAAAACTATTCGATTTAATGTGAATCAGGGGTAAGTCAGGTGATACAAACATCTTTTTAATACTGACCACTCTTCGTTTAATTACACCTTTCCGGCTAATCTTACCTGTTAATTTCGAAGTTTAGGGTCAGAGCGGTATTTCTTCTTCTTTTTCAATCTCATTTGTGTCTTTTTCATGTTTCCGAAATCTTCCCTTTAGTTTGTCGTCTGTGAGGCTTTCTTTAATGAATATTTTCCCTTTATGTATTATTAAATTCCTTTCTGCCTTATTTTATTTTTTTTAACTAATTAGCAGGTCTCTTTTTTAGTTTCTATGTAATATGTGGGTCCAACAATCGAGAGTTACAGGTCCCTACTTCTCTTTTCTAGACCGTACGACAGAAGGAATGGTGCCATATATACGTTATTATTATTATTACTAAAACATTCGAGGTAAGTTTTCCCAAAACTAAGACAGCTATATTAAATACCGTTTAAATAGCCAGCATTTCCCAACTTCCCCTAATACGAATTGAATTGTTCCGTGTAAACAATAGATTATATTCAAGAAATTAGGTCTATATTCATTCTGTGACATATCCGCCTAGATGTCATATTTATATGAAATTGATAATATACATTGTGACATTGAAATACGATATACCGTTTTAATAGCTGTCAGATGTCATAACACATAATTGATAAATACAAAGGCGTATCCAAGATGTGATAAATTTATTAAAAATATAAATTATATAGTAGCCCAGTCGCCAGGGGTTTTGAGCTCTCATTAAATGTTAATAGGTTGCATTTTGGCACACAGGTAGTTTTTTGGACACAGAATGCGATAAAAAAAAGTTTGATAAAGTTTGTTAAAGCTAAGCCCACAAAATCCGGAATAAAATCAAGAATTCGATTTTTCGGTAATATCGAAAAAACGTGAAAGCGGGAAATTTTACAAAAAAAAATTGTATATACATTTTTTCCAGATTTATTTTTTTATTAGCGTGAGAATTTATTAAAAATTCGGATAGGTTAATCGATTATTACTTGTTTTCAAAGTGTAAAAAAAAAAGATTTAAAGATACCTTTTTGAAGAAGATTTTAACGGGGATACAGTAAATTACAAATATTTCATAAAATATAGTATTGAAAAAAATCCTCGTGTATATATCATTACTAGCCGGGCTCGCGTGGACTCGATTCACTACTATCGTCACTGCTTATTCCTTATGTTACCCAACGTAATAAAATATCTCCCATTATTTCTCCTTATCTCCCAATATTTCTCCTTATTTCCCATTATCTCTACATAATTTCCATTATCTAGGCTTATCTCTGCCATCTCCCATTATTTTCTCCTTATCTCCCATTATTTCTCCTTATCTCCCATTATCTCACCTTATTTCCCATTATCTAGGCTTATCTCGACTTATCTCCCATTATTTCTCCTTATCTCCCATTATTTCTCCTTATCTCCCATTATTTCTCCTTATCTCCCATTATCTCACCATAACTCCCATTATTTAGACTTATCTCTGCTTATCTTCCATTATCTCTCCTTATCTCCCATTATTTATACTTATCTCCCATTATCTCACCTTATCTCCCATTATCTCACCTTATCTCCCATTATCGAGGCTTATCTCGACTTATCTCCCATTATTTCTCCTTAACTCCAATTATCTCACCTTATCTCCCATTATCTAGGCTTATATCGAATTATATAGAACATATGTATAAATTTATAAAAACACGTAAATCGGATAAGTGGTTCTCGAGTGATAAGCGCACTAACGGACAGACAGACAGACAGAGAGACGTTGCATTTTATATATATCGTATTCTTTGCTACATGATATTGTTCCATATTTAATGTTTTAGGGAGTGTATTGCAAGAGAACGCGCTAGCGGCAAACTTTTCTCCGACTTAATTCACTATTATCGTCACTGCTTATTCCTTATGTCACCTAATAAAATGTAGCCTATAACCTAGCCAGAGAACATACGTATGGTTAAAAAAAAAGCACGTAAATCGGATAAGTAGTTCTGCAGTGATAAGCACACTAACGGACGGACAGACAGATAGACAGACAGACGGACAGAGAGACATTGCATTTTATATATATTATAGATATTCTCTGCTACATAATATTGTTCCATATTTAATGGTTTGGACTGTGTATTGCAAGTGAACGCGCTAGCGGCAGTGATAAGCACACTAACGGACGGACAGACAGATAGACAGACAGACGGACAGAGAGACATTGCATTTTATATATATTATAGATATTCTCTGCTACATAATATTGTTCCATATTTAATGGTTTGGACTGTGTATTGCAAGTGAACGCGCTAGCGGCAAACTTTGTCCGACTTCATTTACTATTATTGTCACTGCTCATTCCTTATGCTACCTATCGTAATAAAATATAGCCTATAACCTGGCCGGAGAAGATATGTATGTTTAAAAAAAAAAAGTACGAAAATCGGATAAGTGATTCTCCAGTGATGAGCGCACTAACGGACAGACAGACAGACAGAATACGTTGCATTTTATATATATTATAGATGTAATAAAATATATACCTATAACCTGGTCAGAGAACATATGTATGAATTTAAAAAATCACGTAAATCGGATAAGTGGTTCTCGAGGGATAAGCGCATTAACGGACAGACAGACAGACAGACAAACATTGCATTTTATATATATTATAGATATAGATTATTTTTATTATTATATAACCTGGCCAAAGAATATATGCATGAATTTAAAAAAAAACAGGTAAATCTGATAAGTGGTTCCTGCGTGATAAACGCACTAATGGACAGACAGACAGACAGAGAGACATTGCATTTTATATATATTATAGATTATACATATACAGATACATAATTAATGGTTTAGGCTGTGTATTGCAAAGGCACGCGCTAACGGCAAACTTATTTGCGACATCATTCACTATTTTACGTCACTGCTCATTCTTTATGCTACCTATCGTAATAAAATATAGCCTATAAACCTAGCCAGAGAACATATGTATGTTTTAAAAAAAAAAAGTACGTAAATCGGATAAGTGGTTTTTCAGTGATAGGCGCACTAACGGACAGACAGACAGACAGACAGACAGACAGACAGACAGACAGAGAGGACGTTGCATTTTATATATATTATAGATGTAATAAAATATATATCTAAAACCTGGTCAGAGAACATATGTACAAATTTAAACAATCACGTAAATCGGATAAGTGGTTCTCGAGGGATAAACGCACTAACGGACCGACAGACAGACAGAGAGAGGTTGCAATTTGTTTATATTATAGGTATAGATTATTATTATATAACCTGGCCAAAGAATATATGTATGAATTTAAAAAAAGACGTAAATCGGATAAGTAGTTCTCGCGTGATAAACGCACCAGTGGACAGACAGACAGACAGAGAGACATTGCATTTTATATATATTATAGATTCTAGATATTCTCTACTACATAATATTGTTCCATATTTAAAGGTTTAGATTGTATATTGCAAGGGAACGCGCTAGCGATAAACTTTTTTCCGACTTCATTCACTATTATCGTCACTGCTCATTCCTTATGCTACCTATCGTAATAAAATATAGCGTTTAACCTGGCCAGAGAACATATGTATGTTTTTAAAAAAAAAGTACGTAAATCGGATAAGTGGTTCTCCAGTGATAAGGTCACTAACGGACAGACAGACAGACAGAGAGACGTTGCATTTTATATATATTACACAGGGCAACAAAAAAATATTTTTGTTTTGGTGCCTGGGATTTTAGAGCTGATTTTAACTATATTTGGGACGCTAAATCTATACATGCAATCCGTTTTTCTCTATCAGCTCTACTTTTTTAGATACATCAACTTATCTACCAATGTGGTTTTTATTCAGTATATTCATTTATGAGAGTTCTAAAATTATTATATATTCATTAATGTAGGTACAATGGTTTTATTGTCAGTCTGTAATTGAGTAAATTCCAGGTAAATCTATAAATAGTGGAACCATTGCCTATCAGGTACCTGAACTGACCCTTTTAATCACCTAACTCGGGTAAGTCTCGTCAGTTTGTGCGTTCTTACTAATGAGAGTAGATCGAATTCGGCGTGTTATTTTATGTTAAGAAAAGAGTGTTTTTGTGTTATTGAACAGAATTAAAATGAGTTCAAGTTCCAGTTCAAGAAGAAGTTGTGTAAATCAACCTGATGTGTTTTGCTATATATGCGGAGAATACATGTTTCAACAAAACAGACAAACTATTACTGACTTTGTAAAGCGAGCGTATCTTGGATACTTTGGAGTTAAGCTTGGTGATCAGGACAAAACGTGGGCCCCGCATCTCGTATGTAAAACTTGTACAGAGCATTTACGGCAGTGGACTACCGGGAAAAGAAAATGTCTAAAATTCGGCGTACCAATGGTTTGGAGAGAACCAAAAAACCACTTCAATGATTGTTATTTCTGTTTAGTAAATACTAATAGAATCAATCGAAATAACCGCAGTAAGTGGACTTATCCCAATTTAGACTCGGCAATACGCCCTATCCCGCAATCAGATGAAATACCGATTCCAACATTTCATCAGCTACCATATATCTCTGATGACGAATATTTTCCCTCTGATCGCTCTTCTGATGCTAATAAAAGTTCTGATGCTAATGAAACTAACAGTGACTATGAGGGGACGTCATCAGTTCCTCAACGCTTCAATCAAAATGAATTAAATGATCTCACCAGGGATCTCAATTTATCGAAAAAAGCTTCTGAAGTACTGGCTTCTAGGTTGAACGACAAAAATTTACTGGAACAAGGAACCAAAATTACCTTTTACCGTACAAGAGAAAAAAGATCTGCTACCATTCTTTTCTCAAGAAGACAATCTTGTATTTTGTCACGAAATTAGGGGACTCATGAAAGAAATGGGACTTTCTGAATATATTCCAGATGATTGGCGCCTATTTATTGACAGTTCAAAGCGAAGTTTAAAATGTGTCCTTCTACATAATGGGAATAAATATGGTTCAATACCACTAGCTCACTCAACGAAACTGAAAGAAGAATATAATACCATAGCTTTGGTCTTGCAGAAGATAAAGTATTACGAACATCAATGGATGATTTGTGTAGACTTAAAAATGGTAAACTTTCTTCTTGGGCAGCAAAGTGGTTACACGAAATATCCGTGTTTCTTGTGCCTCTGGATAGTAGGGACAAAACACACCACTGGGTTAGAAAAGATTGGCCTCAGAGAGAAAACATGGACGTTGGGGAAAGAATGTCATTAACGACGCTTTGGTTGAAAGAGAAAAAATCATACTTCCTCCGTTACATATAAAGTTGGGCTTAATGAAGCAATTTGTAAAGGCTCTTGATAAGAATGGGTCTTGTTTTGCATATATAGGGGTAAAAATGCATCAGTTGAGCACAGAAAAACTCAAAGCAGGGATATTTGACGGCCCACAGATAAGACAATTAATTAAGGATCCTGCCTTCATAAATTTAATGAATCAAGTTGAACGAGAAGCTTGGACATCATTTGTTGCAGTTGTAGAAAATTTTCTAGGCAAACATAAAGCTCAAAACTATGTTGAAATAGTTAACAAGATGCTTAATAGTTTCAAATCCTTAGGGTGCAATATGAGTATTAAAATACACTATTTACACAGCCACTTAGACCGTTTTCCAGAAAATTTAGGAGACATGAGTGAGGAACAAGGTGAAAGATTTCACCAAGATATTAAAGTTATGGAGGACCGCTACCAAGGAAGATGGGACACGCACATGATGGCAGATTACTGCTGGAGTTTAAAAAGGGACTGTTTAAAAAAACATTCAAGAATGTCGCGGAAAAGAAGCTTTCCAAGTGTTGAGTGACTATTTCATTTCTTCAATGTTTTTTTTTTTTTTGTTTGTAAGTACGACATAATATTGTATTTTGTATAACTAAAATAAAAATTTCGTTTCTACTTTTGTTTACTACACTTACGGATTTGAGTTACAATAATGTAACTTATATTTCTCTAAAATTGTATATCTTAAAAATTTGAGCTCCTAGGTACAAATGAATACGTTATTTGAATTCAGGACATCAAATTGATATAGAATCAGCTCAAAAAACCTCGACACCAAAACAGCTATTCCCCTGTGTTATAGATATAGATTATACCTTAAGTTTCAATGTATGAATAATTAAAAAATACCCACATTGTCTGTGTTATTTAAAAATTGAGTTTTAAAAATATGAGAATTTTCCTGCTGTAGTGCGCCACCAGCAATTTTACATTCAAAGCAGTACGAAATGGTCAAAAAAAGTCGGACAATTTTTTTAGTTATAGTTAAAAAGTATACTTGATATTAGAAAATTAATAAAAACTTGAAAAAACTTTTGCTCTTAAAAAAGTGTTCATGGTAAAAGTATTTTTTGCTTATTATTATTCATACAACTTAAAATAAAATAAAAATAATAACCGGTCAAGTGCAAGTTGAACTTGCGCAATTAGTGATTGCTTTTAAAATAAAAAAAAATTGTTACGGTATAAAAATGATCAGTGCCTTCACAAAACACACTTTTCAACAAAGTTTGTTTCCAATCTTTACTGAAAACTGATGACCTTGAAATTTTTTTTTTATATACCAGATAAATTATTAAAGGTAATGCACTCGATATAATTTTTGTTCAATCTACACCCCGTGGAGAATATTCCTTTAATATTTCCAAGTTAATACGAATTTGCGATAAATAAAATTTCATTTTAGTGGAAGCAAATGCCGTGTAAAATTTTCATGATTTTTTGGAAATTTTTTGGTACAGCTTGGAAATCGATTTAACTACATTGAAATAGCGCCAACATAATGTAAATGAGTTTTCTCAGCCTAATTTTGACCGCAAGGCCACTTTTCTTCTATTTTAGTGCATTTTTTTCACATTTTAACTATTTCTTAATAATCTCATTTTCAAATTCATTTTACTCGTTATAAAATTGCCTAAAAGTGTGTGTAGATTGCATTAAGATAGAACACACACTTAAACACAAATAACCGGTTAAGTGCAAGTTGAACTTGCGCAATTAGTGTTCCGTACGTTGATTGCTTTTAAAATAAAAAAATCTGTTACGGAGGTATAAAATAATCAGTGACTTCACAAAACACACCCCAAATGAGTTTTCAACAAAGTTGATAATGAAATTTTTGTTTTTTTTTATATACCAGATAAATTATTCAAGGTAATACACTCGTGATAATTTTCGTTCAATCTACACCCCATAGAGAATATTCCAGAATTTTCTCGAAATTTTTTATTCAACACTTTTCGAGATAAGGGGGGTTGATAGCGATTTTTCGCTGATGAAAACTGATGACCTTCAAATTTCTGTTTCTTTTTTATATACCAGATAAATTATTAAAGTGATAATTTATCAGAGATTTTCATTTTTTTCAGATCATAGAGAGTAGATAATTTATCTACACCCCGTGGAAAATATTCCAGAATTTTTTCAACATTTTTTGAGCAGTACTTTTTGAGATAAGGGGGGGCAGCGATCTTTCGTGATTTTTTAAAAATAATACGAAGAAAAGTGTGCGGAAATATATATATATATATATATATATATATATATATATATATATATATATATATATATATATATATATATACTAGCCGGGCCCGCGGCTCCGCTCGCGTGGACTTAATTCACTACTATCGTCACTGCTTATTCCTTATGTTACCCAACGTAATAAAATATCTCCCATTATTTCTCCTTATTTCCCAATATTTCTCCTCATTTCCCATTATCTCTACATAATTTCCATTATCTAGGCTTATCTCTCCTCATCTCCCATTATTTCTCCTTATCTCCCATTATCTCACCTTATTTCCCATTATCTAGGCTTATCTCGACTTATCTCCTATTATTTCTCCTTATCTCCCATTAGCTCACCATAACTCCCATTATCTAGACTTATCTCTGCTTCTCTCCCATTATCTCTCCTTATCTCCCATTATTTATACTTATCTCCCATTATCTCACCTTATCTCCCATTATCGAGGCTTATCTCCCTCCCATTATTTCTCCCTATCTCCCATTATCTCACCTTATCTCCCATTATCTAGGCTTATATCGAATTATATAGAACATATGTATAAATTTATAAAAACACGTAAATCGGATAAGTGGTTCTCGAGTGATAAGCGCACTAACGGACAGACAGACAGAGAGACGTTGCATTTTATATATATTGTATTCTTTGCTACATGTTATTGTTCCATATTTAATGCTTTAGGGAGTGTATTGCAAGAGAACGCGCTAGCGGCAAACTTTTCTCCGACTTGATTCATATTATCGTCACTGCTTATTCCTTATGTCACCTAATAAAATATATCCTATAACCTGGTCAGAGAACATACATATGTTTAAAAAAAAAAGCACGTAAATCGGATAAGTGGTTCTCCAGGGATAAGCACACTAACGGACGGACAGACAGACAGACGGACAGAGAGACATTGCATTTTATATATATTATAGATATTCTCTGCTACATAATATTGTTCCATATTTAATGGTTTGGACTGTGTATTGCAAGAGAACGCGCTAGCGGCAAACTTTGTCCGACCTCATTTACTATTATTGTCACTGCTCATTCCTGATGCTACATATCGTAATAAAATATAGCCTATAACCTGGCGGAAAACATATGTATGTTTTAAAAAAAAAAGTACGAAAATCGGATAAGCGGTTCTCCAGTGATAAGCGCACTAACGGACAGGCAGACAGACAGAGAGACGTTGCATTTTATATATATTGTATTCTTTGCTACATGATATTGTTCCATATTTAATGCTTTAGGGAGTGTATTGCAAGAGAACGCGCTAGCGGCAAATTTTTCTCCGACTTAATTCACTATTATCGTCACTGCTTATTGCTTATGTCACCTAATAAAATGTAGCCTATAACCTAGCCAGAGAACATACGTATGGTTAAAAAAAAGCACGTACGTTGCATTTTATATATTATAGATGTAACAAAATATATACCTATAACCTGGTCAGAGAACATATGTATGAATTTAAAAAATCACGTAAATCGGATAAGTGGTTCTCGAGGGATAAGCGCATTAACGGACAGACAGACAGACAAACATTGCATTTTATATATATTATAGATATAGATTTATTATTATTATATAAACCTGGCCAAAGAATATATGTATGAATTTAAAAAAAGACAGGTAAATCGGATAAGTGGTTCCTGCGTGATAAACGCACTAATGGACAGACAGACAGACAGAGAGACATTGCATTTTATATATATTATAGATTATACATTACAGATATTCTTTGCTACATAATATTGTTCCATATTTAATGGTTTAGGCTGTGTATTGCAAAGGCACGCGCTAGCGGCAAACTTATTTCCGACATCATTCACTATTTTACGTCACTGCTCATTCCTTATGCTACCTGTCGTAATAAAATATAGCCTATAACCTGGCCAGAGAACATAGGTATGTTTAAAAAAAAAGTACGTAAATCGGATAAGTGGTTCTTCAGTGATAGGCGCACTAACGGACAGACAGACAGACAGAGAGACGTTGCATTTTATATATATTATAGATATATATTATATATATATATATATATATATATATATATATATATATATATATATATATATATATATATATATATATATATATATATATATATATATATATATATATATATATATACATATATTACTCGTGTTTTCACAGCTTTCATTTGACGCCACACTCGATGACCTAGTAAATTTTTTTTTTTTTCAGTTCCGATTTCACCCTCCAAAACTAACCCCTTAAGTCAAAATTTAACTTTCAAAACTACATGGCTCTGATGAGGCCATCAATTATTATTACCAAATTTCAACTTTCTATGACAAATAGTTTCGGAGAAAATCGGATGTGACAGATAGACAGACAGACAGACGGACAGACAGACACCTAAGTCATCTTATAAGTGTTCCGTACGGAACACTAAAAAATACTTAAAGGTGGGAAATGAGAGATAAAAGTCTAAGCTTTAAATATAAAGGATTTATAATTCATTTAAACATCTAGGTACAAAGAAAATAGTTATTTAAAACACAAAAATTCTAAATTACTTGAAAAAATTAAATGAATGACTTGACTCTCTGGTCGTTATATTAGATCCGCCATTTTGAATTTTTTAAATCTGTCATCGAATTCTTAATCAGAACCCCGAGAAACCCCTTAATAGTCAATTTTAAAATATTTAGCAGTTTACAGAAAAGTTAATTTAATCATTAATGAGGTTGGAAACATGATTCCCACTACAACTGAAGAGATTAAACCAACCATTAAAAAAAAACCTATTTACTATTTTTTTGTAAAATTTCTATCTTTTTTATTTTTAAAGATATATTTGAAAAATCGAATTTTTCATTTTCGATTTTGTATACTTAGCATACACTTTCGAGCAGCAAACGCCAAAAAACTACCTGTATGCCAACTCCGACTGTTAACATTTAATGAGAGCTTTTCGTCAAAATTTGCCTCTGACGACTGGGCTATAAATTAATAGCTTGTAAAATAGTATTTGATCACTGTTGATATAAGTAATTAATCAAATTTTTCACACCCTTAAGAGTTACAGATAACTAACATTCCGCATATTTACATGAAAACACGATTAATCCATCTATCGTATACTCCAGAGTAGTTAGTTCAATCGACTAGTAATGAATGAAATTTATAGTGTTGTCAGGCTTCTAAAACTTTCTGATTCAGCAGATTATATTAAATATTTGGTATCTCATCAATTGTCTTATTTGAGGACCTACAAATGTGCCCACTTTCATCTTAGCGTCGCTGATTTTCGGAAATTTTTCTTTTACATATAAAAATCCAGCACCATTCCGATCCATCCCCTTCACAAAATTCCAAGTTTCCTACGTAAAGGTGGAACGAATTAGGTTTCACTAAGGAAGTATTTTTGACATTCATTTACCCTGGAATAAGGGAAAAAATTACATCTATTATCGAAGTAACAATTAAGAAAATGTCCTACCAACAGCAAAAAGTGAACAAATTCTCTCTTGAGACAATTAAACTTATATAAGAAAGAAAATCTAAAGAAAGAGTGAGGATGAAACATTGAACAGAGCCATAAAGATAGAAACAAGGAAAGACGTGAGAAAATACAATACAAACTTAATAATTAACATCATTGAAGAAAACAAAAATATAAAAGTATTAAAATCCAAGATGTCACAAGATAGAACTAAAATAATAAAATTACGAGATAAAACAGGCAAAACAATAACTGACAGGAAGGAAATAACGGATCAAATAAAGGAATTCTACACAAAACTCTATTTCTCGACTATACCAAATCCAAATCAGCAGCAAAAACATATTCTTAACGTTGGCTCGGAAGAAATTTCTGAGGTAAGCCGAAGTGAATTGGAAACTGCTTTTAAGCAGATGAAGACTAAGAAATCTCCATATGAAGATAAAATAACATCTAAGAGATTGAAAATGAGAAGGAAATGAACTTTTTGAAGCGATACGGATATTACTCAACAAATGTATTGACGAACAAAGAATATGTGTACATTGGCATAAAAGTGAGGTCACTTTTATTCAAGAAAGACGATCACAAAAATCTTAAGAATTATCCCTCCACCAACTTGTTATCGCATTTTTACAAGCTTCTTACTAAAATTGTAACAAACTGTCTAAGAAATAAGTTCGATGACTACCAATCACTCGAACAGGCGGGCTTTTGCAAGGAATTTGAAATAACAGATCATATCCAGATGCTCCGCCGTTTAATAAACACAGCGAACCGAATATAATATTAAGCTGCACCTAGCTTTCATTGATTATAAGAAGGCTTTCGACTCCCTGGAACATTGAGCAATTAGACAGTCAGTGATGCATAGACTCAAGATATACCGATCTCCTAAAATTCATATATGAAAATGCGGTTCAATTGGATGAAGATTGAAAAACAGAACCCATAAAGATTAAGAAAGGTGTTAGACAAGGCGACACAATTTCACCAAAATTGTTTACCCTAACCTTGGAGGATGTCTTTAAAAGTCTTGAGAGGGAAGAGAAGGGAATTAAAGTCGTTGGCATATATTTAAATCACTTGCGATTCGCAGATGATGTAGTACTGAAGAGCGAAGATATAGAAGAACTCAAAATCATAATAGAACAACTCAATCAGAGAGTTTGGACTCGAGATGAACATCAAGAAAACAAAACTTCTAAACCCCCAAAACACAAAAATTAACATTGGCACGGAAGAGATCGAGAGAGTGGAAGAGTATATATACTTGGGTCATAAGATTAGATTGTATAAGGACAATCAAACAGAGGAAATACCAAGGCAAATTGGTCTCAGCTGAACTAGGATTCATTGTAAAAAAACAGACATATTCCCATGGCCTTAAAAAGAAAAGTGTACGAGAGTTGCATATTTCCAGTAAGTACGTATGGGCTGGAAACCATGACTCTTACAAAAAAATAGACTGATGATATCAGGTGGATAGCAGGCAGTAGATGGCTCCATCTTGCACCGGATAGTGACAATTGGAAGAAACTTAAAGAGGCCTATCTTGTGCAGTGGAAGACCAGTAGCTTATAAAGAGGAAGAAAGATGAAGGGATTCCCTTTTAGGCTAATCCTTAACATAACAGCAGTATTTTGTATATCCAAGCTGAAACCCTAAGGGAAGAGTAACGACTTTTAAATCTCCACAAATCATCCATTTATATTCATCATAATGAAGCTTTTACAAAAGAAATTTCATGTTTTCATATGACTCTTTCATGTTGGTAGCATGAGCTATTGTTATGACGGGAAGTTTATTTCCATTATCTAAAAGTACAACCTTCAAACTAACTTTTGACAAGTCAAGAAATAAACGTTATTTTTCCGAGTTGTATTCCAGGCCCAATATAGTCATTATGGCATTAATATCATTGCAGAATATTAGATCATTTTCCTGTCAGAAGAAATTTTTTAACTCTTCGTCACGACGCCGAAAGTAACATATTCTTGTTTTTGGTTGCAACAAATTCCAACAAGTTTTGACTGGTCTTTTTTGATAAATTTAAATCGCGTACTAAATCATTGAGTTCTCCTTGTGTTAATAAATGTGGTTCATTTGAAGAGGAAGTTGCTTGAAAGTCGGAATCAACCGTAACGTACTTGGATGGATTTAACACTTAGGTCGGGGCTTTGAGGTGGTTTTGGTACAGGCCATTCTTCACTATGAGGAATTTTTTGCAGAAGGTAAGTCCGGATACATACCTTTATTTTTATTCTTAATAGTGATTCCTCTTGTATCGGTTAGGCAGAAATAACAATTAGATGATTGGCCTCTGGGTTTGAAGATGTGAGGCACTCACGCTTTGTCCTTTTGCCCCACAGGAAAGACAAAAACTAATGGTCTGAAATTTCTTCGGCCACTTTTAATAATTAATTCCCATTCATTCACGTTATTCACATTTAGATCTTGCGAGGATATTTCTGCAGTACCTTCGCAATTCGCACAATTCAAACCATTGCAATGTTGAATTTTTCGTAACGAGAAAATTTAAAAAAATAAAATAGTTTTTTGTATATTCTTTATTTTTCCTTCTTACCATCTGAGGAGCATAAAATTTCTCATATTTAAAAAAAAAGTTTCCTATGACCTTTGGCCACAAAAAAAATCCATTTTTTTTTGTGGGCTGTGATTTGGACTAAAATACGAATTTTGACCAAACTTCTTAATATTTTTGGATAAAATTTGGCACACTTTTTTGTAATATAAAAGCTATATTTTTCTATAATTTGAAGCCGTAATATCGAATTGAACAAAAGTTACCCGTAAAAAAACCATTTTTTAATTTGCCGTAGTAAATACTTTTTTTAGGTTATCTACTTAATATTTTTAATGCAATCTACACAGGTTTTTAGGCAATTTTAAGATTTTTAACGAGTAAAGTGAAAAAAAAAATGCTCGTTTACATTATGTTGGCACTATTTCAGTGTAGTTAAATCCATTTCCAAGCTGAACCCAAAAATTTCCAGAAATCATGAAAATTTTACACGGCATTTGCCTACACTAAAATGAAATTTTATTTATTGCACATTCGTATTAACTTGGAAATATTAAACGAAGCCACACAGACACAACTTTAATTTAGAAACTTGTATTGACCCATCAAATCCTAATAACCGGTGTGCTTAATTATGAAATGAATGAAAAAAAATCCCTTATTTCCTTCATAGTGTGCCTTACCTTCTTAGGATGTTGGCGATCACATTTGCCCATTTGATGTTATCTATTGTCGCCCTCAACAGTTCAGTAGATGTCATGTTTGTCCACTGTCGTAAGTTTTTTAACCAGGAGTTTCGGCGCCTTCCTGCTCCTGACCTACCGATTATTTTTCCTTCAATTATAAGTTGCAGGAGCTCATACTTTTCACTTCTGTTTATACGGCAAAAAGTAAGTGCTTTAACAGCTGGAATCAACTCTTGTTTTTTTCCCATCCGATCAAGTATTTCTACGTTTGTGGTATGTGCTGTCCAAGGAACATAGACAAGGCGAAATCGGCGCCAATTTTCTAATTGAATTTTTTTTTCATAACCTTCTCCAGGAGATGCCCCTGAAAGAGGATCAACATGTTGCCGGGCGGTAACCTGGTCCGAATTTGTTTAAAAACAAATTTTTTTTAAACAAAGTCCAAAAATTGAAATTTTCGCCCCGGAACAAGTTTTTTTAGGTAAATTGGACCATTTTGAACAAAAAATGTCTCTTGTGAATTTTCTCTAAAATGCGCCGTTTTCGAGATATCGGCGATTTTAGGTGCAAGAAAACGCGAAAATGGCCACTTTCACCTCCCAATATTGGGGTCAAAAATTAAAATTTTCAATGTTGCCAAGTGTCCAAATTAAAGTTTGAGATCTCTTCTACAAATTACCGTAGGAAATATTGCAATATCTTTATTTTTAAACATTGTTTTTTAACAGTTAACAAATTGCGTTCGAGCGCCCGCGGCCGCATCGAAACTGTATACATAGATATATACGCAACGCCCGTACGTAGGCGCGCGGAACTGTATACGCGCTGCAACTCGCTGTAACGTGAAGTATCATGCAAAAGTTCAAACATGCTATTGCTTAAATAAGAGTCGGACACTTTAATAGTTTATTCATTTCTTTTCCGCCCTTACAAGTATGTACATGTGTAATTATGTCTTTTTCTATTAAACGAATTAAATGTGATCATAAGTGCATTTTCTGTGGTAAGTGTGATGATGTTGTACAACAACCAAATTTTGAATCATTTCAAAAAATTCAACAAGCAGCTAATCGTCGGAAAGATGACATAAGTACAAAATTTAACGATTTATATAATCCAAGTAGCAGTGAACAAACTTTTTCTTGGCACAGAAAGTGTTATGCTTCCTATGTAAGTAAAGAAAAAATTGTACGTCGGGAAAATGCTCTCAAAAAACTGGAAGCAGAAAAAATACATCCGATGCTTTAAAATTGCACATTTCACGAGCTTCACTACAAACGTACATATGGAAAATGTCATTGTATTCTCGGTATCGACATTTAGATGCAACAGAATTCGGTTACACTATAGAAACAGGTGAATTGTTACCCAAATTCATGTTAAAAAATTCGATACCAGATTCGTTAATTAGGCAATGTAAATGTACAAAAAATTGTAAAAACTAATGCATGTAATTGCAAAAGCAACAACGTAAGTTGTATACTCATGTGTGGGTGTAATTTAAATATTTGCGAAAAATTCTATTAAATATATATAAGTTATATTTCATAAAATTGTTTTATTCTTCTACCATCCTAATCGAATATTGAATTTTTATTTATATTCATTTGTTATAATAATTAAATTTGATATAACAATTACTCTTTAATAAATAAATATTTTTTACATACTTTTCAAATATATTAATTTTAATAAGAA
>CM032455.1:23251324-23310316 GCA_019049505.1 Pachyrhynchus sulphureomaculatus | reverse complement strand
TTTGGAACACTTTTCGCCTCTCTTTCAGACACCATCGATCATTTACAAATTAATTATCCAAATGCCGAAATTGGCCATCCTGGGCGACTTTAATGTCCACAACATCAATTGCCTTAAGTATTCAAATTACTATCGATGAGCAAGGTCGTGAAGTCGAATTACGCTCAATCAGTTGTGGCTTAATGCAGCTTATTGACGAACCAACACGGGACCCTGATCGAGACGGTAAGTTCGGTTGATCTGTTTTTAACCACCAATCCAGAAATTTACACTGTCACCGTAAAACATCCGTTAGGTTTTTCCGATCATAAACTCCTTTTGACATCGAGTATCCTACTAATCAACGACAGAGAGATGCCTAAGTTGCGCAAGTTTTGGCACTACAAATCTGCTAAATGGGAAGATCTCATGGCATATTTTCGGACTTTCCCTTGGTTGGACGTTTGTTTTCGATCCGACGACTCATCTGATTGCGCCAAGGAGGTTTCCGATGTCATTTTGGCAGGTATGGAAACTTAAACTGCTTTTTCGAAGAAATGCCCTTCCAACGCAAGCCTTGGTTTGACCGAAAATGCAAAGAAGCTATTGCTTCTAAACATCTTGCTTACCGACAATCGCGTGAAAATCCTAACGTCATAAATCGTAACACCTTTGTTTGTGCCCGGAACAGATGCAAAGACGTTATCGACGAAACCAAGGAGGCACACAATTAACGAATTAGAAACAAACTTCTTGCTGCTGGAAATATGCCATAGTTCAGCCGATACCTAAACAAGGCAAGATGACCTTTCCAAATAACTACCCACCAGTTTGCAATACTTTCAATAATATCGAAAGTCATGGAAAAGGCTATCAATCAACATCTTCTAAAATATCTTAAAGGATTCAACATTATTAAGGACCGTCAATATGGCTTTCGTAAATATAGATCAACAGGAGGTCTTCTAACTTATGTAAGACATGTTTGGAACAACCGCAATTGAACACTTTGGAAAATCTCGAGCTGTTGCTCTTGACATATCCAAGGCATTCGATCGTGTTTGGCACAATGGATTGTTAGCTAAGCTATGCTTTTCTGGTTTGTCTGAAAATTTCTGTTTGTGGCTCTCATGTTTCTTTAAAGAAGCGTTTTTTTTACGAGTGGTAGTTGACGGATTTCTTTCTAACACCTTCACTATCAACGCCGGTGTATCCCAGGGCTCCATGCTGTCTCCTACTCTCTTTCTCATTTACATAAACGATCTGCTGGAAATGACCGGAAATCTAATCTACAGCTTGCAGATGACAGTATGCTTATCCCTTCATTCACGTTGACCCCCCCCCGAACATCGGCTACTCAGACTAATATCCAGGCAGCAGGAAGTCATTCAACTTAACAAAGACCTGGAAGAAATTTTATCTTGTGGTGACAGTAACCATTTAACGTTGCAAAAACCCAGGCGGCAGTTTTTTTCTAAACGTGGCTGAACCCGACATAGTTATGTCAGAGCACTCCATTTCTCTAGTATCGTTACTCAATTTGTTGGGCGTTAATTTAGGAGGAAACATATCTTAACATGAACATGTTGCAAGCATGGCAAAGAAAACTTCTCGAAAGTTGGGAATATTATTTCGAACTAGAAAGCTTCACGCTCCACAGCAACTGTTAATTCTGTATAAAGCTCAATTTTGTCCAACTCTGGAATACTGCTCCCATGTTTGGGGCTCTGCTCCAAACATACACTGCATTTTTGGATTTTATTCAGAGACGAGCTGTTCGCCTAATTAGAGACCCGGAACTGACCGGCGGCCTCGATTCGTTGGGAAAGTCGAAGAACGGTTGGCGACTTGAGTCTATTCTACAAGTATTTTCCATGGAAAGTGTTCGATGGATTTAGCCCACTTAATTCCTCCCAGAGCGGAGCATGCTAGAAATACACGTCGCGCTAATACTTCACATCCATATGCAGTTCAGCTTGTTACTCCTCGTACAACCCTTTTCAAGTGGTTTTTTATATGGAGAATCTCATCCCTTTGGAAAGAGTTGCCCAGGGCTGCGTTTCCCACCGAGTATAATTTACAGCGATTCAAGACCAATAGTTTTTTTTCGCACACGTGTCGCTCCTGTAGCGCTTTAGGGATTTCCCTGCAGCACGTGTGCTAGACCCATAACAAAAATCCGATATAATCAATATTGGACGTATAACTTTGTAAATAAATTGGGACAAGATCTGGGCATTTACTTGGTACTCAATACGTTGTAAAACATCGACCAAGACGAAAGATAAAAAAAAAAACGGCCAAGTGCAAGTCAGACTTCCGCAATTAGTCTTCCGTACGGTGATTGCTTTTAAAATAAAATAAAATCCCTACTTAGGCTAAGTTAATTAGGTCCCTGACATGTATATATATCTTAAGATCCAATATGTATTTTCACGTTATTTCTTAGTCAATAGTGTTTAATAGTTAGCAATCTTAGCAACCTAATAGCCAATAAATTAATCTAGCTCAATCTATAATCTAGTAATAAAAGTGTGTGTAAAGCAAATATTAACTACCTAAATATTTGTTTAATTATAAGCAAATAAAATAAAATTATATATCTAGCGACTCGCTACTAGGTTTACAGTAATGTACTTAAAAGTATATTACGAAAACCTCCACCATACGTCAAGAAACATAGTTTTATGGTTTCTTTTTTTTTAAAACTAGATTAACGAACGTAATGCATTCGTGATATATATATATATATATATATATATATATATATATATATATATATTATATATATATATATATATGTATGTATATATATATGTATATATATATATATATATATATATATATATATATATATGTATATAATATATATATATATATATATATATAATATATATATATATATATATATATATATATGTATATGTATATATATATATATAATATATATATATATATATATATATATAAATATATATATATATATATACATATACATATATATATATATATATATATATATACATATACATATATATATATATATATATATATATATATATATATATATATATATATATATATATATATATATATATACATATACATATATATACATATACATATATATATATATATATATATATATATATATATATATATATATATATATATATATATATTATATATATATATATATATATATATCAAGTATTTTCTACAGCTGACGTTGTCTTCCTTCTCTCAGCCTGTGATTACATCCGTTTTCTATCTTCCCAGTCTCCATCTGTTAGACTCCTGTCCTCCATAGCCTCGTCCACATCGTCTCTCTACTATCACCTCTTTTTCTTCTCGCTATAGGTCTCCACACCGTTATTTTTCTTTATCCACCTATTATCTTCGCTCCGTCTTATATGTCCATACCATTTTAATCGTTTTTCTTCAATGGTGTTTATTGCGTTCTCTTTGATGTTCATTCTGCTTCGTATTTCTTCATTTGTTATTCTCTCCATACGTGTCACTCTACAACATCTTCTCCAATACTCCATCTCTATCGCGTTTATTTTAGATTTATTTCTTTTGTTGATCGTCCATGCTTCTGACCCGTATGTCATTATGCTTTGTATTATTGATTTGTTTATGCGTGTTTTGTTTCTCTTTGTAATGTATTTGTCCCACAGGATCGAATTTAATTGTCTTGTGCATGTCCGCGTTTGTCCTAATCTAGCTTTGATCTCTTCTTCTGATGTTGCGTTTTTTTGAAATGATGGTTCCTAAATATTTAAATCTATCGGTTCCCTTGATTATTGTTTCGTTATCGACTTCTAGATTCTCCGCATTTCCCTCCTTTGTTGTTAGATATTCCGTTTTATCAAAGTTTATTGCTAATCCTGCTTTAGTGTATTCTTCTTTCAGTTTTCTTACTATATAACTGAGGTCTTCCTCATCTTGCGCTATAATTACTTGGTCGTCTGCGAACCTTAGAATATATAAGTAATCTGCTCGTATTGGGACTCCCCCATTCCATTACATTTTTGCTTCCATTTTTTTAATGTTTGTTCGAGGTGTATTTTGAATAGTGTTGGGGATCTAGAGCATCCTTGTAATAGGCCTTTTGATGTTTGGAGTATCTTCCCTATTTTATGTCCTACTTTTATGTTCACTGTGTTGATTTCGTAGAGAGCTTTTACTGCGTATATTAGTTCTTTGTCAATGCCTATTTCTTTCATTGCGTTCCATAATCTTTGTCTTGGTACTGAGCCATAGGCCTTTCTTATGTCTATGAAGGCTAGATAAACTTCTCGATTCTTTGCCAGTTTTTTTTTTCCATTGTTTGGTTTATAGTGTATATGTGGTCTATACATGATTTTCCGGCCGTAAAGCCTGCTTGGTCTTCTCCAATTTTTCCTTTTGTACACTCCTGGACAAAATTAACGCAACAATATATTAAATCATACAATCTCTATAATGAATTAATTTTAATAATTTTTTAGGAACATTGGTTACACTAAAAGTTTGAAAAAACTTATTCGGATACTTGAAAAGTGAATTAGCTACCAAATTTCTCTATAAGATTCGAATTAAAATTATTCTTAAGACCTAATAAACAAAATCGTTGAAATTATGTAATAATGAAAAAAATAAACTGGGACACTAGTAGCAAAATTAATGGTTTAACTGGGACACTAGTAGCGTGTGTTGCCTCCTCTACTTCGGATGACAGCGTTTATGCGCCTAGGCATGCTTCGTTTCACATTTTTTTTAAGGTGATCCCATACATGTTCTATCGGATCCAGATCCGGGCTTTTTGGTGGCCATTGCATAATCGGTATATCAACTTGATTAAGATAATCGAGTACCTCCCTAGCCACATGAGGTCGAGCGTTGTCTTGCATAAACAGGAAATTGGGCCCTACAAAATGACCGAAAGGCATCACATGTTCTATTACAATATTCTCAAGATAGTAGTCAGCATTCATGGATCTCGTACGGACAGGAACTAACTCTGTGCGAGCATCAAAGCAGATGCCACCCCAGAACATAACAGAGCCACCGCCGAATGGAATCCTCGCCATACTCGCTCACGACCATCTGGATGTTTTAGACTAACCCTAGTTTCATCTGTGAAGAAAACTTGTTTCCAATCATCCACAGACGAGTTTTCGTGATTTCGAGCAAAACGTAACCTGGCAACTCTGTTCTCTCTAGTAAGCAAGGGCGCAGTGGCTGGTCTCCTACTGTTTAATCCAGCTTCATTTAACCATCTTCTAACTGTTTTAGAAGAAATTGTGACATTGCGAACAGCTTCGAGTTCGTTTCTTATTATAGAACTAGTGACAGTCCTGTTTCTTAAAGCATATTGTCGTCATTGTTCATCTAGGTCGCTAGTGCATCGTTTTCGCCCTTGCTCTAGCCTTCTAGAATAAGTTCCTACTTCATTCAAGCGTCTTACCATACGACTTATTGTGGAACGATGTTTGCCTAACAATTTGGCAATATAACTCTGACAATATCCCTCGTCCAATAAAACTGAGGCTCGCATTACCTCGTGTTCAGTTAAATTCCTTGTTCGATTCATTTTTCTAATTCTTCGAGGTCAAAAATAAAACAGTCTACCACAAAAACGTATTACTTTGAAAAAGGGAACAATTTATAAGCTTACTTTTATAGAAAATCTATCGCATTATTACAGAAAATTGTTTATCTTCTAAAAAATTCTTTAAAACTGTAAATCTAAACGAATTGTTTTGATTTCTGTCATGAATAACGAAACAAAATATACATAGTCTACTAAACTTTAAAACTGATATAAGAAAAAGATAAATTAATCTTCAGATTGTTGCGTTAATTTTGTCCAGGAGTTTATTTTCCTCTATAATATTTTTAATAATTTTTCCATACAAACGTCCCATACTCGATATTATGCTTAGGCCTCTATAATTTGTGCATTTTCTGCGGTATCCCTTTTTAAATATAGATACTATATAGGCTTTTGACCATTCCTCTGGTATTTGTTCTCCATTTATCGCTCTGTGGAACATGTTTCTCAGCATTCGTGATAATTTCACTCAATCTACACTTTATGGAAAATATTCCAGAATTTTTTAAAAATTTTTTGATGAGTGCTTTTCGAGATAAGGAGAGGACAGCGATTTTTGGCAATTTTTTTAAAAAATAATAGATAAAGAAAAGTGTTATATCAGATATATTTTTAAACTCGTGTTTTCACAAGTTTTCATTTGACACCCCACTTGCTGACCTATGACACTATGCAGTTGCTGCCTTAACAGACAATCTCCAGGCTTCACGATCCTGCGCGACTTGATTTGACTCGTACATACCCATTCCAAGGAGAGATCTTACTTGGTCGAACCATCTTGTCGGAGACCGTCTCTTTGATCTTTTACCTTCTATCTTCCCCGTTACTACAAACTTTTCCATGGCATCCACTTTCCTCATAATGTGACCAACATATTTCAGATACTGTCTATTAATTCTATTTAAAAGTCGGTCATTTGTACCAAGCTCTTCAAAAACAGATACATTAGTACGGTGTTCGGTATATGATACTCTGAGGATTCTTCGATATGCCCACATCTTAAACGCATTGATTCGTCTTTTGTCAACTTGTTTAATGGTCCGGTTTCCGATGCGTACGTTGCTATGGGGAATATAAAGCTGGATAGCAATCTTAACTTTGTATTTTTATGACAGCTGGATTTTTCTAGATTAGTGAGTTTGATGGTCGAATTTCTAGCCATTGCTAAACGTCTTCTTACTTTTGATTTTTAAAGATAATAGAAAAAAAATCTAAAATTCTAATTCGCTTTTATTCCATTTTTACTATTCTTAAATAATTACGTTGTCGAAGTGTATATTTTTTGATATTTTAATGATATTAGCATAGAGGTATAAGTGGGAAGAAAAAAACACACACATATTACATAACAGAAGAATTAAAAGAACTAATAGAGGAAAAAAAATAGATACACCAAAAATATTTAACATACAAGTCAGAAACTACCCAGGCAGAATACAAAGAAAAAAATAGAAAGGTACGTAAGAAAATAACAAAAAAAAAAAAATGAATACTGGGAACGAAAATGTGCCCAGATTAAGACGTATATTGGAGGAGCACAATCGATAGAAGTATGGCAAACCATCAGAAATATGAAAACGAACAACCAAGAGAGGTCCGTAAATTTGATACCTCTGGAAGAATGGAAAAATTATTACGAAATATTACTAACTGAAAACAGACAAGAATTCCTTAGTAATAGAGGACAATGAATCAGAAGATACAGAGGGAAAGGACTGGGACGAAATAACCACGGAGGAAGTACAAGTAAATCTAAAAACGATGAAGAATGGAAGAGCGGCCGGACCAGGTGATATCTCTGCAGAAATGATTAAAAATGGAGGTATAACCATGTGGAGAACAATAACTAGCTTAATTAATAATTGTATATCACAAGGAAGAACACCTACCGAACGGAAAAAAAAGTTACATTTCATCAATCTATAAGAAAGGAAATAGAAAAGACCCTAATAATTATAGAGGTATATGCGTTACAAGCACTATGAGCAGACTGTACTGTAAAATATTGCAGAATAGAATAAGAGAAACAATTAAGGGAAAGATATCCCAAAACCAAAGCGGATTTACTCCAGGCCGGTCGTATATAGACAACTTGTTTACTTTACAAAAATTGATAGAAAAAAAGATCCAAAAAGATAACGAAATTCATATGACCTTTATAGATCTTAAGACGGCATACGATAGTGTACCAAGAAAAAAAACTTTGGCATGTCTTGAGAACAGTAGGGATAAAAGAAGGGATGATAACAACAATAAAAGAGTTATATACTGAAAATATAGGATATGTGAAACAAGGAAGCTATCTCTCGGAAGTTATCCACATTACAAAAGGCCTAAGACAAGGGTGTTGCCTTTCACCAATCTTATTTAATATATTTGTAGACAACGGCAACGCTCTAAAGAAGTGGAACCGCATTTGCCAAAGCATCGGCATCCCCATTAGTGATAAACACCTATTATCGTTAAACTTTGCAGACGACGAAGTAATAATAACACAAGATGCATTTGATATGGGATATTTATTGAAGAGATTATACATAGACTGCAAGAAATGGGACTAGAGGTAAGCCTTGAAAAGACGGAGTATATGGTTATGAACTCGGAATTAGAATTTGATGTCTTAATTAACAACGATAACACATGTCAAACAAGTCAAGGAATTTAAATATCTAGGACTACTGATTGACAACAAAAATGGTATAGGTAAAAAGGAAATACAGAATAAAATACAAAAAGCCAGAAGGATCATAGGAGCTCTTAACTTAATATGGTAGGATCAAAACATAACTACACAAAACAAAAAGGGAATTGGAAGAACAATGGTGAAATCGGTTTTAAGTTATGGTAGTGAATTGTAGGTAATGAAAGAAGAGGATAAAAGAAAAATAACGACGATAGAGATGGATTACCTGAGAAGAAGCGCCGGAGTGTCCAAATTCCAATACATAGCAAATCAAGAAATACGCAACAGAAGAGCAGCAACAGAAACAATTATACAAAGAATAGAAAATAGAGGATTAAAATGGCTTGGACACCTACTCAGAATGAACGATACAAGATGGCCCAAAAGGCTCTTGACATGGAGACCACCGAGAAGAAATAAAAAAGGACGACCACGTAGATCCTGGAATGAGGATATGAGACAAGCCATGAGGTCACGAGGAATGGACGAAGAGATGACGGACGATAGAGAGGTTTGGAGAAGGCGAATGGGAACACAACACTTAGTTGTATAATTGTTATATATTACTTGTGTATATATACAGTTGAACCCAAAAATATATATAGAATAGAGGTGGTTGATACCCTTATCAAGGATTCAAGACGCTAACTTGTAAAAGTGATAGTTAAATATGTCAGCAGGAACATATATAGTGCAGCACCTTCAAGGTGAGAGAAATTGTCTGTGTATATTTTTTAAAGTTTTTATTTCATATTTGAACTTAACTTTCTTACTGTCTTACCTCCTTATCAAGAGTCAACAAAAATTCTTAACTAAATTTTCCACATCAAAACTCTTCTGCGTGTAAAATTTGAATTAAATAGTAATTCAGCATCAACCTGTTAACTTCTTATGTGTAACCTCCATAGACATAGAGAATGGACTGAGCATTAGCCTCAAAAAAATTGACCACTCTCTAGAAAGAGACAAAGCGACTGTGCGGCCAATACCTGTTTCTTTTCTGTAGGCCTGTAATAACCAAGGCGAAGTACTCCGAGATGGAATTCAAGGCGAAAGAGAGACAGCTACTGGCCGCACATTAACTTTATCTTGTAACATTCATTCTTTCTTACTGTTTTTGTTTTTCCTTATAATGTATATTTTATTACATTTTTATATTTATTGCAGTGATTTCAATTTTTGAATAGTTTAGCTTAAAACAGTGTTTTAAATTTTTGAATAGTTTAATTTAATCCTGCAGAGTGTGTAACGCTTGCTGCCGACTTGACTTTTTGAGTTCGCATTGAAGGCGTCGAGATTTGCATGCCGGGAAATGACCCAAGGAAGGGACAAAGATATTTAAGCGGCCAGATGAAATTTTTAAGGGCTTTTTCCACCATGTAGCAGTAGTGGCTTTTTCCCCCATGAAGCAGTAATGGCACTGTTCCGCTAGTAGGCTGTAGTGGCTTTCTTCTCCAGCATGCCAGAGTGTTTTTTTCTCAGTAATGTAGTAGTGCAGTAAGGGTTTCTAGCTCTCAAGTTTAAGACCTTTTTCCTTTCTTGAAATATCCTGCTCATCCTCAGGCATTTCGGGCCAAAAAGTGTTTAGCAACCCAAATGAAACTAGGATGGTAATGGCTGAGACAATATTTTTATGAGAATCTCACCAGGAGAGGCCAAGTAACTTATGGAAAACACACGAGGAGAAACCAATCCGTAAGTCATAAGCATACCAATCTACAAGTGCGTTTTTAACGACTACTCAACACGTGTAACTCGCGGAGTTAATTTAACAAACTTTTAAGATCTTGTTTTATCAAGCTTTTTATTAAAAACTTGGTAATCCTGATTTAAAGACTCTATGCCATAGTGTACACTGTTCTAGCATAAGGGGTTTTATTTAGTAGAAGTAATTTTTAATAGTGTTATAAAGTTAGGAATTTTTATTTTGTTAATAATATACCCTTCCTTATTTAAATATGTAGTGTTTGACTGAACCACCAGCTTTATCTTTCAGGACGCAACGGATGTACCCAATTCAATTTTATTTCAACAACTAATTAACCCTTCAGTATTTTTTCATTTTTATTCTAAAATGAATGGTGCCCAAAAATAGTACAACTAAATTTTGAACAACTATAGAGACTATTTTCAAAAGGCGTACAAAAATTACCTCGATCTCCATGTTCTCTCCAAACAAAACAAGCTAGCTGATATCTTAATTCCGTCCTCTCTCAGTATTAATATCCACTCAATCCATCCATCATAAGGGGCACATAACGGCTTCTATTTAATAAATAAAATATTTATTAAAAATAAAGAAAGTTGGGGCTATACAAAATAACGCCGTAACGAGACGTTACAACATAGCGCTCCAACGTGAGGCTATAAAAACGGCCCCGCTCTGTAGACGCTTCTAGAGGCTATAATCTCTCTCACACTTTTGCGTCCGTATTTACTTCACAGCGGGATCCGGAACGCTCAGTCCGTTCTCTATGTTTATGGTAACCTCTATAAAATGGTAACTCGTTGACATATTCTAATAGGTCACGTGATGCGAACCATCATCTGTCCAATTTCAGTCGGCTGGTTTTGATAGTTATTTACGGGTTTAAAATATGTAAAATTAAAAAAGTGATTTATTAAAATACCAGTATTAAATTATTACGGGAAAAGTACGGTTTCAGACATATTTTTTTGAAAAATCGCTGTTAATTTCGGAATTACGCTAACAACAAATCAATAAAATCAACTGTTTGAATATTGTTGCTGATACTTCCATAAATATTTTTTACACTATTCGTTTAGGTAATGCATTTTTTCCTGATTTACTTTCGACTGTTTATGGTTCTATATAGTTATTTTTAAAATTTTTAGTTTGGTGTAGTAAATTTTATCTCAAAAATTCATCTTTAGCTAAAATATTAGACTTATTAAAGCTTCAAGTCTAATAGATTCTTGAATGCCGGCAATTATTTTTTATATTGCAAAGATAACTATTTTTAACTTTTTTTTATAAAATTTGTTATGAAACATTATGTCTTTATATAAAAAGCAAAACATAATATTGTCATTAATAATGTACTAAGATATTATTTCTATTTCTACAGTACTTATCTACTAATACACTCTCCGTCATAATAATTTTGCATTTTGTTTTTCGCTGAGATATTTATCAATTCGTCGCTTAATAAAAGTTCTCAAGTATCACCAAGATATTTCATATAAAATACAATAGTAAATAAAATAATACCTAGAATAACAGGCACGAAACTTAAGTTTCAGAAAAAATTATTTTCTGCTATTAAAATAGCTAGATATACAGGTAGACAATTTAAAAATAATATTTAAAATTATCAGTATCATTCAGTACTCCAAACATCTAGAAAATAAAAAGTAGCATCCTGTTAGTGCACAAAATTATTCTTTAGATTCATATTATTAATTGCAACCTGACATTTTCCTCTACGTACTATTTTTGGTAAACTCGAAAATAATGAAAAAAAAGTATAATTTTCAAATTACTCTGCTTTAAAAATCTGACAATGACGTATACCTTTATATATTCGAAGCAACCTACTCTAACCCTCTTCTCGCCCCTTCAAACCCTTATATATACTATAAATTATTTTGCTTAAAATTTGTTCATTACACGAATCAAAACCAGGAAAATTCTTGTTACTAATAAAATGAAACAAAATTATCGACAGCCACTCCCTTTCATAACCTTTTCTTAAAGCGATATCGCTCAAAAGCTGTAGGTTCCTTTTCTATTTAACTACTACTAAATTTTGAAATCGATATCTTGTTTGGGTTAAGAACTAGGGTATTAGCGGACAGTCAGACAGACCGATGAAACTTGGAACTTACGTTTTTAGTGTTTCGTACGGATCACTTCGGTGTCTGTCACACACGATTTTCTACGAAACTATTTGACATAGAAAGTTGAAATTTGGCACTTATATAGGAATTCATGGCCTCATTAGAGCCGTGTAGTTTTGAAAGTTAAATTTTGAATTAAGGGGTTAGTCTAGGGGGGTGAAATCGGAAGTAAAAAAATAATCTTTTTACCAGGTCAGCGAATGGAGTGTCAAATGAAAGCTTGTTTCACACGAGTTCAAAAATGTATAAAACGTAATACTTGCGCACACTTTTCTTTGTATTATTTTTAAAAAATTGCAAAAAATCGCTGTCCCCCGCCTTTATCTCTAAAAATACTGATCAAAACATTTTGAACAAATTCTGGAATATCCTCCACAGTTTTGATTGTGATCTAGAGACCCTGAAACTTTATATTGCTCACTTTCGTTATATCACATATAGGGTTGAACCATTATTTTTAGCTGTTTATATTATTCAGATATAAAGTCATTTTGCCAAAAATAGTATATACATAAGTAGACTTTATTTGGGTCATTTTGTACTGCGCTTGCGTTCGAAATTCAGATTTATTGGCAGGCGACGCATCAGCAAATATCTTTTGACGTGTTACTTCTTACTTTCTTTAAGAATTCCTCCATCATCAATAAGCTTAATCGCAATTTCCGTACGTCTGTCGATTTATCTGTCTATCTAACCCCCTCTTTAACTGTGGACGCGATTTTAATATATATATATATATATATATATATATATATATATATATATATATATATATATATATATATAATTCATTAAAATTCCGGGTTTCAGTCCGTTCGTCTAACAATGAATTTGCACGACGTTTCGCCAAAATCTCATTTGCATTTTCAAGTGCCCCCGCTGCTGCTGCTGCTCAATACTGTGATCTTGCTGCTGCTGCTGCCGCTCGAAGCTAACGAGCGGCAGCAGCAGCAAGATCACAGTATTGAGCAGCAGCGGGAGCACTTGAAAATGCCAAATGAGATTTTGGCGAAACGTCGTGCAAATTCATTGTTAGATGAACGGATTGAAACCCGGAATTTTAATGTATTACATTCCACGATCCGTTAAAACCTCTATAGTAACATATAATTTTTTAGCGATATTGTTTAAAGCAAAAGGCTTTGAGAGGGCTGGCAGTCGTCGGAAGTCATTCAAAACCAAAATTTATCATTGATACGAAATAAAAATTTTTTGTAACTAATAATTTAACTAGATCTCCGACTAACAAGCTATAGTACATTAGTGTTGTAGCTTAGTTTGTAAAGCGGAAGACTACATTATAAGTCGTGGGTTACCAGTACCGAAAACCGTTTTATTTAAAATTTTTGTCACTCTAAACTGATGTTGTTTTCTTTCGTTAACTACATATAAAATTGTAAATGTATGGAATCTAATTCAAGACAAGAGTGTAAGTACAATATAGTACACTAACACCTTAAGCCTGAAGGCACATCTTATATGAATGTGCGGCTTTAACTCGCAATAGATTTAAATTGTTCGCAGATCTACATCGTAGCGATAAATCACCACATGAAGGGTTTGGAAGGAAGCTGATAAACCTTAAAGGGATGACGCTCATATGACCAAGAGGGGGGGGAGCCCCAATAAGCCAAGATGGTTATTTATAAGCATAGCACACGTTGTGCAGGGAAATCTCTAAAGCTGTACACGAACGACGAGTGTGCGGAAAAAGCGATTCAGGTTGGTGTTGAATCGCTGCAAATTGTACTCGGAAGGGAACACAGTCTTTGGCAAATCAGTTCAGGCAGATGAGGAGCGATGAATATTCCTAGCATACACCACTCTGGGAATAAAACGAGCTACATCCATAGAAAACTTTTCAAGAAAATAGTGTAGAATAGACTCAAATCGCAAACCGTTCTTCGATCTTTCAAGGAATCGAGGTTGCTGGTTGAGTTCTGGGTCTTCAATCAGGCGAATAGCTCTCTTTTGAATAGAATCCAACAAATGCAGTGTATGTTTGGGAGCAGAGTCCCAAGTATGAGGGCAGTATTCCATCGTTGGACGAATTTGAGTTTTATACAGAATTAACATTTGTTTTGAAGTGTAAAGATTTCTAGTTCAAAATAATATTCCCAACTATTGAGAAGCTCTTTTTGCTATGCATGCAACATGTCCATGCCAAGACATATTAACGCTTAGCAAATTGAAAGACGATGCTAGAGAAATAGAGTGTCATGATATATAATTATGTCGGGTTCAGTAACATTAACTTTTTTAGTAAAAACTACTGGCTGGATTTTTTGTAGGGTCAAATTTAACTTTGTTAATGTCACCCCAAGATAGAATTTCTTATAAGTTTATGTTAAGTTGAACGACTTCCTGAGATCTGCGGATATTTGCATGGGTAACCGATATTCGAGCGTTTGAAGTGAATAAAGAAATAAGCGTACTGTCACCTGTAAAGCTATAGATTGGATTTTTTGTCCTTTCCAGCAGAGAGTAGGAGATAGTATGGAGCCTTCGGGCACACCGGCGTTGGTAATTAAGGTATTAAAAATAAATCCGTCTACTGCCACGTGTAAAGAACGCTCCCTGGGGAAACACGAGAGGCATAAACAAAACTTTTCAGGCATACCATAGGAGCGTAGCTTAGCTATACTCTATTTATTTGAAACTGATAGTAATAAAAATGCCAATGGACTAACCGGCGGTCCTATAACAGAGGCGTGCTATGTATTCCCAGGTATTTTTAGGTAACAATGCTCTTTTGTAAGTTTTATTGCCGATCAAATTATTTTATTTACATACCTTCCTGTTGCCCCAACTATAAAGACATATTTAAAGCAGCATGTGGACAAGCCAGTTAGTATGTTAACAAAATATCTTCTCCAGCGAAATGTCAAAAGTTCGGGAAGCTAACCCATAATGAAAAGCATATAGTTATGTTTAAAAACAATCAAAATTGTAATTTAAGTGTGGACGATTGTGTCACAAAATGTTCCTTAATGACCAGGGTTGGTAAAGCCACAGTTTACAGAATTTAAAGAAAAGAAAAGGAGGGGAGTACACACAAGAGACCACGCAGAAAAGAATTTCAGCTAACAGATAACACTAAACAAGCCGTAAGGCGTATTGTTCGTGAGTTCTTTATGGAAAAATGAATTCCAACTTTGGATATGATCCTGCAGAAATACCGGAAGTGAGAAGAGTAAAATTATGTAGTGTTTTAATACGTATGAATTTTTATTGGAAAAAGCATGAAAGAAAATCTTTATTGATAGAAAGTGGAGTAATTGTACACTGGAGAAGAGACTATTTAAGAAAAGTTAGAAAAGTTTGCTCTGAAGGAAAAAAGACTTAGATGAGACGTAAATAAATGAAGGATACACAGTCAAGAAATTTTGTTAAGAAGGGAGTATTAAAAATGCTCGCCAAGCATTCAATGAATGTCTCTACTGGTCTTAAACCACCATCTGATAAGGGACGTAGGTTAATTATTACGCATATTAGAAGCAAAAGTGGTTTTGTAGACGGAGATCTTTTAACATTCGTATCCGAGAAAATACGAGATTATCACGAAGATATATAATCCGATGTATTTGAAGATTGGTTTTCCCAGATGATAGATTTAATACTAGACGATTCTGTTATTGTAATGGAAAACGCAAGCTATCATTATAAAAAATTAGAACGAGTTCCAACCTTGGGTTTAGTGAAAAAGGACATCCAATCTTGGATGACCGACAAAAACATTTAATTTCCAAAAGACAGCGTTAAGTGAGAATTATTAGAACTTGTAAACCTTGAAGTTCTCAGAAATAAAGACAAGTGCACAAGTTTCGTCATCGACGAAATAGCAAAAAATGTAATATTACTGTTTATCGCCTGCTACCATATCATTGCGAGCTGAATCCGATAGAACTTATATGGGCACAGGTTAAAGGTGAAGTCGCCAGGAACAATACGACCTATAAATTAGCAGACGTACAAAATCTTTTTCAGAATGCCCTCTCTACTGATTCCACAGAAAATTGACGAAAATGCGTCGAGCATATACAGTAATACCCCGCTTTACGCGAGGGATACGTTCCGAAAAAAATCGCGTTAACTGAAATTCGCGTATATCGAGGTTTATGATTAAACATAGTCAAAATTTAATACAAAAAAATACAAATCATTTTAATCAATCACTTTAATTCTAAGAACACTTTATGCAATACATACTCTTATTTTTTACGGAAAAATACATCTATTGTCTTTTGGGTAACGTTTTGTTTACGTTCTTGTAAAATACGTTCATAACACCCAACACTGTTTTTAATTGTTGGACACACGGTCAAGACACGGTCATCATTATTGTCTATACTCTGCAATATGTCCAAACCTGAATAAATTTTTGAAAGTGCATTTTGTATTTCCCCTGAAGATAAAACTTTCTCTTCTACTTGTTCTTCCTCATCGTAGATAGGATTATTCTGTAACTCGATCAGATCTTCATTGCTAATAGGATCGTCGTGCGTTGCTACAAGTTCTACGAGATCTTCTACCGTGACATCTTCAAGTTCAGACCCCTCAATCATTGCAGCAATGTCTTCAAGCACTTGTCTCTGCATCTGGACAATTCTTCTAGGTGCTTCCACTACATCTGGCCAAAGATTACGCCACACCCCATTCATACAACTCATTTTAACTTCCTTCCAAGCCTCTTCTATGTTGTGAATAGACTTCATAATGTTGTATGACTTCCACCACTCTCGCATAGACTGTCTTCCTTCCCCGTCAGTTTCATGAATTAGTTGGCTAAAAGTGCGGCGATGGTAATAAGCTTTGAAGTTTGCTATTGCTCCCTGGTCCATAGGTTGTAATATTGACGTAGTGTTTGGTGGAAGGAACTTTACGTACACTTTTAAGTCTCTGGGCGTATCAAGTGAGGTTGGATGTCCTGGGGCATTGTCTAAGAGTAATATAACTTTAGGTTCAAGCCCATTTCTGTCACAGTATGATTTGACTGATGGGCAAAAACTATTAGAATACCATTCTTGAAAAATTTCCCGTGTAACCCACGCCTTTCTGTTTGATCGCCACACAACTGGTAGACTTGTCTTGTCTGTGCCTCGCATTGCACGGGGTGTTTCTGAATGGTACACTAGTAAAGGTTTCAGTTTGAAATCACCAGTGGCATTACCACCCAGCAGAAGTGTTAGTCGATCTTTCGCAGCTTTGAAACCACTGGCTTGACGTTCTTCCTTAGAAATGAATGTTCGAGATGGCATTTTTTTTCCAGTAAAGTGCGGTCTCATCAACATTGAAGATGAGACAAGCAGGAATTTTCTCTCGTCTAACGAAGTCTTGAAACTTGTCTGGAAACTCAGCTGCAGCTTGAATGTCCGCGCTGGCCGCCTCGCCTGTTATGTGGATATTGTGAAGATTAGAACGCTGCTTGAACCGATGGAACCAGCCTCTGCTGGCAGCAAAAGTCGGAGTGGCACTCCCTTCTCCTTCTTTTGTTTTCAGCATCTCATACAAAGATTTTGCTTTTGTGCATATGAGATCTTGACTTAGTGGTGTGTTCTTCTTATTCAAATCTTCGATCCAGACTGACAGTAATTTCTCCATTCTTTCTAAGATAGATGATCTCGAACGAGAAAGTTTTGTTGCACTTATAGGTGTTGAACCTTCGCTGGAGATTTTAATTTTTTCCCGATTTTTATAAATCGTTCTCACAGTCGATTCTGAGAGTCCAAAATCTCTCCCAAGAATTGTTGCTTTGCCTCCATTTTCCATTCTTCTTAACACTTTCATCTTCAATTCCAAAGTGACGCTTTTACGCTCTTTTTTCTTTACAGGCGGCATTTTTAACGTAGGGTTAAATTATGTATGTATGTATCTCCAATAAATATTAAAACAAAACTGCCAGCCGACCGAACTAACATTACGGAACAAATGAACACACGAAACGAACGAGGAAATCCCCATAGAACAAAGTCGAAGGACAGGGAATTCCCAATTCTTCAAAGAGAATATTCAGAGAAAGCGGGGATCCCCCCGCGACCATAGAGAAGTTAATGACTACATGAGCGCGAAATTTGAAATTCGCGTTATAGTGAAACCGCGCGTAACGGGGTCGCGCTAAGCGGGGTATTACTGTATTAAGGGTCGAAGATAAAATGTGAACTGTGGACGTGGCAGTGGATGTCATTGTTGAACCTTTAATTATACATGTAAACTTAAATGAGTCGAACAATGCTAGCTTTTTAAACATGTCGGAGATAGAAGATTAGTAATACTTTTTTCATTGTTGTTCGACTTCCTCATTTGTATATTTTTAATTAATAATGTTTCGTTATAAAATCTCATTTTTTCTAATAAATAAATAAATAAATATATAAATATGGTCTTTATTTCCAATTATGAAAGAAAAAAAAATACATCATAAACTAAATAAAAAAATGCTACATTAAATTGGAAAATGCCGAAGGTCAACTGGGAATGTAAGACCACGAAGGTACAAATATTCCCCTGTTCTTTACCTTAAGCATACTAATACTAAAGTTTATAGAATACTATGTTTATCTATTAAACTGTGCTAGTATCTTAATAAAACTGTGTAATGTTGTAAGTGTTAGGAAAAAAGAAACAAAAGACGAAAAAAATAATGGCTTGTGACACAACTAGAGCAAACAAAAAAAAAATCCATGAAATAAATTAAATTGTTAAACAGCCAAGCGAGTCACCCAAACATATCCGAGATAAATAATAGAATTTATACAGAGCACACATGTTTAAATATTATAAAAAAAATTCATGCTATTCGCAAATAATACGTATACGTTCAGGCGCACCACCACATTGCCAGAACTATTTCAGACTATTTAATTCGAAACAACAAAAAAACGGATCGTTTTCCTATTGTATTCAAACATAAGAGATTGCGAATGTACGTACATACTAATTTGAGGGAAGATAGACACGATTGAGCCGATTTTTTTCACGCCAGTAAGAGAATGTCTGTTGGTAGTTATTCATAGGAGTACTAGAAACGTACGATAAATTAAACAAAAACTAGATAATCACATTTTTACTTCAGCTGAAAATAATCTGAACACTGCACTGTAAGGATGGTGAAGTACGAGAGTTACCACAAATCAATAGGTATAATTCAGCTCAGTACCTTTTTGATGCCCAGTCTCCCCTATATTATCGCGTGTGTCTGTCGCAATTGAAAAACACTATGACGTAAACTAAATTAAGTGGTAAAAGAACTGTTATAATTATATCCAAGTAGCAAAACTATTTTGCGCTGCTATCTCGCTGTAGTAATTTTTAGTTCCAAAAAAAAAACGATTATAAAATGACATAGAAAAGGTGATTTCCTAGATTTATAGATTGGTAGCCCTAAGCAACTGTTGCCATCTTTTCCAGGACATTCTGTATTTGATCCAAATAATGAGGTTGCGGTTTTCATCCATCCTGCGGGAAAAAATCGCATTGTTGATTTTCAAAGTTTTGAGATTTTATTAAACTGGAATACCAAAAAAACCTTTGAAAACCAACTGATTGGTGTTAAGGAACCAATACAATTTTTTTGTGTGCAAAAATTGAATATATCAACAAGTTATCTTAATAAAATGACGTGGATAACAACAACGTTATCTAAATATTTTCTCATTTTTTCAATTCCTCCCAATTTGTTCTGCACTTTTTCCAATTTTTCTTCCTATTTTCACCCACTTTAGACCGATGCCAGATGGTATTCCACTAAACTTGTTGAACTTCTGCATTACAGGTAAAATGTAGGTAAAACTCTGGGGCCCTTGCTACTGCTTGATGCTAATTTGCATAATTCTATGTGATTTATTGCTATAACATTCGAATAAATAGAGTACAATAATCCGTCATTCCGAATATGATCAAATGCCTTGGATATATCAAATGCAACCGCTGCCATATTGATGGCCACCAATAATATTAAATCCTTCTAGATATGTTCTAAAAGGCTGATTGATAGGCTTTTTCGTAACTTTCCATATTATTGAAAGCAGTGCGCTAGCCGGAAGTTCTTTGGCAAGGTCTTCTTGCCTTTTTTGGGTATCGGCTGAAGTGTAGCGTATTTCCAGCAGAAAGGCAACATTTTATTTCTGCAGGATAGGGTGAAAAGTCTATAGAAAACTGGTGTTAGTTCGCTCGCGCATTTTTTTTGTACTATGGCAGGTATTCCATCAGCGCCAGGAGCTTTTATGGTGTCTAGCTTCATTAAAATGCGTTTTATGATACGCTGTCTGAAGTCAGTATCGAGTTCACAAACAAGCACAATCGCCTACCCCGCCGACAACCAACCAACCAACACCTCAATCAGACCCTGCTTAGTAATTTTTGCCAAATTTTATTCATATTTTCTTTTTTGAATAATTCTTTAATTAAGCTTAATATTTAAATCCATTTTATTAAAATTGTGATTAGAAATGTAAATGTCCTTGTACCAGCATTTAAAAAATTTGCAACGAACTATAAAAAAAATGAAGTTTATTACCATTGGTAAATAGTATTAATGTATGGTATTGGCCTTAAACTTGCATTTTATTGAGCCCATAAAATTATTACATAACAATCATAATCACTATTTCAACATGAGAATATTACAGATGATAAGCTATAAAAATAAAAACAAATTATCAAAAAGTAAGTGTCCTCGTTGACACAACAAAACCATGTGAATTTAATCACATGTGACTGATACCTATCAGATTTATTTATTTAAAGATTATAAAGTATTTTCATTGCAAACATGATTCACTTGTGTGTTCACGAGGCTAATTACAACGGCTATAATAGTTGCTGGTGTTCAGGCCCGCCGCTAGCCACCTGAGCTCCCGCGTGCAAAACATACTATGTGGAAAACATTCGAGGAGGCCTATATTCAGGAGTGGATAACCAGATTTCATAATTCTTGTACGAAATCGTACTTCATCTATTGTCTGTACATAACCGTACCATCTTAGATGCTTTCTTTCGATAAACGTCATCAGAGAACTATTCACTCTCATTCGTTGTTCTACATCTACTACCAATGACTTGAGTCGACAGAAATGACCATTTTTGTCGACTCAAGTTTCCTTCGATTGGTAACATTAATCCTCCATGTCTGCACTTTAAATCGTTAGTAACCTGTTCATAAGTATTTTATTTTCGTTCTTTTCTCACCTTGTGACTCCGAAGTATTCCATTTAGATAGTTAATTGCTTTTCTTGCGTGTATTATTATTTTGTTAATCTCTCTGTCATTTTTTTTTATTATTTCTTTTATTGGCAGATCACACACGCTGCATGAAAATCCCTGAAGCGATTCACGAATCTGTCTTTTTGTCAGAAGCGACCTGCCAACGAGAAGAGGCTCTGGAGCCCCCTAACTTTGATGTTATGTGGTTAAAAATAACGACTCAACAAACCATAAGGTTCATCTGCATCCTCTATCGATTAACAAGTGATACTAACTTTAGAACACTTTTCGCTTCTCTTGCAGACACCATCGATCATTTACAAATTAACTATCCAAATGCCGAAATTGCCATCCTGGGCTACTTTAATGTCCACAACATCAACTGGCTTAATTTAAATATTCAAATACTACCGACGAACAAGGTCATGAAGCTGAATCATTCTCAATCAGTTGTGGCTTAACTCAGCTTATTGACGAACCAACACGGATCCCTGATCGAGACGGGGAGTTCGCCAGCTTTCTTGATCTGTTTTTAACCAGCAATCTGGAGATTTACATGGTCACCACCGTAAATCCGCCGTTAAACTGCTTTCAACATCGAGTATCCTACCAATCAGTGACAGCGAGGCGCCAAAACAGCGCAAGATTTGGCTCTACAAATTTGCTAAATGGGAAGATCTCATGGAATATTTTCGAACTTTCCTTTGGTTAGACGTTTGTTTTCGATCCGACGACCCATCTGACTGCGCCTGGGAGGTTTCCGATGGTATTTTGGCTGGTATGAAAGCTTACATCCCTTTTTCGAAGAAATGTCCTTTCAACGGCAAGCCTTGGTTTGACCGAAAATGCAAAAAAGCTGTTACTTCTAATCATCTTGCTTACCGACAATGAAAATCCTAACACCATAAATCATAACACCTTTGTTCGTGCCCGGAACAGAGGCAAAGAAAGTATCGACGAAACCAAGGAGGCACACAGTCAACGAATTAGAAACAAACTTCTCGCTTGTCTCAACAATTCCAGATCCTTTTGGTCAGTCGCTAAGGCAGTTAGTCAAAATTTCACCATATCCACCATACCACCACTCACACGGCCAGATAATTCTATTGCAACAACACCTGTTGAGAAAGCGAACTTGTTGACTTTGCTTTACATTCTACTGTCGATTTTCAAGGAAAAACACCTCCTACTATTCCCATAGTGCAGTCAAGGATGCCCGATATTATCTTCAGACAGCGTATCAAAAAACGTATTTTAATGAAGCTAGACACCGAAAAAGCTTCTGGCGCTGACGGAATACCTGCCGTAGTTCTCAAAAACTGTGCAAGGGAACTAACATCAGTTTTCTGTAGACTTTTCGACCTATTAGGGAATATTTCCTTCCTGTTGGAAATGTGCCACATAACTACCGACCAGTCACACTGCTTTCAATAATATCGAAAGTCATGGAACAGGCTATCAATCAGTATCTTCTAAAATATCTTGAATGATTCAACATTATTAGCGATCAATGTGGCTTTCGTAAACATAGATCAACAGGAGAACTTCTGACTTATGTAACACATGTTTGGAACAACGCAATTGAATACTTTGGAGAATCTCGAGCGATTGCTCGTGACATACCCAAGGCATTTGACCGTGTTTGGCACGATGGACTGTTGACTAAGTTACGCTCCTCTGATATGTCTGAAAAGTTCTGTTTGTGGCTCTCATGTTTCCTCAGAGAGCGTTCTTTACTAGTGGCAGTAGACAGATCTCTTTCTCATTTACATTAACGATCTGCTGTAAAAGACCGGGAATCCAGTCTACAGCTTTGCAGATGACAGTACGCTTATCTCTTCATTCACTTTAAACGCTCGGACATCAGCTATTTAGACGAATATCCACACACAGCAGGAAGTCATTCAACTTAACAAAGACCTGGAAGAAATTCTATCTTGGTGTGAGAGTAACCAAGTGGAATTTAACGTTGCTAAACCCCAGGCGGCAGTTTTTTTTTCTAAAAAAGTTAACATTGCTGAATCCGACGTAGTTATGTCGGGGCATTCCATTGTTCTAACATCGTCACTTAATTTGTTGGACGTTAATTTGGGAGCAAATATGTCCTAGCATGAACATGTTGCAGGCATAGCAAGGAGAGCTTCTCAAAAGTTGGAAATATTATTTCGAGCCAGAAAGCTTTACACTCCACAACAACTGTTAATTTTTTACAAAGTTCAAATTCGACCAACTATGGAATACTGCTCCCATGTTTGGGGCTCCGCTTCCAAACATACACTGCATTTGTTGAATTCTATTCGGTTGGCGACTTGAGCCTATTCTACAAGTATTCTCATGGAAAGTGTTCGAGGGATGTAGCCCGCTTAATTCCTCTCAGTGCGGTGCATGTTAGAAATACACGTTGCGCTAATACTTCACATCCGTATGAGGTACAGCTTGTTACACCTTGTACGACGTTCTGTCTTTTATATGAAGAATATCATCCCTTTGGAATAATTTGCCCAGGACTGTGTTTCCCATCGAGTACAATTTACAGCGATTCAAGAACAACGTGAATTGCTTTTTCCGCACACATGTCGCTCCTGTAGCGCTTTAGGGACTTGTGATTCTAATCACTTATTCTTCTGTTATTCTACTCTATTTCTGATAAGTGTTATCCTGTCGGTAACCAAGATCGATTCTAGTTCATATTATTTTACGGTAAAAGTCACTTGCAAGATCTGACTCATTTGAATTATTTTAGAACGAGACTATTTACGTATATAAACTCATTTTACACCCATCTCGCATAAGAAGCAGCTGGGGTTATCGGTGCAATTTTTTTCCACTACCGGTTCGAATAAAAGGCCAAAATACTGTCCACAGAAGACCACTGTTATTAATTACAGAAATACGTTGCGTGAGTCAGAGGCGCGCTACGATCGGGAATTTTACATGCCAAAAGTTAGTACCAGTTCAGGTGTGTTATTTCAACCTTAGTAAAAACGGGGCCGACGTACACAATTGAACACACGTTGAAGTAAGGATCGTATGAAAGTCGTGTTGCAATTTTAGTGTTGTTCCAAGTGAGAAAAAGTGCACGGAAATTCTTTTGTCGTTAAAATTGTTGCCAATTACCTAAACATTCGCATGATGTCCCATTGCATGTATAAAGAAATTTAGTATCATCTTAATAGACCGCGACAACGCTGTTCTTGCTTTTCCCCGATCAAAAGAAGCTATCAAAGCCGTATGTGTGTTTTTGTATCGACAGAAATTCTGTTAGAAAGAAAACTGATGACGCGTCAAATGCACATCCCTCACAATGCCTCAATTTATTAAAAGAGATTTCGCAATAAGAGTTGACAGTAAAGTTACTAGCCAAACAGAAAAATTTAAGAAAAGTCTGGTGAGTAAGCCGCATGGAGTAGAACTTCTCAGTTGAGTGCTTCCAACATGTCACGAACTGGTTTTGCCGTATGTGATGGAGCATTGTCATGGAGAAAAATGACTTTGTGTTGCCTCTTTCGGTATTCTGGCGTTTTTTTTTAAGCAGCGAACGGTTCAAATCGGTCAATTGTTGTTGGTAACCCTTAGTATTAACCGTTTCCCCAGGTTTTAACAGCTCATAATAAACCACGCCCCTCTGGTCCCATCAAACACAGAGCATCGTTTTTCTGCCAAAGCGATTCGGTCTTGCGGTCGATGTGGATGGTGCTCCTGGGTCTACCCATATTTTTTTTTGCGCTTGGGAATCCACTTTTCATCCCCTGTAACTATACGATGCAAAAACGACTTCCTTTTGTACCGAGCGAGCAAAATGTCACACGTGATTTTGCGCTTTTCCATTGGCCTGTCGTTCAACTCATGTGGTACCCATCTACCGGCTTCTGAATCTTTCCCATCTCTCGTAGCCGATTGGAAACAGCTTGTTGACTAACGCCCAATTGTTCGACGAATTGTTTTTGTGTTTTGCGAATCATCTTCGTCTAACAATGCTCCGCATCTTCGTATTTTTCTGGCGGTTTTCGACGTTCCTTGTTTGCAACATCGAAGTCACCACTTTTGAAACGCCGAAACCATCGTCCACACGTATCTTACGATGGAGCATGTTCACCATAAGCTTCTCGAAGTAATCGGTATGATTCAACAGCAGTTTTCTTTAAATGAAATAAAAAAATTAATGCTGTCCGCAAATGCTCTTTGTTCGGTATAAATTTCGACAATTGAACACAACAGCACAACACTATGCACACACTTTTCCAATTTATCACTCGTGCGCGTCTGACACTTGTTGATGACACAATAAAATAGCGCAGTGTCAAATCTTTATAGCACAAACTGCATTGGTGCGCCGCGCCATCTGAGGTCTGAAATCCGCATTTCATACTTGTACACCTGGTACACTCTTCTTACCAGTCTTTCCTGTCTCATTCTTTGTACCATATATGTCCAAACCACCTCAACTGACTTTCTTCTATTTTCTCCTGTATCGGCTTCATTTCCAGTGTTTTCCGTATATTAACGTTTCTTATCTTATCCAGTTTTGTCATTCCTTCAATCTTAGTGAGGAATCTCATTTCGGTGCTTTGTATCTTACTTCTGTGACTTTGTGTTGTCCACACTTCAGATCCGTACGTAATTATTGGTGTCGCCACCCTTTTGAAAATTTCTAGTTTTGTTGATTTTTGGTATTTCTTTTTTGCCTAGGAATGTGTTCTTAATACTATTAAAGAGTTTCCCCGCTGCCTCTGTCCTCGCCCTAATCTCCCCATCCAATCCTCCATCCCTCGTCACCATTGCACCCAAATATTTGAAACTCTCCACCTGCTGTATCTTTTCTTCTCTTAGGTATATTTCATGCGTTTTGTTCTCCTGACTTATGATCATTGTTTTCGTTTTTTTCACATTTATACTCATATTCATGCTTTCCAAGCTTTCGTTCAAGTTTTTTCCCTTTTTTTGCGATCAGTACCATATCGTCAGCGCATGTTATCTCCGTTATTCCAACTCTCTCCATATTCCGGAACCTTACCCAGTATTTCTTTGTTTGCCTTTTTGCAGCTTTTATGGCCTCGTCCATCACTACTGAGAACAGCAGTGGACTCAGTATACACCCCTGTCTGACGCCTTTAGATGTTTCGAAACTCTCTGACTTTTCATGTCTTACTCTAACATAATTTGTTGTTTGTCTATATAGACATTTTATTCCATTTATTGTTTTTTTCATCAATTCCTCTATTCTCCAGGGTCCTCCAGATGTCTTCTCTGTCTGTTCTATCAAAAGCCTTTTTAGATCTATGAAACATAGATGTACTTCTCCTGCTTCTCTTAGGACTTTTTCGCTCACTTGCCTGACTATGAAGTTGGCATCTGTCACCTCTCTGTTTGGTCTGAAACCAAATTGTGTATCTTCTAGTGTTCCCTCGAGTCCTTCTCTCAGTCTTTTCTTCATCACTCGTGCGTATAGTTTTCCTACTGCGCTGAGTAATGTGATTCCTCGGAAGTTATTACAGTCTCTTGTGTCTCCCTTTTTGTGTGTGGGTACTATGATTCCCATTTACCATTCTTTTGGCGCGGTTCCTTCCATGTATATTTTGTTCATCAATATTTGCAAAATTCTTACTATTCTTCGTTTCCGGCTTTTATCATTTCCACCGTTATGTTGTCCTGTCCTGGCACTTTGCCTGCTTTCATTTTGCTTCTTGTCGCTTTGATTTCTTCTTTGGTTATCTTTTCTTTATGTTCATCTCTCTCCCTCCCTCTTGTCTGCTTCAAGGTGTTTGCTCTGTTTATTTGTTGTGTAATATCTCTCCCTTCTAAAAGGTTCTTGAAGTACTGCCTCCGTCTTTCCATGATTTCTTGTTTTTCTGTTAATATTGTCCCTTGTTCATCTTTTATATTTCTTCGTATGGTTTCTTTGTTTTTTCTTTGATTACTCATCACTCCATAGAACAGTTTTTGATTTTCGTTGTACGCCTTTCTCATTTTTTCTCCAAACTCTATCCACATTGCTCTCTTTCCATCTTTTACCAGGTCTTTAACCACCTTCCTTTCTCTTTTATATTCTTCGTAATGCTGTTGCGTCTTCTCGCTTAGGTAGTTCTTCTATTTTCTCCTTGTTACTTTAATTGCGTTCTTTATTTTTTTTCATTCCACCACTGTGTCTTTTTACATTCTTTGTTTACAATCTTTGCGGTCCCACACACCCCTTCGGCTGCTTTTAGTATTACTTCCTTTATCTTCGTCCACATATCTTCTATTGTTCCCCGCCCCCGTTATGCCTTGCATGTCTTGTTGTATCTGCCGTCGGTATTTGTCTCTAAGTTCCTGTCTTTCTAGTTTATAGCATCTTATCTTTCTATTTTCCACTTTTCTTCCCTTCTCTTCCTTCAATTCCACTGTCTCTTTTTGCCACTTCATAAGCACTAAATAGTGGTCACTACCAACTTCTGCTCCTCTCCTGACTTTTATGTCCCTCACCTTCTTCCATATATCTTTGGTTACCAAGAAGTAATCTATTATTGACTTTTTCTTTTTCTGCTCAAGATTTCTCTTGTACATTTGTGTATGTCCTTATGTTTAAGGTGACTATTTGTTATGATCAGCTCGTTTTCTGTGCAGAAGTTTATTATTTTTTCCCCATTTGTGTTTTTAGCATTTTCCCCTTCCTTTTCTAGGCACCACTCGATATCTCAATTTACGTTTCCTACTTTTCCGTTTAGGTCTCCTAGGATAATTATGCTACGATAGCTTACATTCGAAGCCACTTGAATGGCTCTCTCTATGAGATATTCTCAAAAAAGGATTTATCTTAACACACCAAAAGTTACTCAAAAAGTATTGTCTGTGCATATGCCAAAATTCAGTTTTAAACGGTGCCTTCCTTCATCGATGATGTGTAAAAGTTTCAAATAGTGGGAATAATTCATAGTCTGGGGGTGTAATAGTTTAAGGTTTCCATTGATGAATTTTCGTGTATACTTTATTATTGTTTTTTCCGTTTCTTCTCACTTAGTACTTACGTTACTATATTTCTATTATCTCTGAAATTAGCGGAGATAGGACACATTGAAGTGCATTTTGTCTGATTCACTTGGATTTTCCATGATTATTGCTTCAGACCCTTCACTAAGTAATCGACGTATTTTCACATCAGTTTATTAAAAATTAATCGTTATTGGCGTAATATAATAATGATGCCGATTACAATATATGATAATAAAGTTCAAACCTTTAAGATTCGATTTTTTTCCCGTTGAAGATATTAAATAATCTACCTTTGTAGATAAGAAAAGTAATTATTGGTATTGCTAGCACGTATACACCTATAGATTTGACAATTTTCTTTTGCTATAAATATTTATTAACGCGCGATTTAAAAGAGTGTACATGGCAAAAAGAAGTAATTAATTTTTGTTCCTCCGCTACAAAACAAATTAAGATGAAGATGAAAAAGAGACCCCCATCATTAATAATACGCAAAGGTAAGAGTATAAAATTTTATATACAACTGACATATAAACTCCTGCCTATTTTTTTATCCTTCAACTTCCCACCTGAGTAGGGATTTTACCCTTTGTTGTAAACCAACTGTTTTTATTATTATATTGTTTTGCCCTTTAACTACGCCTATGAGTTTAATACAAGTCATAGTTTAACAATAATCAATTCTCAATAAAAGATATACCATGTACCCTTACTAATACCTCAATTAATTATTTTGTTTGTAAACTGCTTGATGGCGTCAAGAAGTCGCCAAACTTATTTATCATTACCATGATAGGTAAATATTTGTTAGTTAAACTTAAGAGTACGCCTATGGTAAATTTTACAGAGTAAAAGTGTAAAATAACAAGCGGTCAGCTAGAGTGGACATTATTATTATATGATTACACAGACCAACAAAAAAAATATTTGTAAAAACTTTTTAAACCAATACATCTAAGTGTTCTGTATTTTTGGGTGCTGAAACCGTATCTGGTATTAGTTTTTTTGTATCACTCACAGTTCTCTCACAATATGACATCGATTAAATTTTAAAATACGGAAGATTTGATTCATAAAAAAAAAATAAACTGTTGATCTCTTGTTCTATAAGGGTGAATAGATGTTCCAGATTCGAATAAATGTTTTTCTTTCAGCCTAGAACCAAGCAATTCTGCTTTTTCCTTAGTCAAACCCAAATCTCTCACTAAATCATTTAACTCTTGTATAAACAACTGTGGTTTTAAATTTTCTAGAGAACATTGAAACTCATCATCATCCGGTCGACTTTCATTAAATTTGGGACTGGAGTGTAAAACGTCATCAATAGACTGAGGTGGCTCAGGGACAGGAAGTTCCGGTCCATGTCCTACCGGCCGATTAGCTGAAGTAAAGTTAGGATAGACAATTACTTTCTTATTTTTCGAGTTATATCCAGAAACATCAACGTTGCAAAAATAACAATCATTTGAATGATTTTCTTGCTCTCTCCATACCATGAGCACTGCAAATCTAAAAGCTTTCTTTTCTTTCTTATGCCATTTCGTAAGATCCTCGACACAAACATAACGTACTTTTTTCTTGATTACCGATTTTACACCAAAATATGCAAAGTATACTTTTTTTACAAAGTAATGTTTCTTTGATGTTTTTTAACTACAAACTCACCGCATATACGAGGCATGTTTTTTAAGTAAGTACCGTTTTGGAATTAAAAAAAGACGTGCAAAGATATCGCTATAATTTTATTTTTACATGAAAGCCTGTACCTTAATCTACTTTTCTACATAATTTCCGTGAATATTGAGGCACTTGTCATAACGTGGCACCAGTTTTTTGAATACCCTCCTCATAAAATTCTGCCGCCTGACTTGTTAACCACTGTATCACAAATGTTTTGACTTCGTTATCGTCTTGAAGACGCTGACCACCCAGGTGCTTCTTCAAGTGCAGGAACAAATGGTAGTCGCTGGGCGCCAGATCAGGGCTGTATGGAGGATGATCTAGAGTTTCCCATTTAAAAGATTTGATGAGATCTTTGGTCCGTTTAGCCACATGTGCACGGGCATTGTCATGCAGCAAAACGATACCCTTACTCAACTTGCCACGTCTTTTGTTCTGGATTGCACGACGCAGATTGTTCAATGTCTCACAATAAGACGCTGCATTGATTGTCTCATTACGAGGCAGAAACTCCACTAGCAATACTCCTTTTCTGTCCCAAAAAACTGTGCACATGATTTTGCGGGCAGAAATTGTTTGCTTAAACTTCACTTTTTTGGGTGATGATGAATGTCGCCATTCCATGGATTGTTGTTTCGATTCTGGTGTGACGTAGGCCACCCATGTTTCGTCACCAGTAACAATTTGGTCTAAAAAATGTTCACCTTCATTGTGGTACCGCTTAAGGAAAGTCAATGCACTGCCTAAACGTTGGGTTTTGTGCAAATCCGTCAACATTTTTGGAACCCAACGTGAACACAATTTCCGGTAATTCAAGTTCTCGGTCACAATGCGATACAAAACACTACGAGAATATTGAGGAAAGCAGTCGCACAATGATGAAATTGTAAAGCGTCTGTTTTCTCTCACCTTTTCGTCCACTTTCTGCACCAAATCTTCATTAACGACCGAAGGACGCCCACTCCGTTCTTCATCATGCACATTTGTGCGGCCATCTTTAAATGCTCTCACCCATTTCCTTACCATTCCATCACTCATAATGTTTTGTCCGTAAATTTCACAGATCTCACGATGAATATCGATCGGTTTTACGCCTTTAGCACTAAGAAATCGTATAACAGCCCGTACTTCACAATCGGCGGGACTCACGATTGTCGGAGGCATCTTAAACACTCAGTAAACAACGTATACAATGAAGAATCAGACTGTAATGGCGTCAGTGCGTAGACAAGAGATGTAGGTTACCAGCGCGCATGCGCGGAACGCCGACCGTATCGCTGCGGCGGCGGAATCGCAAAACGGTACTTACTTAAAAAACATGCCTCGTATAACAAAAAGTGTTGGGAGAGTTTTTACAACCACGATTAGCCATACTTTGAGTGTGAATTAAAGCACATGGGTTAAACACTGCAATGCGAGATTATATTAACTGGAAGAAAACAAACAGCTATGACATTTATCGGAACTGCCAACCTAATAACATTTGATTTTACTGCCAACCTTATAAAATTCTGATTTTATTGCCAACCTAATAACATTCGAATGGTAAAAAATAAACTTTTCACATTTTGAATATTACAATGTGAAAAATATTATTATTTTCGGACTCAGCACATCAAAAAACATAGGAATCAGGTAAAATTATTAAAAAAGTTTTTTCATTGTTGGCCTGTGTTATTATTATCATTAGTATTACATTATTACAGAAACATTCTTATTTATTAATTAATTAACAAAGTACCAAGTATATTATTACTACAAGCAACGATTTTTATATTTATATTAAAATAATAAATACCATAAAATTTCCTTAATAAAAAGTTAGAAGTTTTTATCAAGTATTATTTTTGATCGACTTACAAAATAAAGCAACGGTCGGTTATAACACCTTTCTCATATTCACATTTATAGGATATCGGCAAGGATGTCATAATATCCGTCAATGTTGTCCAAGTGCCGAAACATACATTTCTATATTTCACAGCAAGTTTTAGACAACGCGATAGTGCTGCCACGGACGTTATTGCATTCTGTAAACAACTACTACCTATGTACGTGGCCAGGCCAAATATATTTATATGTTATTAAATAAATTAATAAATAAGTAACCCTCCTGCCGGGATTGAACCCGAGACCTTCTGCACCGCAAGCAATTAAATTCAAAATCCTTTATTCAATTCTAAATAATTTACAAGGTACAAGAAATCTACATGGTTCTTCCGATTTATAATTACAATATAGTGATTAGGACTATATTCATTTATAATAAAATAGTCTTTCGACTGGCTGTTAGTCTACCTTTTGCTAGTGTTTGTATCGTCTTTAAGCATCGACATATAGTTGCTTTCGACGGAGTAGGCTCAATTTTTTCCCATCCAAAAGCGATGTTTAATGAACATACGAAATTCTTTTTGTTCCAACATTTTGCAAAAATTAAACGTTGCGTCACTCAAACGGCTGTAAGTCGCAGTATAGTAGACAAAATGTAATAACAAGTTTCTGCGAATCTTCTGAGAGTTGACACTAACTGAAAATCATATGGTTTTTTGTTTGTCTCTCGGAAAGTCTTGGGACCTGTTTTCAAAAAAGGTGACAATTGTTGTGGAACCAACTATAGACCAATCAGCATTATTAATAATTTTTCTTCGAAATTATATTAGATGATTATCTATATAACTCAATTAGTACAAAGATTTTAATGCAGCAACACAGTTTCATGAGGAGCCGTTCCACGGTTTCAAATTTATTTTATTTTACGCAGAATCTTGCGGAATCGCTTGATGCGTGTGAACAAACTGTTGTAATTTACACCGATTGCTCTAAAGCCTTCGATCGGCTGGACCATGGGATTCTATTAGACAAACTGTTCGCAACTGGTTTTTTAGGTCAGTTATTGTCTTTTTTCGAATTAGATTTAGTAAACTGCAAGCAGTTTATATCGTGTTATGGTCAGAACTCTCTTAATTTGTTGCCACATATCTTGCAGTTACGGTGAGGGTTGAATATCTACTTTATGGGAATGATAACGATAAATTTATATTTGCAGAATCAAAGACTTGAACGATTGCGTAAGGCTACAGAATCGCTTTAATCGAATGAATGATTGGTGTAACGACAACAGACTACTTTTAAATACGCAGCGTTTTCACCTTTACCAAAAAATTTCATTATAATATAATTATAGTATGAATGGCCAGGTTCTCAAGTGATCTCAGTCGGTGTGTGACTTGGGTGCTGTACTAGGCCCTACATTATCTTTCCGAGACCATATTGCAAAGGCTACCGCTGACCGTTTTAAACTATTGGGTTTTATCATACTAGCCCAAGAGGGCGACCCGCAATTTTGACCTGTCTACTAACCATCTGTCTAGTTATTCATTCTATCGGCCGAGTCGAATAAAAGCCTTTAACGTTGATTTTGCGACCCCCCCCCGTGCCCTGGAATGTCCAAAATGCTACATCCAAAAATGGACTGTCGTCACCACTTGAATCAATTACCATAACGTTGGTTGACACTGAAAAAGTCGAGCGCCCCAAAAGGCAGACGCCGCCCAAACCGGGCTCAGCTTTAGGACCCAGGAAACGTCGATCCAAAAAAATGGACATATACCATACCATATAAAAAAAACTCGAAAAACGACCGTTTTTTGGCTAGAAAACGCGTGTCCAGCTTCGTCCGCCAGCATTGGGGGCGTCTGCCTTTTGCAGGTTCCCTTATCAAGAACAAACTAAATTTATTGATTTCATATGGTTAAATCACAGTCCATTTTTGGATCGACCTTTTTTGGGCTCTAAAGTTAGGTCCGGTCTCGGCGGCGTTTGCCTGCGTTCTAGGGCACGGAGGCCGCAAAATCAACATTAAAGGCCTTTCTTCGACATTCAATCTGATATGTTATATTTTTATATATATCTGAACCAGTCGCGTAAATTGTTCATCCAAGAGTGACGTCGTCTACCTAGACCTCTCTTCGCCTCAAGTTTGCCCTGGAGTTTGAGCTGCAACAATCGATATTTTTCATGCCTCATGATATGACCCAGGTAGTATGAGCTTTTGCAAAGTACTGACCATTCCCGGTTCTTTGCGCATTTTTCTACGAGGACATTTCATTTGTTATATGGGAATTTTCAGTATTCGACGATACAGCCACATTTCAAAAGGGTAATTCTTTTTAGTATAGTTTCATTGCCTGTCCACACCCCCTACAGTAAAAGAGAGAACACGTAACACTAAACACTCGAATTTTTAGTGGTAGACTACAATTTTTGATAATGAAAAATTCTCTCGTCTGAAGAAATGCTACTCTGACCTTTTCAATTCGGCATTTAATTTCCGCCTCGTAATGTATCGTAAATGATCGTACCCAAATAATTAAACGTCGGTAACCTCTCAACTCTCCTGCCTTCCACTGTCAGAGGTCTTGATTCGGTGTGTGGTTTCTTGGGCACCATTCACTTTTGTTTCACTCTGTCCAGTTAATGCCTGGTGAATTATTTGTCCAGAGTATATATTAAATAAGGTTGGAGAGAGAACGCATCTCTGACGTACTCACCGATAAATCTCGATCTCATTGGATGTACTACTGTACTTTTATCACAGCCCTTTATATATATATATATATATATATATATATATATATATATATATATATATATATATATATATATATATATATATATACATACATATTTTGAATAATTTATAAATCTATAAAATATATACACATATTTTGAATAATCTGCGAATATCTGCTCTCAATTCTACAATTACTTCAACTATTCCATATTGTCCAAATTTCAATATAGTCAAACGCTTTCACATAATCTACATACGCCACACAAATCTTGAAGTTATATTCGTTTGACTTTTCTGTTAGACTTCTTAAGACTTGAAGGTGGTCCAATGGACTAAAGCCTTGTCGAAATTTGACTTGTTCTTTGGGTTAGTAAGCATCCAATTTATTTATGAGTCACGCAGTTATTATTTAGGGATTTCAACGGGTACTAAAAAAATTGGCTAAAAAAATATTTAATTAAAAAGGTAAAAATAGAAAGTAGCTACAATTAATACAGTATTAGAAATGTATCATATTAGGAACGACAAAATAAATAAAGCCTAATATTTATGTACATCTAGTTGAACGTCACTATCATAATCATATATAAATTTATTATGAGGGTTTCAATATCGTTCTATACAGAAATATCGGAATTTTCAATTTTAATGACATGATTACCAGAATTTTTCCAATTTTCCACAGGGATCTCGTTACAAGTGGACTTAAAGTTGTTGTATTTTCAGCTCTTATTCTCGACTTAATCAGGTGTCATATATGTTCTACACCAGGGGTGCTCAAACGGTCGATCGCGATCGACAAGTCGATCGCGGATGCTTTTTGCGTCGATCTCGAGAAAAAAAAATTCCGATATAGAACTATTCACAGATTTTGTTTTAGGTAACTAAAACAAAATGTAATGAATAAACTACTAAAATTTATTCGATCCACAATTAGGCCAGAATAACCCCATCATCACTTTCTTTTATCGTAATAACCCCCTTCTAGCGGCAAAAGGCGGCTTTATCAAAGGAACGCGCGGTACTTGTCAAAGAAAATCCGCGTTTTTCATTCCCGCTGATTTTTCTAGAAACTTCGTTCGCGCCGATATAAATGTTGCGCCTGCAGAAATAGGAGTCAGTCTGAGTTGTAACTTGAAGGCGATACATCGATACAAAGTTTATTAATAAATAGTCTAAAATGATTGCGGCGAAGAAAAGTAAAACTTATCATTTTAATAAGGATTAGGAGGGAGAATTTTTCTTTTGTATGGTAAAGGATAAGTGCATTTGTCTCATTTGCCGTGCGTCAGTTGCAATACCTAAGCGTGGGAACTTAGAGAGGCATCATAAAACGGTTCATAAAAACTATGAAAAGGATTTTCCGTCACAGAGTGAATTAAGAAAACGAAAAGTACGTGATTTGATAACTTGTTTGAAAAAAGAACAAACCATGTTCACAAGACCAGCCAAACAATCAAAAGCTGCAACGATCGCGTCATTTAAAATATCTCATATATTGGCGAAACACAAGAAACCATTTGATGATGGATTGGTTGTGAAGGAAGCATTTATTGAAGCGGGTGAGACTTTATTTGGAGATTTTAAAAATAAAACAGAGATTATGTCTGCTATTAGAGAACTTCGGTTATCTCGTCCGACTGTCACAAGGCGTGTTGAAGTCATGAGTCAGGACATGGCAGGTAAACTAAAACATGATATCATGGAATGTACATAATTTTCTTTACAGTTCGACGAATTCACCGATATGACAGACACTGCCCAGCTGTGTATTTTTATTCGAATGGTATTCAATGACATGTCGGCTAAGGAAGAGTTTTTGACAATGATTCCTCTGAAAGGAAAGACCCTTGGCGAAGATATATATGACGTTTTCTTCAATTTTGTAACAAACTACAAGCTACCAATATATAAACTAGTGTGCATTACAACCGATGGAGCACCAGCAATGACTGGAAACAAAAACGGTTTTATGGCATTGTGTCGAGCTAATGATGATTTCCCTTAATTTTTCTCCTTCTATTGCATTATACATCAACAAGTTTTGTGTTCAAAAGTTCTAAACATGGAGGAGATTATGGGCACTGCAATAAAAATTGTGAATTCTATCCGTGCACGTAGCTTGCAACGACGGCTTTTTAAATAGCAGTTGGAAGATAGTGAGTCAGCTGAACACACTGATTTAGTTCTTCACACGGACGTCAGGTGGTTGAGTCGCGGAAAATTCCTAGAAAAGTTTCAAGAATTATTGCCCGAAATAACAGCTTTTCTGGACAAAAGAGGTGATGATACTCAGATGCTGAAAAACGGAAAATGGCTGACTGATTTGGCATTTTTGACAGACATCACAATGCATTTAAACGCCATTAATTTGGAGCTTCAAGGTAAAGGAAAAACTATTATTGAGATGATTAGCGCAATAAACGCATTCAAAAATTAAATTGCAACTTATGCTAGATCAACTGAAAAGAAAGGATCTGAAAAATTTTCCGTCTTTGAAAGCAAGGATTCCTCAGTTGAATTATGATATTTATAAGGCAGAATTATCAAATATTTTGGGCCAATTCGAAATCCGTTTTTATGATTTCAGTAAATTGGCAAATATCGCATCATTTATGAGTTATCCTTTTTCGTGTAAAAACATTGAGGAATTAGCTACTGAAATAGCAAGTCAGTTTAACATGGACTCATGTTCTGTTGAAAATGAGTTAGTGCAGATTATATCAGATATACATCCCAAAGCCACAGCATCTGATACAAAATTCTGGTGTTTTATATCTGAAGATAAATATCCTAATCTAAGGCAAATCGCCCTTCAACTGACGGCGATGTTTGGGTCAACTTACTTGTGCGAGTTTGCATTTTCTGAAATAAAGATAATTAAGTCAAAATATCGCAATCGACTAACTGACGAACATATGTCATCATGCTTGCGATTAGCACTCGGTAATTACGTACCATCTTATGAAAAGTATGCTGAGGACATGCTTCGACATCCAAAGTCACTCTTTAGTTAAGTTTAGACACTAGAACTCGTTTGTTTTGTAAGAACCAATAAACTCGCAATTTTGAATAATTATGAGTTTTTTCATTGACATTTTAGAGCAGACCTACACTTACCTTGACTAAAAAAATGCATATTGTGCGGAAAACTAATATCTATGCCACGATAGACCCTACCTAGACGACAATCCTGCATCACACTTACTTGCAGCCTCTCAGAGTCGATCGATCATAGTCTAACAATATTGAGGTAGATCGCCAGCAGTTCAAGTTTGAGCACCCCTGTTCTACACGATTAAAAATGTAGTAATATGGCGTCAGTCTTATAACAGTAGAACCCATTTCTTCCACCATCTTATCGCAAACATATTCTTTATTGATATTAAATTCTTTGAGTATTTGCACCAAGTCTCTTCGAAATATATGTCATTTACTACCATACAATTTTTGTATTTAATTCTCCCGAGTGACACGAGAATGTATGACCTCTTTCGGAACTTTTATGAAACCGAGCTGAGTTTCTCCGGATTAAAAACGGGCAAGCCGCCCGCATACGGGTCTGCTATTGATAGGTAGTAAAGAGAAGAATAATTAAGAGTCCAACGGTATATGTTTGAACAAACTTTACAGATTTACTATAATACAAATAAATGTCACTGCCGTCCAGCTCCCATCGTTTTAATATTTCCAATAGTTTGACGTGTCTGATTTTATTAAAAGGCTTTTCGCAACCGGTAAAACAGACCAATACATCTTTATGATTATCAAGGCATTATTGCAGTAGTGCAATGGTAATAAATAAGTTTGTCCGATAGAATGAACAACTAAGCAGACGGTTAATCGACAGGTCAAAATTTCGGGTTTCCCTCTTTGTCTTTAAGTAATGATACAGACTCTGTGTGACTTTTGTATGGTCGCGACTGGAATATTTAGTGCTTGTTTGGTTCCCTTTTTATCACACACATATTCGAAGTATTGAGAAAATTCAAAAAAACGTTTTTAAAGTACGCAAATTTTAAACTTAGAGTATATCCCGAAATAGGGTATTCTTATGAAAATCTCTTGACTAGATTTTCAGTAGAAAGGATAAAGGGGCGGCGAAATAAATCACAAATTATATTTCACGTGCCTAGAACTACCGTAGGTAATTTACTAACTTTTAATCTACCAACTCCAAGAACCAACGTCCTAAAATTTCCCCTCTTTTTCAAATTTGCGAGAAATATAACCGAATGAATTCAATATTTCCAATTGCAGCGTGGCTACTGTAAAATGATTGTCGTTTTAAAATAAACTGTTATTTTGATGTAAGTTATGATCACTACAATATTCTAACATTGGGTGAAAAGTCCCGCGACTTTTCGAGATGTGGCAGCACAAACAAAAAAACCACTTAATTTGCAGTTAATGATTCGTGTAGAATTTTCATGACATTTTATCTATTAATTTGCAAGTTACAGCTGCTGGAAAGAACGCTCTATCCAAATTTAAAAGGGTGGCTCCAAAGAAAGAGATTTGGCTCAAATGAAGAAGTTGAATGGGAAACTAAGGTTTATTTTAGAGACCTCGACAACCAAACTACAAAAACATTGTTTTTTCTTAAAAAGTTTCGAGACTTTCTACTGGATACTCAAGTTTAAACATTTGATAATATTTTGTGCAGCAGAACTTTATTGATGGTGATAGCTGAAATGCTGTTGATGATATAGGCACAAAATTATGACGGTTACTTACACAATATTCGCTTCGGGGAAAGAGGTGTAGTTTACTGTCTGAAGACCAGCAGCGTGCGCGGTGGCGTAATTCTCCGAATGTTCATGTGTTAAAGCTTGTTGTATTTGCGGTACTGTGTTAATAATTATGGATAAAATATCAGTAAAAAGTTGCGGAGAGAAGTGTTGTGTGGTTAGCTGTCAAAATAGCAAAGGATATTCGCCCAATACAATATTCTGGGCTTTTCTATAAAAAACGAAGCAACGAGAAAAATGGATTCAAGCAGTGAGACGTTCAAAGTGAGTTTATGAGAATTACAGTACTTTTATAGAGAATTTATTTATTGAATAAATACATTAAATTACTGAATAAGTACATTAAATTGTTTGTAAATGGATCCCTTTGGCAACCGACAAAATACTCTCGTATTTGCAGCCTCCATTTCATTAATAATCAAAAATCGGAATCCGAGTTTCTTGCCGCCAATATTTCCTATCATTTGACTGATAATCCTCGATCATTGTTGACGTAATGAATGACTGCATAAATATGCTTACATCGTCCTAAGCTTCAGCAACACAAGTTCACTAGACACCTATTATTACCCGATTTTCATCGAACTGCAACTATTTTTTTATACGTTTTTCTATGTGTTATGTTTTTCCAGCTGAAAAAATCCACCTAGAATTTTTATATGGAAATTTCACGTGGTATTTTGGATGAAAGTTCCAGGTGTAATTTCCATCCAAAATACCAGGTGGAATTTTCAGATGGTAATTTTGGGTAGATTTTTTTTAACTGGAATTCCTTTTCAACTCATGTTATTTATTTTTAAATACTTATTTCCTCGATTTTTTTTGTTTTTACTTACGTGTAATTTCACATTGTATGAAGTTACCGTTACCGAGATTTGCTAAATGCCATGAGTATTTATTACGGATGTTCCATCTAATTGATATTTTTAGTGTTCCGTACGGAACACTTATAAGATCACTTCGGTGTCTGTCTGTCTGTCTGTCTGTCTGTCTGTCTGTCACACCCGATTTTCTCGGAAACTATTTGACATAGAAAGGTGAAATTTGGTAATAATATAGGAATTGATGGCCTCATCAGAGCCATGTAGTTTTGAGAACTAAATTTTGACTTAAGGGGTTAGTTTTGGGGGGTGAAGTCGGAAGTGAAAAAAAAATTTTTTTACTAGGTCATCGAGTGTGGTGTCAAATGAAAGCTTGTGAAAACACGAGTAAAAAATATATATATAATATTATACTTGCGCGCACTTTTCTTTGTATTATTTTTAAAAATTCGCGAAAAATCGCTGTCCCGGGCCTTATCTCGAAAAGTACTTATCAAAAAATTTCGAAAAAATTCTGGAATATTCTCCACGGGGTGTAGATTGAATGAAAATTATCACGAGTGCATTATCTTTAATAATTTATATGGTATACAAAAAAAACAAAAATTTCAAGGTCATCAGATTTCAGTAAAGATTGGAAACAAACTTTGTTGAAAACTCATTTGGGGTGTGTTTTATGAAGTCACTGATCATTTTATACCACCGTAACATAAATTTTGACTTAAGAGGTTCGTTTTGAGGGGTGAAATCGGAAGTGAAAAAAAATTTTTTTTACTAGGTCATCGAGTGTGGTGTCAAATGAAAGCTTGTGAAAACACGAGTAAATATATATATATATATATATATATATATATATATATATATATATATATATATATATATATATATATATATATAATGTAATACTTCTAATAATTTATTTGGTATATAAAAAAAACAAAATTTCAAGGTCACCAGTTTTCAGTAAAGATTGGAAACAAACTTTGTTGAAAATTCATTTGGGGTGTGTTTTGTGAAGTCACTGATCATTTTATGCCACCCTAACAAAAATTTTTATTTTAAAAACAATCAACGTACGGAACACTAATTGTGCAAGTTCAACTTGCACTTGACCGGTTTTTTTTTTTTCATATTTATTACGTGCCCGGCAGCAATCAGAGCTTTACCCTCTTTTTGTGTTTCATTTCCAAAATGAAAATAATTTACAATTTGTGAAAAGCCGGTACTCAAAACAACTTCCATATTTTAACGTCTTTTTAGTGTTCCGTACGGAACACTTATAAGATGACTTCGGGGGCTGTCTGTCTGTCTGTCTGTCACACCCGATTTTCTCCGAACCTATTTGTCATAGAAAGTTGAAATTTGGTAATAATATAGGAATTGATGGCCTCATTAAAGCCGTGCAGTTTTGAAAGTCAAATTTTGACTTAGGGGGTTAGTTTTGGGGGGTGAAAAAAAAAATTTTTTAGTAGGTCATCGAGTGTGGTGTCAAATGAGAGCTTGTGAAAACACGAATAAAATATATATATATATATATATATATATATATATATATATATATATATATATATATATATATATATATATATATATATATTTTTATTTATTTATTTATTTGAACCAGACTTATTACAATTCAATACAAAATATGCAATACCTATAAAGATAACACAAGTTATCTGCACAATAGGACTGGTGGACAAAAATCCTTAAGAACTATACACAATTATAATAAACTATACTAAAATACACAAACTTAAATTTAAAAAAAAATACAAAACGAAAATTTATTGGTTGCTCAACAGTGGCAGTAGATACAGAAAAATTCAGAAAAATTCAGAAAACAAAAAGCAGAAACAACAACAAAAAAAAAAAAAAAACGTACTTTCCATTAATTATATTGTGGCCACACTTATATCCGATGATCCAATCCAACCTTTAAACTTTTTTTTCAGAGTCTTACCTCTTAATTCTAAACTTTTCAGTTCTCCGGGCAGTTTGTTAAACACCTTCATAGCAGTAATCTTACTGCTCTTAAATTTTATTCTTTTATTTATCTTTGGCAATAAAAGGTTTTTGTTTCTAGTCTTACTATGAGATTCTGCGTGTTCCTTTCGCATATCTGCATAATAAAGCAACAATGACTCTAATGTAAACATCTGTGAGATATTCAATGGGACAGAATAATTAGTTTGTTTTTTCAAGATTATCCTTAAGATCCTATTTTGCAAATTCTGCAACCGAATCCCAACATTATCATATGCTCCACCCCACGCAATCACTCCATAAGAGCAAATGCTATGGAAAAGAGCATAATAAATCGTTAATAGAGTCCCCGTCGACATAGTTCTTGATAATTTAGCAAATACAAATAGCAGATATTTCGTTCTTTTCACTACATTCTCAACATGCTTATCCCATCTCATATGGCAATCAAACACAATGCCCAAATATTTACAGAATTCAACCCTTTTTACTCTACTGTGATTAATATTAATAGTTACATCACTCGGAATGCTATCACGATACACACCAAAAGTCATGAAGACTGTTTTTGAAATATTCAAAGATAACTGATTTAATGCTAACCATGTGCTTACTGTTTTTAAAAGATCATTCATTTTCTTTTGGGTTTTATCCCAAGTGTCTTCAGTGCTTATAATGGCTGTATCATCCGCATATGACATCACAGACTGCTTTTCCAAAATTTCAAGCATGTCATTTATGTATAAAATAAATAATAGAGGTCCAAGGATTGTTCCTTGTGGGACTCCACATGTAATTTGTTTAGGGGCACTGACAGTACTTGCTATTTTGACAGTCTGTATCCTATTATTTAAATAACTTCTAATTAAGTCATGAGCCATACCTCTAATACCGTAATGATATAGTTTTTTTAAAAGAATTCCATGGTTCACTGTGTCAAAAGCTTTAGCTAAGTCCAAAAATGTTACAATTATTGGAATATTTAAGTCTAAATTATTATAAAATTGTATTACTCAAGAAATTTAAAGCATCTTTAGTTCCTTTACCCTTGACAAAACCATATTGGTGTTCTGATATTAATTTGTTTTTCTTAATAAAGTTGTATAAGCGAGAGTGTATGATTTTTTCGAAAATTTTAGCTATATTAGATATTAAAGAGATAGGTCTATAGTTTATTGGATCATGTTTTACACCAGCTTTATAAATGGGTACTACCTCTGCAGTTTTTAATGCGTTTGGCCAAACAGATGTATTAATGCTTAAATTAAAAATATGACTTAAAGGTTCAATAATCTTATCAGCAATACTCTTAATAATTTTTACATGTATTCCATCGACTCCTCCACATTTTTCTTTTAACTGATTTATAATTGCTCGGATTTCATGAGGGTCTGTTAATTTGATATAAATTGAGTTTCTATTCATTTTTGGTAAGTTAAGTGACGCTCCCTGCGGTTTTCCAATATTTTTAGCCAAATTGCTGCCCACATTACAGAAATAAGAATTGAAAAGATTTGCTATTTCTTTTGGGTTTTCAACCTTTACATCATTATCCATAATAAACGATATTTCATTTGGGTTTGTTTTTACATTGGGTCTAATTTTTCGTTGTATATATTTCCAGAGTAATTTATTGTTACTACAAACATTTTGAACCATAGCCGATTCATAGTTAAGTTTTGCTCGTTTAATTACTTTATTCAATACCTTAACGTAATTTTTGTAATCAGTCTTAAAGCTTTCCTGTGTTGGGTTTTTTTTCCATAAATTATACAATGTTTCCTTGGTTGAACAAGATATCATGATACCTCGGGTTATCCATTTTTTCCTTGGCGCATATTTATTACCATTTCTCTTCTTTTTGTGGGTAGCTTTATTTTGGGCTGTTTGTAACATTTCAATGAAATAATTTGTGGCTAGATTAGGATCCTTTATCTGCAGAATGTCATTCCATTGCAGTTTATTTACCTCAGAGATCAATTTTTTATAGTTGATCTCCGAAGTCCAGCCATCTACTTGAGGGCAACAAGCATTAATATTAATTTCCAACACTAACGGATAATGATCAGTAAAAACTTCCATAATTTTATAAGATTTAGTATTTAGCATTTTAGTTTTAACAAACATGTTATCAATGCAAGACCCTATTTCAATGTTATCTTGTGATGGCCTAGTAACGCCATTGAAGAAAGGTACATATTCAAATTGTAATAGTTGACTTAGAAAATCTTGATTTATATAATCCATTTTTAGAATATCAATGTTGAAGTCCCCAATAATGCAATGATTATTTACCTTCTTATTAGATTCAATAAACGACCTAAATTGTTCAATAAATGCACCCTTCTCAATGTCATGACACCTGTACACAGCAGAAACCTTACATACAACACTTTGTGCAAGTCGGATACTTATATATATATATATATATATATATATATATATATATATATATATATATATATATATATATATATATATATATATATATATATATATATATATATATAATATATATATATATATATATATATATATATATATATATATATATATATATATATATATATATATATATATATATATATATATATATATATATATATATATATATATATATATATATATATATATATATATATATATATATATATATATATATATATATATATATATATATATATATATATATATATATATATATATATATATATATATATATATATATATATATATATATAATGTAATACTTGCGCACACTTTTCTTTGTATTATTTTTAAAAAATTGCGAAAAATCGCTGTCCTCCCACCTTATCTCGAAAAGTAATCATCAAAAAATTTTGAAAAAATTATGGAATATTCTCCAGGGGGTGGAGATTGAACGAAGATTATCACGAGTGCATTACTTTTAATAATTTATCTGGTATATAAAAAAACAAAAATTTCAAGGTCATCAATTTTCAGTAAAGATTTCAAACAAACTTTGTTGAAAACTCATTTGGGGTGTGTTTTGTGAAGTCACTGATCATTTTATACCACCGTAACAACATTTTTTCTTTTAAAAGCAATCAACGTACGGAACAGTAATTGTGCAAGTTCAACTTGCACTTGACCGGTTATTTAGAACTAAATTATGGGAAATATTGGCTTTAACCTGAGATATTTTGGCCTCGCACTATGGGAACTAGCTTAAAATGAAAAACAGTTGAACTTTCCCTGAATGATGACGCCGTGCACCTTTTTTTATTGAGAAAATAATAAATTAAGCAGAAATAACGTCAATTTGTCATTTGAATCCATGTAAACATTGGTCGGAGAAAATACGACATTTTGACGTCTGGCGACGCCACTTGCTTCTTTGCCCGAAGCGAATAGGATAATCAGAGTTGTTTTAACGTGTACTGTGTACTTTTTGGACTTTACTATGCAGGTATTTCATTAACGCAATTTGCTTTCTTGGTATATAGCTTGCTTTACAAATATTTTATGAAACGCTGCCGCTGTTAGTACTCAAATTATGAACGTTACTTATAGTGGAATACATTGTGTCAGCAATGATTGTGACTCGAAGTTCTCTGATTTAAAATTATCCAGAAAAAAAATCGTTTAAAATTAAAAAGAATTTAAATTTATTAAACGTTGCTTTACTCACGAGGTAAATAAATATTATCACTCCCAAAGGAAAACGATTGAAATCCATGGTTATTAATCTAACAAAATTTGTCTCTTTCTTATCCCTCCCAGGCTTTAGGAGTAATTTATCTTATGTTGAGATTTACCCTGTCATCGTACCCCGGGGGAAGACAAAATTTATTGGTGTTAAGGGTGTTTAAAATAGCCAGAAGCGGAACACATTTTATGGTCATTTATCTTTTAATTTTCAATAAAATGCAAATTCGAATATTGTAAACAAATGTAAAAATTTTATTTTATAGTCTGGAAATATTATAAACGTTTCTTTATATTAGGTGTGTTAACAGGGCATCATTAAAAATAGATCTTTCAATCAAAAACGAGGTTGGTTTTGTTGATCGTAATGGAACTAATTCCAAACCTGGAAATTCATTGCCTCATCGATCAATTGGCCTGCACGCATGGGATATGGGAAACATTAAATTCATAAAATAATGCTGGCATCCAATTTAAATTGTGATAATTCTAAATAATTTTGGCAACCCTTGATTGGAATATCCCATGACACCAATTGAAGTACGAGGGCAGCCTTTTTTAAGTTTTTACAAACGACCACTGAAATATGACATTACCATTGTTGCAAATTTTGACATTTGATATTGCTAAAACGGTGGCAGCTCAGAAATTGGCCGATTAGTTTCTTTACAGTAAGCGTTTAAAAACAGTTTAGTAAATAAATGGAAATTTTACGTGAAGGTTTTCGTTGGACGTTATTTAATATTTTAGTAAGAAAAATTGCCAAATTTTAATTTTCAAAATAAACAAAAAATTTCATAATTCATTTTTCTCATGAAAAGACCATACTTGAATTTTGTATTAGACATTTCGTCTACTCGAGTCCATCATCAACTTCAGTTTTTTAAATACGAGAATTTGGATCATATAAAAAGTGAAAAATAGACAAAAAAACTGTAATTTTAGAAGGCGGTGTTAACGAGATTAATGCATTAGGTATTTTTTTATTTATTAATAATATTTTTAAAGGTACTTTTTTAAGTAAAAATTTTAGGATACTTAAATTCTAATTGCAATAATAACGAGGATATTTCATTGCGCGAAACTTAAAATCTAACTGAGGTGAGAAAAGATTCCGCAAAGAAAATTTTACAACTCGAAAATTTTAAACCTTATAGTTGTCACCATGTGCAATATCCACAACAAGAGGATTATCGGTGAAGGCGTATATTCTGCAGGTGGATTCTTTGTAAAAGAGGACAAGACGGAAAATACGTAAAAGAAATTATGGTCAAACGATGGCAGGTAATAACGGGCAGCTCAGTAGAAATATCCACTATCAATTGACCTAAGGAAACAAGTATTTTCATTCATTTTTTTTTCATTTTATTCATGAAAACTGCATTTCAAGAAAGAGTTGGGGTTATTATCTGGTCAGGCATTCAAAATTCAAGTGTGGTAGGACCCTATTTCTTATATGATACTTTAACGGAACTTACATATTTGAACATTTTAAATAATGAATTACTAGATGTTCTAGATAATCAATCAGCGCGTAACTTTTTGTAACGAATCAACATCAGAAAAAACTGTTTGCAATTGATTTGCAGCATTTCGTCATGGCTGTGCTTCCGTCAGTGATGAATTTCGTGAAGGTCGACCAAAATCGGTTGTTGTTCCAAAAAACATCGATGCTGTGCGCAACATGATTAAAGAGGATCGGCATATGACTTACCGTGATATAGAGGCATCCTTAGGCAGGTCGAAGACTCCAGTACATTCGATTTTGCAGGAACATTTAGCTGTGAACAAGATCTGTTCCCGATAGATTTCGCATAATTTGACCGAAACTCAAAACAGGCTCGTGTCAATTGACGTAATAAAATGCTGAAAAAATTCGGCAAACATGCAAAATCCGTATATAACACCGTAACAGGAAACGAAACTTGAATATATTCGCAGGAGCTGGAAACCAATAATTGTTGTTAATGTGTTCCAAGATGAACTGAATCCAGCAAAAGTAATTCGTTCGCGAAGCACTGCCAAGAAAATGATCACTTGTTTCTTTGATTATACGGACATGTTGCAACCATTACTTTAGAGGACCGAAGAAAAGTTAATGCTGAATGGTATACAACAATTTGTTTGCCAGAAGTCATAAATGAAATAAGGAAAAACAACCAAAAACGTCTCACAGCACGTCAAATAATTGATTATTTGACGGAAAAAAACATAGATAGAATGATGTCTCATTGCCCGTATTCACCTGATTTATCGCCTAACGACTTCTTTTTGTTCTTAAATGTCAAAAAAATGCATGAATAGCAATTTTCATCACCTCAAGAAACTGTTGAATCCTTCAGAGTTGAAAAAATGTTTCGAGAATTGGTTCGAACGCATGCAACAGTGTATAAATCTTAAAGGCGAATATTTTAAGAGACACTAAAACGATACGTACCATTTTTTTTCTTTCATTGTTTTTGTACAAACTTAAAAAGTAGCTTTCGTAACTGTTTATACATTTTTTTTTAAAATATATAATAAAAGACTGTTTTTAGTCAATTTCCACTGGTTTATTTATATTGCGATGACGCGTTTCGCTGTCGATGCAGCTTCTTCAGATCTACATTTTACACTGTCAAGTTAGGTTTAATGTTTACAATTTTATATAATTTCCTAATTATAATATTACACCTAATTAAATTACATTGATAGTATTGGAAAACCCACACAGATTTGGAATTAGGAAAATAAATTCAATAATGGTGAATTGCTTAAATCTACCTGGTCGTACCTGTAGTTCTTGATCGACTTATTTGTATTGTTTCTAAAAGGTTTAGTTTTAAACCTTTTTGTTGGGTGTGTAAAATTTTGAAATTCTTGTTAAATGTGTGATTTTCTGTTAAAAGATGATTAGCATATGTTGAATTAGATTTTCTATGGATGATGTTTTGATGAAATTTTTCTTCCTGTTCTTTATTAAGATCACCAAGATTTTCAGGGAAAAAATCCAGATGTGAATCTAGAAAGTGGAGTTTTCTACTCATATTGCATTCCAATTTTTGATATTTATCTAACAACGTTGCGATAATATTTTTATAGTCTGGATGTTTGTGATTACCCAAAAAATGATGTACAACATTTTTGAACGCAAGCCAAGCTTCTAATTCGGTAATAATTATTCTCGCTTCAAATTCCTTCTTTTATTTTTGCATCAGATAATGTAGGAAATTTTTTACACAGATACTTAAAACAGTCACTTTCTTTATTTAGGGCGTTAACAAACTGTTTGATTAAACCTAAGCGGAGGTAACAAAACTTTTTTAGGATCGATTAAATTTTTTCGTAATATATAGTTTCAGGTTCAAGATTATTCCGAGGAGCCCATTATTTTTTTACGTAGTGTAGTTGTCGTGCTCTACTATCCCACTCACATAAAAAACAAGGATATTTTGTATATCTTGATTGTTGACCTAATAACATAACTTTAATCTCTCCACAAAGCTGCCAATCGTGATTTGATATTGAATTTTATTGTGTAATAATTCCAAATTTTCATAAATCTTGCGAATGGATGTTGTTGCTATCGTAATTAACACGCTTTCTCACGAGAGGTCGCATAACTTATGGAAAGAGCGCCAAAATTTAATAGTTTGAATTATTTTTATGAAAAAAATTACCATTATATAAATTTTCTTTAAACTCTGATGTGATACGATAAAACGAGTGGTGAATTCGTAATCAGTGTCACCGAATTGATAAAAAAAAGGTAACAACATTTTAGACAATAAAAATCATATCGGCCTGTGTAATTTATCTGGTATATAAAAACAAAGATCGGTAACCTACTTTGTTTGATATACAGTCTCCATACACCATCTGCTTTCTATACAGCTTTTCTGTTATGTTTAACTAATTAACTGGAACTATGAGAAAACATGTTTAAACTAATATTTGAAACTCAACCAACTAGGATTAGTATAAAAAAACTACCGAACATTTTATTTAGAAGTTATATCATTGTTATAAAAATGTAAACAAAATTTAATATCAAAAAAGTCGCCATACGCTCAAGAACTGCACTGAAAAAAACACATTATAATCAGCCGCATTTTATCAAGCTATCTATTGCTCGCCAAATTGAAAACAAATGAACACTTTTCGGCCATACTTTATAATCTGTCACTTGTTGCTAGTAATTTTGCAGTGGGTTGTCAAAGTAGTATTAATAATGAGCGAGAGAAATTATGAAATTCCATTTCAAGTTCGAAAGATCATAACTAATTTGTGGAAAGATGGAAAATCGTACAGAAACATAGGAAAAATTGTTAAAATGTCGCATGCTACTGTTCAATACATTGTAAACCAATATAAATCAACGGGTTCCTATAAAATTCGACCACGTTCCGGTCTTCCCAAGAAACTCACTCCCACATGAAGAAGCCAGTATTGTTAGACAAATAATTATAGATCCCAAGAAAAGTGCAACAAAATTAAAAAGAAGAAGTACGGGAACTATTTTCGAAAAATATTTGTTTACAAACAGTGAGAAATTGTTTACAAAAGGCAGGCTATAAGGGGTGTGTAGCCAGGAAGAAGCCGTTAGCATGATCTGAAACATACCGTAAACTTGGTGCAAGAATAGATGATCCGTAATGTGCGACAGCTGCTTCATATACCTCCGCAATCACCCGATGTTAACCCCATCAAGCATTTAAGTTAGGGACTTAAACGGCGCGTTGGCAAACATAATGTTTCAAATAGAGATGAATTAAAAAGCAGAATATTGAACGAATGGCAGAACATGCCAGCAAAAGTTACTAAAAAGCAGATTGCAAGCATGACAAAAAAGTTACAAGAGATTATCAAGACCAACGGCGATCCCACTAAATATTGGTTTAAACCAGAGGTCCCCAACTTTTTTTTATGTCTAAATATCCTCATCAAGACATTCTGACTGTGACAAGTTTGGAAACTGGGAGAATTCGCGCCGACTAATATTTTCCTTCATAAATTTTAATTTTCCAAGAAAAGCCGAAATTACACCCTTAGTTTTTATTAAATTTAGGCTGCCCCATTGTAACTGCAAGTTAATGTCATTAAATTTTTTGAACAAATCTGTCAAATACGCGATGTCTGCTTTCAATTTGATCAGGTTTTCTTTTAAATCTGGATATTTGCTTTCCAGAAACTCTAAAACTGATTCGAAAAGTGAGTAAAATCTTGTTAAACATGCACCTTTCGACAACCAGCGTACTTCAGTATGTAAGAGCAATCGTTGGAAGTCTTCATCATTTTCGTCGCACAATTGTGCAAATAAACGGGTATTCAACGCATTGCTTCTTATTTTGTTAACTGCTTTAATCACAAAATGAAGCGATTGGTGCAATCTATCACTCAAATTTTTCGCTACCACGTGTTGTCGGTGGATGACACAGTGAATTGCAGTTACTCCTGGTATAATTCTTTTAAGATGGTTTATAAACCCACCATATCGCCCGAAGATGGCAGGAGCTCCATCTGCTGCCACCGAAATAATGTTTGTAAATGGAATCGATTTTTCCTTAAAAAATCACTCAGGACATTAAATATTGATTCGCCTTTAGTGTCCGTCTCCAAAGTTTTCGCGAATAGCAGCTCTTCATGGATTTCTTCGTCCATAACAAATCGAACATATGCCAATCATAATGCTTCATTACCAGGTAAAGTTGACTCGCCAGTTGAATAGTAAAATGAATTGTTTGCAGATAATTACACAAGAAGCTTTCAATATCAGAGCTCATTTTATCAATACGTCTTTGTACAGTGTTGTTACTCAAAGGAATTCTTTTGAGTACGTCAAATGGAGGTTTGTGCAGAACAGTTTAAAACCTCTTCAACAGCGGGTAAAATTAACTGTGCTCCGATGGTGTGCGGTTTTCCAGATTTCGCTATAAGCAATGAGATATTGTAAGATGCTCGCAAGCCATCATCGTTACTTTGAGACGTTGAAGCGAACATGCTGTGCACGGTGGGTCTCTTTTCATATTTTTCCTTCAATGTTTGAAAATATTTTAAATCTTTACCTATTTTATCAGGATGACACCTTCTTAGATGAGCTTCGATGGTTTCATAGATTCAATGCTCAAAACTTTGTTGCATGAAAGGCATATGGGCAATCGTTTGTCTGCCTTTGATGGAAGAAAATCAAATTTCAAATAATCAACACTGTACTGTCAACATTTCTTCTTAGATTCAGCCATGTTTCGTATCAGTTGCCTACCTGTAAAGAAAAAAATGTTTGTTTTAGTAATCATAAGGCGACTTTATCAGGATATGGCTATTTTAACAGAATAAAATAGGATTAATTAATTAAAAAACCAAAATGCCGGCGGCAAAACTGATTTTAATTATTAAAAGCAATAAACTGCTAAGACCCATATAGAGGTTTTCACAAAACGGCTGAACCTATTTTAATGTAATATAAAATATTTTTTGATTAATTATATTTTGATACATTTCTGTAAATTCGAGAGAAAATACTTTTAAAGAATATTTTGACATCAAAACTCCGCGATTTTAATGATTTATTTATTACTTTGATGTACGTTACGAGTACATAAAGACAGGTACAATTTATGAAAACATTAGCAACTACGAGGGTACTGAAATATGTACAAACATGCAGGTCAATCATATATCTCTCCTTTAGTGAATCACCACAGTCGGGTAAATAAATAATTTTATAATAAAAAGTACTAAAAGTTCAATCTTTCTCGGCTTTCGGTTCTTTTATAGAAATATCGAATAATGGCCCTGTTCAGTATTTAATTTTTATTACGTACCTACTACACGCGAACATAACAAATATAATATTATTACAATATAAAATAAAAGTATGAATAACAAATAGGCAGGTACTTACTTTTTTCGGCACTGGCAAATACTGACATCGATTCACTCACACTTTTCTTTTCAAAATTCCGGAAACAAATGAGTAACGTTTGTCCTTGGCATTCGTATTTATATTGGTGAAGAATTAAACAAGTTCATGCAAGATTGCAAGCACAGCACAAGTCGTATTTCGTCCCTTAGCACGTCTGAACGGGTTGCGTTGCGGGCGGGCGGCGCTTTGCAAGTCTCGACGCGTGTTGTACTGAATATCGAATATGCAAGTTTTTACAAGTAACAGTCGCTGACCTTCTTGAAATACACTACTCAAAAAAATTAAGGGAGGTTTTAAAACAAGGAAATTAATGCTAAATAAACAGGCTATCTGATCCATATGCCGGCCTAACTGAAAAAATTTTTTTCAAGCTCGTGGACAAAAAAAAAGCAAAATATTTGCAATATTATTTTTTCGCGCTATCTGTTAGGATTACATGAGAACCGTAGCTCCAAAAAAATTTTAGCCAAAAAATCTGAAAATTAGAATCTTAAAGCTTCAAAATACTTTTTTTTTTTAAAGTCTCAATACGACCATTTTTCACCGAAATACAGGTTGTCAAAAATCACAGAAAAATTTGTAATTTTTTTTTGCTCCCTTAATTTTTTTTGAGTAGTGTATTATCTGCCTACATTGATAGGTAAAGCCAAGCCAACATTTTTGTTCTTTACTATCGAAACCAGATAAATTTTCGTGGACCCCCACTTACAACTTGTGAACCCCCATTTTTTTTTCACGCCAACGTAGACCCCCGTCGAGTCTCCCGTGGACCCCTGGGGGTCCACCTGAACCACTTTGGGAATCATTGGTTTAAACGAAGTTGTTAGTTTCCGTTAAATTTCGTCAAACTATTATTGGTAATTGTTAAGTGTATGGAGATTTTTTTGATATTAATTTTGTTCATATTTTTATAACAATGATGTAACTTCTAAATAAAATGTTCCGTAGTTGTTTTTAATATTAATCCTCGTTGGTTAAGTTTCAAATATTAATTTAAACATGTTTTCACATAGTTCCAATTAATTAGTTAAAGATAACATAAAAATAGTATAGAAAGCAGGTGGTGTATGGAGACTTTTTGAACTGACTATATTTCGTGCTTATATACAAGTCCCCATCCTGTCTAATAAAAAATGTTATTTACTGTACAGATAAAAGTATAAATGCATGTACAATGGAATATGTTAATAATAATCTATCCACTTATCTGAATAGTATTTGGTCTTATACAAATGATAAAAGATAGTAGTTCTCGTAGAGATAGAATCTTGATAGACAATGTGTTTTGCAATTTTCTTTATAATATAGAAATTTACGTGTAGAAAGTTTTTTAGCCATCAGAAACAAGTTTGTGTCCGAATCCTAGATACTGATTTTTGTAAACTTATTTGGGATGTGTTTTGTGAAGTCACTAACCAGTTTATACCTTCATAACAAAAATTTTATGTCAAAAGCAATTACGGAAAGGAACACTAAATGAGAAAGTCCGACTTGTACTTGGCTGGTTTTTTTTTTAGAACATAAAATTACGCTCTGTCACATAAGAACGTGGCCATTCGTATTCTTGAAAGAATGTGTTTTGAGAACATTTTTTGCCATCAATGTATTCTTTGATGTGCTAATAACGACTCAATTACCTTAGTCAGTTGTCCAATCGTCTCCTACATCAATAATCGCCTGGTATCAGAGTCTTTCCTCTGAACTTTCTCTTTACAAGGGACCAAACATTTTTAATAGGGTTGGCGTCCGGCGATTGGGAGTGCCACGTTGCGAAGCGGCTTGCTTTGGCCCACGACAAGATACTAGATGGGCCCAAGCAAGCAGCTTCGTGACGTGATATTTGCCCAGCAAAGATTTCTTCAACGTGCTTCGAAGTTAGACATCATGAGCACGAAAATGTTGTCGAATGGTCTCATGGGGCACATTCAAACCCGATTTTCTTAATTTTGCCGCTCCTTGACGCAGCGTCAATTTCGGGATCCGTGAAAAAAAGACACTATTCGTTTTTCGACTTTCGGAGTGACTTTGCCTACCGAGCCACCTTTTGGCATGTCTTCGACATTGTTCGTCTCGTTAAAACGATTTACTAATTTCTTCATAAAGGATACCGACTTTTTAATATACTTAGCGGCTGCGGAATGTGTTATTTTAGGCCGCTTTGGATGGGAACAAAGAAAGACTGCCTCGAACCGACGCGCAAACAAGGGACTCATTTTTGATTTTACGTAATTTCGACGAGAGTTCGGAATCGACTGATACTTTCACTAAAATGCTTCGTAGACAAAGGTTCCTTCTACAGATTTTTTGTTGAATCGCTAGAATCGCATCTACCAAATATGAATTAGCGCGGACACGTTCTTATTTGACAGACTGTAATGTGGGAAGTATTTGTATAATGAGAATTTAGACATTTTTTCTCTTTCTCTGAGTTCTGTATTTATTAAAAATGTATAAGCAGGGTTGACGAGGGATTTTTTTATTGGACAAGAGAGGCATTTATTTTTTTCAAAAACCGATCCTCGCTCATTAAATTTTTAAGGTGGTCTTGGGGATAGCTCAAGTTTTTAAACTAGAATGGTAAGAAAGGTTTCTTTTTTTTTTTAAAGTTTTGGCCTCTCGATCATTGCTTTTAGAAGATCTTCTTCTTCTTGTCTGTGCCTATCCCTTCCGGATGTTGGTGATCAATCTGTATTTTGTTTACCGCTGTTCGAGACAAACTGGTTGTGGATTTATTGAACCACGTTTTTAGATTCTTTAGCTAAGATATTCTTCTCATAACCTAACACCATAAATCGTAACTCCTTTGTTCGTGCCCGGAACAGATGCAAAGGAATTATCGACGAAACCAAGGAGGCACACAATCAACGAATTAGAAACAAACTTCTCGCTTGTCCTAACAATTCCAGGTCCTTTTGGTCAGCCGCTAAGGCAGTTAGTCAAAACTTCACCAAATCCACCATACCACCACTCACACGACCAGATAATTCTATCGCAACTACACCTGTTGAGAAAGCGAACTTGTTAGCTGAACTCTTTGCTTCACATTCTACTGTCGATTTTCAAGAAAAAACACCACCTACTGTTCCCATATTGCAGTCAAGGATGCCCGATGTTGTCTTCAGACAGCGTATCATAAAACGTATTTTAATGAAGCTAGACACCAAAAATGCGTCTGGCGCTGACGGCATACCTGCCATAGTTCTCAAAAACTGTGCGAGGGAACTAACATCAGTTTTCTGTGCTTTTCAACTTATCCTACAGAAAGGGAATATTTCCTTCCTGTTGGAAGTGTGCCACAGTTTAGCCGATACCTAAAAAAGGCAAGAAGAACTTGCCAAATAACTACCGACCAGTCGCACTGCTTTCAATAATATCGAAAGTCATGGAAAAGGTTATCAATCAGCATCTTCTAAAATATCTAAAAGGATTTAACATTATTAGCTATCACCAATATGGCTTTCGTAAACATAGATCAACAGGAGATCTTGTGTTTTATATAACACATGTTTGGAACAACGCAATTGAACACTTCGAGCGGTTGCTCTTGACATATCCAAGGCATTCGACCGTGTTTGGCACGATGGACTGTTGGCTAAGCTACGCTCTTATGGTATGTCTGAAAAGTTCTGTTTGAGGCTCTCAAGTTTCCTCAGAGAGCGTTTTTTACGAGTGGTGGTCGACGGATTTCTTTCTAACACCTTCACTATCAACGTCGGTGGTTCCCAGGGCTCCGTACTGTCTCTTACTCTCTTTCTCATTTACATTAACGAACTGCTGGAAAAGACTACAGCTTTGCAGATGCCAGTGCGCTTATTTCTTCATTCACTTTGAACGCTCGGACATCGACTACTCAGGCGAATATGCGCAGACAGCAGGAGGTCGTTCAACTTAACAAAGACCAGGAAGAAGTTCTATCTTGGGGTGGAATTTAACGCTACAAAAACCTAGGTGGCAGTTTTTTCTAAAAAGTTAACGTGGCTGAACCCGACATAGTCGTGTCGGGGTACTCCATTCCCCTAGCATTGTCACTCAATTTGTTGGGCGTTCATTTGGGAGCAAATATGTCTTGGTATGAACATTTTGCAGGCATAGCAAGGAGAGCTTCTTAAAAGTTGGGAATATTATTTCGAACCAGAAAGCTTTACATTCCACAACAACTGTTAATTCTTTACAAAACTCAAATTCGACCAACTATAGAATACGACTGCCATGTTTGGGGCTCCGTTCCCAAACACACACTGCATTTATTGAATTCTGTTCAGAGAAGACCTGTTCGTCTGATTGGAGACCCGGAACTGACCGGCGGCCTTGATTCGCTGGAACATCGAAGAACCGTTGGCGACTTGAGTCTGTTCTACAAGTAGTTTCATGGAAAGTAATCGAAGGATGTAGCCCGCTTAATTCCTCCCAAAGCGGTACATGTTAGAAATACACGTCGCGCTAATGCTTCACATCCGTATGAGGTTTAGCTTGTTACTCCTCGTACAACGCTTTTCAAGCAGTCTTTTATATGGAGAACATCATCCCTTTGGAATAATTTGCCCAGGGCTGTGTTTCCCACTGAGTACAATTTACAGCTATTCAAGAACAACGTGAATCGCTTTTTTCGCACACATGCCGCTCCTGGAGCGTTTTAGGGACTTCCCTGTAGCACGTGTGCTAGACCCATAAAAAGAATTCCAGGCCATCTCCTTCCTCTTCCTTCCCCAAGACGTATCTTTCGTTGTTTTTCATGATATGTCTGACACATTCCAACTTCGTTGCTTTATTCTCATCATTATCTTCTTGTCTTTTCTCATTCTTCTTAGAACTTTCTCAATGGTGACGTGATCAGTCAAAGGTATTTTCAAAATTTTCCGGTATTACCACATTTCTAAGGGAAGATGGTAAAGTTTTATTGTAGAAGGAAATTACGTTGTATGTAACCCAAAGAAAAATAATTAAATAATAGTAACATTTATATTGAACATTCATGATTTTAGCACTGCATTGACTATGTTGCAGTTATACTATATCACATCGGAAAATTTCCACGCAATTTACTAATCAAAAAAAAAAAATCAAATTAACACTAAATTTCGTACCCATAATCCCCAGACCCTATGGCTCCACTTACATAAAGAATTACGAGGAATGATAAAAGTAATCTCTTAATGCTCGACTGATAATGTATAAATTTGTTTGTGTTAAAAAAAATTAATTAACAAGTTAAACAATTTAGTTATTGCTAATCGTTCGAAATTATACGTACGAGAATATTACTTTACGTAGAAATCGCGTAATACCAAATAAAAAAAGTATAAAAAAAACTGTTTAATAATTTTATGTACTTGTGGGTCGTAAAATTTTATTAAACCAGTGATTTAACAGGCATTTAAGTGTTTTTTTTTAACTTCCATAACAATTATTAACATTATTTCAATTATTTAGTGTTGGTGTTAGATCGTTGTGATATTTTCGTTGTTTTTCCTTCTTGCGTTAATACCAAATCGTGCTAAAAATGAGTGATGAGAGTGGACTACCAAAGAAAAAGCCTCGTCCGAAGACATTATCAATTATTATAAACCGTAAGTCTTACTATTAACTCTCCCTTAGTTCAGTTTGATTTAGTTTTTAGATGACTTTTGCATCATGTAAACCAACGATGATTTCAAATTTTTTCCGTTTTGGATTTAACTAATCAAAAACATGCTAAATTTCTCATGACAACACGTGATCAAGGCACAAATAAGTAAACATACAGTATGTCAAGTAAGAACGTGGCCCCTAGTATTCTTGAAAAAATGTGTTTCGAGAAAATTTTTTGCCATCAATGTGTGCTAACAACGGCGCACCGTTAGAAAAAATAAGGCATTTTTTCGAACAAAAATCGAGACGTGGCTTACGTTGTGATCAATTTGAATTTTTTTTTAAATACTCGTGAACTCTTCTAGTTTACTCTCCAACTGTAGAATTTTAAATAAATTGACTTATTATGATTATACCTGATCATATATCGGTTATATGAAAAAAAAACATATTTACCCCATATTAGGAATAGTACAAAATTCTCCTAAATTTGGTATTTTAACGTATATACTTACTTATATTAACCTTGACAATTCGAATTCGAAGATAATTTTTAAAAAAATGTGATTCTCTAACCTCAAAAAATAGCTTCCAGTTGCAAACATTCTTTATCGTAAAAATGGAACAGTTCTTTACTGCACAAATCTATCTGAATTTTTTAAATGTAGGTTAAATATATATTATATATTTATAAATACATATTTTTATATTATTTATACAGGGTGTCCTAGTATTCTGTGTATACAGA
>CM032455.1:23118151-23251224 GCA_019049505.1 Pachyrhynchus sulphureomaculatus | reverse complement strand
ACGTAAATCGGATAAGCGGTTCTCAAGTGATAAGCGCACTAACGGACATACAGACAGACAGAGAGACGTTGCATTTTATATATTATATTCTTTGCAATATGATATTGTTTCATCTTTAATGGTTTAGAACGCGCTAACGGTAACCTTTTTTCCGACTTGAGTCACTATTATCGTCACTGCTTATTCTTTATGTTACCTATCGCAATAAAATATATCCTATAACCTGGCCAGAGAACTTATGTATGTTTTAAAAAAAAAACACGTAAATCGATAAGCTTTTCTCAAGTGATAAGCTCACTAACGGACAGACAGACAGACAGACAGATAGAGAGACGTTGCATTTTATATATTTTATAGATAGAAGATTATAGATAACCTGGCCAAAGAACAAATGTATGAATTAAAAAAAAAACACGTAAATCGGACAGACAGACGTTGCATTTTATATATATTATAGATATAGAATATTATTATTTTTATATAACCTGGCCAAAGAATATATATATGAGTTTTAAAAAAGACACGTAAATCGGATAAGGGGTTCTCGCCTGATAAACGCACTAATGGACAGACAGACTGAGAGACATTGCATTTTATATATATTATAGATTATAGATATTCTCTGCTACATAATATTGTTCCATATTTAATGGTTTAAGCTGTGTATTGTAAGGGAACGCGCTAGTGGCAAACTTTTTTCCGACTTCATTCACTATTATCGTCACTGCTCATTCCTTATGCTACCTAGCGTAATAAAATGTAGCCTATAACCTGGCCAGAGAACATATGTATGATTTAAAAAAAAAGTAAGTAAATCGGATAAGTGGTTCTCCAGTGATAAGCGCACTAACGGACAGACAGACAGACAGACAGACAGAGAGACGTTGCATTTTATATATATTATAGATATATATATATATATATATATATATATATATATATATATATATATATATATATATATATATATATATATATATATATATATATATATATATATATATATATATATATATATATATATATATATATATAATATATGATATTTATAAATAAGTAATTCAAGTTTCTCAACAAGTATGATATTGGTAAACAATTAATTTTATAAATTGTACTATGCATTTGATTCCACAGCTGACATAGCGTTATCATATATAAGGATGGGTGCTTTCCACTCTTCGCGCTCTATCTCGAGAATGGTAACATCATTCGAAGTATAGGAAATAAAATATTAGCAAAAAGTCGATTTTCACGAGGTTTGACCTTGAATATCTTCACTCGCGGACACGAGATTCCATGAGACTTTTGAGCTAACTTTTAAAATGTCAAAACAAAGGTTTGTGCAAATTTTCAGCTTTTTAACTTTCATTCCGAGGTCGAATCCCTATTTGACAGGACAAATTCGCGAACAATTCGCTGCATAGAACTGGGCAGTGGGCACGTCGAAATGCAAACTAGATAATTTTTTTTCGTTTATTTAATGTGAAATGTCTGTAATTTATTTATTTTTTGTCTGCTGAAAGTCAATGCCCTTGTTACTTTGATTAAATATTAATTCACTAGTTTTCTTGTCTTTTTTTGTAATAAAATTGTTACGTTACAGTGTCCTTAAAAAAAACCATAATCTCAGGGTCACTGTCGTGTGGCAGTTGAGGGTTTACAAAAAAGATCAATTTTCAATTATTGGTTGTGAAAGAAGTACAACATGGCTTGGAATCAACGAATAAATTTTAAATTTCTTCTCTGAATTTAACCAATTTCAATAAATAAAAATTTCATTGCGATTATATTTTTATCGGTCAATAACTGATAAAATACGATTTTCGTCAAATACATCTAAAATTGTGCACATTATCATAAAATGTAATTCTAAACATTTGTTCTCAGTAAATATTTTCGATATTTTAACAAACGCAGTAACTTTTGGACTTTACAAAATTCAAATTTCCGGCCACACGACAAATGCCAATTGGCACTCCAAAATAATTTTTTGGGTTTCAAGTGATGCAGTTATAAATTAACTTTTTTTCTAAATTTAGTAATAAAGCAAAATACTATATGTCATACACTTTCTGCCTGTCACTGTACTGTATAAAAGTATAAGTAATAATAAGTATTAGGCTAAGCACTCACATTAGGCAGGATCTGGGTTTCATGAAAGAATAGCACAGTTGATAAGGCGGAGGTTATTCCTATTTTAAACGCCTTGTATCTTAAAATTAAATACAAAACTTAGTAGACGGAGAAAAGGCATTCATTTTATAAACTTTAACTTTATTTAGTTAACTTTCTGATTCAACTCCTAAAGTTACATTTCAGTTTCCAAACTGCAAAGTTTTAATTATCGACTGATCTTATTAAAATATGAATAAATGTTGACTTTTCTAACTTTTTTACAGTCTGTCAAGTAAGAACGGGACCGCTCGTATTCTTGAAAAAATGGGTTTCTAGACCATTTTTTGCAATCAATATTTTCTTTTGTGAGCTAACAACGGTGCAATTTTCTTAGTAAGTTGTTCAATCGCCTCCTGCATCAATAATCGCCTGGCATCTTCGAGGCATACTGTCGACGAGATTTTCTGCAATGATATCCCAATTTTTCAAATCTCGCGAGTTAACTGAGTCAAAGTCCTCAGAGTCTTTCCTCTAAGCTTTTTCTTTACAAGGGACCAAACGTTTTCAATAGGGTTGGCGTCCGGCGATTGTAAGGGCCATTCTAGTATATTATCGTAGGCCTAAGCAGCCGCCACGCGAGGGAATTTTCGCTCAGCACAGGTTTTTTCAAGGTGCTTCGGAATTGGACATCATGATCAGGAAGATGTTGTCGAATGGTCTCATGGGACACATTCAAACCATATTTTCATTTGGTGTTCCTTGACGCAGCGTCAATTTCGGGTTCCGTGTAAACAAAGACACGATTCGTTTTTCGACTTTCCGAGCCATATTTTGGCATCGTCGACATTTTTTGTCTCCTTAAAACGATTCTTTTTCACTTCTTCACAAACGGTACCGACTTTTTAATATATTTAGTGGCCGCGGAATGTGTCATTTTAGGCCCTTTTTAATGGGAACAAAGAAAGATTGCCTCAGATCGACGCGCAAACAAGTGACTCATTTTGGATTTTATGTGATTTCGGCGAAAGACGAATCGCTATAATCACATCTACCAAAAATGAATTATCCCGGAGACGTTCTTACTTGACAGACTGTACATATAATAGGGATGAGTTTTTTTTAAAAATATGATTTTAATAGTCATTTAAAATTATTTCACAGAATTTTTAGTTGTTGCGTCGGATGGCAGGACCCTTCAATACATTAAAAACGCACACTGCCACTTTGGCTGTCATTTACTCAAATAAATAGACCTCCTAGTCCTTATGTTTCTCCCAGATCAACGTTAATTATTACTGTGCCCTAACTGCAGATAACTTACAAAATTTCGTAAATCTACAATTAAGAAGCTATACCATAGTTTTCTAGAATTTGTTTAAAGAAAACTACTATCGAATGTTTTAAAATGTTGTGTACATACTTACTGTTTGTTTACAAATACACACAAATATCAAAATATTGAAATTTACGGGACATATGTCCCAGTAATATTAAAAATGGCGTCGTTTAGAAAAAAAAGTATAAAATTTTCTCCAAAAAAGTGTCAGTTTTTTGCATGCCAAATTTTCATTTTTGGTCCAATCAAAAAATCCATGGTTCACGATACGATAAAACATGTCCTTAACATGCAAAAAAATCGATACAATAAATTGTTTTCGAGTTACAGCTGCAACAAATTTAAAAAATGCAGTTTTGAGAAAAACATGTTTAAAGAATGACTAACGTGTAACACATAAATAATGATCTCTTGCCACGTACCCACCTTTATGACTATTTTGAGTTCACTGGAGTATTAGATGTTTGACTTTCATTTACGTGATGACGTCACGGCATTGGAATTTTAATACCTACTCCGGTTTGCATTACGCTTCCAAAAACGAGTTTATGGTCCCCCGAGCCTGGGCGACAGCTGTATTTTTAAAAATATACATAGGCCGACTTTCAGACTTCGACCTCTTATTCTATACATATAGAAGCAACGACTTATGTAAAAAAATCGATTTTTTGAAATTACCACACTGGTATAGCCCCTTAAGATCCTTAATCGGTAAGTACTTTTCATTCGCAACTAACAACAGAGTTCAGAACCTGATTTTTTTTCCACAAAGTTTGTTTCACAGTCTTTACCGGTCAAGAAAGACTGATAACCTTTGAAATTTTTACGGTGTTTTTTTTTCACATATACACAAAGGAGTTTTCAAAAAGTTATTAAAGGTAATGCACTCGTGAAATAATTTTAAAGTAATCAATCTATGCTCCGTGGAGAGCATTCCAGAATTTTTTCAAAATTTTTTGATCGGTACTTTTCGAGATAAGGTGGGGGGACAGCGATTTTTCGCGACTTTTTAAAAATAATACAAAGAAAAGTGAGTCCAAGTACTACATTATATATATATATATATATATATATATATATATATATATATATATATATATATATATATATATACAGTCGACACTGTTTATAGTGAAACTCTATATAGTGAAAAACTCTTTATAGTGCAATTTTTTCAAGACCTAGAATATCTTACATACATAGCAATATATACGGATTTTTTCTTTATATAGTGAAAAACTCTCTATAGTAAAATTTCGGTCAACATTTTGGTCTTTCACTATATAGAGTGTCGACTGTATATATATTTTTTACCCGTGTTTTCACAAGCTTTCATTTGACACCACACTCGATGACCTAGTAAAGAAATTTTTTTTTTTCACTTCCGATTTCACCCCCCAAAACTAACCCCTTAAGTTAAAATTTAACTTTTAAAACTACACGGCTTTGATGAGGCCATCAATTCCTATATTATTACCAAATTTCAACTTTCTATGACAAATAGTTTCGGAGAAAATCGGGTGTGACAGACAGACACACACACGAAGTCATCTTATAAGTCATCTTATAAGTCATCTTATAAGTCATCTTATAAGTGTTCCGTACGGAACACTAAAAAGGTAAAAATGGCGTTCTTACCTAGCAGATAATTTAAAATCATAAACAATTATTAAAAAATATTTATTAAGTTATTTATCTAGTACGTCCGTCACTATAAAATAAATATTATTTCTTACTTAATTAAGATGGAAAATAATTAAAAAATATAATAATTTTCGGACTCCTCGTCTACAAGAACTCTGATAGACTCGAAGCTACGATTTTTAACCATCACGCCTTTTTTATGTGTTTAACTATAATTACGCTTTAAACATAATTATTAGACATAGAGTAAGAGATGTTCAAAGGGTGGAGGAAGATGTTAGAGAAATTGCTTCCTTTATATATGACGTTATACGTCTTTGTCGGAGTTGTTGGAGTGGAAGAAACTGAAAATTGTAAAATTTGTTTATCATTGTGAATTATTTGTGGTTGTACTTGTAAGGGGTTAATGAGGTAGGAATGGAGTTGATTAAAGGAGATACTTCATAGATATTGTAAAACTTGACATTTCTCCCTATATACTATTGGGTGTGTGAATTAATTTTTAGTGATTTTTGAGTAAAAATATCGCTTTATTGTAAAAAAATGGTTACAGATTGATTGTTCAAAGTATTATCCATGGTTAGCTACTACTTGGACCCATCCTTGTTCTAGCATATGACGTTGAAAGAACGACTCATCTTTTGAGGCTATTCACGAATCGACCTATTTTTTGGTATTCTGATAAGAATGGAAGCACTGTTTATACAGACCGTGCATCACCGATCGGAACAAGTATTAATCAGATGGAGCAATGTCTGGTGAGTTTGGAGGGTGAGGTAGGACATCCCATCCAAGCACTTCTAGCGTTTCCTTGACCGGTTTCGCAACATGTGGCCGAGGGTTATAATATTGAAAAATCACTTTGTCGTGTCTGCTGACATATTGCGGTTGTTTTTCCTTCAACGCTCGGCTGAACTGCATTAATTGTTGTCGGTAAGGTTCCCCAACAATAGTTTCATTGGATTGGAGCAGCTCATGATACACTATACCCAGCTGATCCCACCAGATACACGGCATAAACTTGGATGCATGAATATTCAGCTTTGGCGAGGATGTTGATGGTTCACCGCGCTTCATCCTTGATTTTTTGCGCTTTAGACTATCGTAGCGTACCATTTTTCACCACCAGTTTCGATTTGATGCAAAAAAACCTTTCCGATTGTGCCGTTAAAACAGTTGTTCATAGGTCAAAAATCGTCTTTCAACGTCTCTCGGTTTCAATTCGTACGGCACCAAATTTTCTTGCTTTTGAGTCATTCCCAGTGCATGTAAGCGCTTGAAAATGGTTGTGCGATCAACTCCTAATGATTCTGCAAGTTCTTTTTGCATTTGGCATGGACCTTCATCGAGTAATACCTCCAATTCTTCATCTTTAAACTTTTTCGGCTAGCCTGGACTTTCTTTATTTTTCGTGTCGAAATCACCACTTTTAAAGTGTCGAAACCAATTTTCACATGTTTTTATCAATGGAATATAATCACCATAGGTTTCCGACAGCAATCGACGACTTTCAGCAGCGCTTTTCCTCGAAAAGTAACGCTTCCCGCAAATGGTGTTTTGTTGGCACGTAATTCGACATATTTAAGGCTCAAAAAATTATATTGTTTACCTTTTGGCAAAATAACATATACTAAAAATTAAAGTATAATGATGGTATTTTACTATGCATATAGCAACAGTATGTCTCGATGCGATATAATCCAAGTTACGCCCTCTCTTCTAAATCCCTCAAAATTAATTCGGACTCCTTATAAGTCCGTTAAAATTGAAAATAACGAAAAAATAACACAGGTTTCAAGAACACTTCTTCTTTTTAAAGTGCTTATTCCGTTCAAGTGTTGGGAATCATTCTGGCTATTATTACTTTATCCACTGCAGCTCTGAACAAACCGGACTATTTTTTGAGAACCAATTTCGCAGATTGTTTAGCCAGGAAATAAGTCTGCGTCCTGGTCCCCTATTCTTGGAGTATTTACTCTAGTAATCCATACCTTTGGGGATTTCTTATTATGTATCCTAAATACTCCAATTTTCCTACTTTAACAGTTCCTATAATTTCCAGTTTCTTGTTCATGCAACGTAAGACATACTCGTTGGTAATATGGTCAGTATAAGAAATTTTCAAAATTCGGCGATATAGCCATAATTCAAATGCCTCAAGTTTCTTAAAAGTAGCTTCAGTCAGTGTTCAAGATTCCACACCATAAAGAAGGATACTGAAGACATAACATCTTAGGAGTCTCATTTTCGTGTTCAATTTTATTGCTGAGCTTTTGAAAAGTGATGTCATTTTAAGGAATACTGCTCTATCTATTTCGATACGGCAAAGAATTTTGAGATTGTTATGCTATTACCAGACTTTTGTCATAACCTCGTTGTATAATGTAGAAGAAAGAAAAACTGTAATAAATAAACGCTACAACAGCACAAATAACTCTTTATTTGATGAAAATGTCTTCCTCCCAAGGCAATTATTGAGGTCAGGAAAAAAAAAAGTTACTTGGAGGTCAAATCTGTTGAATAAGGTGGATCGGGAACTATTTCGAAGCGTAGCTCGTGCTCTTTTGCCGTTGCAATAGCTGTTGTGTGAGCAGGCCCATTGTCCTGATGCAGGAGCAGTTTTTTGTACCCTAATCTTGGTCGCTTCTGCTTTAACTTAGTATGCAAACAATCCCATAACGTTGCATAATAAAAGCCAGTTACTGTTTTACCCTCTTCCAAACAGTGAATTATGATAATATCCAGCGGGCCTCAAGAAACAGCTGCCATCAATTTCCAGCAGGTAAAACTCTTTTTTCGGTGCACTTTTATTTTCGGCAACTAACTGATTTGACTTCCGTTTTGTCTCTGAGGTGTAATGGTGGATCTACGCCAGAAGTCCTTCAGATTACGTTGCAACTTTCTAAATGAAATGAAACGAATTATTTTGTTATTTGTCACCTATTTTTTATTTATCTGCTACTGCAGTTTCGTAGGTTTTCTGCATTACCAAGCGTAATACTACAACCTAAGGTGATTTATTTACGATTTATAACAAATCTCCCGGTCCAGTTTGGAATTTGTTATAAACTGTAAATAAACCAACTTAGTTTGTAGTATTACGCTTGACAATATAGAAAACTCACGAAACTGCAGTAGCAGATAAAAATAATAAAAATAATTCGTTTCATTTCATTTAGAAATTTAAAATGTACAGGGTGAGTCAACAATAGAGTAAAGTTCATTATCTCATTTGTTTCGGGAATGATGAAAAAAATGTTAAAAACAATAGTTTTAGGGAATGTTAAGGTGCACAGTTTAAAATTATTTTGATATAACATATGTTGTTTTAAACGGAACATTCTATTTTCTAATTTATTTTTAAATTCTGCGTAAAATTTTATAACTTTTTTTATTAATAATGTTATATACCTAAACCTAGTAGTTTTTCTAATATTTCATTTTTTTTTAAATACTAATTTTCAGTTTTGTAAAAAATTGCCAGTAGCGCCATTGTTTCTGAAGGTGGAAACTCATAATTGGTACGAGCGTTCTATAGAAATGAAAAAAATATATATGTAAAGAAATTTGAGTTAGATGCTACAGGGTGTTCAAAATAAATTTATGCATTTCGACTATTTTAAATTGAAAAATATCAAATTTTTTAAATGGCACATTATTATTTTTTCTGATAGATTTTACAAAAAACCTACAACTAAGTATGTCATATACCTATTTCTAATAGTTTTCGATTTATTTTGAATTTTTCAATTTTTACCCTTATTTTTAATACACTTACGCTATAACATCATAGTTGCCAAGACAAAACAAAAATGTAGGCATTGTCAAATGCTAATCGCACCACGATAAAATACAAGTATCATTCCTTTCATATGGAGCTACACCAAGAACTTCAAGACCGTGATTTTGAACGACGAGTAAACTTTTGTACCACCATGAATGGAGGCCGATTTAAATTTTTTATCCAAAATAATGTTTTCTGATGAAACTACTTTTCGCAGTAATGGAGCAGTTAATAGCCATAATACGCATTATTATTCAACAGTTAATCCATTTTAGGTCCTGGCAGTTCAAAACCAAAACCATTGGTCGCTTAATATATGGTGTCGAATATTAAATTTTCGAATTATTGGTCCATATTTTTTCCGCGAAACGCTTAACGGGCCAGGTACCTAAATTTTTTGCAAAACGAATTACCCCAGCTTCTTGAAGAAGTTGATAACTTTAAAAGGGAACAAATGTGGATTCAACAAGACGGAGCTCTTGCTCATTACCACCGGGAAGTTCGGGAATTTTTAAAAGATTGTTACCCACAAAAATGGATCGGTAGGGATGGATTCATTCAGTGGCCCCCTCGATAATGTGACTTAACACCTTTAGACTTCTTTTTGTGGGGCTACATTAAAGATCGTCTTTATGTGAATCCCCCTACAACACCAGTAGATATGGAAAACAGGATACGGGATGCGTGCAGGATAATAACGCCCTTTATGCTAAGGAAAGTGAAGGAAAGTATAGTAAAACGAAAATATAGTAAAATGAGTAGACGGGCATATTTTTGAACATTTATTACGTCATAATAATTAGTCATTAGATAAATTATACTATATTAAAATTATTATTAACTATTTGTTTATGTTTTCACAATAGTGTAAGTGTATTAAAAACAAGAGTAAAAATTGAAAAATTCAAAATAAATCGAAAACTATTAGAAATAGGTATATGACATACTTAATAAAAGTTGGAGGATCTTGTAAAATCTATTAGAAAAAATAATAATATACAGGGTGTGCCATTTAAAAAATTTGAGTTTTTCAATTTAAGATAATCGAAAAGCATAAATTTATTTTGAACACCCTGTAGCATCTAAATAAAATTTCTTTACATATATCTTTTTTTTTCATCTCTATAGAACGCTCGTGCCAATTATGAGTATTCCATCTGCAGAGACAATGACGCTACTGGCAATTTTTTACAAAACTGAAAACTAGTATTTTTTTAAACAAATTGAAATATTAGAAAAACTACTAGGTTTAGGTATACAACATTATTAATAAACAAGTTATAAAATTTTACGCAGAATTTAAAAATAAATTAGAAAATAGGATGTTCAATTTAAAAAAACGTATGTTATATCGGCCACACTTTTTTGAAGTACCCTGTATACTCAAAAATAATTTTAAACTATGCACCTTAACATTCCCTGAAACTATTGTATTTAACATTTTTTCCTCATTCTCGAAACAAACGAGATAATAAACTTTACTCTATCGTTGACTCACCCTGTGCTGTCACAAAGTAACTGACACTTCAATTATACGTTGCAACATTTGAAATATTCATCCTCGTTTTTACTCTGGAATCAACAAACGCACGCACCCGTTCACATCGCAGTAATCTCACGAAGTTTAGTGCGACGATCTGCCCTCACGATACCATGAATTTCTTCAAAAGAGACCACAATCGGCCGTCCTGGACGTAAAGTAACTGCGCTGCTCGTAAAACCACGTTTAAATTCATTTATCCAGTAATAAATGGTATTGAGTGCTAGTATAGAATCCCCATAAACTTCCTTCAGTTTAATTTTTACCCGAGCCACAGTCTACTTTATTAAATAATTTTTTTTTACCACTACATGATACTCGGCTTTATTCATTTCTACGAGACGTGTAATACCGCACCACACTTACGATAGCTGCCAACAAACAACTGCGCGTTGTATCTGTTTAAAATTCTGAACGCAATAGTTACAAGAATCACGCTTACCAACAGTCACGCCGCTTAACAGAACTTCCCACCATTTCATAGAAATCTACCCGATTTTTCAATCTACCCTCGTATATCTTAGCGCTCCTTGATAATAATAGTTAAAACTAACTTTTCCAAGTTTTAATCGAAAAAGGTCGCCGTTTCTGCCTGTCTGACAGTGAATTGAAAACTATTTGTCCATATCTATTTTATTATTGCAGTCAGTTAACTAGTTCATTATTTTCATGCTTCAAAATAAGTAATAACGATAATAACAATTTGTTTACTTTTAACAATTACAAATCTTGTTCGTAAACTTCAATATAGAAATATTTTATTATATTGGCCAATACCATTACCCGTCTTCCTGTTTATAAGTTTGTAACTGGACAATTTTCCCATATTGGTTATTTACCTGAAATACCAGCCCCATACAAACGGCCTCTTCAAATTACGGAGTAGTAATTGATTTAAAATCAAATTTAATGAAATATCGATAACTAGCCCTTGGCTGAAATTTCAAATTTTAATGAAATTGGTTCAGCACGATTTTGTACATGATTAAATTATTGTGATAAAATTATTAAACTTCTAGTCTATACAATAAATTTACTTTTTTACTTGGTTAACTGACACTAAATATTTTGTTTTGTAAACATTTACAAATGCGTTATCACGATTTTGTAGTACAACTACATTTTCAAACGCTTAACTAAGACTAAAATAGATTTTTTGTATTTATTTTTTTATAATGAAAGGATGTGGGTATCTTAGGTGCTGTAAAAGTTGGTATAGCCTGTCCCAAAATATAATATCCTGATTTTTGCCGTTTTAAGTGGGCAATATAAAAATTCTAACCTTTTATTTATGATAGGTTGCAGAGATGGACTTAAGAATTTTATTCATTAATGCAAATAAATAAAATGATAAATGTTTTTGGAGATGTTTTTTTATAGATGCATGTAAAAACAAATGGATAACAAGTACAAATATACAGTTTGAATGAATGGGTTTTACAAGAGGGGACATATTGTATAAATAAAAATATATTTTAACTTAAGCCTAATTCGGTTTCACTATCATTGCCACCAGCTGAGGTAATTATCAGTGGTTTTATATTATTTACATAAATATATGAATCTTCAACTTTAACAACGTGCTGAATGGAATTCTTCCAGCTTTCACAAGGTATCTCATTTATAACTTTTTTTACTAATTCAACCACTGACACGCTTAAAGTAGGAGAAACATTTTGCGCCCTTATTTTTGATTTAACTTGATGCCAAATATGTTCAACTGGATTAAACACACAATAATACGGAGGAAGTCACAGAACAGTGTGTCCCATTTTCTCAGCCGTACTATCACAAACATATTTCTTTTTTTTAATTTATAATCTTTCAATACTTCCAAAAGATCACTTTTTTTATAACTAAAGTCAAAATAAATATCATTTTCTAATATATATTCCTATATTTCCGATTTGGTGCTGACTGCATTAGGAACCTTATTTAGTAGACGACTGTGGTAACTTGCACTGTCCATAACTATAACACTCTGTTCGGAAACATTTGGCAAAAGGGAATTTTGAAACCAATTTTCAAAAAGTTCTGCGGTCGTGTCTTCGTGATAGTCCAAACTAGAATCTTTATGTTTTTTGCAGATAATAATAGACAATTTGAAACCCAGCCCTTTTGAGATCCAGCATGCAAAATGGTTACTCGTTTACCTTTATTTGAAAGTGCGTTAGTTTGACATTTTGTACCGCTGTCAACCATACTTTTAGCACAGTGTCATGGGTATCGAACCATGTTTCGTCAAGGTAAATTATTGGCCAATTCTCTGATCGATACTTTTTAATTTGTTGTAAATAAGTATGTCGCAAGATTCGTAATCTTTGTGACTCCATCACTACTTGCCTTTTGTTGATTTTTCGGAACTTGAATCCCATTCTTAAGAGAATTCTGTGAAGGGTTGAACGGCCACAATGTATATTGGTCCCGTCCTGCACCAGTCTTAATTTTATTTTGTCTAGTGTGGGCACCAACTGCTCTTCATACATAGAATATATTTTTCTCCTGATGACGTCTTTTTCACAATCGTCTACATGATGCATTTGAAAATCTTTCCGTTTTTTCCTATTCCTGAGTGATGGTTTTCCTATAATACCCTTAATCGTAGAAATTGGGATTTTTGTTAGTTCACTGTCGTAAACATTTTTCACTATTTGTTTAGCGTCAAGTGATAAATGTTTTCTCTTGAAATAGCCACTATTGCAATTTTCCCACGGACGCCACATAATTAAAATAAACCAGTTACGTTGTAAGTTGTAAGTAAAACTAAAAATAAAAAATAAAAAGTATCTTTTGAATCTTAGTGGGAGTCTGTGGTCATTAGGTCTATATTATCAAATACTTAAAGGGCTCCAAACCGGGTTGCCAGGTAGTAAATATATAGGTAAAAAGCGATTTAATATGATTCAGGTGCAAGTGACGGCGGTATACGAAGCAGGTAAAATAAAAATACGTTTATTGTAATACCTGGCAACTGTGCACAAAACCGTAATAGGGTCGTTTATGGCCCCATTGAAAAAGCAAAAAATTTACTATAAACGACGAAATTTCCGACGTCTACTTGATTATTTAGTAAATTTATATTTGGTTTTTTGAGTGTCTATAAATTTCTATTGATTCTAAAAAATTAACTTTTGACTTTGTAGATGGCGTATGGAATACTGATAAACATAATCAGTTTCTAAAAAATGCTTAGCAAAGTGTGATTTTTTTTAACCTATAAGATGTATTATATTCTGCAAATCTTGTTTTGAAATTCCGTCCTGTTTGTCCTACGTAACAGCTATTGCGCTCTTGACACTTAAGTTTATAAACTCCTGATTTTCTATGTTGATTAGTATTATCTTTGGCATCGAAAAATATATTGGATAACTTTTGAAGGGGTTTTAAGGCTATTCTTGTTTTTTCGGCTGTGAGAATTTGAGATATTTTATTCGAGATGGGACCAAAATATGTTAGAGCTATGAACGTTTTTCTTTCCTGATATTCTTTTATGGGATAAATTAAGCTGAAGGTGATTTGCTTTTGTTTACAACCACGGTTATTAATAGCTGTTACGTAGGCCAAACAGGACCAAATTTCAAAACAAGATTCGTAGGACATAATGCATCTTATAGGTTAAAAAATGGAAAAAAAAAAAAAAAAACACACTTTGCTAAGCATTTTTTAGAAACTAATCATCCATTTCCTAATATTAATTGCTTATCAATACTCGATACGATACTTAAAAGGTCAAAATTTAATTTCTTAGAATCAATACAAATTTACAGACACTCAAAGAACCATAATATAAATTTACCAAATAATCAAGTAGACGTCGGAAGTTCCGTCCTTTACCAACTTTTATAGGACCTAAGATACCCACATCCTTTCATTATATAGAAATAAATACAAAAAACCTGTTTTAGTCTGAGTGAAGCGTTTGAAAATCGCGAAAATGCATTTGTAAATCTTTACAAAAATATATTTAGTGTCAGTTAACAAAATAAATAAGTAATTTTATTGTTAAAACTAGCCGTGCCCGCGGCTCCGCTCGCGTGAACTCGATTCACCTTTATCGTCACTGCTTATTCGTTATATTTTCTCTTGCATTCAGTTTCCACGTTTCGCATCTATATGTCACCGTGGGTCTGACAACAGTCGTATATATTCTTTCTTTTGCTGTTCTTGATACATTCTTTAATTTCAATATTGGATTCATTCCCCCAAACATCTCTGTCCTTTCGCTATTCTTTCTTGTATCTCCGTCCTTTCTTGTTCACTCTATGTTATTGTTACTCACCGATAATTAAATTTGTCTACTTTTTCAAATATACATCTTTTTCCTAAGTTGTTTATTATTTTTGTTGTTTTTAATATCCTTCTTCTTTGTAATTTCCATGTATTTTGTTTTTTTCCTCATTTATCTTTAGTCCTTTCATCCTTCCCCTTTCTTCTCTCCTACTTATGGCTTTTTTGAGGTTCTCTTTTGCTCTTGCAATCACTGCTACATCATCCGCATAGGCCAAGCATTGGCAGGTTTGTTGGTATATCGTTCCATTTGTTTTTATTTCTGACTCCCGGATTATCTTCTCTAGTACCAAATTAAATAGACATGTCGACACTGATTCCCCCTGTCTTCACTTTAAACTTGTCTGATACTTTGCCCTCAACCAACACTCTATTTTCTGTGTCATTCAGGGTCATTCTCCCCATGTGAATCAATTTACTTGGAATTTTTAGTTCTTCCATTATCTTGTAGAGTCCTTCTCTATTTACAGAGTCATATGCTTCTCTGAAATCCACAAAGACCAAGTGTAGTGCCAAATTTTGTTCTAAGCTATTATCTTGGATTTGCTTAATCGAAAATATCTGGTCTGTAACCGATCTATTTTTCCTGAATCCACACTGGTACTCTCCCAGAATAGACTCGACTTTCTCTGCTAGTCTGTTTTTGATAGTCAACACTACTCTTGTACACGACATCCAGTAAGGCTATTGGTCTATAATTAGCACCTATAGTTTTTTCTCCTTTTTTGTATATTGGACAAATGAGCGACTCTCTCCAGCTCACTGGCATCTTTTCTGTTTCCCATATTTCTTGCACCAACCGGCATATTTCATTTTCCAGATCTACTCCTCCAACTTTTATCAGTTCTACAATTTCCACTCGGGGCCTTATTTTTTTTGGGTTCTGAGTATTTCTCTTATTTCTTCTTTGCAGGGTTTATTTGTCGCCTCCTGCCCTTCAGTTAATTTTGCTTGCTATTTCTCATTCAACTCCTCATTTTCATCTTCATTTAATGTTTTTTTTTAAAGTATTCCGCCCATCTATTCAGTCTTTCTGCGAAGCTTACTGCTAAACTTCCAACTTTTTTCCTATATATTAGCATTTTGTCTCTGTTTATTCCCTTTGTATTTTATAATAAAAAACACGTAAATCGGATAAGTGGTTCTTGAGTGCTAAGCGCAGTAATGGATAGACAGACAGGCAGAGAGATGTTACGTTTTATATATATTATAGATTTTTTTTGACATATATTAAATTAAGAATTAAAAAAAAATCACGTAAATCCGATGAGTGGTTCTCGAATGAAAAGCACACTAACGGACAGACAGACAGAGAGACGTTGCGTTTTATATATATGTTATATAGATTATTATTATTATTATATAACCTCTTCAGAGAACATATGTATGAATTTAAAAAATCACGTAACTGGTTCTCGAGGGATAAGCGCACTAACGGACAGACAGAGAGACGTTGCATTTTACATATTATTATAGATATAGATTATTATTATTACTATATAACCTGGCCAAAGAATATATGTATGAATTTAAAAAAAAGACACGTAAATCGGATAAGTGATTCTCGCCTGATAAACGCACTAATGGACAGACAGAGAGACATTGCTTTTTATATATATTATAGATTATAGATTATAGATATTCTCTGCTACATAATATTGTTCCAAATTTAATGGTTTTAGGCTGTGTACTGCAAAGGAACGCGCTAACGGCAAACTTTTTTCCGACTTCATTCACTATTATCGTCACTGCTCATTCCCTATGCTACCTATCGTAATAAAATATAGCCTATAACCTGGCCAGAGAACATATGTATGTTTAAAAAAAAAAAAGTACGTAAATCGGATAAGTGGTTCTCCAGTGATAAGCGCACTAACGGACAGACAGACAGACAGACAGAGAGACGTTGCATTATATATATATTATAGAAGTAACGGACCAATCAATCAACTCCCCTAATCTATAATTCAGCAAGAATTATTCAATTTTCGCGCAGTTTTCTCTCACGTGTAGGTATATAATCTGGCCAGATTTTCCACAACTTTAATCAAATGATTAAAATTGTTTTGGTAACATCGAAAATAATGGGAAAATAACATGCTGTGATGTTTTACTATATTTGAGGTGATAATTATAACCCGGGTGAGATTCCATTTTACATTCCTATTATTATGCGACTCTTATTGTGAATATGTATATGGCAAAGGTGCTGGGAGGTTAGCTTGAGTTAGTAGTAATTTATGAGACTTCTATCATTTTAAGCCATGCAGGTGTAGCAGATGCTCATGTTATCTATCCTCGTATGACTTGTGGCAGCTTTGGCTCCATGGTGTAGTTCCAGCTTACCATACTCAAAGTCTCCGATTCGATCCTTGGCACGTCAGTACACTTTTATTTTAAAGTGTATTTGCCTAGGCCATATTCAACGTCAAATGCTTTCTAACAGACTTCGCCAAACTTTTACGCTGTAAAAAAAGTAGTTGGTTGCTGTTGGGAGGCCGTCCGGACTAGGAAGGATTGATGATGAAGTCATTGCCTCCTCACCGATGGAATGGATACCTCCCCAGACTGAGTACCAACCCCGATGGAAAAACTGTCGGGCACGCTGTTGGTCGCTTGAACTGGGGTAACAGTCCAAGTACGTATCACTTTCTTGAATGAGATAACCGGAGTGACCGCCGTCTCCGATGAACATACTTATTGTGGTTTGGCTGCTCGTCGAGGTCCGTGATCAATGTGGAGTAAAAAAAAAACAAGAGCTAAGAGATTACCATTTGCCAATCATATGGTTCAGATCCCACGTTAATCAAAACAAATGATTCTATAAGTGTTATCTATCAGAATGTCCTATCATTGAACTTAACTGAAACTTGGCTTCATGATTATGTTATGGATAGCGAAATATTTCCAGCCATGTTTAATGTGTTCAGGAAGGATAAAAATTTTGCAACATGTGGAAAGTCCAGAGGTGGTGGGGTTCTGATAGCGGCAAAAGAACATATTGATATTTGTAGGGTTAATACATATTTTGAGGATGAAAATGTTGACCTTCTTTGTGTAAAGTAAAATTTGGGGAATTGTAGATTCATTTATCTTCTTGCTGTATATGTTGCGCCAATGTGCGGTGCGGTGCGAAAAGCTATATACGTTTATCGAAGAGCAAAATTATCTCTTGGATTCTAATTTTGTAATTATAGTTCCTTTAATTTAACATTTCTCAAAATGTATTATGAAGTGAGAAAAGCTGAGAAATATGTTGAATTGTTAAATCATTTTGTTAAGCTTCTATGGTGCTAATCAGTATAATCAAGTTGTAAACTCCACAAACCGATTATTGGACATTGTGGTAAGTAATGTTAATTGTCTTGTTTTAAAAAACAACTTTAGTCTCGTTCCAGAAGATAAATACCACCTCACTCTGAGTATTTCCGTATCATTACCGCATATGAGAATAGAAGAATTAAACTCTAATGATGTACGCTATAATTTCCGCAAAGCGGACCATTTGTCTTTATATCATACGTTACATGCCACGGATTGGACATTTCTTGAATCTCATGATAATGTTAATCTAGCCCTCAATGGTTTCTATGCGATATGATATATTTAATAAGTGCATACCTAAAATTAATAATAAATCAAAAAATTATCCTACTTGGTTTAACATAGGAATAAATCAAATCAAATCAAATAAAGCTTTATTGTAAAAAAAGATTGTTCTTTTATCTACAAAGCTATCTTATCTATAATATATATAAAATGCAACGTCTCTCTGTCTGTCAATCTGTTTGTCTGTCTGTCTGTCTGTCTGTCTGTCTGTCCGTTAGTGCGCCTATCACTGAAAACCACTTATCCGATTTACGGACTTTTTTTTTTAAAACATACATATATTCTCTGGCCAGGTTATAGGCTATATTTTATTACGATAAGTAGCATAAGGAATGAGCAGTGACGTAAAATAGTGAATGATGTCGGAAATAAGTTTTTCCGCTAGCGCGTGCCTTTGCAATACACAGCCTAAACCATTAAATATGGAACAATATTATGTAGCAAAGATTATCTGTAATGTATAATCCATAATATATATAAAATGCAATGTCTCTCTGTCTGTCTGTCTGTCCATTAGTGCGTTTATCACGCGGGAACCAATTATCCGATTTACCTGTCTTTTTTAAATTCATGCATATATTCTTTGGCCAGGTTATATAATAACATTAATAATCTATATCTATAATATATATAAAATGCAATGTTTGTCTGTCTGTCCGTTAATGCGCTTATCCCTCGAGAACCACTTATCCGAATTACGTGATTTTTTAAATTCATACATATGTTCTCTGACCAAGTTATAGGTATATATTTTATTACATCTATAATATATATAAAATGCAACGTATTCTGTCTGTCTGTCTGTCCGTTAGTGCGCTTATCACTGGAGAACCACTTATCCGATTTTCGTACTTTTTTTTTTAAAACATACATATGTTTTCCGGCCAGGTTATAGGCTATATTTTATTACGATAGGTAGCATAAGGAATGAGCAGTGACAATAATAGTAAATGAAGTCGGACAAAGTTTGCCGCTAGCGCGTTCCTCTTGCAATACACAGTCCAAACCATTAAATATGGAACAATATTATGTAGCAGAAAATATCTATAATATATATAACATGCAATGTCTCTCTGTCCGTCTGTCTGTCTGTCCGTCCGTTAGTGTGCTTATCACTAGAGAACTACTTATCCGATTTACGTGCTATTTTTTTAACCATACGTATGTTCTCTGGCCAGGTTATAGGATATATTTTATTAGGTGACATAAGGAATAAGCAGTGACAATAATAGTGAATTAAGTCGGAGAAAAGTTTGCCGTTAGCGCGTTCTCTTGCAATATACTCCCTAAAGCATTAAATATGGAACAATATCATGTAGCAAAGAATACAATATATATAAAATGCAACGTCTCTCTGTCTGTCTGTCTGTCCATTAGTGCGCTTATCACTCGAGAACCACTTATCCGATTTACGTGTTTTTATAAATTTATACATATGTTCTATATAATTCGATATAAGCCTAGATAATGGGAGATAAGGTGAGATAATGGGAGATAAGGAGAAATGATGGGAGATAAGTCGAGATAAGCCTTGATAATGGGAGATAAGGTGAGATAATGGGAGATAAGTATAAATAATGGGAGATAAGGAGAGATAATGGGAGATAAGCAGAGATAAGTCTAGATAATGGGAGTTATGGTGAGATAATGGGAGATAAGGAGAAATAATGGGAGATAAGGAGAAATAATGGGAGATAAGTCGAGATAAGCCTAGATAATGGGAAATAAGGTGAGATAATGGGAGATAAGGAGAAATAATGGGAGATGAGCAGAGATAAGCCTAGATAATGGAAATTATGTAGAGATAATGGGAAATAAGGAGAAATATTGGGAGATAAGGAGAAATAATGGGAGATATTTTATTACGTTGGGTAACATAAGGAATAAGCAGTGACGATAGTAGTGAATCAAGTCCACGCGAGCGGAGCCGCGGGCCCGGCTAATATATATATATATATATATATATATATATATATATATATATATATATATATATATATATATATATATATATTATTTCTAAAGGTTAAAATTAATTCATGAACAGTGACATGTACAAAAGTTCACATTTTCTTAATAAATAAACTGTCCAATTTATTGTAAAACTAGTTTAAAATTTACAACATTTACAACATTAAAGAATATCCAATGAAAGCTAAAAATTTGCTATGGTATGTTTTCTACTGCTATTATACTACAGATGATTTTAAAAATCTTTTAAAAAATGGCAATGGACAAGAGCAGTTTAAATATTGGAATATTATTTCTAATGGTGGTGACCAATTTAAAATCGAAGATCCACCCGTTGGAAGTGGTCTATTACCAGAAAGTGTTCTAGATTTTAAAAAGAAAAAGACATATACACCTACACGCCATGTACACACTCGGCAATCGAAGAGTGTCATCAAAAAACTCCTTAACTGAATAGTAGGCCCTCCCAATTAAGAGCTTCCGAACCTCCCTCCTAAATAATTAATAAACTTAAGTATAAAGCAAAATTAAGAAAAAAATATAAAAGGACTAATGATTTACTGGTATTGTTAGAATTTAAAAAAATACGAGCTCAATTGCAAAAGGATATAAGAAGTGCTCAGTGTTCATACTTGATAACAGTACAGAACAATATTGGAATAAGCCCTCGTTTATTTTGGACTTTTATAAATAACAAAAAGGGGTCAATGCACATACCAAATAAAATGTTTTTCAATATAGAGGAGTTTAATGGAGGGGATTAAATATCTAATGGATTTGCTAATTACTTTGAAAGCATCTACTCTAATGATTTAGGTAGCAGTAATGATAGTGTTGAAAGTATCAATCATCACGGTGTTTGTCTAATTGACAAAATTGATATAGTTAATGTTGTGGAGACCTCGAGGGAGTTGAAGGACGATAGAGCAACAGGCCCAGACGGCATTCCCCCATACATATTTAAGGGCTTTGAGAATGTACTATGTTATCTGCTACTGTTTTTGTTTAATTCGAGTCTTATAACAAAAATGTTTCCCCACCTGCGGAAAAGAACAAGAATATGTCCAGTTTTTAAAAAGGGTAACAAAAACGATATAAAGAGCTATCGGCCAATTGCAGTACTCTCAACGGCAGCTAAAGTTTTTGAAAAGATTATTTTTAACAGCATATCAACGTCGGTTCGTCACCGTATAAGTACCTATCAGCACGGCTTTATGAGGGTAGATCTGTCATTAGTAATTTATTAGCGGTAACGCAGGCAACGTCAGATGTCTTAAATCGGCGTGGCCAAATGGATATTGTATATACATACTTTGAAAAGGCATTCGATAAGGTTTCATTTGCGATATTGTTGAATAAGCTGGAGAGAGAGTTTGGATTCCATATGAATTTAATTTTACCTTTAAAATCGTGAACATGTAGTAAAGATAAAGGGGTATGAGTCCAAATCTTTTACACCTACATCCGGGATTCCGCAATGGTCCAACTTTGGACCTCTGCTTTTTTTACTTTATATCAACGGCATCACTGGTGTAGTTAAAATGCATCCTGTCATTTGCTGACGACTTAAAACTTTATTATGAAATCAGATCGCCTGCTGACTGCCGGATTTTGCAGAATGATATAGACAGCATTGCAAAATGGGCAATTGACAATAAGATTTATTTTAGTGTAAGTAAGTGTAGTGTTGTTTCTTATACTAGAAAACTAAAGCCGATAAAGTTTACATATAGAATTGAAAATGTCCCACTCTTGTATGAGGATAAGATAAAGGGCTTAGGGGTGATTTTTGATTCCAAATTGACGTGGAACTATCATGTAAGTTATACAGCAAGCAAAGCGAACAAAATGTATGGCTTAATTGTCAGAAGCACAAAAGATTTTAGAAGTACAAATTGCATAAAACAGCTATACATATATCCTATGTTAGAAGTATATTAGAATGCATTATAAACAAACCGGTTCATATAACCCTATGATCTCTTCTGCACTGTTGCATGAACGCTATAGGATGGTGACCTTAGAGAAACATAGAAAACAATATTCCATGCTCTACTTGTACAAAGTAGTGAATGGTCTCATTGGTGACCCGACATTTCTATCCAAGTTATATTTCAGTGTGCCAACATACACCACAAGAAATCAGAGCACTTTTTATATACCAGATGCAGCCCATAATAACCATCACCTGGGCTCTCCATTGTATAATGCTTGCATGCTATACAATGGAATCCAGAATAGTGTAGATGTATTTAATGATAAGTGCAGTCTTTTCAAAACTAAATTGCGTGAGTTGTTTTAGGTGCTTGTAGATTATTATGTAATATTTTTTAAATTAAATTAAGTTCTGGTACTTTGTAATTGGAAAGATCTCTGTGATTAATCTGTAAAGTGCAGTGAATAAATAGATAACCGATCAAGTGCAAGTTGAACTTGCACAATTAGTGTTCCGTACGTGGATTGCTTTTAAAATAAAAAATTTATAACTTCACAAAACACACCCCAAATGAGTTTTCAGCAAAGTTTATTTCCAATTTTTACTGAAAACTGATGACCTGGAATTTTTTTTTTTTTATACCAGATACATAATTAAAGGTAATGTACTCGTGATAATTTTCGTTCAATCTACACCCCCTGGAGAATATTCCAGAATTTTTTCAAAATTTTTTGATCAGTACTTTTCGAGATAAGGTGTGGGGACAGCGATTTTTCACTATTTTTTAAAAATAATACAGAGAAAAGTGTGCGCAAGTTTTACATTATTACATTATATATATATATATATATATATATATATATATATATATATATATATATATATATATATATTTTACTCGTGTTTTCACAAGCTTTCATTTGACACCACACTCGATGACCTAGTAAAGAAATCCGAGATCACCCCCCAAAACTAACCCCTTAAGTCAAGATTTAACTTTCAAAACTACACGGCTCTGATGAGGCCATCAATTCCTATATTATTACCAAATCTCAACTTTCTATGACAAATAGTGTCGGAGAAAAATCGGGTGTGACAGACAGGCAGACAGACAGACAGACGGACAGACGGACAGACGGACAGACAGACAGACAGACAGACACCGAAGTCATCTTATAAGTGTTCCGTACGGAACACTAATAAACTGTAGGTGCTGTGTGGCTGACATTCAGACGTTAATTGAGGCTGTCTATTTGTCGGACTATAAGTATCCGCACTCATACTATTACTACTGCTGTAGTTGTATAGCTTAAGGGATTAATAAAAATTTGAATTATTGTCTGTGTTAAATATGCCATTTACACTTTGCTGTTCCAGTAGGATGGCATTCAAAAATGTCAGGCTAATTTAAGTGTCCTCTCCTTTGCCACTGTAACTTTAGAACCAAAATGACAAACTGGAACATCGAAAATTGATATCTCTTTATCTTTTAATGTTCTTTAACCAACATCAATAATTTAAAACTCAAAACAGACGATACTGACTAAAAATGTTTTCATTATTTTAAAAGCTGCACTCCTCCAGTCCTTATTTAAAATGGAAATTACAGAGAGCCATTATGTCCCATTATTTCCATTACGCCTAATCGATTTTCCATCACATCCTTTTAATTAGAAAACAATGAGGTTTTAACATATTCTAGAACTTTTACCGTTTTAAAAACTAAATTATTGTTGATGGTAATAATTGTTTGTATTGGCATAAAAAAATTTATATCCTGTTTTCCAGTAATTGTATCGTTATTAATTAGTTTGTTGCATATATTTTAGTAATATTAATTTTAAAAATTTTTGCTACTTACCAAGTGACCACCAAGACAAAAAATTCTGCATAAGGTCTCCTCACAGTTTGAGTTTGTAATGATCACATGACCTGTCGCCATATTGCTAGTATGATGCCCGCGAGTTTTTGAAATATTCAAATTCCTTCTTTCAAGAAAAATCGTATTCTGTAGATCAGGGCTGTCAGGGTCATGCACAGTTCGAGCCAATTTCAGAGGTAACGCCTCCCGCTGCCCCCACCACTGCTGCTGCCGCCGTTCGCGCAGTCTCAGGAGCGGCTATGAGAGACATAGGAGGAGCGCATTGTGTTTGGTAAGCGGCCGAGCCGCGATCGGCGGCTCGGCCGCTTAACGTCTAGCAGTGGTGGGGGCAGCGGGAGGCGTTACCTCCGAAATTGGCTCGAACTGTGCATGACCTTGACAGCCCTACTGTAGAATAAAAATGAATTTTGCTGATTGAAAGGAAGAAAAATACGAGAATAGTTTTTAGAAACTTTTTTTATCAAGTTCTTGTTAAAACAGATATACAAAAAACAAGGAAAATGGCAAAATATACAAGGAAAAAATACATTTGACTTCAACGCCTTTTGCACGTTATTCATTTAAATATCCCACTGTTGAATTTATATTTCTCAACTATTAGAGATATTATCCGAGGGGAAAAAATGTTCATTTTGAGAACATATCTCTGCACACCTTCAGCTTCGCGCGTATAATGTCAACAATCATGCAAATATATTTCAGTGAATCCCAGTAATCTGGGGAAATTAAAAATAATTATAATTATTATTTGAAGATCTGAACTGAAAAATGAAGTGAACATACTTTTTGCTCCGTTTTATCATTACTTAAAGCTAATATAGTAATTTTCATACAACTAATGAACTTTCGTGCCTATATACTACTTATATAAAAAAATTAAATTTACTCACTAATTTATTCGAACTCATTCATGCTGGAGAATTACTACTTTTGCATGCCTAGATTGAGTTTTCAAAGTTTGGTTAGCGAATTTTACCAGATAATATAACTTAACTCTAGCAAATATTTTGCCCTGAACTCAGAAAACAAAGTACAAGTAGAATAACATAAACCAATATAAATAAAAAATAATATGAAAACACAATTATCATAATCTTTCTTTAACTAACACCTAATATCTGTCTTTCTTAATATATTGCATAAGAGAAATAAAGATTTATGAATAAATTACCTTTTAGGATCTTTGGGAAATCTAAAGAACTAACTGCTTTGGAGATACAACATATATTTTTACAAGCACTAACCGCACAACGAAAACTTCCTCTTGAAATCTTTTTTATAATTATGGTCAATTATAATGTGGAGCTTATTGGAAAATTATTAATAATGAATTTCGGAGCATGTTATAAAAAGATTCTTCTTGAAATTCAGATGTAAACACATACCGCGACCGCGCTGGCAGCCATGTTGTTGGTATGATAGGGGGCGCACGCGTGATAAGAAACAGGATCTAAAAATGTTCTAGAGCGTCGCTACCATGTTTTATGTTTACTGTGATCTTGCCTTGAAAAATAAGACAATAAATTTTTCTTTATCACAACATCTAGGCACAGAAAATATAGCTATCGCTATCAAAAGACAAGCATCGCCGTAAAAAGAAGCTGGCTGGCTACCAGCGACCTCGACGAGTTTCTCAGAGATCCCGCGCATATTCCTCCCTACTATTGGTACAAATAATGTCACTTCTCTGAAAACTCGACAAGGCACATTTTAACGTGTCGGTGTTAGTCAGCCGGCTTCGTTTTGTGGTGTCGTTTTGGTCCACGTATTTGACTTTCTGTAGCGATAGATATATTTTCTGTGGATGAGTTAAGTGATGCCCAGGCTTAATAGCTGCATGGCACCCGACGAATCCATGAGTGATACTGAATGGCGGTTTAAGAAATTTGAAAGTCCTATTTCAGTTGAAATTGGTACTTTTGTTGGCAGCATCTCAGTTATAAAAACTACTGAAAATGCTGAACGAGTTCGACTTCGAATTAATCCCCGTCTGACATTGCGAGTGGCGATAAAAAACTATAGTTTCGGAAATTTGTTGGTCAAAATTTGACGTTGAACTGCATTGCTACAAATTTCAATCCACGGCTATACACCGAAGAGCAAAAAAATTATCGAATGTAAGTCGTCCAAGGTAGTTTGTAAATAACCAGGAACAACCCAAATATGGTCCAAAAGGTTTTTATTGGGAATGAATCATGAATTTATGGTTATGACCCTCAGACAAAAGCCCAATATTTGGAGTGGAAGACTGAAAAGTAACGCCAGAAGAAAGCGCACATACTCAAAGCATCAACAAGAAAATGCTCACTGTTCTACGAGGTGAGGTGGTAAAGAGAGGATTACCGCTCTCTCTCTCTCTCAATCCTTTTACCTCAATAGGAGTAACGGTGATACTATGCAGTTGCTGCCTCAACAGTCATTCTCCAGGCATCTCGAACCTGCGCGACTTGACTTGACTAGTGCATACCCATACCAAGAAGAGATCTTACTTGGTCGACCATCTTGTTGGACACCATCCTCTTGATCTTCTACCTTCCCCGTTACTACAAGCTTTTCCATGGCAACCATTTTCCTCATCTCCTTCTTCTTTTTTAAAAGTCACTTCTTCTTCACTACAGGAGATAGGCCTCTTGCAATTGTCTCTATCCTGTGCAAGATGACCCATCTACTGCCTGCTATCAACCTGATATCATCAGTCCATCTATTCATTTGTCTTCCGCCACTTCGACTGCTGTTCCAAGGTCTCCATTTAAGTAATTTTGTTGTCCATCTACCATCATTCGTTCTAGCCACATGCTCCTCCCATTGCCACTTTAATTTTGCCACTATTTTACTGATATCTGTAATTCTTGTTGTCCGGCTGATACCCTCGCTTTAATGTGTTCTCGTAAACTAACACCTAATATCTGTCTTTCTATGGCCTATTGAGTACGTTGGAGTCGACAAGAATTATTTTTTGTAAGGGTCATGGTTTCCAGCCCATATGTACTTACTGGAAGTATGTAGCTCTCGTACACTTTTCTTTTTAAGGTCATGGGGATATGTCTGTCTTTTAGAATGAATCTCAATTTTTGAAATGCAGTTCCAGCAGAGAGACCAATTCGCCTTGGTATTTCCGATGTTTGATTGTCTTCATCCAATCTAATCTTATGTCCGAAGTATATACATATACTCTTTCTCGATCTCTTCCTTGCCAATCTTAATTTTTATTGTTTATGGGCTTAGAAGTTTTATTTTCTTAATATTCATCTCGAGTACAACTCTCTGTGAAGCTTGATTAAGTTGTTCTATTATGATTTTAAGTTCTTTTAGATCTTTGCTAATTATTACTACATTATCTGCGAATCGCAAATGATTCAAATTCCTTTTTTTCCCATTAAACACATCCTCCAAGGCCAGGGTAAATAATTTTGGGGAAATTGTGTCGCTCTGCCTAACTCCTTACTTGATCTTTATGGGTTCTGTTTTTCTTTATAATGTGACCAAAATATTCAGGTATTATCTATTAATTCTATTTGAAAGTTGGTCTTTTATACTAAGCTCTTCAAGAATAGATGCATTAGTATGGTGTTCGGTATATGATACTCCTTTTGAGAAATTCAATATGGCGGATGCAAAATGGCGTCGGTAACATGTAAAAAATCCAGTTGATCAAATTATATGGAATATAATAATGAAAAAAGGTTCCTAATTATGTGAAATTTACCAACGAATATGATTATGAATTCGAAGTCCAACTAGGCAAATTATACCCGCGAAATCCAATATGGCGCACGCATAATAGCTTGATAACAAAACACGATTACACAGATTGACAAATACTAAGTAATTTAATACGTTTATTTTATTATTACATATGTTATCATTCCACTACTAGAGGTTTTCTTTACAAGTTGACGCCATTTTTGATGAAAAAGTAATGAAGACCATACACTTATGATCAGTTGTTCTAAGGGTAAGATGCAATACATATGGACAAAAAAAGGTGTTCTTTCAAATTTTCCTAGCAATATTAGTAAAAATCCCTAATTTTTCTCACTCAAGACGCCATATTGGATTTTACAGGTGGAATTGGGCTAGTTGGACTTTGAACTCATGAACAGCGACCCGAAGATATACTCAGTGACAAACTGACAAATACTAGGTTATTTGGTACGTTTATTTTATCATTACACTTGTTATCATTCGATTACCAGAGGTTTTCTTTACAAGCTGACGCCATTTTGATCCGCTATATTGGAAAAAATAATGACGACAAAACACTTATAACACAGCCCCACAAAAAAAAAAAGTGGGGTATAGTTTTGATGCGATAAATCAGATCCGTAGTATTTTTGCCCGCTGATCACGAATCTGACGTCAGAATATCGCCATCACATCTCAATTTTTTTCTAACCTCAAAAAATAGGTAAAAATTAGTAAAAATTAAGAAAAATATACTCCTAAAAAAATTGATTCAAGCTTTTTCATGAATCCAAAGATGTATTAATATGTATTCGGACACGCTAAGCTAATATTCATCGGTTGGATTAAGCCATACAGTTCTGTTTTCTTTCTAACCTCAATAAATCAGACAGATATAGTGCTTCTCTCGAATGCAAAAACGAATTCAAATTAAAATTCAACCGATTCTTACCAAATTTGGTACACGGGGGTTTTTTGAAACATGGGCCGTTTGTATCTAATGCTCTCGTGAATTGCTTCATAAGTCCAAGCTTAATGTGAAGCGGGGGAATAAGAACTTTTCCTGGATCTACCAATGGTGGAAACAATACATTATTTTCACCAGGAGTGAACGATTCTCTTGTTGGCCAAATTTTTTTCTTATAATGACGTTCCTTGTCTCTGCTATTCCACAGACATTTATAACAGGGATAAAGTGTAAACCCTGACTGTTGGCCAAGCAATATTGTTACAATTTTCAGATCTCCACAAATTTTCCAGTTATGATCAGCATATTTTATTTTTATCAAAAGCTGCTTCATTTTTTCATATTGCTCTTCCATAACTGTGGAATGAGCAATCGGAATGGGAGCGTAAACGTTGGTATTATGCAGCAAAACTGCCTTAATGCTCCGTTTAGAAGAATCAATGAACAGTCTCCATTCTTCAGGATCGTATGAGTTATTTTGAAATTCATCCATTAGACCTTTTACATCGGTACAATATGAAAGTGACAATTCCTCGTCCATTGTGAAATTCTTCATCTCTGTTTCTATAATAAGAAATCGTAGCTTCTGGCTTAAGTAAATGTCTTTTCTTTAAAAAGGAAGCAAGATGCTCTGAACCTTCTTTGGATAAGCCTAAATCTCTGACTAGATCACTAAGTTTTGACTGTGATACGAGTATTGGTTCTGGTTTACGGTTGTATGGTAGAAATTCTTTATCTGTGTCACTAGTATATGATAGGTTGTCACTAGAACATTCATTAGTAACAGTGTTTGAATCTTTTTCGACAGTCTCAATGTTTTCGGCATGAACTGATAAGGTGAAATCATTTGTTTCCATAACATCAGCATCAAGTGGTTCAGGAGGCGGAATTAGTTTAGTTGATCTTGTTACTGTCGAAACATCGTTATAAGTAATAGTGCTTTTATTTTTTTGGTTATGCCTAGATACAACATTCATACAAAAGTAGCAATCATTTTCACTATATGGTCTATTCCATATTGCTGGTCTGGAATATTTAATCGCCTTCTTATTGATGTACAACATTATTTTGCAAGAACTGCAAATGATGTGGGGAACCCAATCTGTATCCTGGTGCTGTATTTCAATGTTAAAACAATCCTTATATAAGGTTTGAATCTTATCCGTTATCGGTGACCCCATTTTACTCAATACGTGCTGACAGCAAATATAACAAAACAAATCAATGTTTTTATCGCACTTATGAAAAGTCCTTGTACCGTGAGACCGTTTTCTTGTAGCAATATACTCTACATGAGCCAAGTCACCCACACATGAAGAGCTACGGTCGCTGGATGACGACGGCTGCGGGCCTGCTTTCCCACCCTGACCAACCGCCGATACTGGGTTTCCGAGTCCCTGCATCGTAATTCTCTTTCTTCTACCTGCCATGACGGTATCTAAGCCGTTATCCAGGGACTCCGCCGGCTAGTGGAGTAACACCGTTGCCCACCGTCACCACGTGGAGGTGCCCTGAATGCAGGTAGAAGAATAAAAATCGACCGATGAAATTTCTCGGCGTTCAAAATGGCGCGAAAACATCTGCCATCTTCAATTTTGCAAATCCAACCTCAGATTCGTGATCAGCGACCCAAAAAATCCCCGTGTACCAAATTTGGTAAGGATCGGTTGAATTTTAATTTGAATTCGTTTTTGCATTCGAGAAGCACTATATCTGTCTGATTTATTGAGGTTAGAAAGAAAACAGAACTGTATGGCTCAATCCAACCGATGAATATTAGCTTAGCATGTCCGAATACATATTAATACATCTTTGGATTCATGAAAAAGCTTGAATCAATTTTTTAGGAGTATATTTTTCTTAATTTTTACCTATTTTTTGAGGTTAGAAAAAAATTGAGATGTGATGGCGATATTCTGACGTCAGATTCGTGATCAGCGGGCAAAAATACTACGGATCTGATATATCGCATCAAAAGTATACCCCACTTTTTTTTTTTGTGGGGCTGTGTAATCGATTATGCCAAGGGTGAGATGCAATACTGATGGACAAGAAAAAAGTGCTTTTTTAAATTTTACTAGAAATATTACTAAAAATTAATTAATTTTGCTCACTCAAGACGCCATATTGGATTTCGCGGGTATAATTTGCCTAGTTGGACTTCGAATTCATAATCAGCGAACCAAAAAAACATATTTGTTGGTAAAATTCACATAATTAGGAATCTTTTCTTCATTATTATACTAAATATAATTTGATCAACTGGAATTTTTACACGTTACCGACGCCATATTGATTTTCTCAAAAGGCCCATCGGATTTCAAAAGTACACATCAGTTTTTTTAAGCCCCCGCTCATTTACCTACCTTGCGTCAAATTTTGGTCTCATGGGTGGCACGGTTGACGTGGAACGTCACATATATATATATATATATATATATATATATATATATATATATATATATATATATATATATATATATATACAGGGTGATCTACGGTGCTGGGCCTATTAGACGTTTCTGGAGAACTGACTATATCGATTTGAAATATTGGGCGTATATGTTAGCGAACATGCTTTATTTCTCTAAAAATATTTTCAGCCATGCACTTTCGCCGCTTCTATGGGAAATTGCCAGCAACTTTGGTATGTTAAATAGAACATCCTGTATCTTATATCATTTTTGGATTTCCTATCTCATTGCTTAGAAAATATTGTCTAATTAAATATTAAAATACCTATGTTTGCAGAAACTGAACTCCAGTTTGAGATTAAAAAACCCAAAGTTATCACATTCCATAACAAAATCCTGTTTAGAGCATACAGGGTGGTTCAGAAGCAACTTTGTGTTGGTTCGTTACAAAAATTGTCGTAAGTCCTGTTTTTAAATGGAACACCCCGTATATCTTTTTTGTTTTAAAAAGCTGCTAGAATTTGCTATTTCTTCATTTACGAAGTTCCTACAGCTAACTTGAATATTTTTTTTCATTATATCATCATTTATTTAGTTAACGTATCAAGTACTGTTTTAAAGTGGACTTTTAGTTAAGCAACCTCTGGAATTATCGGCACATAAGTTTGACGTTTGAGATGTGTATAGAATAGTACAAAGCAAAGCTCTTAATGATGAGATTGGAAATCCAAAAATGATATAAAGTACAGAGTGCTTTATTTAAAATATCAGAGTTGTTGTTGTATGATTCTAGAAGCATTAAATGCGCTTCGGTCGGCAGATTTAACATGAAAGTCAATCGCAGCTCCTCTTCAAGATACGTTATCACTTTGTTACTGTAACTAGTTATTTGATGTCATAATACAATGGACAAGGGGTCGTCGCTTTCCACAACAAAAGTAAAAGCTATTATTTTATATTTTCACGATATTTTCATCACTATTTATATACAGTCAATGAAGAAGCCTTCAAAAAGGAATTGTATATAAGTTAAACATACATAATCTGATGAAAATTAAAAATGCAATCTAGAAATACTCTTTAGAAGTTCTCTAGTGATTTTTAAGGCAGTTTCCGAGCTTCCTAACTGTTAAGTCGAATTTAAGAGTGAATTCTTGAATATGAAAAGAAAAATAGTACTCAAGATAAATTGAGGGCTCCTCAAGTAACGACTGTGAGTATCAGAGTGATCATATTTACACTACCGTCAGAAACTATTTGCCCACCTAGAAATTTCAATGTAACTGTCAAAATTTAATACCTAATTAAACCTTTTTATTATATAAGGTAAATTTAATTGTTCTTAACAAATGTCCATCATAAAATTGTTTACATAAACCTTTTTGGAGAAATCATAAATTAAAAACCAATTAGAACAAATTTACAAGTTTTGCATGATCATTTCGAGGCGATTTCTGAGAATTCCAGTTGAAGTAAGAATTCATTTCAAGTTTCTAGAGATTATGGAAATTCCTAGTGATATTTTATGATAAAAACTATGCTATAAATACAATTACCCTTTTGGAAATTAACCATTCGCAAACAGCACTTCGTCAGTGTTGCAGGCTCAATTGTTTTGTGAAAATGCCAAAAACGAAAGAAGTTTCCGTTGAAAATCGGGCTATGATAATTGCAAGACATCAAAATGGTTATTCGAGTAGACAAATCGCGAGTGATATGCGGATGCCAAGAAGAATGGTGGGCTACATCGTAAAAAAATTTTCTGCGGGACATGGAATTCCAACCAAAAACGTTCAGGAAGGTCTCGAAAAACGACTTCCGCTGAAGACAGAGCTATAACAATGTCCAGCAGACGCAATCGCCGACTAACCGCATCAAAAATTACGGCTCAAGTAAACCTGGAGCGGCCCATCCCCATCAGCGTGACAACCGTGAAGAACAGGTTAGCAAAAGGTGGACTCCACGGGAGAGTTGCAGTGAGGAAAACACTTCTTAAGCAAGTGAATAAAAGGAAACGATTAGAATGGGGCCGAGAACATGAAAATTGGACATCAGAATAATGGAATTCCGTCCTTTGGAGCGACGAATCTAAATTCGAAATTTTCGATTCAAATTGACGAGTTTACATGCGGCAGTCAGCTGGAAAGAGGATATTGGAAGCCTGTCAGTTGCTTACAGTAAAACATGGTGGATGTTCAGTAATGGTTTGGGGTTGTTTTAGCAACGGTAAAGTTGGGAAAATCTTTAGGATAGAAGGAATCATGCGAAAAGAACAGTATCAAGAAATTTTGCTAACTCAAATGCTTCCTTCTGGAAGAGATATTTTTCAAGGGAAATTTATTTTTCGGCATGACAACGACCCTAAACATTCTGCTAAACAAATTAGAAAACTTTTGGACCAATGGAAATCCGATGACCTCCTGGAAGTGATGACTCCGCCTCCACAATCACTCGACTTGAACCCCATCGAATTGCTGTGGGACCATTTGGACAGGTGTGTTCGAAAACTCAATCCAACATCAGAAAATCACGTGTGGGAACTTTTACAAGCAGAATGGGTTAAAATAACCGAAGAAACTCTGAATCAACTACTGGGTAGAATGCCGAAACTCTGTAAAGGAATGAGAGAGATAGATGAGAAAAATCCTGGAAAATCATGAATATTTTTCTGATTTTCTAGACTGTAAATAATGTGAAATTAAATAATAATTCATTAAAATAAAAAAAAAAATTATTATCTGGGTTTTTGTTGTCTTGGGACTGAAATAACTAGGTGGGCAAATACTTTCAGATGGTAGTGTATAGTCGTTTGTTGAAGGTGTCGCCCTATTTTTTAACAACAGACTAATGTCAGAGAACCACTTCAAGGAAAGACTATAAATACAGACGTCCATCGTATAAACAATCATTGTAAGAAGAGCAAAACGAAATAGGCGTTATGAGTAGTTTTCTTTTTTTTTGCTATTGCTGCAAATTGCTTTGTCTCAAATATTATTGATTTCCTTGTTGGTGCAGACGATCTTCCTCCGTAAACACCCGAGTTCTAAACTCTTTATCGACAATCTCTCCACGAGCTTTCTAATTTTATCCACAGATGTCTCTATATACACCACATTTTAATTAGACTAACTAAATAGGTCTAATTTTGACTATTTTTAAACATGATCCTTAATTAGAAAGAAAAATAGACCTCCCGTTAATTAAACAATATAAGAACTCGTTTTCAAACAATTGCAGTATAGTAATTTAGTATTTTGACATCGGTGTACATAAACGGTAGCATTTTATTACGTAAAAAATTCCATAATTAATTTCAACATTCTTGAAAAACTGGAAATTTTGATTTATTACATTGCGTATTCGGTGTGTAAACATGATGCGAACATTATCAAAATTTATGCTATTTTTAAGTATACTAACACCAAAATATTATACGACAAAGTGACGGTTGCGCAGATCAATTCCCGGAATAGTCGTACTGTGGTTCCAACACGGAAATCAGTGGTACTACGACTTCGAATGTTTTTATTTTTGTTACCTATATTCCTCACTTTTAAAGAGCTATTTTTTTTTAATGAATTTTCAAACTTTTGATTAGTGCGGTTAATTGTTTTTTAAACTATTGAATATTTCGTGCAAAAATCACTATCTGACTGTTGTGTTGTGAAATTTCAAATATTTTTTGGACGCATTTCAGGTTAGGTTTTTGCATTTGACTTGTGTAACTTGTAAGTTTGTTAACCTGCATTACATGAATGAATTTCAAATTACAATAATAATAAACATTACGGCGGACACCTAATATTTTTATGATTTGTATAAAATGTGAAGTAGAACTTAGGTTTTATCTTATTACTGTTATCTAATCGAGTCATTATCAAATGTAAACAATAATACAATTTGAATGGAACGATGATTTTAAAAAAAACGTAGATTTGTTGTTCATACATGCGCATTTTTCTGTAGTTTTCTGGCATAGAAATATAGGCATGACAATCATTTGTCTTGAATGCACGCTTAAATTGTGGTTTCATCCCCTCGATGTATGGAGTGTAAAACCTATATTTGACAGTTTTTTCTTAGATATAACGGCAATAGTAATTTAAACTACTGTAGAAATCTATTATATAGTAAGATTGATTGAAAAGTCGTGTAAAATAAATGTAAATAACATTTTTGTGCAAAAACAAAAAAATATTTCTCAATATTATTTCCGTTGAGCTCAATTTATTTGGTTCACCGAGTTTGCAATTTTCTTTAATCCTTCAGAAAAAAAAGATGTTTCAAACTGTGCACAGTACTGTACAGCACAGATAACCCTCTGTATTATATGAAAATTTCTTCACCTCAAGCCAATTTTCAGTGTTCCATACGGAACACTTTAAGATCACTTCGGTGTCCATAGGTCCATCTATCACACCCGATTTTCTTCGAAATTATTTGACACAGAAAGTTGGAATTTGGTACTAATATAGGAATTGATGGTCTCATCAGAACCGTGTAATTTGGAAAGTTAAATTTAAACATAAGGGGTTAGTTTTGAGGGGTGAAATCGGAAATGAAAAAAAACATTTTTTTATTATGTAAAAATACGAGTTCAATAATATATATAATGTAATATTTGCGCACACTTTTCTTGGTATTATTTTTTAAAAATCGCGTAAAATCGCTGTCCCCCACCTTTTTCTCGAAAAGTACTGATCAAAAAATTTTGAAAAAATTCTGGATTATTCTCTACAGGGTGTAGATTGAACGAAAATTATCACGAGTGCATTACCTTTAATAATTTATCTGATATATAAAAAACAAACATTTCAATGTCATCAGTTTTCAATAAGGATCGGAAACAAACTTTGCTGAAAACTTATTTGGGGGGGTTTTGTGAAGTCACTGATCATTTTATACCTCCGTAACAAAAATTTTTGTTTTAAAAGTAATCAAGGTACGGAACACTAATTGCGCAAGTTCAACTTGCACTTGACCGGTTATTTAAGTTAGGAAACCAAAAAAAGTTACTTGGAGCCAAGTTTGGGAAATAGAGAGAGTGGGAACCTACTTTGAAGTCCAGCTCGTGCCCTTAAAGCACTTTTTTGCATGCTAATTTGTTCAATTCATTATGCAAAAGGTCCAATCATGTTGCGTAATAAGAGCTTGTCACTGTTTTACTTTTTCAAATTCTCAATCATGATGATTCCCTGTAGAGTCCGAAAAAACAGTTGCGATCACTTTTCCCGCCGATAAAAGTGTTTTCGTTTTTTTTTCGGTGCTCTTTCACCTTCGCTAATCCGTCGTTTTGTCTCCGGGGTATAATGGTCGATCTACGTTTCACCTACAGTCACAAAAGGACGTCAGAAGTCCTTCGGATTACTTTTCGTGCGGTTTTTGTCTGGAGTCAACAAAGACGGAACCTATGGGGCATTTAGCGTTTTCATTTTTTGAACTTCATCCAGGATATTACATACCCGTTTAAATGGGATACCTAACATCTCACCAATATTAATTCGACGATCTTCCATCACAATACCATTAATTTTATCTACCATATATATATATATATATATATATATATATATATATATATATATATATATATATATATATATATATATATATATATATTTATATATATATATATATATATATATATATATATATATATATATATATATATATATATATGTGTATATATATATATATATATATATATATATATATATATATACACATATATATATATATATATATATATATATATATATATATATATATATATATATATATATATATGTGTATATATATACATATATATATATATATATATATATATATATATATATATATATATATATATATATATATCTATAATATATATAAAATGCAACGTCTCTCTGTCTGTCTGTCTGTTAGTGCGCCTATCACTGGAGAACCACTTATCCGATTTACGTACTTTTTTTTTAAAACATACATATGTTCTCTGGCCAGGTTATATAGTAATAATAATAATTTATATCTATAATATATGTAAAATGCAACGTCTGTTTGTCTGTCCGTTAGTGCGTTTATCCCTCGAGACCCACTTATTCGATTTACTTGATTTTTTAAATTCAAACATATGTTCTCTGACCAGGTTATAGATATATATTTTATTACATCTATAATATATATAAAATGCAACGTCTCTCTGTCTGTCTGTCCGTTTGTTAGTGCGCTTATCACGGGAGAACCACTTATCCGATTTACGTGCTTTTTTTTTAAAACATACATATGTTCTCTGGCCAGGTTATAGGCTATATTTTATTACGTTAGATAACATAAGGAATAAGCAGTGACGATAATAGTGAATCAAGTCGGAAAAAAGTTTGCCGCTAGAGCGTTCTCTTGCAATACACTTCCTAAACCATTAAATATGGAACAATATCATGTAGCAAAGAATATCTGTAATATATATAAAATGCAACGTCTCTTTGTCTGTCTGTCTGTCCGTTAGTGCGCTTATCAGTCGAGAACCACTTATCCGATTTACGTGTTTTTTTTTAATTCATACATAATATGTTCTCTGGCCAGGTTATATAATAATAATAATAATCTATATAATATACCATATATAAAACGCAACGTCTCTCTGTCTGTCCGTTAGTGTGCTTATCATTCGAGAACCACTCATCTGATTTACGTGATTTTTTTTTAATTCTTAATTTAATATATGTCAAAAAAATCTATAATATATATAAAACGTAAAGTCTCTCTGTGTGTCTGTCTATCCATTACTGTGCTTAGCACTCAAGAACCACTGTGTTTTTTTTTATAAAATACAAAGGGAATAAACAGAGACAAAATGCTAATATGTAGGAAAAAAGATGGAAGTTTAACAGTAAGCTTGGTAGAAAGACTGAATAGATGGGGGGAATACTTTAAAGAAACACTCAATGGAGATGAAAATGAGTTGAATGAGAAATAGGAAGCAAAATTAACTGAAGGGCAGGAGGGGACAAACAAACCCTGCAAAGAAGAAATAAGAAAAATACTCAGAACCCAAAAAAAAATAAGGCCCCGGGTAGAAATTGTATAACAGCAGAACTGATCAAAGCTGGAGGAGTAGATCTGGAAAATGAAATATGCCAGTTGGTGCAAGAAATATGGGAAACAGAAAGGATGCCAGTGAGCTGGAGAGAGTCGCTCATTTGTCCAATATACAAAAAAGGAGAAAATAACTATATGTGCTAATTATAGACCAATAGCCTTACTGGATGTCGTGTACAAGATAGTAGTGTTGACTATCAAAAACAGACTAGCAGAGAAAGCCCAGTCTATTCTGGGAGAGTACCAGTGTGGATAGATCGGTTACAGACCAGATATTTTCGATTAAGCAAATCCAAGATAATAGCTTGGTCTTTGTGGATTTCAGAGAAGCATATGACTCTATAAATAGAGAAGGACTCTACAAGTTAATGGAAGAACTAAAAATTCCAAGTAAATTTATTCGCATGGTGAGAATGATCCTGAATAACACAGAAAATTGAGTGTTGGTTGAGGGCAAAGTATCAGACAAGTTTAAGGTCAAGAGAGGATTAAGACAGGGGATCCAGTGTCGACATGTCTATTTAATTTGGTAATAGAGAAGATAATCCGGGAGTCAGAAATAAAAACACATGGAACGATATACCAACAAACCTGCCGATGCTTGGCCTATGTGGATGATGTAGCAGTAATTGCAAGAGCAAAAAGAACCTCAAGAAAGCCATAAGTAGGATAGAAGAAAGGGGAAGGATGAGAGGACTAAAGATAAATGAGGAAAAAACAAAATACATGGAAATTACAAGGAAGAAGGATAATAAAAACAACAAAAGTTTAGATATAATACACAACTTAGGGAAAAGATATACGTTTGCAAAAGTAGACAAATTTAATTATCTGGGAGTAACAATAACAGAGAGTGGACAAGAAAGGACAGAGATACAAGAAAGAATAGCGAAAGGACAGAGATCTTTGGGGACAATGAATCCAATATTGAAATCAAAGAATGTATCAAGAAAAGCAAAACAAAGAATAAATACGACAGTTGTCAGACCCACGGTGACATATGGATGCGATACGTGGAAACTGAATGCAAGAGAAAAGGAGACGTTGGAGGTGTGGGAAAGGAAAGCTTTGAGAAGAATCTACGGGGGAAAGAAAGAAGAGGGACTGTGGAGAAGAAGAACAAATTACGAATTAAAATGCCTATATACGAAACCCCTTATAAGCCAAATCATAAGAAGCCAGCGATTAAGATGGTTGGGACACCTGGCAAGGATGACGGAAGAAAGACAGGCAAAGCAAGCCGTAATAAGAGGAGTGGTTGGAAGAAGAGGCAAGGGTAGACCTCGATCTACATGGATTCAGGCAGTAAAGCCAGATCCGGAGTTGTTGGGAATCCCGCACTGGGAAAAGCTAAAAGGAGACAAAAGAAGTGGAGACAAGTATGCAACCAAGCCATGGGCCTCTAAGGCCCCTTGAACTATACAATATAAACATAACGAATAAGCAGTAAAGGCGAATCAAGTCCACGCGAGCGGAGCCGCGGGCACAGCTAGTATATGTATATATATATATATATATATATATATATATATATATATATATATATATATATATATATATATATATATATATATATCTATATATATATATATATATATATATATATATATATATATATATATATATATACATATACATATACATATATATATATATATATATATATATATATATATATATATATATATATATATATATATATATATATGTATATATATATATATATATATATATATATATATATATATATATATATGTATATATATATATATATATATATATATATATATATATATATATATATATATATATGTATTTTATATTGGTAATCATTTACTTGTATTTTATAAGGTACAAGCAACAAAAAAAATTGCAAAATTGAATTATTAGAAAAGATTTTATTAAACATTTAAAAGTTTAAATAGTACATAGCATGTACAGGGCTAAATACATATATAAAGTCCGTACGTTATATCTTTACCCGTGCGTCATAGTTTTCAGGCTATATAACAGACGACTATTATATTATTTGTCTCTTTTCACCAATAAATCGTAGGTATTGGTAAAAAGAGACAAAAAATATAATAGTCGTCTGGGATATTGCCTGAAAACTATGACGCACGTGTAAAGATATAACGTACGGATTTTATGTATGTATGTACTACATACGAAATAAAAAGAATAATACAAAATATGTTAATACATATGTACATACTACGTACATACGTACTAGGAAAAATAATCAGTTATTTTCTTTTGAACATTACTTTTGAAAAATAATTGTTGCTCAACAAAATTCACGCATTTATTTAAATGCTTAAAGATTTGATCAGGTACACTTTCCTGGCCCCTGAGAGTACTTCGCACAATGTCAAATGCATTTCTTATTTCATTTTCACTAAATTTAGCAGGACATTCCCCGGTTTCAGTTTCTTCTTCATGATCTTCTATACTTTTTATATCGTCAATTATGTCTTGGTCAGTTTGGAGATCTGTCGTGCCAACATCATTGTCGATTTCTAAGAAATCTTCAAGTAAAAAATCTGCGTCAACGGTAGCAGTTTTTTGTAGAATACCCCATTGCCTTTTTAAGGTAGCGAGATCCATTTCGTCTTCTTCTTCCCATTCGTCAATTTTTTCAGTAAAACCTGCTTTAGAAAAGCAGTTTTTGATAGTTTTCTGAGAAACATTTTCACTTCATACTTTAGCGACCTCGGTTATACACTCTTTAAGGGTAATCAATTTTTGGACTGGAAGGTTGTTATCAATCGCATTAACAATTTTGTGAACAATTCTGTTTCGGTAATGATGTTTTATGTTTTTTATAATACCCTGGTCCATAGGTTGCAATTTGGAGGTCATGTTTGGTGGAAAAAAAGATCAATTCAATATTCCTTAATTTTTTACTTACAGTAACTGGATGTGCAGGACAATTGTCTATAAACATCACAATCTTTCGCTTTTGGCTTTTCATTTTCGTGTCCAGTTCTTTGATCCATCTTTCGAAAATCTCAGAAGTCATCCATGCCTTTTTATTATTGGCGTAATCTAACTCCAGAGATTTAACTCCTTTTAAACAACGGGGATTTTTGCTTTTACCTATGAGCAGTAATTTCAGTTTTTCTGAGCCATCCATGTTTGCTCCAACCATCAGTGTCACCCTTTCTTTACTTGTTTTAACACCAAAACATTTATCACTTTTAAAAGCAAAAGTTTTATTTGGCAAACATTTAAAAAACAAACCGGTTTCATCACAATTGAAAACGTTTTTTTTTGGCTCGTACTTTTTCAATGCACTTTTTAAAACAGTTTCAGTCCAAATGTCACAGTCCTCCTGACTAACGCTTGCACTCTCGCCAGACACCGTCTTGAAAACAATTGAATTGCGAGTCTTCCAGGCACTCAACCATCCTTCACTAGCTTGAAAATTAACGCAGTTAAATTCTTTAGCAAATTGTAGAGCCTTTTGCTTTATTAAATTTCCCGATATTGGTACGTTTTGATGCGTACGGGCCACTTGAAACCATCGTAAAACTGCTTCATTTACATCCTCGTAAGTACTCACCCGTACTCGTTTTCGACTGCTTGGAACACTAGGTTTCTTGATGATACTGTGGCGACTTTTTATTATCAAAGAGACGCAACTTGGAGAAACACCAAATTTTGCAACAACATCAATTTTTTTGCAGCCTTTATCAACTTCCTCCAAAACTTTAATTTTCTCAGCTAAACTTAAACACACTCGCTTGGACATCTTACTTGATTCTTAAACAAAAAGAAACTGAACCTGAATTTGCGAATTACTAGGCCTCGACTATAAAACGGGTTTTTCCCCGGGTTTCTATAAAATAGGTTATTCCCTGGGTTTCTCACAGAAATCTACCTGATTTATTGCCAACCATTAGGCGTTATAAACGCGTTAAGAATCTTTTCAAAAGAATGCGTCATAAAAATGGAATTCGTGCTAATGTTAGATAAAAATGGGAAACCCGAAATGGCCAAGATCTCAATAAATGCATAAAAATTTTAACATAAAATTCCGGTAAAAATTTTATTATATAGATTGTTACTATTTTATAGATTCACTATATGCAGGGCTTTTTACATGAAATTTCATTAAAATATTCTAGGTCTTGAAAAAATTGCACTATAAAGAGTTTTTCACTATATAGAGTTTCACTATAAACAGAGTCGACTGTATATATATATATATATATATATATATATATATATATATATATATATATATATATATATATATATATATATATATATACAGTCGACACTGTTTATAGTGAAACTCTATATAGTGAAAAACTCTTTATAGTGCAATTTTTTCAAAACCTAGAATATTTTACATACATAGCAATATATACGGATTTTTTCTTTATACAGTGAAAAACTTTCTATAGTGAAATTTCGGTCAACATTTTGGTCTTTCACTATATAGAGTGTCGACTATATATATATATATATATATATATATATATATATATATATATATATATATATATATATATAAGATTTAAGTAGGATTATAATGCGATTTGAACGATTGAAATCGTTAATTACCGTTAAAATAAGCAAACAATTATATTTACTTTATAAAGGACAAATTTTGCATAGGTAATAAAGTATGTGCTGTTGAAGGTTAACAAAATAGTATTGGTGTAAACATTTTAGTTTTTTACGCACATTACACCGTACATATGTCTACGGACACAGACAATTTAACATGTTTTGAGACATGTAAGCGCATTTGTTATCTAATTAATTAAGTGTACAGAGTACATGACCGGCTCTAGCCCATTTACCGTTTTGTTCATATTTTAAGTGTATCGCTCTTGACCTATTATAGTCACATTTTACCTCTAAAGGATGAATATCCATTTAGTGTACAATTCTTTGTGACCGCGTTAGATATTACCGAAAATAATTTTATATGAATGATAACCATGTTTTTGTAAAGTGAATCTCGAATATGTTTTGGCGTTTGTTATAGAACCTTCTGGATTTTCTAAAATGAAAGATATAGTAAATATTGATTTTCGTTTAGTTTTCATAAGAGTAAAGTACCTTAAAAAATGAAAAAGTGTTTCCAGTTATTGATTTTTTCGTGCTTTTCTCCTCTTCATGTTTTCTATTCTTTTCTTTTCAGAGTTTTTTAGTTAAAGTATGGTTATATATTCTTGCAAATGTATTTAAGTTAGGGATTCTCCTTTGCTATATAATCGTGTGTAATATATTTGAACTTGCCCTTTGTTATACTCATTGTTGAGAAATTTGGCAGTATACATCGCATTTTTACAATATCGCTTAGTTTTAACTTATTATTATCAAAAATCTTAACAGGCATTGTCAATTTGCGTTTTTTCTTGTCTACTTTGCACAATTAAGATAAAGTTAGCAAAATGTTTTTTGAGAACGTAGAGAACATTCGAAAAGTCTCTGCACTACATTGTAGTCAATTTAACAAAAATAAGTTAAAAAAATTATTTGATTCATCATTAATTCGTTGTAAAAAGTGCATTAAATTAGAAGGAGCATACGAGGATGGATTGAAAAGTCTGGTAAAAAGCAAGAAATTTTTTTTTACAAATACAATACATCATGTGGTCTAGCGAGATTCATTTTTTTTATCCCCTCAGAAAAATAAATTGTTTCGAACTGTACCGGGTGGTCCAAATTGGACACTTTTAAAGGTAAACCCATTTATCTAAAGGAGATAGACGAAAACTGATGTCGGTTTCTGAGGCTCAATTTCTATGATACACTCAATGGTGAAAACCTCATATCGATATCTAGTACCGTTTTAGATATACAGGGTGTTTTTCAAAAATCTGCATTTTGGAAAAATGTTTGTAATACTTTTCCTATTGAAAATTTTTGATTTCTGTAAAAACATTCTCAAAGCACTTTTTCACGTGGATTTCAACAGTGTAAGTTACATTTTCTAACAACTAATATTTTAATAGTTATTTACGCAAAATTATCTTTTTTAAATGGGATACCCTGTATATTTTTCCTTATCCGAATAGAGCTTTAAATTACCATTCTAAAAGTATAGCACACTTTATATTTTGCTTAAATCTACTTCAAAGTATAAAGGTTTTCAGTTTTTACGCGAGTTTTAAATGCACATTTTGTGAAGTAGGCTTTGTACGGAGCGGCCATATGGTTTAGTTCAATTGTTTACTCGTAGTTGTCAAATTTTACTTCAGGACCAGTTATTGAATTGTCAAATAAATCACAATGAGGTTTGAGAATTACGAAAAATGGGATATGATAGTATGTTTCATACAAACGGAGAAAATTCGAAAGCGGCAAGTAATTCGGAAAGTTATTTGTCGCTTGTATATCTAAAAATATACTGGGTAAATAGCTCTCTACTATTTGAGTGAAGATATAAAATTTTAATACTAGTCCAGTCAGATTACGATTTTGAGGTGAAATCGTCGGATAGTATTACTTTTTAAAAAAAAAAAAAAATACTCGTCTCGACTAGTACATTAACGAAAAAATATTGCGATCGCTGAAAAATTGGGGCAACATCCTCAAAAATGGGAGAATTGAGACAAGTTTATTATAAATTTATGAAAGATAAACTAAAAATTCTGATAGATTTTGATTCTAGATAAAAAAAAACGAAAAATGGGGCCATGGATGTCATTTTAATTTGTTTAATGCAAATTTACGATTTTATTTTAAAAATGATTTTTTTTTGAGTTTTATATTACTTCAGTAACAAAAGTTATTTTTAATTATTATACACACACAGTTTACTGTACATGTTGAGTGGCTGAGGAAGTCATTTGGTCCATTTAGGCTGAAAAACCTGGCCATTTTACTTTTAGTTTTATGCTTTTTTTGTTTCAAATTTACAGTTACTTCTAAAAAATTAATTTTTCCTGAATTTTATCATATTTCCCGTCACGAAGATCATTTTTATTAGTTATAAAATGATTACCATATGTCTTACAAGGAGAGGTCAGAGCATTTGGGTCATCAATTTGGATAACACTTGGTGGAGAATCAGGTTTCAATGATATATTAAGAACCCTGTTTTTTGTTTTATATCGTATGATTTTCTTTTAGAGAAAATAAGTTTTATTTGGCTTCATTATGTTTTGAAAAAGTAGTAATATTTTTGATTAAGAAAAAAATACATTGCTATAACAATTTAAATATAATTTATTATTTTATTTAACTAGTAAAACTTGTATCATTAAAATTATTATTTTGTGCAGTAACTTTGCAATTTTAATTAATTTAATTATTATATCTTCATATAAAATTATTAATAAAAACATAATTATTGGTTAATTTATTTTTTATTTGTATAAAAATCGTATTAAATAATATTACATAATAAATATGACGTACAAATACAAGATTTATAATGCCCAGTTTTTTCAACAACTAAATAGACCCAATGACTTCTTCAGCCACTCAACATGTACAGTAACCTATATATAATAATTAAAAATAACTTTGGTTACTGAAAATATTATAAAACTTAACAAAAAAAATTAAAAGAAATCGTAAATTGGCATTAAAAAAATTAAATTTGAGAAAAAAATGGCCAATTTTTCGGGCCTAAATTGTTTAAATGAAATCTTAAGTACTTCAAATGAAAACTTAGAGGCTGAGGGCTAATATTTTATCTAAGGTAGTAGTATACTGAAAAAAAGTTGTTTAAAAAAATCGTCAGAAGAAAAAAACGTGAATCGGTAAAATTTATCGATATTATGAGGAGTGAAAAATGTATCTAATATGTAAAAAATGGCTAAAATTATGTTAGGATCAATTAAATTAATGTCCATGAAACATATTTCCAGAGTTAACTAAAAAAAAATTAGCTTACAGTTTGCAAGTACACCTATGTAATCATAAAAAAATGACGAAAGAACAAAACAACAAAAGCGGCCAATTTCTCTCGACCAGAAGGTTTAAATGAAATCCATGGTCTCTTAAATTTTTCCTTTTTAGTGTTCCGTACGGAACACTTATAAGATATACTTTGGTGTTCGTCTGTCTGTCTGTTACATCGGAAACTATTTGACATAGAAAGTTGAAATTTAGCACTAATATAGGAATTGATAGCGACATCAGAGCCGTGTAGTTTTGAAAGTTAAATTCTGACTTAAGGGGTTAATTTTGGGGGGGGGGCTGAAATCGGAAGTGAATTTTTTTTACCAGGTCATCGAGTCAAATGAAAGCTTGTAAAAAGACGAGTTCAAAAATATATATAATGTAATACTTGCGCACACTTTTCTTTGTATTATTTTTTTACGAAATTGCGAAAATCGCTGTCCCCCCTTATCTCGAAAAGTACTGATTAAAAAATTTTGAAAAAATTTTGGAATATTTTCTACAGAGTGTAGATTAAATGAAAATTATCACGAGTGCATTAGCTTTAATAATTTATCTGGTATATAGAACAAAAAAAAAATCAGTCATCAGTTTTCACTAAAAGTCGGAAAAAAACTTTGTTCAAAACTCATTTGGGATGTGTTTTGTAAAGTCACTGATCATTTTATACCTCCGTAACGAAAATTTTTATTTTAAAAGCAATTGACGTGCGGAACACTAATTGCGCAAGTCTAACTTGCACTTGACCGGTTATTTTTATCTAGAATCAAAATCTGTCAGAGTTTTTAGTTTATAACTTTATGATCAAATTGCAAAAATACGCTAAAAAACCCAAAAAACGGGCCAAGTCTCCCATTTTTAAGGGTGTTGCCCCAAGTTTTCAGCTGTCGCAATATTTTTTCCTTAATGTATTCGTCGAGACGATTTTTTAAAAAATGTAGCAGTATTCGACGTTTTTCCGTTTTTGGCCTGTTTTGGTCGTATTCTGACTGGACCATAAGTATAACTAGAGTTTTTGGTCAGCATTATTCATACGGTTATCTTCATTTAATACTCTAATAATTTTAGTTAATAAAATGGCCTTTACCTATTTATTCACAAGCGCAGTTATCTAGCAAAGCCATAACAAATAAACATTATTCATTTTCAGTCTGTTTTGATTCGGGAACACACATTTTAAATATTTGTTTGTCATTGCAGTTGGAGAGTCCTTGATTGACAATGTAATTTATGGCTAAAGCAAATGAAGTTTATTACGGACGATAAATTTTCAATGTTGTCATAAAGTTAATGCAAAAGCTAAATAAAGGGTTTAATGCCAGAACAACTTAACCCACTATTTTGAACAGAGTACAAACTGACACGTCATTTTTAGGTTATCAGACAAATTATGTTTTTTAAAATGTTCGTTATGAAATTCTGTGACTAGGAGCGTTGCATATTTTGAAAAACACTGATTTTGAACTGTTTGATTATAAAGTGGTAGACCAACGCCCAAGAAAACAATATTTCTTTCCTGCTAAATACGTATTGATCCCTTGCTTTTTTATTCTATATAGTCTGTCAAGTAAGAACGTCTCCACAATAATTCATTTTTGGTAGACGCGATTCTAGCGATTCAACAAAAAATCGGTAGAAGGAATTTTTGTCTACGACGCATTTTAGTAAATGTATCAGTTAATTCTGAATTTTCATCGAAATCACGTAAAATGGGTTCGAGGCAGTCTTTCTTTGTTCCCATCCAAAGGGGCCTAAATTGATGCATTCTGCGCTAAAGATATTAAAAAGTCAGTGTCGTTTGTGAAGGAGTGGGTAAATCATTTTAACAAGACGAAAAATATCGACAACTTACCAAAACTTGGCTCGGTAGACAAAGTCACTCTGAAAGTAGAGGAACGAATCGTGTCTTTATTTTTACGAGACCCGAAATTAACGCTGTGTTAAGGAGCGGCAAAATTAAGAAAATCGGGTTTGAATGTGTCCCATGAGACTATTCCACAACCTCTTCATGCTCATGATATCAAATTCCGAAGTACGTTGAAGAAACCTTTACTAGGCGAAAATTCCGTCGGAAAGCTGTTTGTTTGGGCTCACGATAAGATACTAGAGTGGCCCTCACAACTTCACAATCGCCGGACACCAACCCCGTTGAAAACGTTTGATTCTTTGTAAGGCGAAAGCTCAGAGAAAAGACTCTGAGAACTTTGACTCCGTTCTTCCGCGAGATTCGAAAAATTTGGAGATCATTGCAGAAATTCTCGTCGACAGCATGCTTCGAATATGCCGAAACACATTTTTTTCAAGAATACAAGCGGTCACGTTCTTACATGACAGACTGTATTTCTCTTTTGGGTCTTGTGATTGTACTTCTAGTTATTCGTTGTATTTCGAAGTATTTATCTTTATTTTCTTCTTGGTAAGTGCCAAACCATTTTAAGTAGAACCCTAATATATGTAGAAGAATTCTCAGAGACTTAATTGAGGGGAAATAATTGAGAGCAGGAAGGATTGTTTTTACTCCAGGTCTCATGAATATGTACAGGTGACACCTTGTATCTACAACTAATAAAAAGAAAATGAAACATATACCAAGAGAGCCACCAAATTTTTTAGATCTCGATAAAGCTTATGACGCTGCTTCTCTTAAGAAGTTGTAGAAAGTACATCACGGAAGCACACTGAAACAACTAAACAAAAATTCCTTACAGAAAATGGAGGAAATAAGATTGTGATTTATAAAATGGCTACCGCCACTTCAGGAAAACTGGAAGAGACCAAAAAAGGCCTGGATAGAGCAAATTTCCAAAGTAATAAGTTCAATGGAACTAACGGGAGATCAATAAAATTACAGAATGGTAGGGCAGCTTGTGAATGGCCTCAAGAATGGACTACCTTAATTACTATTCCACTACATAAGAAAGGCGCAACTGATATCTGCGCTAGCTACAGAATGATATCCTTGATTACCCATGTCAGCAAAGACCTGTTCTACATAATTCAGTTCAATTTCATTAATCCAGAAATTCCCCCAGAACAAGCGGGTTTTGCAAAAAATAGGGGCCGCAGAGAACAAATTCTTAATGTCCGCAACATAGTTGAAAAATCCAGAGAGGACTACGTCCCTGTAATGCTTTCTTTGATAAATTTCGACAAGATCTTTGATAGTATCAAGTGGAACTATCTTTGGATGATATTGCAATTTATTAGTCCCAAACCATCTGATTAAACTAACCTCCAGCTTATATCACAACAGCACAGGTTTAATTAAGTTGGAAAATATATGCTCTGAAGAATATAGGATCGAGAAGGGCGTTAGACAGGGATGTATTCTATTTCCGATATTATATAACATCTATAGTTAATACGTAATGCGGATAGTTCTGGATGAAAGGCAAGGTGGAATATCTATAGGAGGCAAAAAATTCTCCAATCTGCGATTTACTAACGAGCAATTATTGCATTGCAGAGAAAAAGTTCGAAACACCTAAACAAATAAATGAATGAAAGGACACATGAAATAATAAAACTTGTAAATAATGATGACCAAGAGATCGCACAAATCAAAGAGATAAAGGAAGGTACAGAGAAATATTATCAAACACTACACCGCCCGGGAAAGAAGAAGGAAATAGAGTGACAGTAAGAAATGTGGGATCGGAAGAAATTCCCGATGTAATAACCGATGAAATAATGAACGCCCTACAATATATGCACAACAACAAAGAATCAGGGAACGATGAAATAACTATAGAAATGATAAGGTATGGAGGGGCATTGATAATACAATCTCTCCAAGCTATATTTAACAGGTGCCTTATAGAAACTAAAGTACCAATACCTTGGGTAAACGCCGCGATTGTGCTTATTTTTAAAAAGGAGAACAAATTTAAACTGGAGAATACTCACTAGAATTATAACATATAGAATAACGAACAAATTAAACCACGTGAACAAGCGGGATTTAGACGGGAATGCAGCACTTTGGACCATCTTCAAACAATTAGATTACTAATGGAAAAAGCAAATGAATATAATGACATCTTGATTTGGTAGAGATGTGGGCAATCCTTAACGTCTTAAGTAACAGTAGAGTCGAGGAAAGATAGACAACTCTTCTTGAATAAAATTATATAAAAAGCAACACTGTGTTTTAATTTCCAATATATTTAAAATGACTTGTTTTAAAAACCAAATATTCTGTGTGCAAATTCTAGTTTTCAGTAGCAGTTGGAAATACCATAAGGCTAAAAAGCTCGTTGAAGCTTCAATAACATCTTTGATTGTGTTAGCCGATACTTGTTGGAAATTCATAATATAATTTTATATAAAATCAACACTATGTTTTAATTTCCAATATATTTAAAATGACTTGTTTTAAAAAACAAATATTCTGTGTGCAAATTCTAGTTTTCAGTAGCAGTTTGAAATACCATAAGGCTAAAAAGCTCGTTGAAGCTGAAGTGTTGTTTTTTATATAATTTTATTATGAATTTCCAACAAGTATCGGCTAACACAATCAAAGATGTTATTGAAGCTTCAACGAGCTTTTTAGCCTTATGGTATTTCAAACTGCTACTGAAAACTAGAATTTGCACACAGAATATTTGGTTTTTAAAACAAGTCATTTTAAATATTAAGTTGGGAATGTGGAATCTTTGGCACAGTGATACTACTCAGTATATATCACCACTACACCAAACACTTTATTTTTGCACTCGACGCGCGTTTCGCTAACCATGTTAGCTTCATTGACTAAAGCTTAACTACAAATCTACCCTATTTATACTTAGCCTAACCCTTAAATTACTCAAGCGGAACTAATGACATAGGCAAGGCTATCAGTTCCGGTCAAGTAACCAGTAGAGGGGACTATAAGGAATAGGCCCTCTGTCTTTATTTAAACTACTTTTACATTTTATGATTTCCATACTTTCGTATGCGTTCAACAATCTCCTATCAGATACATTTTTTATTAATCTTAGATTATCTAATGTTACAGTATGATCAGCTTCGAGGGCATGTTCGGCAATGCTAGACTTTTCTGTTCTATTGTATCTTAAGTGTGCTAAATGTTCTTTACATCGTACTTTAATTGACCTTTTAGTTGCCCAACATACTTTTTGTCACAATCATTACAACTAATTTCATAAATTCCACTTTTCTCACAATTAGGAATCTTATCTTTGGGATTTCCTAAGATATTCCTCAGATTGTCTGATGACTTATAGACTAAGGTGAGGCCTACCTTATTAAATACCTTATTGAAGTATATATTACCACTACACCAAACACTTTATTTTTGCACTCGACGCGCGTTGCGCTAACCATGTTAGCTTCATCAGGAGCGACGATTGACTAAAGCTAAACCACAAATCGACCCTATTTATACTTAGCCTAACCCTTGAATTACTCAAGCGGAACTAATGACATAGGCAAGGCTATCAGTTCCGGTCAAGTAACCAGTAGAGGGGACTATAATAAGGTATTTAATAAGGTAGGTCTCACCTTAGTCTATAAGTCATCAAACAATCTCAGGAATATCTTAGGAAATCCCAAAGATAAGATTCCTAATTGTGAGAAAAGTGGAATTTATATGAAATTAGTTGTAATGATTGTGACAAAAAGTATGTTGGGCAAACTAAAAGGTCAATTAAAGTACGATGTAAAGAACATTTAGCAGACTTAAGATACAATAGAACAGAAAAGTCTAGCATTGCCGAACATGCCCTTGAAGCTGATCATACTGTAACATTAGATAATCTAAGATTAATAAAAAATGTATCTTATAGGAGATTGTTGAACGCATACGAAAGTATGGAAATCATAAAATGTAAAAGTAGTTTAAATAAAGAAAGAATCAGAACCTTATAGTCCCCTCTACTGGTTACTTGACCGGAACTGATAGCCTTGCCTATGTCATTAGTTCCGCTTGAGTAATTCAAGGGTTAGGCTAAGTATAAATAGGGTAGATTTGTAGTTAAGCTTTAGTCAATCATCGCTCCTGATGAAGCTAACATAGTTAGCGAAACGCGCGTCGAGTGCAAAAATAAAGTGTTTGGTGTAGTGGTGATATATACTGAGTAGCATTTTAAATATATTGGAAATTAAAACATTGTGTTGTTTTTTATATAATTTTATTATGAATTTCCAACAAATATCGGCTAACACAATCAAAGATCATCTTGAATACATATATAAATATATAAAAATGCCACTTCACAAATAATTCTTGTAGAAAATACAAATGAAATCAAAATTAAAAGAGAAATTAGATAAGGCGACTCGATATCCCGAAAGCTATTCAAGTTAACTCTAGAAGACATGTTCAAATCGATAAAGTGAGAAAATAAAGGAATACTAATAGAGGGTGAACGATTATATCACTTAAGGTTCGTAGACGATGTCATTCTGATCGCTAACACAAAAGAAGAATTACAAGAAATGCTGATGGAATTAAATAACAAGTCTCGAGAAATAAGACTAAAAATAAACTTCACCAAAACCAAATATCTGAACAACGAAAGTGAAGATAACAGCCAGGAACTATTAATAGAAGGTCAGAGAATAGAAGAGGTACAAACATTCATATATTTCGGACAAAAAATCGAAATATCAAAAAATAATTTAACGGCTGACTTAGATAGAAGGGTCTGGTTAGCTTTGTTTGCGTTCGGAAGGTTATAATCTACATTTAAATTGAACATCTTAAATACAAGAAAAGCCAGAGTATTTAATCAATATGTACTGCCGGTATTAACATATGACATTGAAAGGTGAGCTTTAAATAAAAGTATAATAAATGAACTCCAGGTAAACCAAAGAGCAATGGAGAGGGGAATGCTATTAGACTCCAAGGTCGTATTCCTAACATCGAGGTTCGAGGAAGATCAACAATATGTATATTAAGGTGGAATTGGGCGGAGCATATCGCAAGGATGAATGATAACAGAGGGATACGCGATATAGTTGAATGGAGGCCTAGAGAATACAAAAGATGCAGATGTAGTCCACAGACAAGATGGACGGACGACATGAAAAGATTAGCAAGACACGATTGGATGCAAAAAGCAAACAACAAAGCTTATTGGAGACAACTTGGAGAGGCTTCTTACATCCGACTAAGAATGGAATAAGCTAATGATGATGAATTATTGCAAAGATTAGAAAAGGTAGGACAAGAATAAGAACTTAAAATTAACTATAAAGAGTCAAAAATAAAGATTATAGATCGCTGGAACATCTTAGGCCAAAAACCCGCCGGTGTCTCTCAATGTGATGTAGTTGAATCGTTTGCAGTAATACATGAAAATGGCAGTACAGATTATGAAATCAGACGCCGTATTCAACTTAGTCGAGCTGCAATGTCACAATTGACAAACATCTGGAGGGACAGATATATTACGAAAACAACCAAAATTAAACTTATAAACATACTCGTATACTCAGTATTCGGATATACTTCTGAGACATGGGTCATTTGCCACACAGATCGAAGACGAATTGTTGCATTCGAGATGTGGTGGTGGCGTAGAATGCTTCGAATACCTTAGACTGCTGAAACGTGACCACGTGTAATAATTGTTTTCCACGTTTGGTGCAGCCCCTAACCCAAGTTGCTATTAATGTTATTAGGGAATTTTTAAATTTCAATTCGTGTCCTAAATTTTCGTTTATAAAAGTTGCATCCAAAAGCAAGCACTTTTATTTTTCTTACATTAATGGTATGACCTGTAGAGTGTCGATGTTCAGCTACAGCTGACTGTACAATGAGTTTCTTTTTGATACATCTTTCATGTTCCTAAATTCTATTTGCTACTGATCTTCCATTTTGTCCTACATAAACCTTCTGTTTTTAAACGAATTGTGTCTTGTGGTGACCAGCTTAAACATTGTCCAATTTTCTTACAGTTGGTCAAGTAAGAACGTGTCGCTTATTATTCATTAAAAAATGTATTTATTTAAAAGTTTTTTACATCATTCGACGGTAAAGGATTGCCATTAAAATGTAGTAGTTCGTCCAGTCCCCATCAGTGTCGATGATCGCCTTACATCTTCGGGGCATACTTTTGACGAGGTTTTCCACGTATTCTTAGGGTAGCAGCTTCACTGTGTACATGTTTTTACTACGAAGCGTCAGCTTGATGTATGTGACGATACCGGATTCCCCTTTCCACTGGCTACACGTTTGGCAGTCGTTACTGATGCTTTCTTGTAAATCTGAAGCCTTTTTTAAGCGTTCAAATTGTAGGTAAAGATTAAGAGACTCCCAAAACTTTTCCGAAAGACATCCCCAAACCTAGACCTTCACAGGGTGTTTCACGATGCGCTAAACGAATCGGTTAGTGGAAATTGACCAGGCTTGTGGGGTAATAACATAGCAGTAAAATGAAACTTCATCGGAGAAAAATTGCATTGTTCGAGTCTCGATCTATGTTTTCTTCTGCCCATGCGAGTCGTTTTTCTGCGCTCCTTAGTGCAAAGTTAATGAGGACATATTAATACTTATCGTCCTTGGAAAAATTTTAAGAAATATAATTGAGGACGAATATAGTCCCCACGAGATTGAACAACAATCTAGTTTTAGAGCTGGTAGATCCTGTATAGACAATATATTTAGTGTAATTCACTTAAACAAAAAGAAGACATCAACAGAGAGCTCTATCTACTGTTTGTCGACCTAACCAAAGCGTATGATACCATTCCAGTGACAAAACTTTGGGAAATATTAGAACGATCAACCATAAACAGTACAACAATCGTCTCAGTAAAACAGCTGTACGACCAATCACGTTCCCAAATAAAGTTGGGAAACATTCTCTTCGAAAATATTTCTGTAACAAGGAGTGTCAGACAGGGTTGCTGTCTGTTTCTTACATTATTCAAAATTTATCTGAATGAGGCATTAGAGAGATGGCGAAAAGCATGTGGAGGAATGGGAATACAGCTGCCCATGCAAGTCGTGTCTCTCTGTATGCCAATAAGTTTTTTTTTTTTTGATACAGTATTTAAGAGCATCCTGTTATACGGAACTTGGGACAGAAATTAATGACACTCGAAATAGATTACTGGAGAAGATCGGCTGGAGTGTCAAGAATGGATAGAGTTAGAAATGAAGGAATAAGGGATATAATGAAAGTAAAAACCACAATTATTGAGGAAATTCAACAACGATACGGACACGTAGAAAGAATGGAAGAACACCGAATACCAAAGATGGTTCTAAAGTGGGTACCAAGCGAAAGGAAGAGAAGAGGGAGACTAAGAGTGACATGATTTGAAGGTGTTCAAAGGGCAATATCAGAGAGAAATCTAAGACCCGGAGATTGGGAAGATCGAAGAGGATGAAAAATGAGAACCGGAAAGTAAAAACGCTATAAAAAAACCGGATTGAAGATGATGATCATCCTTGTCCCACACTTTTCCTCTCGAACTATGTTCTGGTAGATCATCAACATATTTTAACTGGGAGTATCGTTTCACCTACTTACTAACGAATACCCTCGACTTGCCCATATACTTTGCAACCGCTGTAAGCATCATTTTAGAACCATTTAGATGATTACCTAGGAACCCAGCTTCAAAGAGCGAAGTCGATGCCGCACTTATATTCGTTAATGTACTATTTAACCATAAATAAGGTTGGAAATGAATTTCTTTCCGCAAAATATTGTTTGCAGGGGTGCAAATAATAATCTAAAAAAAGGAATCTCTCTCGTTGTTCTTGACCGACTGTACCAGTATGAAACATTGTGCGAATATAAGATCTTTCATGTAATTTTTATCTGTAGTACCGTGTACGTAAAGTAAAACTAACCTGTGCAAATAGTGGTCAGTTTATGTGTGTCGGATGAGATAGAATCTTCATCACATGTAAATAAAGATCTAAATTCTAGTGAACTAATAACAGACCGATTTTGAGATCGATAATGATGTAAATTAACATTCAAATATCTGTTGGTATAAATTGGCTTTGTTGGCGAATGTTCCAAGATTTCGTTACTTTTTCTTTGTATTAATAGATCTAGGAAAAGAAAGATACCATGTAATTCAGTTTCCATTGTAAATTTTATATTTTAATGTTGTTGATTGAGGTGATTCAAACAGGTATTCAGGTAAAATTATATAAAAGCAACACTATATTTTAATTTCCAATATATTTAAAATAACTTGACAATTGTTTCACCATATAATGGCTTCTTCAGAAGTAAATTAGAAAGAAAAATATTTGGTAGTGATCCTGGTTATATAGTGCTTAAAAACTATCCTTAATTACCTAAGATTATGTTAATTGTTTTATTATATTATTTATTGACAAAATTATTTTAAAAATGCAAATCTGTGGTATTATTTCAGAGAATTAATAAAGATTAAGTAAGGGTGAATGGTTTAAGTTTACCTGTTCGTTTAATAATAGACTGGAATTTTTCCGTTTGTTAATTTCAAGACATTCAAGCATATTTAATTTTTTAGATTTATTTTCTACATGTAGGATTTTTAATGCATCATCAAAATTATGGGATTCGTTTATTATGTGGGTTGCGTAATGTGAATTGTTATTGTTTTTTAAATAAATATGTTTATGTTCTTTAATGCGAGTTTCAAAAGATTTACCAGTTTGTCCTACGCAGGTTTTAGTACAAGATCCACAATTTAATAAATAACCTTCTGATTTTAAGGATTTCTTAGATTTGGTTTTGTTGTTCAGAATTATATTCCCTAAGGTATTACTGGTTTTGAATGCTATTTTGTTGTTCTTTTTTGTTAAATGCTTTGAAATTGTTCTAGTTATTTTCCCTGTGTACGTGAGTGTGTGTATGTGTACATTCCATTCACCCTTACTTAATCTTTATTAGTTCTCTGAAATAGTATCACAGATTTGCATTTTTAAAATAACTTTGTCAGTAAATAATGTAATAAAACGATTAGCATAATCTTAGGTAATTAAGGATAGTTTTTACGCACTATACCAGGTGTACAAGTATGAAATGCGGATTTTTTTTCTAAAAAAATATGTTAAATTCGGAAGAATGATATTCAAAGTATGCTCCATCGCTTGTTATACATTTTTCTCATCTTTCGGGCAATTTGTAAATACCACGCCAGTAAAAATCTTCCCCTTTTTGCTGCGAACCATTCATCGAGCCATTTTTTCACATCTTCGTACGAACCAAAGCGCTGCTCAGCAATTGTGTGACCCATCGATGCAAACAAGTGATAATCGGAAGGAGCCAAGTCTGGTGAGTAAGCCGCATGGGGTAGAACTTCCTAGCTGGGTGCTTCCAACGTGTCGCGAACTGGTTTTGCCGTATGTGATGGAGCAGTGTCATGAAGAAAAATGACTTTGTGTTGCCTCTTTCAGTATTCTGGCCTTTTTTCAAGCAGCTAACGGTTCAAATCGGTCAATTATTGTTGGTAACATTTAGTATTAACCGTTTCGCCAGGTTTTAACAGCTCATAATAGACCACGCCCCTCTGGTCCCACCAAACACAGAGCATCGTCTTTCTGCCAAAGCGGTTCGGTCTTGCGGTCGATGTGTATGGTGCGCATGGGTCTACTCATGATTTTTTGCGCTTGGGATTCTCAAAATAAAACCACTTTTCATCCCCTGTAACTATACGATGCAAAAACGACTTCCTTTTGTACCGAGCGAACAAGTTGTCATACGTGTCTTTGCGCTTTTCCATTTGCCTGTCGTTCAACTCATGTGGTACCCATCTACCGGTCTTCTGAATCTTTGCCATCTCTCGTAGCCGATTGGAAACAGCTTGTTAACGAACGCCCAATTGCTCGGCGAGTTGTTTTTGTGTTTGCGAATCATCTTCGTCCAACAATGCTTGCAATTCCACATCTTCGCATTTTTTTGACGGTTTTCCACGTTCCTTGTTTGCAAAATCGAAGCCACCACTTTTGAAATGCCGAAACCATCGTTCACACGTATCTTGCGATGGAGCATGTTCACCATAAGCTTCTCGAAGCAATCGGTATGATTCAACAGCAGTTTTCTTCAAATGAAAACAAAAAATTAATGCTGTCCGCGAATGCTGTTTGTTCGGTATAAATTTCGACATATTAAACACAACAACACAACACTATGCACACACTTTTCCAATTTATCACTCGTGCGCGTCTGACACAAAATGGCGCAGTGTCAAATCTTTATAGCACAAACTGCATTGGTGCACCATCTGTTGTCTGAAATCCGCATTTCATACTTGTACACCTTGTATAACCACGATCACTACCAAATATTGTTTTTATATAATTTTATTATGAATTTCCAACAAGTATCGGCTAACACCATCAAAGAGGTATTCAGGTTATCTTCACCATATGGCTAGATAAAAAATATGTTGTCAACATATCTGCACCAAAATTTTAGTTTTAGAGGAGTTAAGCTTAAGGCACTTCCTTCAAAGGTTTTCATAAAAATATTCGGCAATCTAAGAGATAGTGGGAGTTCATCGCTGTTCTTGCAATTCCTTTCTTGAAAAATAAAATATGTAGACAACAAATATGCTTCTTATTAAATCTACCAAAAATGAACCAAGCTTATTGTGTTGAAATGTATCTGACATTGTAGAAACTGTTGTTAATTTTGTATTGCGCGCGTGTAGCATTGCGACAGGACGATCGAGTTGTCGCCACTCGGCCTCGGTCGGTGACGGTCGTACGTTTATAAAAAACCACCACCTGTGCCGACTTCAAAATTTGCCTAATTTTGTCTGTAATATTTTTGTATAGTAAGTACTAATTTTATATGGCTTAACAATTTTTCCGTTTTTCGTTCAGAGGGACAACAGTGAGCTTTCCTTTTGCTAATTATAAATTTTATAACCAAGCAAGTACTCACTTTTTAAGATTAAGAAAATATATTATTTGCACTTTTTTGACTTTGTGAAGTAGATTTAGTCGTTTTTTTTTTCTAATTCTCGTTTTATTATAATTATCAGTTAAACATTGATTCAAGAAGATAATTTTGGTGTTCCCATGGTAAAATTATTTGTCTAGACGTAAGCAAGTTAATATCTCTAAAAACTTACTTCAGTATATATTTTACGTTTAACTAACCAGGCTATAACTCGTTTTAGAGCGTCAAAAAACTCTTTTTTACAATATCCCTAAACAAGCCAATTTACTAACAACAAACCCCTTTTAATTTTTTTTCATTAACAAAAAAATGTCTAATCCATATATACAAAAATTAATCTCTTAATAACACCCGAAAAAAGGTAAAGAAAAGGCTCGGAAACGACCGATAAAAAACATAATATAAGCCTTTTTCAATTTATACTGTCTCAAGGTTGTGTAGAAAAACAGAGTACGGATACCTAATTTTCCAGTTTTATTTATTTTTTTAACATTTATTATCGTATCTACAGAATGTTTTCTAAATTGAGGCAGTTTTAACTATAGTCCTCAAAAAATTAGTAATATTATAGTGTATTTGTTTGGAGCTGATAGCAGAATTCTCTCATTGTAGATACAAATAAATGTTGGGGTGCGACCAAAAAAAAAGGATTTTCTTATGCATTTTACTGGATTTTGCTACGTGTTTTGAAGTATTTTTAAAGGTTCACCCTATTTCAGGCAGAAAACCTTTGCTATACAATAGAGTCATAAAATGTAAATGAGGGTGCATCGGGTAGCATAGCCGTCCGAGCGTAACTTGCTTTTAGTGTTTAATAAATAAAATTATCTTAAAAATAAAGTTATAGAAATATAAGATTTATTACCAAAAATTTTTTGATCTATGTATATATACAAATTCACAATATATAAGTAATTTAATTATAATCAAAAACAATCATCATCTTCGAAATCTGAAGACTCGACATCTCTTAAATTGATAATTAAGGGTTCTATTTCCACAGTTTCTTCGATGTATTCGTCAAGTTTCCACATTTTATTTTCTTCTTCTATAACATGTTGAATGACATTTTTCCAATTATCCTCTTTGATCCTCTGTATTCCGGCCAGTGCCTAACTTCTTGAAGTTTGAACGTGGTGTTTTCCCTTACAACGAAACCTTTCATTTGTGCCTAAATTAGCTCTATGGGATTCAATTCGTAATGATATGGAGGTAATCTAAGCATTGTGATTATCCGTTCCTTTGCCATCTCATCGACTGCGTATTTCTTGAACTGTGCCTTATTTTGTTTCGCAATTTTTATATTTGGGATTTTTGTCTCTTATGCATTGAAGAATATTCGCTTTCTTCCATAAATTTGTCGGGAGCCGTTCTAATAATCGAGAATGGCATGGGGCATTGTCTAATACTATAACTGATTCTGCTGGTATACATTTAATCATTTATTGGAAGTACTCCTTAAAAACATCGGCCGTCATCTCCTCATGGTAACCTTTAGTTGACCTTGATTCGAATTCTAACAAGCCACCGTCGAGAAATACGTTTTGACTACCAATATATGTTATAATTAGCCTGCGACCTTTTCTTGAAGGTGGTTGTAATCCAGTTGACTGACTGAATTTTTTCACTGTGTGTCCCTCATTAACTCAAGTCTCATCTAAATAAAAAATATTTCTTTCTTCGGCTCGAAATTTTCTGATTGTTCGTAGATATTCTCTTCTCCAACAAATTATTACTGTTTTATCGATAAGAACAGATTTTCTATTGTGTTTTTTCCCAGCGAAAATTCAGGTTATGAATGATTTTCTATATCTTTTTTAAAGTCTTGATCGACCTCTCTCCTCTCTCCTTTGTGATGCCGGGATTCGTTGCAAGGACCGCATTTTCTTTCTTTTATAAATCTATAAATAGTTGCTGATCCAACTCTCGTCATGTTGGCACAGGTTTCCACAATTTCATGGACTGGGCTTGTTGGCTGTTGATGCACTAGGGCATCGTGGACGTTAAATATCATTTTTTTTCCTCGTAGGGAAAATGCTGATTTATAGACTCCGCGAAGTTTGACCGGGCAAAACTGAAAGTTGAAGTCATCGCTGTTCTGATTTGAACTAAGCATATTATAGGTTTTGCTTTATTTTTGCACAGAATATTTTTATTGCATACTTAGGTACTTAGGCACCTACCTACCTACCGATAAGTACTTTGATTAATTATATTCTAATAACTGCTAAAATCCCAAATAATTTTATTATACCTATTACACTGGTCAACAAAAAAAAGAAAATTGCTTGTTTCCTGTGATTTTTTTTTTCTGTTTCTATCTCAAATTGAGGCGTATTTTTTAAATATGGCAACAATTTTTCTCTAACAGCTTTTGTTTTTGAGTTATAGCTAACTACCCTCTTTTACTATTTTTACTTATATTTTCGTTTTTTATTGGACACTAAAATATATCTTGTTGTTGTTTTAGATATAGCTTCGTCAAGAAGATGTGTGCTTAATCCCGATTGTTTTTGCTATATTTGTGGTGAATATATATTTGCAAAATATCGAAAACCTATATCGGACTTTGTGAAAACTGCGTATCATCAATACTTTAAAATAAAATTGTGTAATCAGGACAAGCCATGGGTTCCTCATATTGTATGCCAGAAATGTGTGGTATGTCTACGGTTATGGTCCAGTGGAAAAAGAGATGCAATAATGTTCGTAACACCCATGATTTGGCGAGAACCTCGAAACCATCACGACGATTGCTACTGTTGTGAAAATAACGGAATTAACCCTGGAAATCGAAGTAAGTGGTCATATCCTAACTTATCTTCTGCTCAACGACCTCAATTAAAATCACAAAAGGTACAACCCAGCACATCTAAATCTTCTGATGATCCAAATCTCTGTGAACCCGAACGAAATACATCAAGTGAAGACTCTGATTCAGACTACAAATGTAGCCTTTCAGAACCTCAACCATTTAATCAGAAAGAACTAAATGACTTAGTAAGAGATCTGAACTTACCAAAAGAAGCTTCTGAAATTTTAGCATCTCGTTTAAAAGAAATAAATTTGCTTACTCCGGAAACCAACATTACATTTTATCGTACCCGAGAAAAAAATCTGTTACCGTATTTTTCTCAAGAGAAGGATTTAGTTTTTCGTAACGATGTTGGTGGTACTTTGCAGCAGATGGGATTAAAATAGTACCAACCTAGTGATTGACGTCTTTTCATAGACAGCAGCAAAAGAAGTTTAAAGTGTGTTTTGCTTCATAACGGTAACAAGTACGGATCTTTACCTATTGCACATTCGACGACTTTAAAAGAAAAATACGTAAATGTTTCTAAGGTAATGGAAAAAATTAAGTATCAAGACTACAAATGGGTCATTTGTGTTGATCTGAAAATGGTTAACTTTCTTTTAGGTCAACAAGGGGGGTACACAAAGTTTCCTTGTTTCAAGTGTCTCTGGGATAGTCGTGACAAACAACACCATTTGTCACAAAAAGTTTGGCCAGTGCGGGAAGAGCTAAAAGTTGGTACAAAAAATGTTATAAACGTGCCTTTAGTTAGCCGAGACCGCATCATACTTCCACCACTTCATATTAAACTCGGCATATTGAAACAGTTTGTGAAGGCGCTTGACAAAAGTGGCGAATTTTTTAATTTTCTTTCACGCAAGTTTCCAGGATTAAGTTAAGAAAAATTGAAAGCTGGTATTTTTGATGGGCCACAGATTAGGTAACTCGTGAAAGATCCTAATTTTGTCAAATCAATGACTGAAGTCGAATCCAAAGCTTGGAATTCATTTGTTTTGGTTATGAGTAGCTTCCTAGGCAAAAAGAAATCTGACGACCATGTCGAGCTTGTTGAGTGCATGCTATCGAACTTGCAAGAGCTAGGGTGCACCATGAGCATAAAAATCCACTTCCTGCACTCGCATTTAGACCGATTTCCACAAAATCTGGGTGATTTTAGTGAAAGATTTCATCAGGATCTTCGGACAATGGAAGAGCGTTATCAGGGGCGGTGGGACTCACATATGATGGCAGACTACTGCTGGAGTTTGCAACGAGATCTACCTAAAGTCGTTCATTCAAGGAAATCTTATAAAAGATCATTTGCTAGTGTTCAATAGAAATTTTGTTAACATAATGTATTATTTTTTTGTATTTTTTTGGCAAAATAATAAAACTGTATATTTCAAGAGGTAAAGCTGTTAGCAATCTCCCAGTATTTTTTTCATAGTTAGGGCCATAGAAATACCCAATAACAGAAAAAAAAATAAAGGAAACAAGACTTGTGTTGACTAGTGTTATCATTACATTATAATACTGTAGAATTCTAGTTCTTAAGAATTGTTAATTGTACTCGTTAAGCCTTTATCATACAAATAAGATTTTTAGTTTCATCATTTACTCGTTAAAATAAACTTTGAAATGCGTTAATTTATATAGCTTATTGTAAAGTTTAGAAGGCATGTAATAAAATACTTTTTTAAAAAGGTCGCACTGTTGTTTAGAGATAGAAAATAAAGGTGATTAAAACTAAAAATGCAAAATAATTGGTAGAGAAATTTCCGACGCTTATGGTTTATGATATTTTAATACTTATAACCCATGTTGTGTGCTATCAACTCCAAACAAACGGACTATAAGTGGTCGAAAAAGTACTGAGCGTTTTCTCGTTAGATAGCTTTAATGTCACATATCTTAGGTAATAGCATCGGGCCGTACTGAGCGTCGGTTACAAACTGACATTGTCGGTAGTAGATGTGCAAAAACTGGTAGAATTCGTTTACTTAGACCTAATTTAGAGTGCTTTGAAGAGGAAAGTTGGTTATACTTTAGAATTTTATTTCAATAAAGGAACAAATGCTGTGGAGGCCCATGAAAAAAATTTGTGCTGTTTATGGTCAAGATATGTTACTAAAAGCAACAGCTAAAAGATGATTTAGGCGCAGACCGGCATGTAAGTAGTCATGACATCGCCAAATTACTAAACATCCACCACCAAACAGTTTTAAACTATTTAGAGGAAGCTGATCGAATTTCCATCTGCGCTTCCACCCTCGTAAAACTTTAAGGAGGAATAGAACTTATAGTTTTTGAGCGATATTGTTTCAGAGAAAAGGGATAGGGACCAATAAATCTTGCATATTTTCAACAGTATTGGGAGAAGTTTTCCTGATTTTTCCTTGAGATAATGTACAAATTTTAAGTAAGATTGGATAAGGAGGTGCTTTCGAATATATCGTGATGTACGCCTTTTGGTATTAGCTTATTTTTGTAAGAATTGTATTTGTTATTAACTACATACATGCCTTTCCAACTAATTGAACCTCGCACGATTTAATATTCCAAAGCAGTTGCCCAGCATTAATTGAATGTAAAGAAACGAAAAGCACACCAAGGTTGTTTGCGTCAAAAATACGGGAGTCCAAAGTTATATACTACCTGGGAGTTCCATCTGTGAATCATCATATTAGGATATGCATGTTTCGCTCCATATCAGAGCTCGTCAGCTAGCCTAGGCGAAGAGGTAAATTGCAAACAAACAGTAACAGCAGGAGAGATTAAGAAGCACACACCAAAATGCCAGTAGCAACAAACTTCAGCACCATTCGGTGTGAACCTACCACAACTTTTAATTTAAGAGCAAGTTACTTTAATAATAATAATAATAATCTTTATTGTCTAACAGATAGAATATCCATTTACAAGACAAATGTGTAAATTGCAAAGAAAAAGAGAAAAAAAGAAAATTACAATAATTGCTTAAAATAAGTATAACAACAATATATATATATATATATATATATATATATATATATATATATATATATATATATATATATATATATATATATATATATATATATATATATATATACACATATATAACAAGGATTTTCTACAGCTGACGCTGTCTTCCTTCTCTCAGCCTTTGATTCCATCCGTTTCTATCTTCCCAGTCTCCATCTATTAGACCCCTGTCCTCCATAGCCTCGTCCACATCGTCTCTCTACGATCGTCTGGGTCTTCCTCTTTTTCTTCTCCATATAGGGCTCCACTCCGTTATTTTCTTTATCCACCTATTATCTTCGCTTCGTCTTATGTGTCCATACCATTTTAATCGTTTTTTTTTTCAATGGTGTTTCTTGCGTTCTCTTTGATGTTCATTCTGCTTCTTATTTCTTCATTTGTTATTCTCTCCATACGTGTCACTCTACAACATCTTATCTAATACTCCATCTCTACCGCGTTAATTTTAGATTTATTTCTTTTGTTGATCGTCCATGTTTCTGACCCGTATGTCATTATGCTTTGTATTATTGATTTGTATATGCGTGTTTTGTTTCTCTTTGTAATGTGCTTGTCCCACAGGATCGAATTTAATTGTCTTATGCATGTTCGCGTTTGTCCTAATCTAGCTTTAATCTCTTCTTCTGATGTTGCGTTTTTTGAAATGATGGTTCCTAGATATTTAAATCTATCGGTTCCTTTGGTTATTGTTTCGTTATCTACTTCTAGATTCGCCACGTTTCCCTCCTTTGTTGTTAGATATTCCGTTTTATCAAAGTTTATTGCTAATCCTGCTTTAGTGTATTCTTCTTTCAGTCTTCTTACCATATAACTGAGGTCTTCCTCATCTTGCGCTATGATTACTTGGTCGTCTGCGAAATTTAGAGTATATAAGTAATCTTCTCGTATTGGGACTCCCATTCCACTACATTTTTGCTTCCATTTTTTTAATGTTTGTTCGAGGTATATTTTGAATAGTGTTGGGGATGTAGAGCATCCTTGTAATATGCCTTTTGATGTTTGGAGTCTCTTCCCTATTTTATGTCCTATTTTTATGTTCACTGTGTTGTTTTCGTAGAGAGCTTTTACTGCGTATATTAGTTCTTTGTCAATGCCTATTTCTTTCATTGCGTTCCATAATCTTTGTCTTGGTACTGAGTCATAGGCCTTTCTTATGTCTATGAAGGCTAGATGAACTTCTCTATTCTTTGCCAGTTTTTTTTCCATTGTTTGTTTTATAGTGTATATGTGGTCTATACATGATTTTCCGGCCGTAAAGCCTGCTTGGTCTTCTCGAATTTTTCCTTTTATATATATAACTCGTATATACCGCTCAAAAATTTGGAGACGTCCACCGAGAATCAAGAACCTTCGTCTTCATCAATTTAGTAAACTGAGCATGAGATAAGTTATGCATATCGAAATCGCTACAAACCACATTGAAAATATTCATGGAGTGATACAAACGAGTCTTCATTAAAATATTAGTTCTTGGTGTACTCAAGCAAAAAACATGAGGAAATCTGGTAAGTCGAGACGGCGCATGAAAGGTAATTTGGGAAAGCAGGTCAGGGTAACCAATAAAGGATTTACATATCTTGAACAAAAATTGAACCAGCAAGTAAATCCTGCGATTCATCAACGACGGCATGTTGAAGCGCGCTAACAAGATATTGCTTTCTATACCTCTAGGAGGGTAAGTACCGCCATCTCTGAAGCACAGGAACTTTCTCTGTATGTTCTCTATTCTATAAATGTATTCAAGCATCTTCAACGCTTCTCCACAAACACGATCAATGTGATCGGCAAATGACAATCGGGTATCAAATACCACTCCCAGCAACGATTTATAATCGCTTTATCCAAGACATACTCATAATGAGTGGGGTTCAGTTGGTTGGAGAACGACATAACAAAACATTTCCCGAGATTCAAGGTCAACTTATTGATAGCACATCAATTTTCGATAGTACGTATGTCTTTCTGAAGTATAATACAATCGTTAATGTCATGAATTACCCGGAACAGCTTAAGATCATCAGCAAACAAGAGTATGCTACTAACAATGGACTCCACGATATCATTTATAAAAATTGAGAACAACAATGGTGAGAGGTTACTGCCTTGTGGAGCGCCGCTAGTAGCTACGAATTGAAATGAATGATGGCCTCGGATATCAACATATTGAATACGATTATGTAGATATGACCGAAGGAATGATATCAAATCATTGTGGAACACCATACTAGCCAGTTTACGTGCTAGAATGGAATGATCAATACGATCAAATGCCCTCGTGAAGTCTGTGTAGATAGCGTCAACCTTCTCACGATCTTCAAGGGCTTTCCCCGTGAATTGCGCAAAGGAAGCCAAATTGCTGACCGTGCTGCGGCTGCCAAAAAAACCATGTTGAGCCTGCGTCAAACGTCCCTTAATTTGCTTAAACAATGAGTCACTTTAGGAAATAAGATTTAGCGCCTTTGCTATGATAAACGAATAGATTACTAAAACCGTCATTAAATGAATAGCAGTTATTGTAAAATTAGAGAATTAATACCATTCTTGGACGTTTAGAAGTAACTTTAAACAGATCAATATAAACCGGAACCCTGCTGACCCGGTATAGCGATCTTTTTTAGCACTTCGCTTCCTATCTTCGCGAATTTGCAATTTTTTAGAAGGATCGTACTTCCGATCCCACAAGGGGGCCGTGTAACTCGTAGCCAACAATTCTAAACAAAGCGAATATTTGTCGTCCTTGGAAATATAAAGAAAAGAAAAATGTATATCGGATTAGCAGACCAAGACCGTCTAGTAAGTTTTGATGCCAGAGCTAAGACAATCTATATCTTTCCTTTGTACTTTCACGGACGATAAATATTTGCTTTGTTTAAAATTAATTGTATATTTATTGTGGTTTTGGCAACTTACACCAAGATTCAGTTTTGTTTCTCATCAGTGGCGTAGTCAAATTCAAGGAGCGGAGAAGGGATGTAAAGGGCGTTGTTTTATTGAAAAAAAGATAATACTAAAGGCGGAGCTGCTTAAAGAACAACTAAGGTAGGTTGAGAAAGGCGAAGTGCTTTGATTAAAAATAAAAGGTCTTGTACAAGAACTCTAAAAGCTTAGGCTATTCTCCACACAGTAAACTAAAAATCGATAACTTGACGGTGGAGACTTTTTATAGAAAAGAAGCCTCTATTCTTACAGAGGAATTTTAAAAACTTAAACCCCCTTAAAAATCGATGATCGGAGGTAAAGAGTTTTCACAAAAAAGAACTCCTAATAAAAAAAAGTTCCGTTTCTAAAAGGGTTCTATTTTTTACATCCGTAGGGACGAGGACACCGTACGCCCTTCCTTGCCATCCCTTGGCTACACCACAGTTTCTGATGTGTGCTCAAGGCTCCACTCGCATTAACTTTACAAATTTGGTTATTTCTAATGGAGTCTGCTTGTATTTTATTTCCGAACGGTTTAGTACCTCTACTTTTTTGAGATAAAAAAACTGTGTAATCTTAAAACAATAATCATGTTTTTTTAAAAAAATTTCTGAACGCCTTAATTTTCTTTATTAAATAATTACCTAATTGGATTACTAAAAGCTTAATAATATAATAAGATCCAATAATGAAGTAATAAAAATGTTCGTGCAATAATTGCCTGCTGTTCTCCCCTTAATTAAAAATAATTATTAATTAATCAAGTTAAGGAAAGCAGTGCAGCAGAAGATGTGTCTTAGATATTAAGCTGTAAATTACATGGTAGAACGCGGATTGTGTTACCCATGGTGCGATGTCGTCAGTGTTTGGAAATTTTCAGTATTTCGAAAGTTTGCAGTCTTATAGCATTTCAGACACACTTCTCAATTTTTTAAGATTATATGTTAAATTTTACATTCGTGTATAGGTCGAATAGTGCGGAGCTGTCAGTATTTTGAATTTTTCAATCCTACAATTTTACTGAAGTCGTAGATACAGATCTTTACCCTGAACGATTGTGTGTTAAATTTAACGTTTCTTTGTAGGTAGAATAGTCTTTACGAAGCCTACAATCTTACAATATTTGTATACACAACTCCCTATCTTTGACGATTATAGATTAAATTCTGCAGACACAAAAAAAAAATAAACAGAGCCCTATGCCCTATATAAAACGTAAGCTAAAAAGTTTTTGGTCTAGCTACTTAAAACACATCTTTTTGCAAAATTCGACTTTACTCATCAACAATGTCCTCTCTAAGAGCGATACAATCAGTCCAACGCTTTTCTGACATTTCTATATTTTTCTTGTAGAAGCCTTGCCTTCAAAATAGGCCTCTGTTTGGTCGATAACTTCTTCATTCGAGCCAAATCTCTTTCCCTCGAGAATTTTTTTGAGGTCTGCGAATAGATAATAGTCGCTGGGGGCTAAATCTGAAGAATACTGTGGATGAGGAAGCAATTCGAAGTTTAAATCATGCAATACATGCAAATTCATGCAATGCATGCAAATTCATGCAATTTTGCCATCGTAACCATGGACTTGTGACATTAACATTATCTTGATGAAAGAGTACTTTTTCTTGATCATTTGGGGCCGTTTCTTTGCGACTTCTGCGTTCAAACGCACCAATAACTTTATATAATATTCGAAATTGATGGTTTTTCCCTTTTCAGCATAGTCGACGAAAATTATTTCATGCGCATTCCAAAATACAGAGGCCAAAACCTTCCCAGCCGACTGTCGTGTCTTTGGTCGCTTCGGGTGACTTTCACCGGCTGCTGTCCACTCAGCTGACTGCCGATTTGATTCCGGTGTGTAGTGGTGGATCCATGTTTCATCCATTGTCACTTACCGCATAAAAAATAGATTTTTATTGCGCTTAGAAAGGTCCAAACAGCGCTCAGAATCATCAACACGTTGTGGTTTTTGGTCCACTGTGAGCAAACGCGGTACTCATTTCGAACAAAGCTTTCTCATGCCCAAATGTTTATGCAAAATATGAACAACATGTTCTTTTGATATCTTTAGCGTGTCAGCTAACGATTTTGTGGATTTTTCCGGTGTAACCCCCCCCCCTTTTGGGCGTCCAGAGCGTTCAGCATTATTTCTGTCTGTACGACGCATTTAAATTCAGCATACCAGTAAATGATGAACGATTTTCCAGGGGTAGAGTCCCTGTAACACTTATCAGGTCATTGCTTTGCTTGAACGGTATTTTTTTCCCATCAAAAAATTCGAAATTCGATTTTCTCCATTGTTTTGAAAATATTAGAAGTAGCGTCACTAAAACACTATAACTTGTAAACTAATCGTCAAAATGTCATGAAATTTTGACACGTATCGTTTGAAGGTTGGTACTCATATGAAGTTTTTGAAAAGAGCGACATCTATGTGTCAGACCAAAAACTTTTCCTCCTACGTGTTTTCATTGTTTCCGTTAATAAATAAATAAATAAATATATATATATATATATATATATATATATATATATATATATATAATATATATATATATATATATATATATATATATATATATATATATATATATATATATATATATATATATATATATATATATATATATATATATATATATATATATATATATATATATATTAGAAACTGCAATGAGTGAGGTAAGGATTGATTGATTGATTATTTTAGTTTGGCGCGTCGATATCGAGGATCATTTGGCGCCATAAGTGGAATGTTTAAATCTTAGAAAATAATTGTGTTTCTTTGAAGAATTTGATCAAACTGGAGATATTTGTAACATTTGGAGGTTTTAATAGATCTAACCTTGTCTTAATGTCTAAATATTCATTTGAAGTTAAAATATGGTTAATAGTTACAGTATTGTCGCAGTTTGGACATCTGGGTGGCGCATCACCTTTCAACAAATAAGAATGAGTGAGAAAGGTGTGTCCGATAGCTACCCTTCTCCATATTGTATTCTCTCTATGTGACAGAGCATCGAGCTGAAGGGGCGGAAAAACTAGAGGTTTAACCCCCCACAACTTGCACGTGAGTGAGGTAAGGATAAGTAAAAAACGCTGGATACAATTTCAGCGGCGCCTTATGCAAAAAGATTATCGTATCCCGCATCCGTACAACGCCGCTAAAAACCTGATTGATCACACGTAGGCTCTTAGTAAAACTATTGGGAATGCGTACCGGTGTTGTCAGATTCGTTTATTTTAATAGCAGGTCATATGTAGGTATGTATAACTGATTAAAGTACAAATTTACAAAATATTCAGCTGTTATCAATATAACGTTATTTACTTCCTTTTTATTAACTAAAACTATGCATGATAATTTTAAATCATTAGATTAAATTTTTAATAATATAGTGAAAATCAATTTTGCGGTGTTGGCATTACTTGAAGATTTTTTTTGGATCTACAGTCTTATAAGATTTATAAACATAACGATCGATTTTTGAGAATTATAGTTTACATTTTACAGCACTTTATAGCTAAAACACGGATTATGTTACCCATCGTGCTGTGTTATCATTATCTTGGAATTTTCAGTGTTTCTAAAGTTATAGAATTTGATGAAAAAATTCCGATCTTTGAAGATTGTGGGTTAGATTGTACGGTTTTTTATAGTTGCAATACGAATTAGGTCTACCCTTGTGTTGTGTTATAATTTTCAGTCATTCAGTCCAGAATCTTGCAGGACTTGTAGCCAGAGCCCTCGTTCTTAATAGATGTGAGTTAGATTTTAGGACGCGTGTCATGTTATATGTTGCGCTGCTGTCGGTGTTTGAAAATTTTCAAATAATTATTGGTTAAATTTTACATTTCTTGATAAGCAGAACGCAGATTATGTGACCCGAGATGCGGTGTTGTCAGTGTTTCGAAAATGCTAATTCTACAATTTTGCCGAATTAGAGGATATAACCCTCGATTTTAGGTAATTTTTAATTAGATTTTTTCTCACCGTAGTGCGATTATGAGTTAGATTTTACGTTTCTGTATAAATAATGCCACCTACCCTGTACAGAAGGACATAATCCACAATCTTATTAATATTGTAGAAACTTTAACAATATTTTTTTACTACTTCTCAAAACACCAATTAACCTACTTTAATTTGAAGCTGTTGCCAGTTCTATATTTAGGTTAAACCTGAATTCGGTTTTGATGTATCTAAGGTATTTAAGAAATAACTAATTGAACTGTGTCTTGTTTCCTTATCGTTAAATCTTATTTATCCTTGGTACAAATATCGGCAACACAGCTTTTTCCCCTATGGAATAGTAAAGTCTTGAATTACACACCAAGGCTGCATTAAATTCGAATTTCCGATTTAATTACTTAAATAAATTACAAGATAATTAATGTAGAAAGAGTCTTTTATTCCGCGTGGAACTAACTTTGTCAACTGACGAATTATATTTCAAGATTTGTCCTAAGATTTCAGTGTAAAATACAAAAAGAAGATTTTTTCGAGCTGGAGTTGTTCCTATTAAGGTATAGGAGCTTCTTTTATATTTATGTGTGTCCTTATAAAAACAGAGGACAAAAATATTTGTCAGAAAGTATATCAGATTCCTTTAATTGTACTGACCGGTGAAGTACATGTCAATAGAGTGTAGTGAGTTTAAGAGTTCCAGGAGCGAACATACATAGTGTGTCTCAAAGTAAACAGAATTTTTTCAAAATGTATTTATTATATTCCTCTTTGAACTCGATGTAGAGTTTTGCACGGTTAATAAGCCTATTAAATGAGTTTGTTAGCTCATCTTTGGGGGTATCCTGGTGGACGCTTGTTGGATGTCTTCAATGTCCTTTTTACGCTTTCCTTTCATCGACGAATGTAATTTTGGGAATAGATAGAAGTTACATGGAGCTCAATCAGATGAATACGGTGAATGGTTGAGGGTTAAAATAGCTTTTTGGTAAAAAAAAATCAGTAATAAGCGTCCAAGGATGAGATGGTACATTATCGTGTAACAGTCCCCAACATCCACTTTTACGATATTATGGCGGCACACAACGAATACACGACAATAAACGTTTCGTAACATTTAAATAATACACAGCATTAATTGTTTGATCAAGTGGAGTGAATTCCTTGTGCACTATACCGTTTTATCGGATTTTTTTCGTCTGGGTGCTTTCATGCAGAGCTTTGGCGCTTGGTTGCTGGTTCATATTGAAAACAGTTCTATTTTGATTTTTTAGTCAAGTCTTTAAAATGTTAAATTCTATACAATTTTGGTCATCAGTCAATTTGTGTGGTACACATGTAATGAAGCTAGACACCAAAAAAGGTTCTGGCGCTGACGGAATACCTGCCATAGTTCTCAAAAACTGTGTAAGGGAACTAACACCAGTTTTCTGTAGACTTTTCAACCTATCCTACGGAAAGGGAATATTTCCTTCCTGCCACAGTTCAGCCGATACCTAAAAAAGGCAAGAAGACCTTGCCAAACAACTACCGACCAGTCGCACTGCTTTCAATAATATCGAAAGTCATGGAAAAGGCTGTCAATTAGTATCTTCTAAAATACCTTGAAGGATCCAATATGGCTTTCGTAAACATAGATCAACAGGAGATCTTCTGACTTATCTAACACATGTTTGGAACAACAATTGAACACTTTGGAGAATCTCGAGCGGTTGCTCTTGACATATCCAAGGCATTCGACCGTGTTTGGCACGATGGACTGTTGGCTAAGCTACGCTCTTATGGTATGTTTGAAAAGTTCTGTTTGTGGCTCTCATGTTTCCTCAGAGAGCGTTCTTTACGAGTCGCAGTAGTCAGATTTCTTTCTAACACCTCTACTGTTAACGCTGGGGTGCCCCAAGGCTCCATACTGTCTCCTACTCTCTTTCTCATTTACCGCAACGATCTGCTGGAAAAGACCAGGAATCCAATCTACAGCTTTGCAGATGACAGTACACTTATCTCTTCATTCACTTTGAACGCTCGGACATCGGCTGCTCAGACGAATATATCCGCAGACAGCGGGAAGTCATTTAACTTAACAAAGGTCTGGAAGAAATTCTAACTTGGGGTGACAGTAACCAAGTGGAATTTAACGGTACAAAAATCCAGGCGGCAGTTTTTTCTAAAAAAGTTAACGGTGCTGAATCCGACATAGTTATGTCGGGACACTCCATTCCCCTAGCATCGTCACTCAATTTGTTGGGCGTTAATTTAGGAGCAAATATGTCCTAGCATGAACATGTTGCAGGCATAGCAAGGAGAGCGTCTCAAAAGTTGGGAATATTATTTCGAACCAGAAAGCTTTACACTCCACAACAACTGTTAATTCTTTACCGAGCTCAAATTCGACCAACTATGGAATACTTCTCCCATGTTTGGGGTTCCGCTCCCAAACATACACTGCATTTGTTGGGTTCTGTTCAGAGAAGGACTGTTCGTCTGATTGGAGCCCCAGAACTGACCGGTGGCCTTGATTCGCTGGAACATCGAAGAACAACGTGAATTGCTTTTTCCGCACACGTGTCGCTCCTGTAGCGCTTTAGGAACTTCCCTGCAGCACGTGTGCTAGACCCATAAAAAAAAAACAAAAAAAAACAAAAAGAACCAATCGTGCACAAATTTTTCCAAGCCCCAAATGCTCAGTCAAAATGCGATGGATTGAAGCTTTGGAGATATTTGGTTTCATTTCCATGTATTGCAATAAAGATTTGGGTCCTTTTTTGATGAATTTAGGGGCAGTTTGAATGTTTTCTTGGGTTATCACGAATTTTGGTCTATCAACATGTTTATCATTTAGGTCCTTACGATATAAACAGTCATCATCATAAAAATGTTTCATCAATTCATACATTTCGGTAAATTTTTTACCAAGTTTTACACAAAACTTGGTAAAACAAACTCTTTGTTTAATGTTCATTTTTCGACCGACAACTAAAACACACTTTAGGCCTCTCTCAGCTTCTGTTAATCCTATTGTCATGAAAATTAAATATAATATCAGGGAAAAATGTACCACCATACATTTAAGAGGGGAGGGGGTCAATTATGTTAAAATACTGATTACTATTAAAAGGGAGTAAGATTCTTTTAAAAATAAATAATGACATATTTCACTGAAGAATACTAGAGATCGCTATACCTTCGCACAGCCTTTAAACAGGGATACCTGTGGTATTCCTTCTCTTATCGTTAGACTTCTTTCTCAGGATAATAGAATAGATTTATTTATTCAATAACTCACATTAGAAATTTGTATTCTAAGCAAATGTTTTAATTTTTTATTATAGCTTCCTATATTGAAATCATATTACCAATAAATAGGTATATAATATTTAATTTCATGTCTATATTTTTAACAGTCGTCTGAAGAAGACACAGTACTGTCAAAATGATCGTCGTAGTAATTAAAGAATAGTGTAAATCTTAACAAACAAACTCTGTTTTATTTCCATTACTCCTATATATCCTATACACTTTTTCACGTAACTATCGTGATATTTTTGTTTTTAGCACCTTCTAATTCAGTTATTTGTTTATATCTGTCCAAAAAGTTCCCAGACCCCCTTAATAAAAAAATAAAAAAATTAACAGTGAAGATTTTATTACTCCAAATGTTCTACATAGTCCCCTCCGACCAAAATACAGCGTCCATACAACTATGTGAAACTGTTAGAAAAATCTTCTTTTGAGTTCATGTTTAACTCGCGCGTCATAGTGGCTTTAATGTCCTCCAAATCGTCATAGCGTTGGCTCCTCATGTGGATTTGTCAGTAGCACTTTCTTCGGTCTCGGCGAACCACTACCGAGCCATTGTGCACTTTGCACCATAAGTCATCACTGGCAGTATGCACGTATCAAATACTCTCCTCCTCAGGTTGCTGGGCAATCTGGTGTTCTTCAGAAACTTTCCAGATATAGCCCAGGCTAAGCCTACTATCATTTGTTCAGAAAACCAATTCTTGGCGAAGCGAGATGTGTGTTTGGGTCATTGTTTTGCCAAGAAAACTGCTGTCGATATTAATAAAAAACTAAGGCAGGAATATTAGGCTGTATTGGTGTCAGACATTACTATTAGGCGTCGTCTGTTATCTAAAAATCTTCATGGTAGGCGTGCTGTTAAAAAGCCAGTCCTTACAAAGCGTCACAGAAACGAGAGATTGAAATTTGCTAAGGAACATAAAGACTGGACTCAAAATCAGTGGTCTCTAGTAATCTTTAGTGACGAAATTAGGTTCAGTCTCTTTGGAAGTGATTTTACTGATTCTGTAAGAAGACCAGTTGGTCTAAGATTTGACCCAAAGTACCTTGTACCTACTATCAAACGTGGCAGTGGAAATATCATGGTATGGGGTTGTTTTCGACGGTCTGGTACTGGGCCACTAGTAAAGATAAATGGCAGAATGGATACTCAAATGTATCTTGAGATATTGGAAAATAATTTGATTCCTTATGAAGAAGATTTGCCACTGCCATGGATTTTTCAACAAGACAATGACCCAAAACACATATCTCGCTTGGCCAAGAATTGGTTTTCTGAACAAAGGATTCGGGTGATGCGCTGGCCTTCACAATCACCTGATTTGAATCCGATAAAGAATCTTTGGCAATATCTGGATAAACAAATTAGAAAAAGAAATATAAAAAAAAAACCGGGACGAACTTTGGATCGCATTGAAACAAGAATGGGAAAAAATACCACCCGATTTTTATGCTAGGCATATTGACTCTATGGCAGAAAATGTCAAGCAGTGATTGACGTAAAAGGATATCCCACTAAATATTAAATATTTTTGACATCTTAATCGTCTTAGTGGAATTTTTATTTTATAACAAAAATGTTTCCATACTTCTGTTTGTGCATAATTTTGTTATGATAAAAACTAAAAAACTAAGCACATTTAACAATAACTGTTTTAGTCTTCAAAATGTTTGTTAGCTTGTACACGATTAAGAAATAAATATTGTAATTGTAAACCGTTTAAATGTAAGAGTAGAGATGGGAATTTAAAATGTTTTCATACTTTTGTTCGCCACTGTATATATATATATGTATATATATATATATATATATATATATATATATATATTCTACATAACTGTCGTCTACACTAATATACTTAGTCCAGAAATTGTTCTGTTTGTGCCTCAAGAAAGGCGCTTTACGAGTGTAGGTTCCTCATAAATTTGGACGTTTTGCTCAGTCAGATGCAGTTAGCTTTGGATCGTCCCTTCGTACACTTCGCCATTAATTATGAACCTATTCTCCGTACATTAAATAAGTAAAATCGATTACCACAGACGAAGATTTTGAACAAGAAAGAACCCCTAATAAAAAAAGTCCTGTTTCTAAAGGGGCGCTATTTTCTACATCCATAAGAGGGGACCGTATACCCTGCCTTGTTACTCCTCGGCTACTCCACAGTTTCTAACAAATATTCCGTTCGTATCGACTTTACAAATTCGCTTTTTTCTAATGGAGTCTTTTTATCATGATCATATATATTATCGGTTGCATATCTTATTTCCGAACATTTTAGTATCTCTGTTTAAAAAAAAAAATTGTAATCTTAAGACACTAACCCTGTTTGTTATTTCTAAACGTCTTAATACGTCTTAATTTTGTTTATTAAACAATTATCTAATTGGATAACTAAAAACTTAATAATATATTATGATCCCATAATGAAGTAATAAAAATGTTTGTGTAATAAGTGTCCGCTGTTCTCTCCTTAATTAAAATTAATTACTAATTAATCAAGTTAAGAAAAGCAGTGCAGCAGAAGATATGTCTCAGATATTAAGTGGTAAATTACATGGTAGAACGCGTATTGTGTTACCCATAGTGCGGTGTTGTCAGTGTTTGGAAACTTCAGTATTTGGGAAGTTTGCAGTCGGGTAGCATTTGTAGACACAATTCTCGACCTTAAACGAGTATAGGTTAGATCTTACATTCGCTTATATATAGAATGTGGATTATATTACCCATAGTCCGATGCTGTATTAAACTTTTTAAGCCCTATGAAATCTACAATCTCAGAGAATTTGTAGATACTGCTCTGAATCTTAAATGATTGTGGGTTAAATTTGTATATGTGTACATATCGTCTCCGACGTTTTCCGACTTCTCATCTCCATCTTTTTCGGTCATTCCATAGATTTTTCAGGTTCCCTTTCTCAATTTCTTTGTTTATTCAATCTCCAACTTGTTCTTGGATGTGCCCAAACCAAGTTGTTATCTTAGAATGTCGTCTGTAATACCATGTTTGATCACCATGATTTCTTTTAGTCCGTTTGTTGACGACTCCTTCTCTTCTGGATATTTCTGCTACCCTTCTCCAGAAGTCCATTTCCGTTGCTCATGCTCTTCCTTTCAGACGCCATACTTCATAGGTGTATAATGTGATACTTTTTACTCGTACTACGATTTTATATATCCTCTTTTTGTTTGCTTTATTTATAGATTTATCCCACAGAATGCTGTTTAGTAGTTTAACATATACAGTGACTCACAGTTTAAATGATGCAGTCGCTATAAGAAAAGACTAACTGGTCTCAGTGCCCCTTTATTTATTTGGAAAAAAACAACTTATTGAAATTAAATTAGTAAAGAGTCTTCTAAAAAAGTATGAATTACTTTTTGTCTTAAATATGCCTTACTTAATTAACAATAAATAATTAATTAAATTTTATGCGATTTTAACGTCACAGCTTAAATGATGCAAAATTCAATATACCAAAATTATTAAAGAAAACAAACTGTAGAATTTAAAATAAGCCTGGTGGTCGGGCCTCCCACATTATCAATAACGGCTTGTAATCTTCTGGACATTGATTCAACTAACTTTCTAGTATACTCCGGGGAAATAGTGTTCCATGCTTCAGTAATTTTTACTTTTAATTCAGTTTTATTTGATATTGGGGCACTATTTACTTTATTTTTTAATGTTAGCCGCAAATTTTCAATTACATTTAAGTCTGGTGACTGGGCTGGTATTTAATAACATTTAGACAGTTATAAAGCAACCAACTGCGGACTCGAAATGACGTGTGCTTTGGATCATTGTCGTGATAGAACCGATAATTGTTTTCAATATCTAATTTTTGGGCACTAGCTACGAGATGCTGCCTTAGTATATCCAAGTAGACATATTAGTTCATACTCCCTTCGACAAAATGCATTTTACCTACTCCTGCAGATGACATACAGCCCCATAACATCACTCCACCTCCACCGTGCATTACCGTAGCTTTCATATTTTTCAATTTTAATTCCTAGTTAGGCTTTCTCCACACTGATATTTTTCCATCGGACCCAAATAAGTTTATTTTGGTCTCATCAGCAAATATTACTGAATTCCAGAAGTTCAAGTCTTTATTGATATGCTCTCTGGCAAATTCCAATCTCACGCGTCTATTTCTTTGACTAATGAAAGGCTTATTTCTAGCAGTTCGACCATGTAAATTATTATTTCGCAAGATCCGTCGAACTGTTTCGGGTTTACACCTTTTTCCAAACTGTCTTTCCACCTCGGCGCACAACTTTGGCGCACTTTTTTTTGGATTATTTGATACCTCTCTTAAAATCCATCTTTCTTCACGTTCATTGAAGAGCTTATTTGGAGCCAACCTTGACTTATTCTCGACTCTATTTTCATTCCGGTAACGTTTAATGATATGCTGAACAGTTGACGGACATTTATTTACCATTTTGGCTATGTCTCTTTGGCTGTATCCATTCCTGTAATGAGTAATAATTAAATTTCTCTCAGAAATTGTAGTTCGACGACTCATTCTTAAACAATTTCGTTTTATTGAATGAAAATATGTCAAACTAAACAAAAAACAATTGCACTAAGAAATCAAAGCAACGCCGCCTTCGTAAATTTCAAAATGCGATAAGTTTTGACCCCTGTTGTTTAAGTAAGGCATATTTAAGACTGTTAATTAAGTAAGGCATATTTAAGACAAAAAGTAATTCATACTTTTTTAGAAGATTCTTTACTAATTTAATTTCAATAAGTTGTTTTTCCCAAATAAATAAATAAGCACTGAGACCAGTTAGTCTTTTTTTATAGCGACTGCATTATTTAAGCTGTGAGTCACTGTAGGTATTCTTTTTTCTTTATATTAACTTCTAAACCTCATTCTTTGTATTCGTCGTAGGTTAAATCTGACGTTTTTTATAGCTAGTCAGTTTTTGATCGTGATTTTAAACATTTAGCCATTAATTGTGGACCCATTTTCCCTACATTAAATAAGCAAAATTTCTTCCCGATCCTCAAAATGCGGTGGCCATCAACTTTTCAGAAAACATTTCTTTGGCTTTTATGAATCCATCGCCTCGACTCCTGCTTCTTTGGAAAATCCCAGTAAAATATCAAAGTGAAGCAACGATACTTGTGACAATTCGCTAAAAATAACTTAACCTTTTCTACTGCTGCCTGACATTCTTTATAAACTTCTTTCTTCATTAGTTACTGCTCTGGTGTAAGGCGTTTAAAGACTTATCGTCCACAAACCTTTTTGAACTCTAAATTTTCAGGCCGAATCTGAAAATCTGTAGTTTCGGATACTCCGACGTCTTTAGCGAGCACTAGGATCTTAATTTGTCGATCTGACAACAGTAAATTCTCAACAAGTCTAATGATTTCTTCGGTTCTGATCTGGATGGAGTCTCGACCCCATCAAAACTCTTCAGGAAAAAACTTGATTTCAAAATAACCTGGGGCGTCATTGTTGTACACCTGGAATGTTCTTTTATGGATAATTTTTGGCCTATTTCCCTTTTGAGTGAGGAACTTTTTCATTACGCGACGCTCCAATTTATCATTTTTTAAAAGAAATAAATCCTAAAAGCTTCAAAACGCAACAAACTTGCGCAATATTTCGTCAAAACACTTAAAACAATGACAGTAATTTGACAACCAATCAATTTTTTGTATGATAACTTAAAAAAACACCCTCATATCTATGCTACTTATTGTGTATAGTGCAGTAAAAAAAAGATCAAAATAATGATGGTTATATACACACTTGAGCGTCTTAAAACTAACGAAGATTTATTGGAAATTTCATTACGAAGAGGTTGGTTTTTTTTTGTCTCGATTCGACTTATATAACCGGAGTTATTCACATTTTAAGCAAAAGAGTACAAGTTTTTCGAGGTCCAAAACTTAGGACAATACTCCTGGTGATACCCCAGAGAGGATAAAATCATAATATTGCTGTATCTAGACTGTGCAATTTCAAATGCTTTTTTTACTGCACTATTATGTATGTTTTAAACTTTGTAAAAATAACCTACCCGTCAATACATAAATGAACCAAATGCAGGAAATACAGGTAAATATATATCGAAGTATCGTTTTACTGAAATCATGAGAACCAGGATATATAACGCCATCGTACAATCATTACCTACTGATACAGCGGAAACAAGACCTGATACATCTAAGACAAGTGGTTACCAGCAACAGCGGAGATGAAGGTATTACGAGAAATTACAGGAAATAAGCAAAGAGATCTAATAATGAGGGATGAAATCAGAAAAAATGCAAAGGAGAAAAGATCAATGAATGGAATGAGAACGCTATCTAAATATATATAACTAAATTAAGAACAGGTAAAATTGCTTAGATAAAACAGAAGAAATTAAGAGTTTACTGAAGGGAATAGTATTCAAATAAGAAGCAGCATTTTGTCATTGTAGAAACACACCGATTAAACGATTCTAGGAACTAATTAGGGGCCTATTACACAAGAGAACAAGTTTTTAAGAAGTATATAATTTTTGAGAAGTTTGGCAAATAATTAGGATATTGGGGTTTCATAAACGTACTTTTTTTTATGGGTCTAGCACACATGCTGCAGGGAAGTCCCTAAAGCGCTCCAGGAGCGGCACGTGTGCGGAAAAAGCAATTCACGTTGTTCTTGAATTCCTGTAAATTGTACTCGGTGGGAAACACGGCGCTGGGCAAATTATTCCAAATGGAGGATGTTCTCCATATATAAGACTGCTTGAAAAGCGGAATAACAAGCTGAACCTCATACGGATGTGAAGTATTAGCGCGACGTGTATTTCTAACATGCACCGCTCTAGGAGGAATTAAGCGGACTACATCCTTAGAACACTTTCCATGAAAATACTTGTAGAACAGACTCAAGTCGCCAACCGTTCTTCGATGTTCCAGCGAATCAAGGTCAGTTCCGGGTCTCCAATCAGACGAACAGTTCTTCTCTGAATAGAATCCAACAAATGCAGTGTATGTTTGGGAGCAGAGCCCCAAACATGGGAGTAGTATTCCATAGTTGGGCAAATTTGAGCTTTGTGGTCGAATTTGAGCTTTGTGTGTATAATTGTAGACTTGTAACAATTAGTGAATTTTTACAAGTTTACCAACAGATTACCTGTTGACAACTATCGTTTTACTTGTATCTAACAAAATAATAACTGACACTTGATCTTTACTAATAATTCTCGACCTAATATGATAGGTAGGTAGATATTTTTGCACGTTAGAATTATGCCAAATGTCAAAAAGCTGCTGTTATGAAGGTGTCAAAGATAGTTTATTCCCAGAACCCTTTTTCAATTTCAGTCTTATTAAAAATTGAATGAACGATTTACCATGCCATCTGTGAAAGTGGACCTACTTAGAATATTTAACATAATTCTTTAACAATAAGCTGTGTATAACATTACATTGACTATGTACTGGTGCATAAGACCATGTCTTAGGATATGCATATGTAATTATTAATAATATGTAAATTAATTCAGTGCAGAAGCATTACGAACGTGATATAGAATATGCATTTAACTAAACCAAATTTCTCTAAACTTGTTTTATACCCTGAAAATAGTCTAAACTTTTCTTCAGATTTTCTTGCTAAAACATAAGTTGGGAATGTGGAATGTTTGGCACAATGATACTACTCAGTATATATCACCACTACACCAAACACTTTATTTTTGCACTCGACGCGCGTTTCGCTAACCATGTTAGCTTCATCAGGAGCGATGATCGACTAAAGCTAAACTACAAATCTACCCTATTTATACTTAGCCTAACCCTTGAGTTACTCAAGCGGAACTAATGACATAGGCAAGGCCATCAGTTCCGGTCAAGTAACCAGTAGAGGGGACTATAAGGAATAGGCCCTCTGTCTTTATTTAAACTACTTTTACATTTTATGATTTCCATACTTTCGTATGCGTTCAACAATCTCCTATCAGATACATTTTTTATTAATCTTAGATTATCTAATGTTACAGTATGATCAGCTTCAAGGGCATGTTCGGCAATGCTAGACTTTTCTGTTCTATTGTATTTTAAGTGTGCTAAGTGTTCTTTAAATCTTGTTTTAATTGACCTTTTAGTTTGCCCAACATACTTTTTGTCATAATCATTACAACTAATTTCATAACACTTTTCTCACAATTAGGAATCCTATCTTTGGGATTTCCTAAGATATTCCTCAGATTGTCTGATGACTTATAGACTAAGGTGAGGCCTACCTTATTAAAAACCTTATTGAGTCCCTTGCTATATTTCGGATTATATGGTATGGAGACATACTTGGTGTTATTTTCTTCGCGTGTAAAAAAGGTGGAATTCTGAATATTAAACCTAAACTTATGTCTGTTTATTAACTTATTTACTAAGACATCGTCATAACCATTAACTCTAGTTATATTTCTAATACGATTCCTTTCTTTATTAAAGTTTACTCTATTCAGAGGGAAAGTGACCAAACGATGAACTAAAAAATGTAGTGAGGCTAATTTATGTCGTTTGCAATGAAATGAATCTTTAGGAATATATCTATCTGTTACTGTGTCCTTCCTATAGATATTAAATTCTAATCTATTATTATTTTTAATAATTAAAATATCTAGAAAAGGCAATAGTCCTTTGTTCTCAACTTCGTAAGTGAATTTAATGGAATCATACCGGCTATTTAATCTAGAAACAAAATCATCAGTATTTGCTTTCTTTGTATCAAAAATCGCGAAAATATCATCCACTTACCTATACCATACCCTTGGGAAATATTCGAATTCTTGACTGGCTTCGATTTCAAACTTCCTCATGAAGAATTGGCTATGAAAGGTGATAAGCAATTACCCATAGCTGTTCCTTCTTTCTAAACATAAAATTGATTGTTATATTGAAAATAATTTTGTTCCATACAAAGTTTAGATAATGTTAAGTATTCACGAATCATTTCGTCTTCAAAGTCCTTCATTCTAAGTAATTCTTCGAGATATTGTAAAGTTTGTGGAACTGGCACACTTGGGAACAAAGAACTAACATCAAAAGAAATTAAGACTTCACCTTCATTAAGAACTAGATTTTTTGTTTTATTAATAAATTCTAACGAATTCTTCACTGCGAAAGTATTTAACGGTAACTTCTCAAGTTCTTTTGATAACCATTTGGATATGAAATATGTAGATGATCCGACCGATGAAACAATGGGTGGCATTGCTTTTCCAGGTTTGTGAATTTTGGGTAAGCAATACAATTTTGGTTTGGTCGGATTACGCACATTTAATTTAAATTTTAGCGAATCGGAAACAAGGTTCTTACATTTTTTTTTTTAATGAATTTTTAACCTCTGATATCATTCTCGGTAATGGATTTCTTATTACGTTTTCATAAGGCCCAGATTCGATAAAATTATCTACGCGTTCAAAGTAATTTTTCTTATCCAATATAACAACCTTATTTCCTTTATCCGCTTTTAAGTAGAAGACATCTTTCTTTTCCAATCCTTTAACTACTTTTATGTCTTTTCGTGAATTAGAATTAGAAAAGACATAAAAGTAGTTAAAGGATTGAGAAAGAAAGATGTCTTCTACTTAAAAGCGGATAAAGGAAATAAGGTTGTTATATTGGATAAGAAAGATTACTTTGAACGCGTAGATAATCTTGTAAGAACCTTGTTTCCGATTCGCTAAAATTTAAATTAAATGTGAGTAATCCAACCATACCAAAATTGTATTGCTTACCCAAAATTCACAAACCTGGAAAAGCAATGCGACCCATTGTTTCATCGGTCGGCTCACCCACATATTTAATATCCAAATGGTTATCAAAAGAACTTGAGAAGTTACCGTTAAATACTTTCGCAGTGAAGAATTCGTTAGAATTTATTAATAAAACAAAAAATCTAGTTCTTAATAAAGGTGAAGTCTTAATTTCTTTTGATGTTAGTTCTTTGTTCCCAAGTGTGCCAGTTCCACAAACTTTACAATATCTCGAAGAATTACTTAGAATGAATGACTTTGAGGACGAAATTATTCGTGAATACTTAACATTATCTAAACTTTGTATGGAACAAAATTATTTCCAATATAACAATCAATTTTATGTTCAGAAAGAAGGAACAGCTATGGGTAATTGCTTATCACCTTTCATAGCCAATTTATTCATGAGTAAGTTTGAAATCGAAGCCAGTCAAGAATTCGAATATTTCCCAAGGGTATGGTATAGGTATGTGGATGATATTTTCGCGATTTTTGATACAAAGAAAGCAAATGTTGATGATTTTGTTTCTAAATTAAATAGCCGGTATGATTCCATTAAATTCACTTACGAAGTTGAGAACAAAGGACAATTGCCTTTTCTAGATATTTTAATTATTAAAAATAATAATAGATTAGAATTTCATATCTATAGGAAGGACACAGTAACAGATAGATATATTCCTAAAGATTAATTTCATTGCAAACAACATAAATTAGCCTCATTACATTTTTTAGTTCATCGTTTGGTCACTTTCCCTCTGAATAGAGTAAACTTTAATAAAGAAAGGAATCGTATTAGAAATATAACTAGAGTTAATGGTTATGACGATGACTTAGTAAATAAGCTAATAAATAGACATAAGTTTAGGTTTAATATTCAGAATTCCACCTTTTTTACACGCGAAGAAAATAACACCAAGTATGTCTCCATACCATATAATCCGAAATATAGCAAGGGACTCAATAAGGTATTTAATAAGGTAGGCCTCACCTTAGTCTATAAGTCATCAGACAATCTGAGGAATATCTTAGGAAATCCCAAAGATAAGATTCCTAATTGTGAGAAAAGTGGAATTTATGAAATTAGTTGTAATGATTGTGACAAAAAGTATATTGGGCAAACTAAAAGGTCAATTAAAATAAGATTTAAAGAACACTTAGCACACTTAAAATACAATAGAACAGAAAAGTCTAGCATTGCCGAACATGCCCTTGAAGCTGATCATACTGTAACATTAGATAATCTAAGATTAATAAAAAATGTATCTGATAGGAGATTGTTGAACGCATACGAAAGTATGGAAATCATAAAATGTAAAAGTAGTTTAAATAAAGACAGAGGGCCTATTCCTTATAGTCCCCTCTACTGGTTACTTGACCGGAACTGATGGCCTTGCCTGTGTTATTAGTTCCGCTTGAGTAATTCAAGGGTTAGGCTAAGTATAAATAGGGTAGATTTGTAGTTTAGCTTTAGTCAATCATCGCTCCTGATGAAGCTAACATGGTCGAGTGAAAAAATAAAGTGTTTGGTGTAGTGGTGATTTATACTGAGTAGTTGCTAAAACATAATTTCCCAGAGTCTTGATAAGACACTAGTAAAGATGAATGCTCCAGCCGTAAAGAATGCTGCTTGTGTTGTTCGTAATTGAAATCTTAAAAAACCTGGCCAATTGACCTCAAAGCGTAAATGGTGTTAAAGTTATGCCAAACTGTGCTTGGAAGATGGTTACTGTGCAGTTATAGTCCTAAAAAACGAGAAGTTTAGTAGCAAATACTGTAGGTGTTCTAAAATTTCGCTGCCTTAATAATTTTCGTTTAGTTCCTGCTTATGCAATTAATATGTTTACAAATAATTCGCATTTTTTTGAATGAAAATAAAGCTAGACGCCTCACTATGACAACAAGAGTTATTGAACTACGTAAGAAACAGATATTGATATAAGTACTAATGTTCACAGTTTAATAAGTTGCAATATAGTATTGCAGATGTTCCTTTAATTCATCGATAATTCAGTGGTACTTTACTTGAAATAAGTTCTATCCAATCAGAAACAGATAAACTGACCAGTGCTTTAAAATATAATAGATATTGGACTGACGATGTTAAACGTTTGTTTAGCTGTTTTAAAAAAAACCCATTCGTAGACAGTGCCCCTACATTGACGATACTACAGAAAAAAACAAACCAAATTATATAAAAGATCCAATATTGGCAGAATTTTCAACTCTTGCAAGAAAATTGGGCAATGATAAGATCACCAAAAAATATAAAATGCGTTTACAAACAGAAGGCGCCTTTAACATTCCCTGCTCATATGGTAAGGTTTATGTAGGGGTAACTAGAATTAAGGAACATGAAATATTATGAAAAAGAAATAAATTGTACAATCAGCTGTGGCTGAACATCAACACTTTACGTGTCATAGCATCAATGTAAGAGAAAGCAAAATTCTTGCTTCCATTTCCAACAAACAAACGTTTAGGGGATCAATCGAACTTTACAAACATGATAAGTATATTTATAGACTCGGCTTACGGTCTGCATTAAACATGGAAAGCAATCATTATACTGGGTCACGGTTCCGTGCTTCTTCGAGTACATTCAGTGTTCGAATCTTGAAAAGTAAAGGTCTTCAAAAAATTTTCGTGCAATCGTATTTGCAAAATCGGAAAGTCACTTAAAATTGACATGATCTAATTCTAAGAACCATGATTTCTCATATCATTAAGATCGTGAAAGGTTTCGTTCTATCTTAACTTTTCTACTTATTTTAAGGTCTTAATTCCGGACATTTATTTCAAATTTACTTATCCCAACTTCCCTCTGGTGACGTTTAAAAAATATAACTCTTTAATAACATCATAACTTGATGACTAAATTTTACACCTTTTAGTGAATCTGACGATTAAAGCTGATATTAATGACAAAGATGTTCGCTTCATATCGGCTAACCCAAGAATAGATAAATCCGCTGACAACGTTGAGATCAAAAAAAAAGCGTACGACAAGGTTATGTCTCCTCTCCTCTTTAACTTATACTCCGAGGAAATATATACCAAAGCCCTCAAGGGGGTTAACAGAGGCATCAACATAAATGGCGAGATGAACATATGATACGCTGATGATACTGTCTTGTTGAAAGGGTGCAAAGGGTTAGCGAAGAATATGGTCTCCACCTGAATAATAATAAGCAAATCTCAGCAAGATGGCTTCAGTTAAATAGCCAAATAATCAAACCTGTGAAATCCTATATATACTTGGGGACAGTGGTTAATGTAAAGTGGAACCAATCTGTTGAAATTAGGTCAAGAATCGAAAAAGCTCGAGCAACTTTTAATGGAATGAGAAGACTATTTACATGCAATGATTTGTCACTTCGACTAAAAGTTAGATTAGCCAAATATTACACATTCCTAGTGGGGGGGGGGGGGGGGGGGGGGGGGGGGACTTTGCTATACGGTGTAGAATCGTGGACGATGACGGAAACACCAATGAAAAAAGTTAAAGCCTTTGAGATGTGGGTGTACCGCCGGATTCTGAAGATTTCGTAGACTGAACATATCACCAGAAGTTCTGCGCCGAATAGGCAATAACAAAGAAATTGATCTTGGCCATGTCATGAGACCTAATAAATGCCGTCTCTTGCTGCTGGTAATATAGGGAAAGTTAGATAGCAAACGAGGTCCAGGGGAAAGAATACATTCTTGGCTATATATAACTTAAGACAATGGTTCAGACTTCCATGTCTTCAGCTGTTTCGAAGCGCCGTCAATAGGGTCGGGATTGCCATGTTAATAGCCAATGTCCGAAATGGATAGGGCACTAGAAGAAGAAGGAGGAAGGCGATTAAAAATTAGATAGTTTCATAGTTCCGTATTAAGATTGTTGACAACTTTATTGTAGTACAGAGCTGCTTATATTACATCGGTTTCAATATGTACTTCAACATCGTTTGATGCCCCGCTACCTTACCATTTTTATTGACCCCCCCATTAGTTCCATTGAACTCATTAGTCTGGAGATTCCCTTTTTCTAGATCTTTTTTTTAATCTCTTCCAGTTTTACTAGAGTTTGGTAAATCAATAGAACTTTGCAACCACCTTAAGAACATTAATAAACTCGGGTTACGATCTGCATCATTCGTGGAAAACAATATTTGCACTGGATCATGATTCAACGAAACCCGGTCAGGTATCAATATTTGACTTGCATTGCTTCGAGCTCATTCAACGCTCTAATCTCGGAGAGTCTCATGTAATAGTACGCTAAACGTCGGGAAGTTACTCCAAACTAACCGTTAAAGATTTAGTCCCATGTTAGTATAGATATATTTGCAGAATTGCTTCAGAAAAAATTTGTAGTGAAAAATTATTTCCTTTTTCAGATCCGGATACTGTAAGCAAGCTGGCGCTTCCCATAGGCAGTGCATCGCCCCCAGTACTGTGGGGCCCTCGACGAAAAACAGGTAAGTCGTTCTGTCTATTTAACAGAATTTCGATACATACAGTGACTCACAGCTTAAATGATGTAGTGGCTATAAGAAAAGACTAACTGGTCTCAATGCCTCTTTATTTATTTGGAAAAAACAACTTATTGAAATTAAATTAGTAAAAAGTCTTCTAAAAAAGTATGAATTACTTTTTGTCTTAAATATGCCTTACTTAATTAACAATAAATAATTAATTAAATTATATGCGATTTTAACGTCACAGCTTAAATGATGCAAAATTCAATATACCAAAATTATTAGAGAAAACAAACTGTAGAATTTGAAATAAGCCTGCTAATATTTGGTCGGGCCTCCCTCATTATCAATAACGGCTTGTAATCTTCTGGACATTGATTCAACTAACTTTCTAGTATACTCCGGGGAAATAGTGTTCCATGCTTCAGTAATTTTTACTTTTAATTCAGTTTTATTTGATATTGGGACACTATTTACTTTATTTTTTAATGTCAGCCACAAATTTTCAATTACGTTTAAGTCTGGTGACTGGGCTGGTGTTTTAATAACATTTGGACAGTTATAAAGCAACCAACTGCGGACTGGAAATGACGTGTGCTTTGGATCATTGTCGTGATAGAACCGATAATTGTTTTCAATATCTAATTTTTGGGCACTAGCGACGAGATGCTGCCTTAGTATATCCAAGTACACATATTGGTTCATATTTCCTTCGACGAAATGCATGTTACCTACTCCTACAGATGACATACAGCCCCATAACATCACTCCACCTCCACCGTGCTTTACCGTAGCTTTCATATTTTTTAATTTTAATTCTTCATTAGGCTTTCTCCACACTGATATTGTTCCATCGGACCCAAATAAGTTTATTTTGGTCTCATCAGCAAATATTACTGAATTCCAGAAGTTCAAGTCTTTATTGATATGCTCTCTGGCAAATTCCAATCTCACGCGTCTATTTCTTTGACTAATGAAAGGCTTATTTCTAGCAGTTCGGCCATGTAAATAAATTATTATTTCGCAAGATCCGTCGAACTGTTTCGGGGTTACACCTTTTTCCAAACTGTCTTTCCACCTCGGCGCACAACTTTGGCGCGCTTTTTTTTGGATTATTTGATACCTCTCTTAAAATCCATCTTTCTTCACGTTCATTGAAGATCTTATTTCGAGTCAACCTTGACTTATTCTCGACTCTATTTTCATTCCGGTAACGTTCAATGATATGCTGAACAGTTGACGGACATTTATTTACCATTTTGGCTATGTCTCTTTGGTTGTATCCATTCTTGTAATGAGTAATAATTAAATTTCTCTCAGAAATTGTAGTTCGACGACCCATTCTTAAACAATTTCGTTTTATTGAATGAAAAAATGTCAAACTGAACAAAAAAACAATTGCACTAAGAAATCAAAGCAACGCCGCCTTCGTAAATTTCAAAATGCGCTTAGTTTTGACCCCTGTTGTTATTTTGCATCATTTAAGCTGAGACGTTAAAATTGCATATGATTTGATTAATTATTTATTGTTAATTAAGTAAGGCATATTTAGGCAGAAAGTAATTCATACTTTTTTAGAAGACTCTTTACTAATTTAATTTCAATAAGTTGTTTTTTCCAAATAAATAAAGAGGCACTGAGACCAGTTAGTCTTTTCTTATAGCGACTGCATCATTTAAGCTGTACGGTCGAAATATTTTAAAGTATTTGATTGTGTTGGAATCAGACGTACCTAACAATGCAGCAAGCTCTGATGGTATTTTACGGGAAATGCTACTGGAAGCAGGAGAACACTTAAAACAAGAGTTGGCCGAACTTTTCAACATGTGCCTAGGAACTGGCAAAATATCTACATTATGGCATATATCTGAAGTAATAATTCTACACAAGAAAGGAGATATCAAAAAGTTAGACAATTACCGCCGATAAATTTACTATCACACATTTATAAACTGTTAACTAAAATTATCTCCAATAGATTAGAAAATAAGTTAGAGTCCTCACAGGTTAGTTTTAGATCTGTCTATAGCACATGGGATCACTTACGGACAATGAGAAATATCCTACAGAAAAATAATGAATTCAAATTTGAACTCTACATAGCCTTCATATAATATGAGAAGGCTTTTGATTCTGTTGAAATGTGGGCACTCATCAACGGCTTGAACGACTGTAGAATTGATTCTAGATACACTACCCTATTCAAAAATGTAAACATAAAGAGATATAAAACCTAATACGGAACAAATACATATAGGAAGAGGTATAAGACAGGGAGATACAATCTCTCCGAAGCTATTTATTACACCTCTAGAAGGCATATTTGGCCAATTAGATTACGCGAAGAAGGGCCTTAAGGTAGATGGGGTGTATCTGAGTCATTTAAAGTTCGCAAACGATATTGTAGTCATCAGTAACAATCCACATAAATTATAAGAAATGACAAATGAGTTAAACTACCATTCAAAAAACAATGGGTCATAAAATAAATAAAAAAATAAGAGAAAAATATTAAGCAACACTAATAATAACATACTTGTAAATTTAGAAGGAACAGCTCTCGAAATTGTTCAGGAGTATAGTATATAGAATCTCATAGTAAGACTAGAAACAAAAACCTTTTATTGCCAAAGATAAATAAAAGAATAAAATTTACGAGCAGTAAGATTACTGCTATGAAGGTGTTTAACAAACTGCCCGGAGAACTGAAAAATTTAGAATTAAGAGGTAAGACTCTGAAAAAAAAAAGTTTAAAGGTTGGATTGGATCATCGGATATAAGGGTGGCCACAATATAATTAATGGAAAGTACGTTTTTTTTTTGTTGTTTTTGCTTTTTGTTTTCTGAATTTTTTCTGTATCTACTGCCACTGTTGAGCAACCAATAAATTTTCATTTTATATTTTTTTTTTTTTAAATTTAAGTTTGTGTATTTTAGTATAGTTTATTATAATTGTGTATAGTTCTTAAGGATTTTTGTCCACCAGTCCTATTGTGCAGATAACTTGTGTTATCTTTATAGGGTATGGCATATTTTGTATTGAATTGTAATAAGTCTGGTTCAAATAAATAAATAAATAACTAAAAATAAATATGTAACCACCCACTCACCCACTCACACGGCCAGATAATTCTATTGCAACGACACCTGTTGAGAAAGCGAACTTGTTGGCTGAACTCTTTGCTTCACATTCTACTGTCGATTTCCAAGGAAAAACACCACCTAATATTCCTATAGTGCAGTCAAGGATGCCCGATATTGTCTTCAGGCAGCGTATCATAAAACGTATTTTGATGAACCTAGACACCAAAAAGGCTTCTGGCGCTGACGGAATACCTGCCATAGTTCTCAAAAACTGTGCGAGGGAACTAACACCAGTTTTCTGTACACTTTTCAACCTATCTTACAGCAAGGGAATATTTCCTTCCTGCTGGAAATGTGCCACAGTTCAGCCAATACCTAAAAAAGGCAAGAAGACCTTGCCAAATAACTACCGACCAATCGCACTGCTTTCAATAATATCGAAAGTCATGGAAAAGGCTATCAATCAGCATCTTCTAAAATATCTTGAAGGATTCAACATTATTAGCGATCACCAATATGGCTTTCGTAAAAATAGACCAACAGGAGATCTTCTGACTTATGTAACACATGTTTGGAACAACGCAATCGAACACTTTGGAGAATCTCGACCGGTTGCGAGTGGCAGTCGACGGATTTCTTTCTAACACCTGCACTATCAACGCCGGTGTACCCAAGGCTCCATACTGTCTCCTACTCTCTTTCTCATTTATATTAACGATCTGCTGGAAAAGACCGAGAATCCAATCTACAGCTTTGCAGATGACTGTACACTTATCTCTTCATTCACTTTGAACGCTCGGACATCGGCTACTCAGACGAATATCCACAGACAGCAGGAAGTCATTCAACTTAACAAAGATCTGGAAGAAATTCTATCTTGGGGTGACAGTAACCAAGTGGAATTTAACGCTACAAAAACCCAGGCGGCAGTTTTTTCTAAAAAAGTTAACGTTGCTGAACCCGACATAGTTATGTCGGGGCACTCCATTCCCCTAACATCGTCACTCAAATTGTTGGGCGTAAATTTGGGAGCAAATATGTCCTGGCCTGAACATGTTGCAGGAATAGCAAGGAGAGCTTCTAAGAAGTTGGGAATATTATTTCGAACCAAAAAGCTTTACACTTCACAACAACTGTTAATTCTTTACAAAGCTCAAATTCGACCAACTATGGAATACTGCTCCCATGTTTGGGGCTCCGCTCCCAAACATACACTGCATTTGTTGGATTCTATTCAGAGAAGAGCTGTTCGTCTGATTGGAGACCCAGAACTGACAGGTGGCCTTGATTCGCTGGAACATCGAAGAACGGTTGGCGACTTGAGCCTATTCTACAAGTATTTTCATGGAAAGTGTTCGAAGGATGTGGCCCGCTTAATTCCTTCCAGAGCGGTGCATGTTAGAAGTACACGTCACGCTAATACTTCACATCCGTATGAGGGTCAGCTTGTTACTCCTCGTACAACGCTTTTCAAGCAGTCATTTATATGGAGAACATCATCCCTTTGGAATAATTTGCCCAGGACTGTGTTTCCCACCGAGTACAATTTACAGCGATTTAAGAACAACGTGAATCGCTTTCTCCGCACACGTGTCGCTCCTGTAGCGCTTTAGGGGCTTCCCTGTAGCACGTGTGCTAGACCCATAAAGAAAAAAAAAAAAAAATAGGACAAAAAATTACTACAACAAAAGACGTTGTTTCGGATGAATTTTCAATAAGAATCAGGCTTGGATAATGCGCATTCGGAAAATTAAGTTATATATTCAAAGATAAAGACGTACCAAATACGTTAAAGGCCAGAGTTTATAATCAGTGCATTCTACCCGTTATTATGGATGTTTCTGAAACTTGGAGACAGACTAAAGCCCATATGCAAAAATTGGCCCGAATCCAGAGAGCACACGAAAGAGAGATAATCGGGATAAAACTTGCAGATAGGAAAAGACGCAAATGAATACGTGAACAAAGGTAGAGGCTATTATAGAAAATGTAGCAGAAAGATAATGGCAATGAGCTGGACATGTAGCACGCACGACTGATGATCGATTTACCAAGCGAACAATAGAATGAAGACTACGAAATCAAAAAAAGAGGTTAGGATGACAGAAAATAAGATGGCGGGACGATATTCAAAGTGTTGGATGGATTAAAACAGCTGCAAACAGATTAAGATGGAAATTCAGGGGGAAGGCCCACATCCAGCATTGGATAGAACTGGGCTTATAGTGATATATTGATTGTGTTTGTGCGTTATTATATAGGGCAAGTAGTGGTGTGGGAGGTAATGGATTTTGGGACTTAGACACACCCATATAATAATTTTCTAATGATTTATTATTTGCAATGAGACGCCGCTGACTGAAGAAAATTCTTATGGTGGGCGAATTAATAGCTTTAGGCTTTGTTTGACCATTTTGTTTTACGAAATTCAAGAGAAAGAGCGCGGCCAAAAGCCATTTCCTTCCGGATTGGCCATGTGTCTAGACTGCAATTATTACCGTTAACTCTTATTTCCTTTTTTTTGTGGTTGGTTTTATAATTCGAGGAATTTAATGGTTGTTGATATCTTTGTACTTCCTTAATAATAATTACGTTGCATTATAGGTTTTTATGAGATCATTAAAACATATAATGAGATTGTTTAATAACTTTACTTAACATTCAATTGCACGAAATGCGGAAACTTAGGAGCCCAGCATAAGGTTCTACGCCGGGATGAAAATTATATGACGGTGTTAGTAATATCATGGTTGCAGATACGAGGTATTTTTGTCATTTCTCACATTTTTTTTCTTGTTAACAACAAAAATGTTAGAAGTAATCATGTTGCATCTACTATCGGTCCGTCAATAAGTTTTGAAAACGACACCTATGGAACATCACTTAAACTAAATATTGAACACCATTTTGAAGCTTCATCTGTCATTGTGAAGTTGTCAGCAATTTTTCCACCAGCCGAGAATGATAACTGACGTTATCCAAAACAATAACAGTTTTCCGATATATGTCTACCGTTTGAAAAAAGTATTCTTCAAACACATCCATTTCTTCATGGTACTCCATCAATGTCGATTCAAACTTAAACAGATCTTTCTAAAAATCCATGGACATCTACAATACGGGTAATAATTGAACAGTTGTTCAAGGACATCTTTTTAAGATTTTGGATTAAATGAAGACATTTTGGGTACCCATCATACGGCTCGTACTCGCTTGTCCGGTTGTTGAGGAAGGGCAAAATGGAACGAAAAATAGGTCCAGGACGCCAAAAATATTCCTAGTTGAAGAATATATGAGACTGGACAGGCCTGGGTACTCATACTTTATTAAGAATTGCCCAAGATAGAAAAGAGTTCGCCGTGAATAGAGCCCAAGTTCAGTCATGGAGATGGCACTATAAAAAGAAGATGGTACTGAAAGTTGCAGGAAAATGACAAGAAAATCTACGGTCCTATATTTATATACACCTGCTTAAGGTAGTTCACTGGTAAATCCACTTTACTTAAGAATTTGATGAAATTGAAATATGATGTTAATCTAAATGTTTTTCATTTAATAAAAAAAAAAATTGACCGATTGCGAAGCGAGATATTCATAATTAAAGTGCACATAATTGACATACAATAGGCCAATGAAGTATAAAAAAGGGATAGTTTCGTCTCTATCTTAAAGAACTTTTCTTACGAATTTATTAAAAAACTAATATTTAGTAAAAAAAATTAGAAAAGTTTTGAAATAATTTTTTTTTATCGATTTGTTAAAAATATATAAATATTTAAAAGTTGATATTTGTTTAAAAGAATAACTGCGTAGTAAGGGACAAATATCACAATTTGACAACGCTGTGTGTCGTCATATTTTACGCGCCAACATTCAAACATCGTTTAAAATGGTTAACTTTTAAATAGAAATTCATTTGTAGGTTAAATAATTTATAGTATAAACACAGTATGTTTATCAAATTTATGTGTAATCATCAAATAAAAATATTAAATGTATTAATTAAAAATTTGAATTTGTATCTTGATATTTATTATTTTTTTCTTTAGTATTTAAAAGATTTATATTTAACAAAAATGTTTGTAGGTTCAATAATTTTTCAATATTTTAAGTTAATATTATATTTATTTATCAGCACTGTTACATATCAATTCATATATATATTCAATCAATATATATTAAATATATATTAAAAAAACATTTTTATAAATCTTCTCCGTAAAACTAAATAAATAATTAATGATACTAGTGATAAATAAATAAAGTACTATAAACTATTTGTAAACTAATTAATTATTTTATTTACTACTCGCGTATCTTTGGTTACACGTGGTTTGCCATTGTCTTTTCGACTAGATAATAATTGCACTATTCCTGTAGAACCCAATTTATCGTCAACTTTTAGATCTTTGAAAGTTATGCATTCAGGCGCGATCTTTTAATCATAAGATCTGACATAACACTTTTTAAGGGCATTAATAATGTCAGTATTAGTTTTTCCATGACGCACTCTTTATACGATACGTAATTTGTAATTAAATCTTCTCTCTTCAAAACTTCATTCAAATATTTCTGAACCTTTTCGCTCAGGAAAGTGTTTTTTAAAAAGACTGACTGTATTCGAAAAAACAGCAATATTTTTAAAATCCTCGATTGCATAATTAATTATACCTTGAATTAAATGAGATGAAGCAAAACGTGCACTATGGGCAACAAGTACGCAAGGTGTTGGAGAAAAATTTAAAAACTGTTAAAATGAAATTAATGCGTCCTTTAGAGTGATTTTTTTGATAGGTTTACCATATAAATACAGCGTGGTAATTAATTGGTTGCGTAGGCGTAACATAAACATTGAATGTTTTATCCCGATATTTCGCGGCTATTCACAAAATATCAGCTGTACTTGAAAATCCCGATGTTTCTAAATCAAAATATACTAAGCCACAATCCTCAGATGTAATTGAAACATTATTCAATATATTAGTGAACGCTTGAGAATTAATAATGTCACCAGTATGGTAAACGTCCATCTGTAGTCCACAATTTGATTGATACTTTACCCCTTCATGTTTTTCTTTATTTTTTCTCGCGGCCTCTTTATTTCTAACCAATAAATTTTTTCGTTGCAGGCAAATTAGCTCTTGATACTCTTTGTTTTCTTATTTCATCTTTTCTTGCCATATAAGATCTTATATGTTTCCCAGGGGTTTATTGATGAGCTTTCCTTTGCAAATTTGCCTTTATGTCGCAATTGATTATAATCAAAAGGCATTTCTATTTAATTTTTTTTTTATTTTAAACAGAAAACATACACAAAATATAATAAATAACCTATGTAAACGTCATTCTATAGAACATTCGGTATACGCATTGGCAGCGTTGCCACATTTATTTTCATTAAAAGTGTGTGTCTTCATAGGAAAGTTTCCATGTATCGAATACAGTCTCCGACAAAAATAAAATACTCTGCCATTAAGAATTTTAAACTTTTTGCATTTATTATCGGACTATACTTACTACCTTAATCATAATTTGTGTCCATATCTCGATTTAGTAAACTGACCTGACAAACTTATTTCGGATAATAGCCCTTCTAGGAAAGATATATTATCCTCTTGCTACCTTGATAATTATAATAGGTAGAATTCTCGTTTTATCTGAATTGTTACCGCTACCAATACGCCTATGATTTATGGTACCGTGCAGGTAGACTTCCGTTTCTTAGCTGTCAGTCATTTAAGAACAAACTATAATAAATAATGGTAATTTAAAAATCATACCTTTACCTTACTCTGTCAGTGTCAAAGCTTTTAATTATATTTTTGACGTATTTCTTTAGACATATTTTTTGATAAAGTTTTTGTTTGTGTATGGATAAATTAAAGTGTTTTAAACATGTCTCTAACCTTTCGAAACGTACGTAAAATTTCCAGACGACCAAAACGTTCAAGATCCAGAATGAGAAATGTATACAAAAATGAATTATTTGAGAAAGATTGTGATTTTTCTGGTGAAGAATACTTCGAAGAGTTTCCTCCGTTAAAACATACAAGTAGAATTAAACAACCTATGATCGGTACGCCTGTTAATACACCATATGGATCAGATATTGTTGACAATCGATCAATTCAAACTAAACTCAACAGTTTAAGTTTTATGGAACAAAACTGTGAAAAATCATTTGAAGAACTGAGGTGGGAAAATTATAAGTCAATAGAAGAATCTAAAACATCAGATAAAACTTACTCTCAGTGCTTAATTACAAATAAATTGTGTTGCCAGAAAAATCTAAGCTTTCTGGCACTTAATAAGGGACAATCAGTAGTAAATATGCCAAGAGATTCATCAGCGGTAAACTGTTTAGCTAGAACAGTTAGAACAAAAGATGATCCTTTTATGAAAACACAAGTCTTCAGTCCAATGCAAGAGGACCATGTTATTTCTGATGTGAATTCAAGTAAAGTGCTGCTGTATTCAGTCTTTTACAAGCAACCTAGTATTGGTATTAAAAGCACAAATTCAAATAATAACTCTTCGAATATAGGACTCTCAAATATTAGTAATATTTCTACAGCAAACAGTGCCAACAAAAACTTGTTCTCAAAACAGAATTTGAAAACCGCTCAAATTTTAAATAATTCAACATTACACTTTCAAAGTTTAACCAAAGAAGATAATAACTTTAATAAAACCAACACTTTAATGGATCAATCAAAATGCTTCAATAAGTCACCTGAAAAAATTAAAGAAGACAAATATACCAGAGTACATAAAAGTGAGGAAAGAGAAAGAAAAACTGTTTGCTTTGCGTCGTCAAATGAATCACAAAAGAACAATTTACTTGGAGCAGGTAGTCCAAGTATTTCAGTAAAAAGAGTTAATTCATGTACCAAAGTAAATTATTTAGACAAAACTGTTGTTACATCTTCAGCCACTAAAAATAATTTGTCAGCTACAGTTTTTCAATTTCCAGTTATAGAACCAAAGAAAGTGCTATCAACAATAAGGGAGGAGTCTACTACAAATTTCGAACAAAAAACAGTCAAAGAAAGATCGGTATATACTATAAACGAACCCCTACCGACTATTAAAATTCCTCCAGCCAATAATAATATGTCGCCAAAAATATTTCAAAATACAAGTCCTTCTCTTAGTGTACCACCAGCTAGAAGTGTCTTACCAAATCCTACGTCGTCCAGTTTTCGAAGTCAAACCTTAACATTTCAGAAACCACCTGTAGAACAGCAATCCAGTCTCTTTTCAAATACCAGCTGGTTTCTATGTGAAAACATTAATTCGGACCAATTTGGTTTTAATAAGACTCTTAACAGTGTAGAACCAATTTTTAAAAGCGGAAATCTCTATGCGGAATGTTACGATTGCCCGACGGTATATTTTGATCATTCGGATTTATTCAAGACGATTACCCCTCAGAGGAATCCAGTTATTAGTCCAAGGAAGGATTTTCATTTAATATTTTCTCCTTATACAAGGAGCCAAGATTTTTTGAAAAATAGCCGCGTGAATAATATAATATTTTAGTCTAAGAAATGAAATATTTGTTTGATTTTTTTTTTCATCTAGTGAACCATTTTTGTAAAAAATTTCATACTTATTCTTAAAAATTTAAAAACTTCGTCGTTGTAACGAGAGTATCTGTTTATGGTATATATATATATATATATATATATATATATATATATATATATATATATATATATATATATGCTCGGACATCGGCTACTCAGACGAATATCCGCAGACAGCAGGAAGTCATTCAACTTAATAAAGACCTGGAAGAAATTCTATCTTGGGGTGACAGTAAACAAGTGGAAATTAACGCTACAAAAACCCAGGCGGCAGTTTTTTCTAAAAAACTTAACGTTGCTGAACCCGACATAGTTATGTCGGGGCACTCCACTCCCTCTAACATCGTCACTCAATTTGTTGGGCGTTAATTTGGGAGCAAATATGTCCTGGCATGAACATGTTGCAGGCATAGGAGAGCTTCTCAAAAATTGGGAATATTATTTCGAACCAGAAAGCTTTACACTCCACAACAACGGTTAATTCTTTACAAAGCTCAAATTCGACCAACTATGGAATACTGCTCCCATGTTTGCAGCTCCGCTCCCAAACATACACTGCATTTGTTGGATTCTATTCAAAGAAGAAGAGCCGTTCGTCTGATTGGAGACCCGGAACTGACCGGCGGCCTTGATTTGCTGGAACATCGAAGAACGATTGGCGACTTGAGCCTATTCTACAAGTATTTTCATGGAAAGTGTTCGAAGGATGTGGCCCGCTTAATTCCTCCCAGAGCGGTGCATGTTAGAAGTACACGTCGCGCTAATACTTCACATCACATGAGGTTCAACTTGTTACTCCTCGTACAATGCTTTTCAAGCAGTCTTTTATATGGAGAACATCATCCCTTTGGAATAATTTGCCCAGGGCTGTGTTCCCCACCGAGTACAATTTGCAGTGATTCAAGAATGCGTGAATCGCTTTCTCCGCACACGTGTCGCTCCTGTAGCGCTTTAGGGACTTCCCTGCAGCACGTGTGCTAGACCCATATAAATATGTATATATGTATATATATATATATATATATATATATATATATATATATATATATATATACATATATATATATATATATATATATATATATATATATATATACATATTTAGATAGATAGATACGAGGCTGGTTTGAAAAATCCGTGCAAAAATAAAAACTATTTATGTGTTTGGGGTAAACCTTTTTTATTTTTCGACATAGTCTCCTTTTAGGCTTATACACTTCGTCCAACGATGTTCTAGTTTGTTGATCCCTTCCGAATAATAGGATTTGTCCAAGTCTGCAAAATATCCATTAGTGTCTGCAATCACCTCCTCGTTTGAATAAAATCTTTGTCCCGCCAGCTATTTCTTCAAATTGGGGAACAAATAGTAGTCCGAGGGAGCCAAGTCTGGAGAATAGGGGGGATGTGAAACGAGTTGGAATTCTATTTCCATTAATTTTGCGACCACAACTGCTGAGGTGTGTGCTGGTGCGTTGTCGTGATGGAAAAAGACTTTCTTGTGGGCCAATCGCGGGCGTTTTTCTTGCAGCTCGGTTTTCAAACGGTCCAATAACGATGAATAATATTCACCTGTAATAGTTTTACTCTTTTCCAGATAGTCGATGAGGATTATCCCTTGCGAATCCCAAAAGACAGTCGCCATAACCTTTCCGGCCGAAGGAACGGTCTTCGCCTTTTTTGGTACAGATTCCCCCTTGGTAACCCATTGTTTAGATTGTTGTTTGGTCTCAGGAGTATAGTAATGTATCCATGTTTCATCCACAGTGACGAAACGACGCTTAAAGTCCTCCGAATTCTTCTGGAACAGCTGCAAACCATCCTTGCAACACTTCACACGATTCCGTTTTTAGTCAAGCGTGAGCAATCGCGGCACCCATCTTGTGGATAGCTTTCTCATGTCCAAATGTTTATGCAAAATATTATGTACCCGTTCGGTCGAGATACCCACAGCACTAACAATCTCACGCACCTTAACTCTTCTGTCATCCATCACCATATCATGGATTTGATCAATGATTTCTGGAGTCATAACCTCCACAGGCCGTCCAGAACGTTCAGCGTCACTTGTGCCCATATGACCAGTCCGAAAATTTTGAAACCACTTATAAACTGTTCTAATCGAAGGTGCAGAGTCACCATAATGTTTATCAAGCTTCTCTTTAGTCTCCTGAGGCGTTTTGCCTTTTATAAAGTAATGTTTAATAACCACACGAAATCCTTTGTCGTCCATTTCTTGAAAATCACTCGACTTCCTTGATTCACACGAATGCCAAACACAAAGAAATAGACTAATATGGCTGAAACTTGGTGTGCGTTCATTCAAGAGATGCTACTAACTAAACATGACCTCGATACGCGCCGGTGGTGCCATCTCTCGGACTTTGCACGGACTTTTCAAACCAGCCTCGTATATATATATATATATATATATATATATATATATATATATATATATATAGATATATGTATATATATATATATATATATATATATATATATATATATATATATATATATATGTATGTGAAACAATTATCAAGTGACTTAAAATATATTGGAAATTAAAACATAGTGTTGTTTTTTATATAATTTTATTATGAATTTCCAACAAGTATTGACTAACACAATCAAAGAACAAGGATTAGTATTAAAAACAACTACGGAACATTTTATTTAGAAGTTACATCATTGTTATAAAAATGTAAATAAAATTAATGTCAAAAAAGTCTTCATACACTTAACAATTACCAATAATAGTTTGACAGAGTTTAACGGAAAATTACAACTTCATTTAAACTAATATTTAGTGGGACCGCCGTTGGCGTTAATAATCTCCTATAACTTTTTGTCATGCTTGCAACAAGCTTTCTAGTAACTTCTGCAAGCATGTTCTCACATTCGTTCAGTTATATATTATATAATTGTTATATATATATATATATATATATATATATATATATATATATATATATATATATATAACACATGGGCTGAAAAGTCCCGGGCCTAACAAAGAAAACACGTTTTTTTTTGGTTCAAAATTAGCTTTATTCATCAACGTAATCTCCATCAAGAGCAACGCAATCATTCCAGCGCCGCTCTAACATTTCAATACCACTTTTGTAGAACCATTTATCTTTTGCTTCAAAATAGGCCTCAGTTTCAGCGATAACCTCTTCATTCGTGCGAAATTTCTTACCGGCGAGCATTTTTTTCAGGTCTGCGAACAGCCAGTAGTCGCTGGGAGCCAAATCTGGCGAATACGGTGGATGTGGGGAGCAATTCGAAGTTCAATTCATGTAGTTTTGCCATTGTTTTGATTGACTTGTGACACGGTGCGTTGTCTTGATGAAACAAAATTTTTTTCTTTGCCATATGCGGTCGTTTCTTTGCAATTTCGGCCTTCAAACGCTCCAATAACGCTATATAATATTCACTGTTGATGGTATTTCCTTTCTCAAGATAGTCGATGAATATTACACCACGCACATCCCAAAATACCGAGGCCATAACCTTTCCAGCCGATTGTTGTGCTTTCGGGCGCTTTGGACGAGGTTCACCAGTTGCTGTCCACTCAGATGACGATCGTTTTGATTCCGGAGTGAAGTGATGGAGCCATGTTTCATCCATTGTCACATATCGACGCAAAAATTCCGGTTTGTTACGTTTAAACATGGCCAAACACTGCTCAGAATCATCAACACGTTCTTGTTTTTGATCAACAGTGAGCAAAACGCGGCACCCACTTTGAACAGAGCTTTCTCATAGTCAAATGCTCATGCAATATAAAGCGAACACGTTCTTTTGATATCTTTACGATGTCAGCTAACTCACGCAACTTCACTTTTCGATCATTCAAAACGATTTTATGGATTTTTTTGATGTTTTCTGGTGTTACCGCCTCATTTGGACGTCCACTGCGTTCTGCATCATCGGTGTCTCTACGACCACGTTTGAAGTCAGCAAACCAACGTTTTATTGTTGTTTCTGATGGAGCGGAGTCCCCATAACACTTTTCAAGCCATTGCTTCGCTTGAACGGTATTTTTTTCCCATCAAGAAGCAGTGTAAAATTAAAACACGAAATTGTTTTTGATCCATTGTTTTGAAAATAACAAAAGTAGCGTCACTCTTAGCACAATAACTCACAAACTAATGAATAGAATATCTTGAAATTTTAACAGCTGTCTTTTGAAGGTTAGTACGAGTATTAACTGAAAAAAAGGTGACTGCAATAAAACTAGCGTCATCTATGTGTTAGGCCCGGGACTTTTCAGCCCATGTGTTATATATATATATATATATATATATATATATATATATATATATATATATATATATATATATATATATATATATATATATATATATATATATATATATATATATATATATATATATATATATAACAATTTTTGTTGTAGTAGTATTGGGTATGCTGTCAGTAAAACTTCTCATTGGTCATTCAATTTTTTTATATTTCGTTGTACATGACAACTTCATCAGGAGATAAACTATAAAACAATGAACAACTATTATTCTTTTTATATATCACCTTGAACCTGCTTACAATAATAAATACTGTGAAGGTCAACAGATAAAATGTACAAACTGGACATGCTAAAAAACTTACCAAGTAGAAAAAATTAATCATTTAAATGCACATTAAACTATAACAAGGAGAAGAAACAGACACTGAGAGAGGAATAAACGTATATTATCTATTGGGTCATGTTTATTAACAAGTTGTTTACTTATTTATACCTTTCTTGCCCTTCCCTATACCTCTCTCTTCCTTTTAATCTAAGAATTCCTTTCCGTCGCCTTCCATCATCATCACCAAAAAATTGATAATTACAAAAGCAGACTTTTTCTGGAAATGGTTTACATTAAAAAACATCAAAACAGTATTAATTACAAGACAGATGTTAATAAGCTTAGCACTATTTATTGCAATATTATAGGTTAGTAATATTGTATGTGGTTAAGGTCTGTCTTTTTGTTTTTATTTTTCTTTTCTTTTTTTGTTTTTCTATTTTAACTGCATCTTTAATAAAAGCCAAGGGAAAGGCAAGGGAAGGGATGAATAGGAATTTTTAATCTACTAGAGAGAGATTAGAAGGGAGAGAGAGGTAAGGGGAAGGGCAAGAAAGATATAACTAAGTAACTACTTGTTAATAAACATGACCAATAGACAGTATACGTTTATTCCTCTCTCAGTGTTTGCTCCTTCTCCATGTTATAGTTTAATATGGATTTAAATGATTAATTTTCTCTAGTTGGTAAGTTTTTTTAGCATGTCCAGTTTGTCAGTTGTCAATGTACAATGAAATATAGAGAATTGAATGAAGGATGAGAAGCTTTATTGACAAACCGCATGCCCAGTACTAATGCAACAAAAAATTGTTACAAAAAATTTTGTTACAAAAATATTTATATATATACATATATATATATATATATATATATATATATATATATATATATATATATATATATATATATATATATATATATATATATATATATATATATATATATATATATATATACATATATATATATATATATATATATATATATATATATATATATATATATATATATATATATATATATATATATATATATATATATATATATATATATATAACTTATATACGTATATATATATATATATATATATATATATATATATATATATATATATATATATACTTATATATATACGAGGCTGGTTTGAAAAGTCCGTGCAAAAATAAAAACTACTTATGTGTTTGGGGTAAATCTTTTTTATTTTTCGACATAGTCTCCTTTAGGCTTATACACTTCGTCCAACGATGTTCTAGTTTGTTGATCCCTTCCGAATAATAGGATTTGTCCATGTCTGCAAAATATCCATTAGTGTCTGCAATCACCTCCTCGTTTGAATAAAATCTTTGTCCCGCCAGCCATTTCTTCAAATTGGGGAACAAATAGTAGTCCGAGGGAGCCAAGTCTGGAGAATAGGGGGGATGTGAAACGAGTTGAAATTTCTTATTTCCATTAATTTTTGCGACCACACACCCTTGGTAACCCATTGTTTAGATTGTTGTTTGGTCTCAGGAGTATAGTAATGTATCCATGTTTCATCCACAGTGACGATTCTTCTGGAACAGCTGCAAACCATCCTTGCAACACTTCACACGATTCCGTTTTTGGTCAAGCGTGAGCAATTGCGGCACCCATCTTGCGGATAGCTTTGTCATGTCCAAATTTTTATGCAAAATATTATACCCGTTCAGTCGAGATGCCCACAGCACTAGCAATCTCACGCACCTTAACTCTTCTGTCATCCATCACCATATCATGGATTTGATCAATGATTTCTGGAGTCGTAACCTCCGCAGACCGTCCAGAACGTTCAGCGTCACTTGTGCCCATATGGCCAGTCCGAAAATTTTGAAACCACTTATAAACTGTTCTAATCGAAGGTGCAGAGTCTCCATAATGTTTATTAAGCTTCTCTTTAGTCTCCTGAGGCGTTTTGCCTTTCATAAAGTAATGTTTAATCACCACACACGAAATTCTTTTTCGTCCATTTCTTGAAAATCACTCGACTTCCTTGATTCACACGAATGCCAAACACAAAGAAATAGACCAATATGGCTGAAACTTGGTATGCGTTCATTGAAGAGATGCTACTAACTAAACATGACCTCGATACGCGCCGGTGGTGCAATCTCTTGGACTTTGCACGGACTTTTCAAACCAGCCTCGTATATATACTTATATATATATATATATATATATATATATATATATATATATATATATATATATATATATATATATATATATATATATATATATATATATATATATATATATATATATATATATATATATATATATATATATATATATATATATATATATATATATATATATATATATATATACAGGGTGCTCCATATATATGAAATAATGATTACACAGCATTTATTAATCAGCGTATCAAAAAAATGTTTAAATAAAAGTTAATACGGTATTGTACAGCGTACATGCTGACGTTGACAATAAAATATTTTGAACAGTCAGTTCGAAGAAATTACGCCATCTTGATTTTTTTTTTAATGGAAAGCCCTGTATATTATTTAATATAAATAAAAGACAAAAAACTATTAATAAATACTCTAGGTTTATTTCTGAAGTAACATTTGCTCAAAATGTTTACCGTTAACAGCGAGGCAGTGTCCTAATATGTCATAAACAGCCTGAACAGAGTTTTGCAGAGAATCCGGGGTGATCCGTGCTACTTCATATTGAATTCTTTGTTGTTGTAAAAAAAAAAGGTCGGGACTCTTTCCAGGCCATTCTACAGCACCTCTTCTGCCTATCCATCGATTAGGAAAAATCGCATCCAAATATCTACGGACATTAATTTCATAGTGAGGAGGTATCTTAAGTCGTATACTGAATGGAGAAAAATTGCGTCCATACAAACCCATTCTATTGCAAGAATTATCTGAAGGTGACTACGATAGACGCGTTGAATTTTGCGAGGTTATAATGGAACGAATTAATAATGATCCTAGCCTAATTCATAATATTGTGTTTTCTGACGAGGCCACATTTTGTCTTAACGGAAGAGTTAACAGGCATAACTGCCGGTACTGGTCTACTAAGAATCCCCACTGGATAATCGACAGTCATTCTCAAAGACCACAAAAGATATACATGTGGGCAGGGATTTGTGGACGTCATATCATTGGTTCCTTTTTTATCAATGGAAATCTTACAGGGCAGCGGTATTTACAGTTACTCCAAGAGCAAGTCCAACTTGTGCAGGTCTTTTTCCCGATGAAAATAATTTGGATACCCCTAACAGAAATCTGTGGCATCAACAGGACGGAGCATCTCCTCACTATGAAATCAATATTCGTAGATATTTGGATGCGATTTTTCCTAATCGATGGATAGGCAGAAGAGGTGTAGAGTGGTCTGCAAGTAGTCCCGACCTTACGCCACTTGATTTTTTTTATGGTGTCATTTGACAACCAAAGTTTACCGAAATCAACCTGAAACTGTAGAGGATTTACAACAACGAATTCAATATGAACTAGCACAGATCACCCCTTGCCTCGCTGTTAACGGTAAACATTTTGAACAATTGTTACCTTAGAAATAAACGTAGAGTATTTATTAATAGTTTTTTTTCTCTCTTTTTATTTTAAATTTCAAATTACAATAATTCCAAAACAGTTTAATTTAGACAGATGGCATGTTAGACAAATATTATCTAGAATTTTTATTAGGATTGAAAAATAAAATAATATACAGGGCTTTTCATTTAAAAAAAAAATCAAGATGGCGTAATTTCTTCGAACTGACAGTTCAAAAGATTTTATTGTCAACGTCAACATATGCGACGTATAACATTCTATAACTTTTATTTAGACATTTTTTGATAGACTGATTAATAAATGCTCTGGAATCATTATTCCATACTTATGGGACACCCTGTATATATGTATATATATATATATATATATATATATATATATATATATATATATATATATATATATATATATATAATATAAACTTGAAATTTTTAGCTACGCCAAGCTTTCGAAAATACTTTATTTTCTTCTTCAGGGCTACAAATACCGTAGACTATCAGTTTTTCAGATTTACAATAGAAAACAACCTAAATTATTAACATTAAAACTACTTACTGCTAGGTGGTGCTTTTTAGGATAATTTCTTTCAACAAAAATCCATTCTACCCCCTATTTTGAGGGTTAAATATGTGAAAATAAATAAGTTTTTAACAGAAAATAAAAAAAAATATTTATGTATAATTTATGAAAATAGGTCCTTTAAATTATTTACATATTCTCTACCCAATACGGTATAGTCAATCAAAAATCACCCTCTAAAAGGAGGTCGCAATTAATAGGGGATCCTGCCATACTCACAAACATGACTCCCAAGACAAAAAAAATACAAAGGAATAATCAAAATACTAAGAATATAGTGCTGGACTTTTACATCTCCCAAACTTATCGCTAAGCGATAACCACCCCCTAAACGGGGGTTGAAATTCATGTTGGTGCTATTTTAACCTAAAAAATAACTTTGAATTTTGGGGAAAAATCGGGAAAAATAAGAAAAGTACTGAGAAGGTACCGTAGGACTTATAAGCTTCCAAAACTTATCACTAAACGATAATAACCCCCTTAAAAGGGGTTGAAATGCGTTTCGGTGTCGTTATCACCAAAAATATATAAATACTTGAAATTCTTGACCTATTTTCATGAATTACACATCATAAATATTTTTATTATTTTCTGTTAAAAACTTATTTATTTTCACATTTTTAACTCCCAAAATAAGGGGGTAGTTACCCCTAAATAAACAAATTGAAAAATATATCCTAGATTAATTTTAATTAGCTTTCATTTAAGATAAGTTATGAAGGTTGCAAAAACGGGTTAAAATTCACACGTTTTTTGCGGTTACTCTTTATTTCTGCTTTACACAAGCTCTTATTTTATTTTAGCAATCAATGTTAAGTTGCTTAATTACTAACAACTGACCTATTTTCAAATCATTTTGCCTGGAAGACCCTGTTATAAATTTGCCTTTGGGCACCTTCTCTGGCGACTTGACTTCCTAGAGCATTGTGCAACTAAAATGCGGCCATGTGGTCGGTGTGCAGCCGTCTCGCCGGATGCCGTGGGCACCTTCCGGGTTGTGGGAATCACTTTATATCGTTAACATAAAACTACTTACTTTGGGCTATAAAGATTAATTTTGAATGGACAAAATAAATCATTGTTAAAGGAAGATGGGCGGGTTGCCAACATTTTTTTATTACGTGGCTTATCTTTTATTATGAGCGCTATATTTAATTTTTAAAGAAAATTCTTTCTTATTGAATCAAAAATGTTAATTTTATTTCCTTGCAAAATAGAAAAGTTGCAATTATGCTTTCAAGATAATGTCGGCTAAATGTCTTCCGGTATAGACGACAAAGATATTTGTATCATCGTCAATTTGTACTGGCAACAGAGAGCCGAAGTACTGTTGGAGCATCGACTATCAGATAAAATTAAAAACGAGCGAGGAATGTGTCAGGATTGTATACTATCACCCGTGTTTTTCAACCTCTATTCGGAGGTGAAGTACTCACTGGTACCACTGAGGGAATCAACATCAACGGCGTTAACATAACACGTAGGCTGAATAGTATTTTTTCTAGCTACTTAAAACACATTTTTTTTTTACAAAACTCGACTTTATTCATCAATATAGTCTCCAAGTGCGATACAATCAGTCCAAAGCTTTTCTAACATTTCCATACCTTTCTTGTAGAAGTATTTGCCTTTGTCTTCAAAATAGGCCTCAGTTTTGGCGATAACTTCTTCATTGGAACCCAATCTTTTTCCCGCGAGTATTTTTTTGAGGTCTGCGAATAGATAATAGTTGCTGGGGGCCAAATCTGGAGAATACGGTGGATTAGGAAGCAATTCGACCTTCAATTCATGCAATTTTGCCATCGTAACCATTGACTTGTGACACGATGCATTGTCTTGGTGAAAGAGCACTTTTTTCTTGTTCATTTGGGGCCTTTTCTTTGCTATTTCTGCCTTCAAACGCACCAATAACTTTATATAATATTCTCTATTGATAGTTTTTTCCTTCTCAGCATAGTCGATGAAAATTATTCCTTGCTCATCTTCAAATACAGAGGCCAAAACCTTCCCAGCCGACTGTTGTATCTTTGGTTGCTTCGGGCGGCTTTCACCGGCTGCTGTCTACTCAGCTGACTGCCAATTTCATTTCGGTGTATAGTGGTGGCTCCATGTTTCATTCATTGTCATATGTCATATGAACAAATTCTTTTTATTGCGCTTAAACAGGTCCAAACAGCGCTCAGAATCATCAACACATTGTTGTTTTTGGTTCGCTGTGAGCAAACGCGGTACCCATTTCGAATAGAGCTTTCTCATGCCCAAATGTTCATGCAAAATATGACCAACACGTTCTTTTGACATCTTTAGGGTGTCAGCTATCTCACGAAATTTCACTTTACGTTCATCCAAAAAATTTTGTAGATTTGGGCGTTTCAGCATCACTTGTATCTGTACGATCGCGTTTAACTTCAGTCTACCAGTAAATGATAAGTGATTTTGCAGGGACAGAATCTAACACTTATCAAGCTATTGCTTTGCTTGAACGGTATTTTTTCCCAATAAAAAACAGTGTTTAATCAACACACGACATTCGATTTTTTTCATTGTTTTGAAAATATCAAAATTAGCGTCACTAAAACCACTATAATTTGTAAACTAATTGTCGAAATGTCATGAAATTTTGACACGTATCGTTTGAAGGTTGGTACTTCCTAAAATCATATGGATTTTTTTGAAAAGGGCGACATCTATGTGCCAGACCAAAAACTTTGCAGCCTATGTGTTAAATAACATCAGATACGCTGATGATATATTAATTATTACTAATAACGGAAAAGATCTACAAAAACTTATGGATAAAATAAAAGACACTTGTCTTTTATTTTACACAATTTGGTTTAAGACTCGATGCAAATAAAGCAAAATATATGATTATGAGCAAAGAATCTAATATGGAAGTTGGTGGTATTACAGTCAGTGGCACAAAAATAGAGAGAGTTGATTAATTGATGTATCTCGGAGGCAATATCAACGACCACTGGAACTCGACTGTGGAAGTCAAAATTCGAATAGAGAAGGACCGAGCCGCATTTATGAAGAAAAAAACCTATCATTGAATCTACGGACAAAAATGGTAGCCTGCTGTGTCTTTCCGGTTCTCTTGTACGACATGGAAGCGTGGACGCTAACTGAAGCAATGCTTAAACGTCTGGAGGCATTCGAGATATGAATGCTGCTGAAAATCTGTTGGATGGACAGAATTAGTAAAAACAGCGTTCTCACTCGCATGGACAAGGACTTGGGGGTGGTCACGATCATCAAGCAACGCAAATGACAATATTTTGGCCGCATTATGAGACAACTAGAAAAATATGAAATCTTGCATCTGATTATAGAGGTAAAGATTCCCTGCAGACGTGGTCCAGGGAGAATGAGAACATCGTACGGAAATTCTACGGTTCAACTTTTCCGAGCGGCTGTCAATAACACGATCATCATCAAAATGGTAGCCAACATGATAACCAACGATTGTTGAACGGTCATAGTACCCGAAAAAGAAAAAGAAATCTCTTCCGCTATTCTGCACACTTGATTTATCTTTTGATGACTTTTTAATATTATTTATGCTCAATCTCCTGAATCGCGATCTATATCTCGGTTTTAAACTTGAGAATTGTTTGTGATTTTCCTACATAAACTTAATTTTTTGCAAAACCTTATCAAAAGGGGTCACACAATGCTAAATTGCACTGTCTTTTTGGTCAATTGATGTCAGCTCGATGGGAATTGCTGCGACCAGGTAATTTTTTATGCAATTAATCAATTATTTCTCAATCAATATAATATGTTGCACCATCCTTTTGATACCACATATCCCGCAGATCCACTACGACGAAATTAGGCCACAGGAACTCGGGTATCGCAATGTGTTAACGATCGTCATTTACTTTTACTCAAGTTCTGATACCTCATGAAAAAAAGTATGATCCAATCACAACTTGCTTGTTTGAGAAAGCTATTTACTTGAAACCCGGTAATTTTTTTTATTAACAATGCCATCGAGTTCCAAGTGCACTTTATCACAGACAATCATTTTCTTAGCAAAATCGTTATCCTCATATATAGTCTGTCAAGTAAGAGCATGACCGCTAGTATTCTTGAAAAAATGTATTTCGAGAACATTCTTTGCCATTCATGTATTCTTTGGTGTGCTAACAACGGCGCAATTATCTTAGTAAGTTATCCAATCGCCTCCTGCTTCAATAATCGCCTGGCATCTTCGAGGCATGCTGTCGACGAGATTTTCTGCTCTTCTGCAAATTTTTCGAATCTTGAAAGACAATTGAGTCAAAGTCCTCAGAGTCTTTCCTCTGAGCTTTCTCTTTACCAGGGACTAAACGTTTTCAATAGGGTTGGAATCTGGCGATTGTGAGGGCCAATCTAATATCTTGACGTGGACCCAAGCTAGCCGCTTCGCGACAAAATTTTCGCCCAGCTTCAACTTGCTTCGGAATTTAATTTAATGAGCATTGTCGAATGGTCTCATGGATACATTCAAACCTGATTCTCTTAATTTTGCCGCTCCTTGCCGCAGCGTCAACTTCGGATCCCGGGAAAACAAAGAAACGATTCGTTTTTCGACTTTCAGAGTGACTTTGCCTACCGAGTCAGGTTTTGACAAGTCGTCGACATTTTTCGTCTCGTTAAAATGATTTACCAACTTCTTCACAAACGATACCGACTTTTTAATACACATAGCGACCGCGAAATGTCATTTTAGGCCCCTTTAGATGAGAATAATGAAAAACTGCCTGAAACCGACGCTCAAACCAGGGACTCATTTTGGATTTCACGTGATTTCGACTAAAATTCGAAATCGACGGATACTTTTACTAAAATACGTCGTAGATAAAGGTTCCCTCTACCGATTTTTTGTTGAATCTCTAGAATCGCATCTATCAAAAATGAATTATTGCGGAGATGCACTAATCTGAACTAACAAATCAGTGGCGTTTAGAATGATCTGTTGCTTGGGTTTCTCTGTGAACTGAATCTTTTATGAATGGAGGTGCTAGTTTTTCGTCAAAATTTGCTGCATAGAGTTTTTTCAAATGCCTAGGTGTTGTATAGCGCGTCAATTCGATGTTCTCGAAATTTTCAACGACCCTTAACTACTAAATTATATTTTACTGGTCGGGCAAGATGATGCACATAAGTTCCTTGGTCATAAATTAATCTAATCTTTTTTAAATTTTTTAATTCTTAATTGTTCTTAAAAGTGTTGTCCTGTTTGGTACGTTTTGTTTTCCATAAACTGTACGAGCTTTGTTCTTCTGCTGTCTTCCATAATTTCTGTTATAATTGGTATGTTTTCACAATGAAAACGCGTTTCTGTTTAACTTAGCTTTTTATGACTTATAGCTGTAGTAACGACACATAATAAATGTTATAGTTTTAGTGTGGAAAAAGATCCACAAAAAATTGGGGCTCAATTTAAATTGTACTTTCCTCATAATACACGATAATTTTTAAACATAAATTCTATACTTGTCCCAACTTCATTTCAGTCACAGAAGGATATCTGAAAGACCAAGTAACTGGAAGCAAGGCAGATTTGAAATCCTATTGATAGAGAAAACTGCAGCCGGAAGGGAAACTGATGGTAAAAATTATGAAAAACAAACTTAGCAGTAAAAGTAATAAAACCGGCAGTAAAACTCTAAAAAGAAAAAAACTATAAAAACGCCTCAGGATTTTCAAATGATTTTACTTTATCAACTCTGCAGCATGTGGCCAAAGATATTTGGGACGAATACGGTAGTGCAAAATGGCATCAGCCCACTTTCCATAGAAGAGTTTTCTAACCCAAAAATGACAGAGAAAATTACAAATCCAGTATCTTAAACAACAGGTGCGCAGAATTAAGGTAAAATACCTACGGTTCGACGCTCTCTATCGAAAACTGATCCTGCGCTGCAGCCTACCTGGTTGCCGAAAACTCGTCGTGCTGGTTCCAACGCAACGTTTACAAGGGTATACTCTATAGTACCATGGAAAATCTAGCAGAAATAGAAAACTTGAAAAGGTGAAATATTTATAGCTAGACAGATGCACTGACTTTATAGTGGACTACAAAAAGGAAATATTACACCGTATTACATACTATAAGGAAACTGAAAAAAATTCTCAAGGTAAAAAAACGAGTCTTTTTGGGTAGGAATATTTCTCTGAAAATTTAATGAAATTGAGGTGGTCTTGCTATTTCCAGACATTTGTTATATACTAGTAATAAAACTGTAAAAAATAAGTGTCACAGCAGTTCTGCCTAAAGGAATGAAGTTATCCAGATTTTGAAGTGGGTGGTAAGAAGAAGTGATAAAAGATAAGTGTTAATTAACCTTTTGATAGAGAAAAAACTGTAGCCGGAAGGGGAACTGGTGGTAAAAATTATGAAGAACAAAAGGAGCAGTAAAAGTAATAAAATCATAAAAGTTATAAAACCGACAGTAAAACCCCGAAAAGAAAAAAAACCATTGTACCACCTATAAAAAGGTCTCAGGCTTTTACAATAATTTTGCCTTATCGACTCTACAGCATGTGGCCATAGGGATTTGGGAGGAATGCAGTACTGCAAAATGGCTTCGCCCGCTTTCAGTAAAAAATGGTCTTTTTTTACTGGGAATTCCAGAGCGGATAGAAAAGAGACAAAGTAATCAAACAAAGAAAACAGGAACTTACCCATAGGAGAATTTTCTAACCCAAAAATGATAAAGAAAATTGCTATTTTAGGATGCAGCGACTTTAAAAACAGGTGCTGTAGCCGACCTCCCTGCCGAAAAACTCGCCGTGCTGGTTCCAACGTTTACAAGGATATAGTACCTACAGTACCATAAAAAATCTAGTAGAAATAGAAAACTTGGAAAGGTAAAATATTTATAACCAGACAGATGTACTTACTTTATAGTAGACTACAAAAAAGAAATATTACACCCTATTAAGTGTTATAAGGAAACTTTAAAAAAATACTCAAGTTAAAAAACTGGTAATAACCCTGTAACGTAACGTAAAAGAAAGAAAAACTGTAAAAAATAAACGCTACAGCAGTTCTCTCTACAGGAATAAAGTTCTCCAGATTCTCGAAGAGGGTGGTAGGAAGAAGTGATAAAACGGATATGATGTATCTGTTTCGTGTTGCTTTTTTTGACTTCTTTTTCCAGTAAAATTACAAAAAAATTGTTAATTAACATTAGAAACGTACAAAATTTCTTGAAATAAATCCTCATCACAATACGAGGGTTTTTTTAAAGTTATCTCCCTAGACATAAAAATGTTATCATGCAAAAAAATGTTTGGTTATCAAATTGCTGTCATTGTTCTAAATTCTTTAACGATTTGTTTTCTCTTAAAAATGAGTGAAAATAATTTGGGGCATCGTGTAGTTATAAGTTTCTGGCTAAAAAAGAAAAATGGGTTATTCATGAAACAATGTTCAAGTGGAAATGACAACTCATTTTATTTTCATGGTATAAATATTTTTGAGAGGGTCGAGACTAAATTGAAGATGATCCCAGACAAGAAAAACAAGAAAGGTTGAGGCGACAAGTAAGGAAACCATCAAGCTTGAAGATTTGCTGTTGTCAGATCGACAAATAAAGGTAACATTGCTTGCTAAAGAAGTTGGAGTATTCTGCATTAAGATTTAGAGATAAAAAAAAGTTTCTACACTCCCTAATTCCTTACATTAGAGTAGAAACTGACGAGGAAAGAAACTTCCAAGAACATTTAGACGCTTTAGAGAACGATAACAGTTATTTTTCGCGAATTGCCATAGACGATGAGACTTAACTGTCTTATTGCGATCCTTCCAAAAAGCAGGAGTCAATGCAATTAGTTTATAAGGTCTCTCCACCTCTAAAGATGGTAAAAACCCTTATTATCTTCTGGAAGGTTGATACCACTTGGTTTTTGGGACTGGAAAGTAATTTTGCTTATCGAATATATGGAAAAAGCTCCCACAACTAATGGAGGGGTTTACAGAGATGACTGAAATCCGCAGCCACAATCAGCAGTCAGAAGGGAAAATCCAGGGGCGTAGAAGCGGTCGGGGCCCCAGTACTTCAAAATCGTGAATATAAATTAAATCTTATAAAAAATAGCATTACGAGTATTCAAGGCTCACTGACCATGAACATACGAGGCTGGTTTGAAAAGTCCGTGCAAAAATAAAAACTACTTATGTATTTGGGGTAAACCTTTTTTATTTTTCGACATAGTCTCCTTTTAGGCTTATACACTTCGTCCAACGATGTTCTAGTTTGTTGATCCCTTCCGAATAATAGGATTTGTCCAAGTCTGCAAAATATCCATTAGTGTCTGCAATCACCTCCTCGTTTGAATAAAATCTTTGTCCCGCCAGCCATTTCTTCAAATTGGGGAACAAATAGTAGTCCGAGGGAGTCAAGTCTGGAGAATAGGGGGGATGTGAAACGAGTTGGAATCCTATTTCCATTAATTTTGCGACCACAACTGCTGAGGTGTGTGCTGGTGCGTTGTCGTGATGGAAAAGGACTTTCTTGTGGGCCAATCGCGGGCGTTTTTCTTGCAGCTCATTTTTCAAACGGTCCAATAACGATGAATAATATTCACCTGTAAGTTTTACCCTTTTCCAGATAGTCGATGAGGATTATTCCTTGCGAATCCCAAAAGACAGTCGCCATAACCTTTCCGGCCGAGGGAACGATCTTCGCCTTTTTTGGTGCAGATTCCCCCTTGGTAACCCATTGTTTAGATTGTTGTTTGGTCTCATTAGTATAGTAATGTATCCATGTTTCATCCACAGTGACGAAACGACGCTTAAAGTCCTCCGGGTTCTTCTGGAACAGCTGCAAACCATCCTTGCAACACTTCACACGATTCCGTTTTTGGTCAAGCGTGAGAAATCGCGGCACCCATCTTGCGGATAGCTTTCTCATGTCCAAATGTTTATGCAAAATATTATGTACCCATTCAGTCGAGATGCCCACAGCACTAGCAATCTCACGCACCTTAACTCTTCTGTCATCCATCACCATATCATGGATTTGATCAATGATTTCTGGAGTCGTAACCTCCACAGGCCGTCCAGAACGTTCAGCGTCACTTGTGCCCATATGGCCAGTCCGAAAATTTTGAAACCACTTATAAACTGTTCTAATCAAAGGTGCAGAGTCGCCATAATGTTTATCAAGCTTCTCTTTAGTCTCCTGAGGCGTTTTGCCTTTCATAAAGTAATGTTTAATCACCACACGAAATTCTTTTTCGTCCATTTCTTGAAAATCACTCGACTTCCTTGATTCACACGAATGCCAAACACAAAGAAATAGACCAATATGGCTGAAACTTGGTGTGCGTTCATTCAAGAGATGCTACTAACTAAACATGACCTCGATACGCGCCGGTGGTGCCATCTCTCGGACTTTGCACGGACTTTTCAAACCAGCCTCGTATAAAAAGAAATTTGAAAAAATGAAATGGTAGATCATCATTAACCACAACAATTTTTTATTTTACGAATGCCCAATAACTTTTGGTCGGACTTTTTTTAAAACGAGGGTTTGAACCCTTAGAAAGAAATGTACAGGAGATCTAAGACCGACTCTGCCCCTGTAATTTGTTATAAATAAATAAATCATATTATCAGAGACTAAGTGATTCTTTAGATACCTAATTTTTTTATTTTACGAATGCCCAATAATTTTTGATCAGCATTTTCTAAAACGATAGTTTTAGAAAATTCTCTATCTCTCAAAACTATAATTTGTTATCTAAGGATTCATCTAATTTTTGCTAAGATTATTTACCATACATATATCAAATTCCAGGAGTCGCGTCGTTCATAGATCTCTTGTATAATTCTTCCTGGGGTTCAGATTATCATTTTAAAAAAAGTCCGACCAAAAGTTATTAGGCATTTGCGAAATAAAATATTTGTTATTTAAGATGTCGAGTTCCTTACGATAAGATTATTTATAACAATTTTCAGAAGTCCAGTCGACCTTAGATTTCTTCTACATTTTTTCCAAGTGTTCAAACTCTTGTTTTAAAAAAAAGTTCGACCAAAAGTTATTGGACATATTAAAACATTTTGGTTTAAATTTTTGGAGCTTTCAAAAATAATGGTTAATGATAATCCACCATTTTATTTTGTTCAAATTTCTTTTTCTAACTTCATGATGAGTGAGCCTTGAATACTCGTAATGCTATTTTTAATAAAATTTATTATCTATTCACGATTTTGAAGTACTGAGACCCCGACGGCTTCTACGCCCCTGGTTTTTTGGCTTCTGGGTGCTAGTTGTGGCTGCGGATTTCAGTCACCTGTTTACAGGATGATCCAAAACCTGAATCAGGCTATTAGAAAAAAAACTTTCAAAGTCATTGAGAACCAAAACTTTGCTGTTGCACATCTATAATATCAACAAGACTTACCGAAAGCTGTAGATTTGCCGGGTTACAATATAAAATTTATTTTTTACGGTTTTTCTGTCTTTTACATTACGTTACGGAGTTATTAGCAGTTTATAACAAAAGTTGAGTAACAGCATGCCCACCTCAATTTCATTACATTTTGAGAGAAGTACTCATACCCGAAAGGACTCGTTTCTTTACCTTACAGTACGTAATAGGGTGTAATATTTCCTTTTTGTAGTACATGATAAAGTAAGTTCTGTTTGGTTATAAATATTTTACCTTTTCAAGTTCTCTATTTCTTGTCGATTTTTAATAATACTCTAGGATATACCCTTGTAAATGTTGGAATCTGCACGACGAGTTTTTCGGCAGGCAGGTCGGCTACAGCACGGGATCAGTTTTCGTTGAAGCGCGTCGAATTATAGGTGTTTTACCTTAATTCTGTTTTTAAGGTTACTGCATTCTAAAATATCAATTTTCTCTGGCATTTCTGGTTTAGAAAACTCTCCCTTAGGCAGAAGAGCTCTTTTATCAAGAGTCAAGAAAGATTTTTTTTAACGTTAATAATATTTTATGAATCTTAAAACAAGTCTGATACGTAAATTCATAGAAATAAATGTGTTTTATTTTATCTTAATTTCCTTGTTTTATTGACACCTCAATTGTGTTTATTTTAACAACGCTTATAGGACCTAGCATTTTATATTTTTATACTAGGCAAACACTGTTGCTAAATGAAAATAGATGGTTCCCAAAATAAATAAAAAAAGGCATATTTAGTAGCGTCTCTACATCTAGAACCGATTCTCTGCGACATAAAAGCGTGTAACACAAGTAAGTTTCTGTAAAAAGAAGCTGCCACAACAACATCCACCCTATAGTGCTCATCTAGCGCCCTGCGATTTTCTTTAATTTAAACTTCTGAAGGAAGACCTTATGGGCTGAAAATTTTTCTCAGATGATGAGTTGAAAGCCGCTGTAACGTCGCATTCTAAAGTACAAACAAACTAATTTTTAAAATGTAATGAAATAAATCGAAAAACTCTGAACTAACTGTATTAGTGTAGGAGGTAGCTATGTAGTAAATAATTGTTTCCTTCATAGTTAGGTAGATAACTTAAAAACACCCTCATATTTTTGCTTACACATGTCCGCCTAAGGCTTAAACATCGACAGACATGGGATTATGTTTACCTCGCGGCCTGAAAATGTGAATATGCATATTTCTTATGTACTGTACCTTTTCATAGTTGTAATTAATTAATTATTTTAATTAATATAACTAGTTAATAGGTTGGATATAAGTCTTATGAATTGCAACTAGTAACAAAAAAAGCATTTGGAAATTAAATTGTATTGATGTATTAGGGCAACGTGTATTCATAACATGTACCGCTCTGGAAGGAATTAATCAGGTTTCATGAAGGTAGAACAGAAGAGAATATACTAATTTTTATTATTTTTGTTCTAAAGAATCGGTTTCTGGTGAGTTCCAGTTCCTGTAACAGGCCAATTGCCAACATAGGAGCAGTATTTCCTGCACTACTGATGCTCCATGTTCAGGACATGATTGACGTTTCTTCTAAAGAAATGGTCGTTAAAATTTATGGTATGGTGATGGAAGATCGTCATATTTAGCTTCATGAGGTTGCCGACACTTGCATCTCCTTTGAACGGGTACAGAATAACCTGCATAAGGTTCTAAAAATCAAAAAGCTGAGTATGCGATGAGTGCCACGTTTGTCGATTCTAGACCAAAAACGCACGAGGAAGGACATTTAAAAATCGTGGCTGGAACAGTTGCAGCTTTTTGCGCGTTGTTTTGTGACTGTAGATGAAACGTAGATCGGCCGTTACACCTCCGGAGATAAAACGACAGCCAAAACAGTAGGTCGCTCACGTTAGCTTCATCGCTCCTGATGAAGTTAACATGGTTAGCGAAACGCGCGTGGAGTACAAAAATAAAGTGTTTGGTGTAGTGATGATATATACTGAGTAGTGTCATTGTGCCAAAGATTCTCAATATAAAACAGTAAGTTGGTAAGGGTAAAAAAGTGAAAACAGTTTTATCGGCGGCAAAAATTAGAGCAACTTTTTTTTGAGATTCACAGTGTATCATCATGATTGACTATTTGGAAAGGGGTGACTAGCTCTTATTTCACAACGCTATTGGACCGTTTGCATAGTGAATTGAGGCAGAAGACCGATTTGACCGAGAAAATTAGATACGTCAATCAGATACACAACTACAACACCAGAGGACGAAATGACTTCCGAGTGGTGGGAATTACAAATGAAGCTGATCGAGCAAATCTTTATTATAAAGGACTTAAACATTTTAATGACCTACCAAATAATATTAAAAATTGTGAAAACCATAAATAAGTTTAAGCAACTATTATATCGACATTGTAAGAATATGCCTATCCGATAGTTAAATTAGGTTCTAATGAACTGTAAATAAATAAATAAATAAATAAAATACTCTCGAAGTGAACTAGTAAATTTGAAAGATTTCACTCCGACGGAAGGAAAAAGGATGATGGTATATAAACAGCCTTTTTCGAGGCTTTTTCTTCCATCCTCGAGTTCGTGGCTTTTTTCCATCCTCGAGTTCGAGGCCTTTTCCGTTCGGGAGATATCCTATTCATCCTAAGGTATTTAGGGTCAAGTGTTGATCAGTTACCCAAATGAAAGTCAGGGGGTAGTATGTGGGGTAATATTTTGATAGGAAACCGATGAGGAAAGACCAAGCAGTTGATAGGAAACCCACGAGGAAAGGCCAAGCAGTAAGTCAGCAAGTATACCAGTTTAAATAACTTAGTTTCTTCACACGACGTGTGTTCCTGACGATTACGGTACACTTGTGATCCCGAAGCTGATTTCACTGGAAGTGGGATACACTTTCAATAACGTACTTTTTTAAAACCATTTTTCAAACCCAAAATACGAGAAACTATACAACCTTCGTAATTCTAATTAAAAGACTACCTGTGAACATGTGCATTCTCATGGCATAAGAGGTTATTTATTTAGTCTATTTAATCTTGGGTGGAATAAATGTAACAAATTTTCTTTATGTTTGTTAATATAGTTTACTTCGGTTAGCGCAGGGTTTCACTGAACTACCGTTCTATTTTACAGGACGTATTAGTTATACTTTATTCAATTTTCTACCAACAACTAAATAACTGTTTAGTATATTTTCATTTTTTGAGTTCAACTTAGATTTTTTTTATTATAAAATGAATGGTGCCCAAAATAGTACAACTAAGCTTTAAACAACTATAGAGATCATTTTCAAAAGGCGTACAAAAACACACAACTTAACCAGAAAAAAAAACGGGCAAGCCGAAGTACTTCTTAGCTTTTTTCTCTAAACAAACTCAGTATTAATATCCACTCAATATATTCTCAAAAGTAAGAAGATACTCAAGGGGAAAATGGTGGTTCTTATATAATAAATAAAGTATTTTTTTATTATATAAGTATTTATTTAAATATAAAGAGAACATCACGTAAAAAGGTAAATCAGGAAACAAATTTGCTATCATGGAGCAAAGCCATAAATTGAACTTTAGTCTTTTTAGTGAAAATAAGAAACAGTAGGAGATAGTATGAAGCCCTGTTGTGCATCAGCGTTGATAGTTAGTGACGATTTCGGAAATAAGTCCATTAAGTGCCACTTCTAAATAACAGTCTCCAAAGCAGCTTAATTTTCGGGTCAAGACCATTTAAAAATCTCCAAAATAGTTAGTTGCATTGTTCCAAAGATATATTGCATATCTTAAGAGGTTGGATCTGTATTAGGTTCTTGCTACTCCTCCTACAACCCTCTTTGAGAACTCTTTTAGATAGAAAAGCTCAGCTCTTTCAAATGCCACAACTATGTTTTCTGACGAATACAACCTGATACTCTTCTGATTTTTCCCGATTTCGACATTCTGGAGGTGACCATTGCCATACTTGTTTTGGTCGTTTATGATCTTGCATATGCTGCAGATGCCCATACTAGGACAGTTGCTTTCTCTTATTATCCCTAAAATACTGCCCTCTATCTTTATTATTTGCCGTATTCTGTCATTTCTAACATAACTCTTTTTTCGAAATGCGACTGCTTTACCTCCAAAAATCCACTTCTAATGCCATTAATCGTTCCTTGTAGCTTTTGGTTATTTCTCAAGGCTTAGAGCCGCAGGTTAATATGCTTTCCAACATATTATTATATATAGTTTGTGTTGATTTTTCAAAATTTTGCCATTCGAAAGTCAATAAATTTAATGAGTTTTGCAACAAGTAACTAACCCTAAATTTTTAGTAAAATTTCCACTTTTATTGATTTTTGAACTTGACACGTGTTTCGCTAAAACATTAGCTACATGAGAAGTATGGGTATAGAATGAAATAAACATTTTTCAATGATTTTTATAAGTATAGTGAAACATGTTTATTTCATTCTATACCCATACTTTTCATGTAGCTAATGTTTTAGCGAAACACGTGTCAAGTTCAAAAATCAATAAAAGTGGAAATTTTACTAAAAGTTTAGTGTTTTATTCTCAGTGAATATAAATTTCCATCAAGTAACGGCCGAGTCAGTTAGTCATGAGTTTAGCTGACGGATTACTCGCTTCTCTTGTCTGATCTGGTTTGATATATCTATACTACTTTTTTACGTATGAGGTTAGTGCTAAGCCCAGGTATTTGAAGAATTTGCAGCCCTCTACAAAGCTAGGTCCATAATCCAGGATACTTTCGTCATTACCACATGCCATGTATTCTATTCTGTTTTTATTTATTACCACGTTCCAATTTTCAAGCTCCTGTTGTAGTTTACAATGCACATAAGTTGCATATCGTCTCTATGCTGGTAATCCAAATTTAATCATTAGTAAAAAATAGATTATAAAGTGTATCGTCTTCCACTATTAGTCTCATGCTTTTCCATTTTTTTTTTTTTGCTTTTTGAGAGCTTTTTCTAAATATATTTTACACAGCAACTGCACCAACAAGCAAACCTTCCTCAGCCCTTGTGTAACTGAAATTTCTTCAAGTACTTCTACTTTTATGATCATTCTACACTCAATGAAAAGACTTCATGGCGCTTATGTGGGTTGACTGATACCGTTTTGTTTCATACTAGTTCACAATATACTTAGGGGCATTGTATCGTAAGCCTTGTCTGAGTCCAAGAATACCAAATGTGTTTTTCTTTCCTTGTCCACCCATGTTTCTACTAAGTATTTAAGTGTAAACATCCCGTCTATGCAAGAGCGTCCACCTCTGTACCCATTTCATTCCCCCGAATCCGAATAGGTTGTTCTATATAGTAGTTATATTTTCATTTGTTGCCCTTTTCGTATATGAATTTTATCAAGACTGTGTTTAATTTGAAAGGAGGCTCCTGCTCTTCCTAACACTTATTAAAAATCGCAGCTAAAAGTTCGGTGAGCCTCCTGAAATTTGAGTAGTTCTGCATTCGGGTCCTACGGTCCATGGGCTTCTTCATTTTCCATGTGCTCTAAGGCATCGCTGACGTATTATAATGCTATTAGTCATACAGTATTATTCTGCTCATCTTATGTTTCTGTTACATTTCTTCTTCCTTGTACAAATTCTTCTCTGTCTTCAGTAACAAGACTTTTATAATACTGAGTCCACCCTTGTAAAGAAATCGGGCTCATCTTTAATGCATCTTCGTTTCCTATTCCCACTTTTTTTTTAATTCCCCATACTTTACTTGTTGCAAAACTTTTAGAAACTTATGTAAATAAAACCACACGTTAAACCACACAACAAAGTATTTTACAGCAAATGTTTCTCCTATAAAACTCTTACTTTGTATAACTTATTATGCTGTCACTTCCATGCATAATGTATGTTGCAGGCTCCGGATACAAGACTCCCACAATCGATTAAATTTTATGAATGAAAGTTAAATTGTTGCTGCCTTTTTTTAAAACTCATTCATGTGTTAAGCGCTCCATAGACAATATACGTTTTAAATAATATGTATTAGATGAATAATTTGTGTGTGTGGGTCGGGATGTTTTGTAAGATGACAAAGTGTTTTTTATGTTATGTAATTTTGGATATACAATAAAAATTTTGTATTTTTAAGTATCTTGAATTATTAAACAAAATATACGAGGATGGATTGAAAAGTTCGCGGCCTAGTCGTACAAAAATATTTTTGTTTTTCGACATAATCTCCACCTAGCTCTATGCACTTCTTCAATCTACTTTCCAAAGCTTCCACACCTGCACAGTGTCTCGACTAGTACAAGCTAGCGGGACAATATTATTTCTTCACTTATTTCAATTGTTTATGTATATTCCAGGTATCTTAAGCTATTTTAAGAAAAAAAAAGTTGAAAAATGTACACTGTATGTGTATTAATCGAAATATGTAGCTGCAAGACGGAAGTGGTTTTTACTAATGTGTCTCATTTGTTCACTATTGTCGCTAATTGTTCTTTAATTAGCTACATACGTCTACCTACTCATTATGTGTGAAAAGCACAAACATGTTTGTTTACAAAGAAATGTCTAGGAAAAAAATAAAAATCATAATGATAGTACCCACATTTATTAATTTACAAAATATTATTTCTTTTAAAATAAATTAGTACAATAACAGTATCTATATATCAATTATTTACAATAACAAGGTATAAGTAAAAGAAATATAATATTAAATAACTTATATACTAAGGCATGAATTATAAGCAACTACAACACCAATAAAATAAGAATAATTACAATAAAAAACTACTTAAACCTACGAATCACCATCAGATGAGTCGTCATCACCGCTCTCCCATTCAGTAGAATATTCAGAGAGTAAATAATCCTCCTCATTTAATTCGTGATGATGACTTACTGATGGTGTTTCGGATGGCAATGAAGGTGGGATAATCAACTGCAGAACCTCCGATGGCAAAGAAGTAAATTTTCTTCGCGGTAATTCTCTATACGAGTTGATAACAGGATCAGACGTAATTAAAAGCATTCTCAAAAGATCTGTATTTGTGGCAATACGTGACCGCTTCCTGGTGTGCCGTTCACGGAATCTACGACAGTCTTTATTTCTTGCCTCCTGGGCTTCTTCGGAGAGTTGTCCAATGGGAAGAAGAAAATACTTTATAACTTCGGCGCTGTGTACAAGAATTTTATGCACAGTAACGGGCATGGAATACCACGAATACAGATCAAGGTATAATTTTCTAGTATCAACACAAAACTTTTCGAATTCTATATCATTTATGTCATATCCCGATGACAAAGTTCTTAAAATTACATGAAATCTACGAATAAGGTTTACGTCTAATCCTGTAATTTCGCTGCTCAATTCAGCTTTGGAAAAAAATCTACGTGCTGTGTTTCCATCGTTTGTGTTACCATACCCAGGTTTTGGTTTATCTACAATGAGACTCATACGATCTTTAAACACTTTTTGTATCTCTTGTGAGCGTTGCTTCACAATAGCTTTGTCGTTATCTCCCCTGACTTGCCACTTTTTTAATTCTAAACGATAGCTGATGTGAAGCAAACATTCAAACGTGCGGATCCATGCATGTAAAGTAGATAAACCAAATGCAAGGCGTTCTTCGTTGCTGGGATATTTCTTTGACTCCTCGTTCATAGTAGACGGGGTGGCACCGTAAATATAACACTTTGTGTTGAACTTGTGTCTGTTAAGGCATTGCACACTTTGCCATCAGTCATTGTCAACAACAAATCGTGTTTAACAGAGATTTGAGATCCAGCAACGTTACATAATGTTGGAAGAAGCTGACTTACTTCATCTAAAATTTTAGAAGTTTCTTCTTTCGTAAACTCTTTTGTCTCCTTGGCAAAAATAAACTTAATAGGACGGCAATATAAAGTAGAGGAAAGGTCTTGGAATTTTGCCAGATCACAGTTTCGCCATCAAGCAGTCTCAAAGGGACAAATGAGTATACGAACAAAAATTCGTCTGTAGCGTTAGTGTTCTCAAATTTCTTCTTATACGTGCTATGCCCCGAACTCCCATCATAGCCCCATTTGCTTACCAACGTATAATATGAACGAGGTAACACACTTCTAATGACTTCCGTCTGAGCTTTAACTAATCGTTCAGCCGTTTTATCCAAAATCGCGTGAAGTTTAATTTTAGCTCGAGATTCAGTCACAGAAATATATTCGTCAGAAGGACAACAAGAAGCTTTGGACTTACCTAAACTATAAAACGATGGATACACTTGATGTCCCGCTTTCATTGACCATTTTCTTGTTTGTTTATATGAGTGAGAAGTCGATTTCGAATCCACATAATAAGCTAAAGCTTCGTCTGGTGTTAACTGCCGACTTTGTTCAGAACACTTATTCTTTTCTCTAGTTTCACTGACCGCGACGTTATGGATGTGTTTAGCAACACTTCGATGCCCTTCTTTTCGAGTAGCTAACTCAGCTGCTGTAATATGCTCACTTGCACTTCGCGATTCCAAAAGATCTTCTACTCTCCGTCTCTTCGTTTTCGTTGATGAGTCTTCAAATAATTTTCTGGGTCGCCCTACGGAAAGAGCCGCTGATGATGTTGAAGTTGGTTAACACACATCTTTATTTCGATTCCGGATCCCTCTAACCAATCTTTATGTTTGATTAGAAACATTTCTTTGTTACACTTTAAAGAAGTCCACTTTTGATTGAATTTTGCTGAAAGGCTTGATATTTTCATTTTGAGTCGTTTTAGAGAATCGTCAGAAACATCAGACATATTGAATTTTTCACTTATATAATAAAAAATGCCACTGTTTCGTTCAGTTTTGTCATGTTTTAGCCATTCTTCAAAAAACACCATTTTCGTCATAGTCACGACTCGTTCTGAAAAAAATAAAATAATTTTACTTTCGGGCCTTTTCGGGGTCTATAATATATATGAATCTGTGCCTGAATGTTGTAGGTATTACATATAGAAAAATCTAGATGGATATATGTGGATAAAAAAAGTTGCTACTTTTAAAGTTTACAATTAATGTATAAAATTTGCTGGATTTATATATACATTTACAAATTGATATTACACCAAAAGTATACATATTTTTTATAAAAAATATAAGTCATAATAGAATACATACCTTCAACAGAATATTCCATCACAAAAAACTCGTTTCACTTTGCTACCAATTTTAAAATATGTTATCACAAGTGTGCATAAAATGCAACTGATTTGCAAATGAAAATGACCTCTCTTATAAGGGTTACTTTGACCCCCTGATAAGATACCTTTATGAGGTGATAAACAAATTAATTCTTGGAATTCGTTAAATGGGGGGGGGGGGTTGTTTACAAGTCGTTATCAGTGGTTCCTGGAAATTACATCATGAATATTGTCCCGCTAGCATGTTTTGCCGAATCACTGTGACCTGTTTGAAAAAAAGATTCCTCAAGGTCTTTAAAATTCTGGTTAACTGCAGCTTCGACTTGTTCATTTAATGAAAATTTCTGGCCACCGAGGTGTCTTTTTAGGTTTGAAAACACATGAAGGTTCGAAGGTGTCAAATCAGGAGAATAAGCCGGGTGGGGCAACAATTCGAGACCACAATTACGAATTTGAGCTATAGACTCAACAGACGTGTGAACGCGAGCATTGTTCTGATGGAACAAAACTTTCTTTCTCAGTAATCCTGGGCGTTTCTCTTTAATTTCTTGACGTAAACGACGCAAAAAGGTGCAATAGTAAGTCGATCCCAAAAAACTGACGTTATCACTTTTCCAGCCTATAGAATTGCCTTCGCTTTCTTTGGGGTCGGTTCACCAGACATTTTCCACTGCTTGGATTGTTGTTTTGACTCTGGAGTATAGTGGTGAACCCAGGATTCGTCGATTGTCACAAACCTGTTAAGAAAATCTTGCGGATCAGCCTCAAACATCTCCAAACGAATTCGGTTTTTTTTGTTCAACTGAAAGCAATCTGGGGATCCACCTAGCGGAAACCTTAGAAAATCCGGGTTCGTCGGCAGTGATGTTTTGTCACGTGATGTTTTGTCATTGATAGTTAATCTACGGTCTTTCAATATGAGATCACACACTTTGCCGGCCGGAGCGAGGGTCATCTTCAATGCTCTCTCGTCCACGCTTAAATTCTGCAACCTATTTTTTCACAGTGGTATATGACGAAGCAGATTCCCCTAGTGTTGTTTTCATATCAATCGTGGATCTTCTTTTTTTTTAAACAGGTACTTGATGACCGCATGTTATTCAATTTTTCCAAAAACGCTGCACTTAGTCTCACTACCTCGTTCTACCATAAAAACCACAAATTCTACAGCAACAAAATTTTAGACTGTGACAACCAAAGAAAGTATGAACTTATTGAGGGTACTATAATAAAAATATTATAATTATTTTTTGGTAAGGCCGCGAACTTTGCAATCCATCCTCGTGTATAAATAGTATACAGGATGCCCCGTGAATAAATTGAAATCTGTGAGGCTCACTGCGCAAAAGTAACATAAAACAACTTTGGAAATCTAGTTACTATCTGTGACTATCGCGCAGGGGAAATTTGTATTCAACATTATTTACACAGCAGTAACATGGCATTCGTAAATATAGATCAACAAGAGGTCTTCTAACTTATCTAACACACGTTTGGAACAACGCAGTTGAACACTGTGGAGAATTTTGCGCTACTGCTCTTAATATATCCAAGGCATTCGACCGTGTTTGGCACGATAGGTTGTTAACTAAGCTACGCTCTTCTAGTATGTCTGAAAAGTTCTTTACGAGTGGCAATCGACGGGTTTTTTTCTAACACCTTCACTATCAACGCCGGTGTGTCCCAGGGCTCCATACTATCTCTTACTCTCTTTCTACTTTATATTTACGACTTGCTGGAAAAGACCAGAAATCCAATCTACAGCTTTGCAGATGACAGTACTCTTATCTCATCATTTACTTTCAATGCTCGAACATCGGCTACTCATGCAAATATCCGCAGACAGCAGGAAGTCGTTCAATTTAAAGACCTGGAAGAAACTCTATCTTGGGGTGACAGTAACCAAGTAGAATTTAATGCTACAAAAATCCAGGCTGTAGTTTTTTTCTAAAAAAGTTAACATTGCTGAACCCCCAACATAGTTATATCGGAGCACTCCATTCCTCTAGCATCGTCATTCAATTTGCTGGACGATAATTTGAGAGCAAATATGTCTTGGCATAAACATATTGGAAATATGGTAAAGAGAGCTTCTCAAAAGCCGGGGGTATCATTTCGAACTAGAAAGCTTTACACGCCACAACAACTGTTAATTCTGTAGAAAGCTCAGATTCGAGCAACGATGGGATACTGTTCCGATGTTTGGGGCTCTGCTCCTAAACATACACTGCATTTGTTGGATTCTATTCAGAAGAAAGCTGTTCGCCTAATTGGAGAGCCGGAACTGGCCAGCATCATTGATTCGTTGAAACTTCGAAGAACGGTTGGCGACTTGTGTCTATTCTACAAGTATTTTTAAGGAAAATGTTCGAAGGAATCTAGCCTTCTTAATTCGTCCTAGAGCGGTGCATACTAGAAATACACGTCGTGCTGATGCTTTGCATTCGTGTGAGATTCAACTTGTTACTTCTCGTGCAACCATTTTCAAGCAGTCTTTTATATGGAGAACCTCATCCCTTTGGAATAACTTGCCCAGGACTGTGTTTCCTACCGATTAAAATTTATAGCGATTCAAGACCAACGTGAATCGCTTTTTCTGCACACGTGTCGCTCCTGTAGCGCTTTAGAGATTACCCTGCAGCATGCGTGCTTGGCCTATGAAAGAAAACAGTGTAAAAAAAATGTTCTGATTTAATTCTCCCATTTAATGAGTGCTCGCGAGAATTCAGATCTCTTAATAAGCAAACAATCAAGTCCCGTAATTATGTCCAGGATTTACTTTACAACGCGCGGTGGTCTCTTCGCCGCTTAAAGGCGGTCATATTTATAAAAATTGCTTTTTTGTAGTTGAATTTGACTCAAACTCTCGTAAACAGTCATTTTCCGTTCAATTATATACCTAATACATTGTAACGTTGATTTTTTACAGTTTTTCTTTTTTACATTATGCTATATTTTAACCTGTAGTCGGTAAAAGAAATTCCCCTTTTTTGAGGTTATTTTTGGCACCCTTGCAAACAATGCTTTGTGGAAAGAAAATTTCTAACCTTATTTATGATTAGATAGTACATTATTGAACATGAGTGCTTCACATTTCGAGGCTGTGTTCCTATGTACTAGGGCTGTATGATAAGTACCTGGCCTCGGCCAAAGATGGCGCTACTACTATTTAAAAAATTATATTTTTCGTAAACATAACCTCTCATAAGAATCCTGTCAAATTTTCAAGTCGCTACGTGATTTAGTTTGTGAGTGGCAGCCATTTAAATAGAACAACTTTTGTGATTTTATAAAAAGGCCAAAAAAATGAATATCGAGCAGTGATAAAATATTTGTATTTGAATTCAAACGCGGCCGTACAAGCATTTGTGAGGAAGAACGTCCAGGTCGTCCAAATGAGGTCACCACATCAGAAATGATGGAGAAAATCCACGATATAGTAATAAACGATCGGTGTGAAAGTGCGTGAGATTGCTGAGGCTGTGGGCATCTCAATCATCTGCAGAACATTTTAACAACTCATTTGGATATGAGAGAGCGTTCCGCTGGATTGCGATTGCTCATAATTGACAATAATCACGCACGTGTGTCAACTTCAAAAAAATGCTTGGCGATGTTAAAACGCAATCGGAATCATTTTTGGAGTGGCTTCATAACTGCTGACGAAACATGGATTCATCGCAGCACACTAGAGATCAAAGAACAGTCCAAACATCGAGTTTTCTGTGGCAAACCGGCGTCACAGAAGGCCAAGGCAACTTCATCGGCCAGTGTTTTGGGATGTACGCGGCATAATCCACCTCGATTACCTTGAAAAGGGCAAAACAATTAATGGAGAGTATTATGTCAACTTATTGGATCGTTTCGGTCATGCTATAAGAAGGAAGAAGGAAGAATACGTCCGTATCCGGCAAAGAAACAAATCTCTTTCATCAAGACAATGCACGCGTACATACTGGTGTCATCGCCATGGTAAAATTACATGAGTTAGGATACGAATTGCTTCCGCATCCACCATATTCGCCAGATTTAGCCCTCAGCGATTATTTCCTATTTCTGAATATGAAAAAATAGTTCGGCGAAAGAAAATTTTGGCTTAAATGATGAGGTGCTTACTGAAACAAACGCCTATTTTGAGGGTTGGAGAAATTGTATTTTTTTGGATGGAATACAAAAGTTAGAAAAAACGTTGAACTAAGTGTATCAAGCTAAAAGGAGACTAGGTTGAAAAATAATATAAATTTTACACATAAAAATATTTTTTTTTGTTAAGGCCAGGTACTTATCATACAACCGTCGTAAAAGGTCTGAAAATGATGCCTACAATACTTGCTATATATATATGTATATATATATATATATATATATATATATATATATATATATATATATATATATATAATATATATATATATATATATATATATATATATATATATATATATATATATATATCTAATATATATATACAGTAATACCCCGCTTAGCGCGACCCCGTTACGCGCGGTTTCACTATAACGCGAATTTCAAATTTCGCGCTCATGTAGTCATTAACTTCTCTATGGTCGCGGGGGGATCCCCGCTTTCTCTGAATATTCTCTTTGAAGAATTGGGAATTCCCTGTCCTTCGACTTTGTTCTATGGGGATTTCCTCGTTCGTTTCGTGTGTTCATTTGTTCCGTAATGTTAGTTCGGTCGGCTGGCAGTTTTGTTTTAATATTTATTGGAGATACATACATACATAATTTAACCCTACGTTAAAAATGCCGCCTGTAAAGAAAAAAAAAGAGCGTAAAAGCGTCACTTTGGAATTGAAGATGAAAGTGTTAAGAAGAATGGAAAATGGAGGCAAAGCAACAATTGTTGGGAGAGATTTTGGACTCTCAGA